>VDFB02000017.1:214553468-214762568 GCA_007258455.2 Sequoia sempervirens
AGGCAAACTACGATAATCAACATTTTGTTATGGGGAATTGAAAAATCAATATCATGAAGAACAGCTTTCTATTGTGAACTTCAAACATATGAGAAAAAAGAATATTATTAAAAATATTGATACAAGTTATATAACATGTTCCATCCAAACAAAATATCCATGAAAAATAACAATTTGTTATAAGGAGCTTCAAATAGATGAGGAAGAAAGAATATCATGCTCAACATATTGGTACAAGGTAAGCAGTTTATGTAACAATTGTAAGAGGTATTAGAATAAAATTTAAGAATCACACGTAAATGATAGATGGATGGAAACCTTTGGCTTGCTTTTTTGGTTTGTGTATGTTTTTCTATCATCTATCATTTACCTGTGATTCTTAAGTATTTTTCTAGCAGCTCTTTTGCAATTATCACACATAAATGGTAGATGAACGGAAACCTTTGGCCCACTTTCAATTTGTTTGGTCTGTGTATCTTTTCTACCTCTCTTAAAGTTCTATTTAATGTGGGGTTTCGATCATATGTCATTTACATGTGATTCTTAAGTGTTTTTCTAACAACTCTTTTACAATTCTCAGATTACAAATGATCAAAACCCTATTTTAAATAAGATTTGAACATATGGAGAATAGAAGGTGTAAACTATGGCTATGAACAATTTCCTTTTACAGAGCTTCTACTGTACAAAATATGTATAGCACCAACCATGCACAGAGATAACAAGGAACAATAACCAGAGGCTGAAAAAATTACACAAACCAAAAAAATTGAAAGCAGTCCAAAGGTGCAGGTCAATGTTATGTTTGTTGTTTATACCAATCTACAAAATTTCAGAATTTTGAAAGTTAAAAATAATTCTTCTCACTAGGACAATAGAATAATGAACTCCTCAAGTGTCATTCCAAGCAAAAAAATACATGAGGGCACAATCCTTAATTAAATGCACAAATTTTTTTACTTGGGTTAACTTACGAAGAATACAAGAGCTAAACTATGACAATGAACAACTTGTTATAGGAAACTTCAAATAGATTAGAAAAATACAATATCATGAAACATATTGATACAAGACAAGCAATGTACATAACAATTGGCATTTACCTATAGGCTATTTGTTTGAAATTTTTGTCAGGATTTTTGTTAGCCCAGCCATGAATAGAATTTCTTGGCACCAAAAATTAATAATGATTGATAGTCGGTGGCAAGCTCCCTAAGGTTATTTAAGGAAATGTGGAGTTTACTAATTATGTGGGTTGACAGTGGTGGAGTTGGTTGCCTTGATACGCAAAAGAAAAATGTTAGGTGTTTTCTCACATGAGGGTTAATGCACCCTAGCATTTTTGTATGATGACACAAGTGGAAGTAAATACAATATTCAATGTTGCAGTGTGGGAAAGTATAATTTGAAATGTCCGAGAAAATATATTGTTGGAGACATTGCAATTAAATCTTCTTTCCTTCATCAAAAAATATGGTTAGGGTTAGTAATTTCCTTGCCCTACGTTTGTTTTTTTGGTTATCTTTGTGCATCTTTGGTGTTATACCCATTAACATAACAAAAATTGTAGATTAACATAGGAGTAAATGCATATATATATATATATATATGTAGACAATTAGTATGAAATTGTAAAGATATTCAAGATAAAATTAGTTTAGTGGTTGTTAAGTGTTATTGTAATAGCTCTTTTACAATTTCTCTATTTGTCTATAATATTTATTGCCAACTAATGTAGCTCAAATTTTCAATTAAGTCTGTGGTGTTATACCCATTTTGCAAAGATTATTGCTACCCATTGGATTTATGAGTTCTATTTAATGTGGGTTTACTGTCAAAGAGTGTAGCTTGAATTTTGAATTGGTAAGCCAACTGCTACATAGACTGCTTGTCTTGTATCAATATGTTTAATGTGGGTTTTCGATCACATGTCATTTACCTATGATTCTTAGGTGTTTTTCTAATAGTTTCTTTAAAATTTATCTATTTTGACTATAATATTTAGTGCCAAATAATGTAGCTTGAGTTTTTAATTGATAATTCAATTGTTACATAGAATGATTGTGTTGTATCAATATGTTTTAAGATATTCTTTCTCCTAGTTCCATAGAGCAAACTGTTCATTATGTAATAGTTGGTAGCTTGTGTAAGAGTTGGCTTGTCAATTCAATGATAATTTTTACTATATGATTCCTTAGATTGCAATTCTATTTTTAATATAAATACATTTTTAACCACATAATATAAATCTTTTTATAACTTTACGAAAAATTTCCATCTTGATAAGCAAGTGTATGTAAATAATATTTTAGACAAGATGAAAATATAACTGTGCAAATATCTAGAAATGTAATGGGTAGAGTCTAGAATATCCATTTTGAAGTCAAATGTATGATTGCTTTACCACAAAAGAAAAAACCATTTAAGACTTCCCCTTTTATAGTCATTGCAGATTGTGGTTTATGTAATTGTGGAAGGAAGCCACACATTGTTTCCATGTGCTTCTAAGAGGACAATTTTTTTTTATTGCATCATATTTTTTATCCCCAGAAGCACATGACAATGGTGTATGTTTCTTCATTCAACTAGACCATTTACAATGTCATGATTGGCATGGATTTCATTTTGTATATGACTATATTTTTATCCTTTCTAGTTATTGGTTGTTAGATGTGCCCATGTTTTGCAAACACATTTCTACATATACATAGTAGCCATATAATGAAAATATAAGCACTTGCAAAGAAAAATCTATACCGATATATATGTTCATGAATTTAGATGCACCTTTTTAGTTATTATACACCCTTCTATATATTCCATACATCAATGTTCCTCCATCCATCTTCAAATTCCATGATGCCAATACTTTATCAGGAAAGCTATTTTCATCAAGTTGTCACAACAAAAAAAATACTACAATATTAGAGATCTTGTTTGAAAAAACCCATTCTTCCCCAACTTTGTTATTGTGTGATATATGATAAGAATTCATTATATTTTCCCTAGACCTTTCCTACCTTTCTTGCTTGGGGGTTTGGCTAGAGCCCACGAGGCTTCATGATGCCAATATGGTAGGAAGGAGAACGAGCATGGGTTTAGTGTTAATTCCTTCCATTGTCATATATTTGTTGCTAGACTTATAGACATGGACACAAATTCTCACATGTACTTCTCTACCAAAAACATACTTTATTCTATCCATTGCATTTGTCATTGTCTCCAGATCTCTCTTTTCAACATAAAAGATGGATTACTTATACACAATTCTTTACCAAGATGCCATGAATTCAAAATGTTCCATTTTATCTCTTTCAATTTACAATAGATAATGCTAACCTCTTTTATTGTATATCTATATTATTTCCTTTATAATGCTACAAAAATACAATAAACATTCAAGAAATTAGTGTATTGTAAATTTTCTATTTGAAATTATTTCATGGTCCAACAACTTGATCAAATGTTGCTTGCCCTTGTTAAACACCATCAACAGTACATGTAAGTGCACAAATTTTACATTATAAAGAAATAGATACGGTGATCCAATTGTAAATATTATTAATTTTTTTAGTTTAACATTGTCTATATTGATTTTTATCATATACTTACTCACTTTTTATGCTTCCTTTTTTATTTCAACTAGTAGAGTATAATATGTTTGTAGAAGTCAAATGTATGATTATTTTTTGACAAAAACAAATCCATTTAAGATTTCCCATTTTACAATCATTGTAGATTGTGGTTTATGTGATTGTGGAAGGAAACCACACACTATTGTCATTTGCTTATGAGAGGACCAATAATTTGTTGATTGCCTCACATTGTTTATCCCCAGAAGCACATGACAATGGTGTATGTTGATTCATTCAACTAAACCAGTTACAGTGTCATGGTTGGCATGTCATAGTATTCAATACATTCCATTTGTCCATATTTCTCTAGCCATCTTCAAATCCCATGATTCCAATTCTTTATTGGGATACCTAGTTTTTCAAGTTGTCACAACAAAAAAAAGACTACAATATTAGAAATCTTGTTTGAGAAAACTCATTTTTCCCCAACTTTGTTATTGTGTAATATATGATAAGAGTCCATGAGATTTTCCATGGACCTTGCCTATTTTTCTTGCTCGGGAGTTTGGCTAGAGCTCACGAGGCTTAATGATGCCAATATGGTAGGGAGGAGAATGAGCTTGGTTTTAGTGATTTTTCCTCCCATCATCGTATATTTGTTCCTTCTTATATGCATGGACACCCAAATTCTCACATCCACTTCTCTACCAAAAAACTACTATATTATATCCATTGTATTTGTCATTGTTTCCATAGCTACCTTCTCCAATAGATCAATTATACATAATTATTTACTAGGATTCCTTGTATTCAAAATGTTAGATTTTATCTCTTTCTATTTACAACATATAATGGTAACCTCTTTTATTGTATATCTATATTATTTCCTTTATAATGCTGCACAAATACAATAGACAATCAAGATTATGAGGATGAAGAAACAGAGGAGCTATTTTGGCCTACAAAGAATGCATGGTAAGTGTTATAAAATTTATGGCATTTGTGATGACTTTAAAATTCATGGAATTTTCCAAGAAATTACAACTCATGCTATTTTCCATGGATTTTGTAGCACTTTAGACTACATGTACTGTAGGGCAAGAGTGTTTTGATGTGTGTGCCTTAGATTTTTTCACATGATGATGATGTACATTACATGTTGCATATACATCTACTTCAACACAGGCGCTCCAAAAAATATGTTCATCACTCCCAACTATATAATGTTCACATATCAATAAATAGATTTGGTGAATCAGTTGTAAATATTATTAATTATTTTTAGTTTCACATACTTACTCACTTTTTATGCTTCCTTTTTTATTTCAATGGGTAGAGTGGAATAATTTTTTTGAAGTCAAATGTATGATTTTTTTCCCACAAAACAAGGCATATATTTTAATTCAAGTATTGGGTATGTGCAGGATCATCATGGAAAAATAGGCCCTTAAGTGGTGAAAAATTCAACAAAATCAAAGTTAGGCAACTTGACGTAAAAATTTGAATAAGTTATCTATATTATTTCAAAAATATGTAAGAATATAATATGTAGAAAATTTAATGTAGTTTCTAAACTACTAGGTTTATTTATTTTAAATCTATTTGGTAAAATTCTTGAAATTTCAATGTAGAGTACTTAAATTTTGGGAAAAAAAAAATAAAAGTAGGTGTTTGTCCGACCACCCTAACGATAATAAAATGATAATATTTTTTATAAGATTTTCGATATAAGTAGAGGACTCATGTCTTGATGTGATGCATATTTTAAAAAATTTTTTCCAAGTAAATAATTAATTATGAATTTTTTATTACAACTTTTAAAAAAATATAAAAACTTGTATGTCCGACCACCTTAACTTGGTCAAAACTTCATGAAATTCATTTTTTTAATTTATAGTATATATGTGAATATGAATGTGACACATGTTCTAGATTCAAAAAATGTGATATCCATTTGAAAGTTATATATATTTTTCTAATCAACCTATCAATCGGACTTTAGTTGTAATTCAAATAAAAAATGAATAATAATTATTTATTAAATTCAAAGTAAATTATAATTTATATTGGTGGAAAGGTGAGAATCTCCTTTAAAAATCCTTTTCGTTTCATCAATTTTGGGTAAAAAAAAAATTGTTAGTGACATACCCTACACATACCCATCATATCGCCACTTTTTGGCCCATCATAATCCTGCAGATACTCTATTCTAACAATACAAAATATATGTATTGTCTCATTGCATTCTTCTTTTGGTGAGGTATATTTATTTGTTTTGGATCAATGATGGTGTGAGTGAGTTTTCTATTGGACTATGAACATATTTACTCTTTAAGTGATATTTGCACCTATATAATCCTGTTTGTGCTCATCAAATGGTATAAAATTTATCAATATAATATTTTTACTTTCTTCCTCAATAAACACGTTTACATATTTATTTCTATTTGAACAAAAGTTCAAGTTGTTATTCTATTTGGTCATCCATTTATTATTTTGTTTTATCTATGTCATTTTTTTTTTGTTCATACACTAATTAAGGAACATGTTTTTACTAGAAGCAATTCATAAAAAACTAATATTTTTATTTTTAATTTCCTTGTAATTAACTACTTTTGAATCCTTTCTACTTGTCACCATTTTATTTTACTACTACTAACGCATAAATCACCTGCATAATAATGCTTTTATTTCCAAAATTATGGACTAAATACTACTTATTAAAAATATTAAATATTAAGGATCTTTCTTTTTTCAAAAAGTTATTACTGATGACTATCATAACTAATATTCAAACAAAATATAATCACAATAAATTACATCAATCTAATAAACTATCTAGTACCACATAAGCATTACAATAAATATGACATACCTAAAGTTATGGACTAACTTTTAAAAAAATACTTTTTTACTCAATATTCGTAATTAAAGGCATGAGCAATAACTCTTTAGGAAAGGAGAATCCTTTAATGTTCCATACTTTTCATAAATATTATTTAATCCACAACTTCAAGTTTGCCATGTATTTGTATTTAAGATAATTAAATAACAATCAATCAATTTATTTATTAACCTAGACAAAAAGGTCAAATATAGATTGCATCTAGGTCTAATAAATATAAAACTAAAATAGACATAAAATTATATCATATCTTCAATTTTGGAGAGAAATTTATATTATTAAAAGAATAATTATTTAAAATTTAAAATTTATTAAAAAATAATTCTCCTTGAGAATTGATTTACTATGGATTCCTAAGACTATTAATTAAAATCAATTTTAAATAACTATTGTAATTAAAATTATTAAATATTGCATATTAATAAGAAAAAAGATATTAATGATTAATTACTTAAAATTAAAATTAATGGATACATTGCAAATAATAAGATTCATTCAACATGACCTATAGTTTTATTTTACATTTTCATAATCAATTTCCAACTAATAAATTTTGATTTGGAAACACAAAGATCAATTTTTCATTTTATGCAAATGGTTCTAAATCTTGCATGCATTGCATGTGAGATAAGAATGGAGAAGTGGACTATAACATGAGATTTAAAATGCTTTACAATGCTCCAATTAAATGAAGGCATAAAATAATCTCTTTGCCAAAATTAAGTGATTTATAATATGTTCAAGTTAGGTGATTCAAATTGATATTTTTCAATGCACACGTAGGTTCGCTTTAACTTCAATGCATATGTATCAATATTATCTTTCAATGCACACATAGGTTCACTTTAACTTTAATACATATGTATCAATATGCTTGATCTATCTATTGAATTATCCATAATAATATATAAATTGATTTTCCAACATCTCTCTTCATAATGATCTACTCCAATTATTTTATCCTAGGTAAAATCCCAAATCATAAGATTCACCTCCTACTATAAACTAACCTCACTTTATTTTATATTAGCTTATTAACATGCTTTCCTCTACTCAATCAAACAATTGCAAATATTGCTGATTATTTATATTTCACATTGCATTAGGAAAATAAGTTTGTTTCTTACTTCCCATTGAATAGCCATTTGGGTGGACCCCTATTGACTGATTGTTGCATGCACAGACTGCTGTGTTTTACAATTTTTCCATCCTTAAAAAGATAATAAATAATCTTCTTAAAAAAATACCTTAACTGTTAAACCATTTGATAGTGAAATAAACATTAAAAAACATTAAAAATATTTGATACCTAAAGAGGCTTTACATCGCACAACGAGCTCACTTCTTCGATTGATGTTCTTACTGTAATGTCGATGTATCATGGACAGGTCTGAAATTTGTTAAAAATAACTAGGTAGGCGAAAGCCTCCTTTTCGCTTCAAAACGCCAAATTTAGTAGAAGCCAAAAATAATGCTTTTATGGATCTATATTTAGATGGTCTGCAATTAACTCGGAAAGAAAAAAAAAAAGATGCGCACAGCGGAGGAGGAGGAAACACAGAGAACGTTACAGAAAACAGTCTATTCTAAGTAACTCAGCAGAGGGTGGAGTAATTAATATGCAGATTTTATCGCCTTCGTGGAGGCTCTGGTCGGGCATAGAAGAAGGCCGCAGCTACTGGCAATCCCATTCCATTACTCTCTACAAACTCCCTTGTATTAAACCGGATACGCGAACGAGGAGCTTCTATCATTCCCCTCTCCGTTTGCTCAGAAAGCACGAATACAAATCTCTGAGTTCCAAATACTTGCCAAGGGCTCTCATAGCTAGCCAGTTCTCGACCTGTATGAAAAATAAATAAATTTCAATTTCAATTGCATTGAAATTAATTGTTTTCAATTAAATTTTTTTCATCAACATTTCAGAATATTCTTTATGATCCATTCTCAAAATGAAATGATCTAGAAAAAAAAATGGATCTGGATTATGTGAGCTAGAGAAGAGAAATTCTGACTATAGATATTTAACCTTAAATTCTGACTGTAGACATTTACCTATATAGACTCCCTGAAAAAATATGACAGTTAAATCCCAAAACTTTATGGAAATTCAATATTACAAACTAAAAATTTTAATCATATAAACTTGCTAGAATTCAAAAACTTGATGTACGAAACTGTCTCCTTGCGTACCAAAAGAGCTGGATTTCGTTCCAGGTATGTCCGTCACCATCCTTCACAAGTTAAATGCAGAGATATAAATTGATATTGAGCATGTTTATATTAAATTAATGACAACTTTTAAATAAATGCATGGAAGCAATTTTTACGGATTAATGAAGTCCCAGAACTCTAAATATAACCAGGACCCACATTAAAATGGCTTAAAATCAATGAACAAAATATCGCAATCTCTCCCAGATTGATGACAATACCAGTGAAGATACTCGCCGAGACAAGGATCTTTAGGGTAAGGATCATCTGTCATTGTCTGAAAAAAATGGAAAACACCCACAGACACAATTAAAACCATGGTTATAGCTTCTATGAGAATAACCATTGAATGAAATGAATATATACAATGGCAGCTGTGGGGTCTGTAAATAAAAAGCATATTATTATTACCAACGTGTAGAATTTGGCAGGATTGCCCTTAACAGCAACTTGAGGCGGTGATGAGACAACAGACTGCCTGAGTTCGCATCCATTATTGACGGCCATATTTGAGTCGTACACAATGCTCATTTTCACTGTTGGAGTGAAGTTGCCAACAACACCGCAAATCTCTAATAGTCTCATTGATCTCGACGTCATTCTCTCAGACCTTTCTCTACAACACAAGATTTCCAGATTCAAATAAAAGTCGGCTTATTATGATGTGGTGGATGAACATGAATCAACCACATAAACACAACACCTCATTCCATTACTTTGATTCAAATTACATAGTCCCTCATTATATAGAGGACCTACGAAGTTTCATAGAAAACTCTAGAATATAGGTCGACTTGTCTCTACATCATTTTAGAACTTCATATTTAATTATTTTTCCCTCTTATTTTTATCACTTGGTCATTCTAGAACATTTTAGACCTTATGTCCATAACATTTAATATTTGTGGAGGAAATTATTATTACTCCAACACCCCCCCTTAATTTCAACCAAACATACTTTAACATTTCTCATTCCCAATTTTATCTTTTAAGTGTTAGGATTTTCATCCAAGATCATGAGAGAAAAAACCTTTTGCTTCCACAACTTGCACACAATGACCAGTCTAATTCACATTAGAATTGGAGGTTGTTACAGTATGAGTTTGCCTAAATAGGCAAGAAGAGAAGGTAGTCATGTCAATTACAATGAGTGACTAATCCTTCAAATATGGAACACTTCTTAACTCACACAACTTGTGTTGTGGTGAGTGGCAAGTGATCATGCAAGAGGTGTAGAGGTGTATCTCAAAGTGAGAACACTTGTCTAAACCACATGAGTTGAGACAAACCTCTAAAATTCTTCTATGCGAGCTTAAGTATAGCATATATAAGAATCAACTAAATAGGCTAAGAGCTATCTAGTTTTATATACCTCTTTTCACACCGACAACCCCCCTTATGTGATACTGAGGGAATAGGGTAAACACTAAAAAGATGAATCCTGATAATAAGTCCTGATAAGGTACTCATTTACTAGCAATCTTTAAAAAATGTAGAAAAGGAGAAAACCCAATGGGAATAAAACTCCTGTCCAAAAAGGAGATTTAGAAGAGTTTGAGACCTTCTAAAATATGCTCGTTGATGATAGGAGCATGACGATGAAGAACTTCTGAAGCATGCCAAAGTTGTAAATTATGTCGATGATGGACTAGTGTTTGCTAGAATCAATGAATCTCTATGATAAATGGATCAAGATGTGAGATACAAAACACTGCATGAGTGAACTAGTGAACACTACTCAACCAATGTGCATAAATTTGATCAAACTCTCTCAAGTTGATAATACAAATAGTACTATAAAGAGGGGTACTAGAATCTCAAACTGTTATCCATTAAAATAATCCCTCATTTGAGAGATCAAGGTAGAAGGTTCATGAAGCCTTCCAAAAAGAAGATTCTTCCACTACTTCATTGAAAGAAACATTAGCATAGATTCTTCCACTACTTCATTGAAGAAAACATTAGAATAAGACATCAAATTCCCCCCTTAATACTCAGAGAATATAAGAAGAAAAACTAAGATCAAGAGTGTGTATGGAGTGTAAAGATGTACAAGGTGTGCTCCAAGATACACTTGCATGAGGCGAGAATCACAAGAATCCATTTTGTGATGGAATAGGTCCTCATTACACTTTATAATGTAGTGTATATATGGAATTTCCTAAATTCCCTTCACACATTAAATTTTGTGGCATTTTAAATATGAGTGCATTTACAAAATAAATAAATAAATATTGGATTTCTATAAGTTTATCGTCATGAGGTTGATTAAGAAGACAAGATTAAGTTATTTCTTGCAAAAATCAATAAAAGAAAAAAAATAGAAAATGAAACCTTCATTATGATGATCCCCCCTTTTGTCAAATTCATTATAAAAGAGAAAATTGATTCCTCTTTTAAAAAAAAATTAACTAAGGAAAAAAAGTATCAACCTCCCCATATAAACACTTTTATGTTTCCAAATTCATTGTAAAAGAGAAAAAATGTACTCTTTTACAAATTTTTGACTATGGCAAAAAATGTCTCCCCTCTCTGACTGTCATTTACAATGATAACTTAGAAAAAAGAAAATTCCCCATAAAAGCATTAAATTTTGAATGGATACCAAAGAGTTAAATGTAACCACAAATGGTTGCATGCATTGGAATGAACTCATGTCAAAATATTCAATTAACCTAACAACCAAGTCTATATTATTCTCTTACAACCAATAGATCCAAATTTTGCCTAAATAAGACTTCCACCAAATGTTGAACCCAACATGGACCCTCAATGATAATTTTAAATATTAATTTATTAATATCTTGGAATATTATTATTTATTAAATTTTCATAAATTAATTTTCTAATATTATTCCCAAATCTCGATTTTCTATTCTAGAGAATTTGGAAGGGCTAATTTTAGAAAAGGGACATTACATATACAATCAAATGATTTCCTTTCCATATCCTTATAGTACCTTGTAGGTCACTTTTACCTTTGGATTTATAACTTATCTCACATTGGTTACACATGTATTTATCTTATATTTACCCACCTCATTCATATTCATATGAACATAATATCTTATATGCATATCACATCCTTTTTATAGATTATTTTTATTTTATCATTTTAATATTCTATTTTTTTTAGCTCTTTTATGCATCTTGATCTTGGGATAGCTATATAAATAGATAATCCTAACAAAAATAATACTAGGCTTAAATTTATTAATAAATGGTTGATAGTTCTACTTGAAGACAATAACCATGGTATACATTTAGCTTCACCAAATTGAAGATTCCAATCTGCAAAGACTACGAGCCTTTGAAACTAGACATCTTATAAGATCAGGTGACCCATGACGAGCATTATCATCAGGTTAGTTGATTTTTCTGCCTTAGCTTTGTCCTTATGCATTTATTTTATGATTTATACGTATTTATAAGTTAATTTATGGCCTTGGATATTTTTTTTGCAAAGCATCCCTTTTTTTCACAAAGTGTCCCCTTTATTTGCAAAGTGTTCCTTTTGTTTGTGAAGTGTCCTATTTCTTTGCAAAGTGTCCCAAAAGGGATCTAAAGTGTCTAGAACCTCTAGAAAAGTACACTAGAACAATTTTAGTACACACTGGTTTGATTGTTGATGTATAGATTTAAATTGTAGAATGCTTATAGGACATATTTTTTTCTTTTTTGTGAGATTCCCACCCATTCGTGGCAACATTTGGGTGGTAGATAGATTAGCCGCTTTTGAGACCTAGCCCCCACTCTTTCAGTAGAGGAGTCAGAGATCCTACAGACTACGAGATTATACTGGGTGTACCTCATGCCCCCATGAGCTACCACGATCCTATGTTGATGGCATTAGCATAGTGATGGAATGCAGACACATGCATGTTACATCTTCCTACCAATGAGATGACCATTACACTAGAGGACGTACATCACATACTCCAAGTTTTGATTTGGGGTGAGATAGTACATTTCCTAGTGGAGAAGTCATTATGGGAGATGAAGTATGACATATAGTACTACCTTAGAGGTCCAATGAATGATGGTATGGTGAGGCCATGGATTGATATAGTGATGCTACTATACTCATAGGCCCTACTGGTTGCATGGATTATGATGTTCATTGTAGCACTAGTACTCATCCCTAATGGTTGGGGAGCACACTTAGAGGGGGGACTAGTACACATGATTTGGGGGATGATAGAACATAGGACCATGTATGCCTTAGGGTGTAGCATCCTAGTGCATCTATATTATGATCTTGAATGGTTTTAATTTCAGGAGGTTGATAGTATGGTACACTATATGCTACTGTAAGTGTGGTGCCTAGAGAAAATTGCATGTACGAAACTAATAGGGTTTCCATGTGCGACAACCCTAGGGTATCCTTGAGCCTTCAGCTATCCATTGTGGCAGCTATGGCAGTATGGTCTTTCATTTTTGGAGAGCCTAATTTGACCGATTGGATGAGGATGAGATCCTATGGAGACCTTAACAACTTATGCTATAGTGGCTAGACGAGACTCAACTGATGAGGAGATTGAAGATGGATAGGTTCTTGATAGGAAGACACAATTACATAGTATGACCTTTCTAATATGATCTTGTCATGCGATAGTTTGGAAAGGTTTAGATATCACCTAGAGCATGACCCATCTTCAAGAGATCATTACAGAGGGCCCAGAGACCCGGTCATTCTAGATGAATCACGGCTAAGGATGTCGTCTACAATGACTCTAAGTACTTAGATCATGATATGCTTCTAGTCTCCAATGTTGATGATGTCAGTACCATATATGCCAATGAGGAGTGGTGGGAAATATTACTGTTCGATCTCGTATTCCCAATGGATAAGCTGATAGGTGATGCAGGGCGACACCTAGACCAAGGAGATGAGGGGTAGGACAAGGTTGAGGAGACATGCTACAAGGCTACAGACATATTCACAGATGTGATAAATGAGGAGTAGGACGAGACTACAAATCCTAACTATGATGGTCATGTGGAGGAGGATGAGGACGAGGACGAGGAGAAGGATGAGGAGGAGGATGAGGAGGAGGAGCAGCTGATGAGTGAGGGCGGTGAGGCAGCATATGAGGATCCAATGGACCACAAGTGGGGAGATCCATCTCCCATTCATGTTACTATATCATGATTAGTAGTTGCAGAAAGAACTAGTGCTCATAGCTATGGAGAGGCTAGCACATCATTCATGCCCCCTGCACATGACAAGGTTGTTTAAACATAGCCTGTTAGAGAGCTAGGTGATGATTTTTTATTTAATTCCATGCTTTATGCCTATGCTTATGTTTTATGCTCTAATTTTATGTATACATATATATCATGATGTGTAATGATAATATTATGGTTTCTATTTTGTAGGATCTATGAGAGATCTTCATGATCTCTATCATCAGGTGGCTATGAAGATAGTGCCCCCATCAGTCGATGGGGAGGCCACTAATATAGACTATGTTCCCCCACCCATTATGGAGCGGGATCTAGAGTTTTTCGGGTCGTCTGTCAGATTGCGAGTAGTGTATGAGTCTTAGGAAGCATGTCCACCAAGATGAGGCTGCCCATGACACACAATCATCTTGAACCCCAATAGACTTTGAGAGACTACAGTCAGAGGTAGCTAGACTTTAGGCAAAGAGAGATCAGCTAGCAGGGGAGCATTGGGAGGCCCTTCAACAGGTGCATGGTTTATAGTTTACTCTTATTGCACTTGATGGCTCGCGATCATGATCACATACCATTGTCTCTTGATGGACCACCTCTAGATAGATGTGAGCACTAGATCCTGAGGGATCTAGCAATCATAGACCTCATTAGCATTGTATATATTAATGACATATACACAAAACTTTGATATATATATGAGCCTTTTATATTTTATTACTTGTGTTTATGCATTTAATGTTAAATGTTAATGTGATTGATTAAATAGTCTTGGGAAGACTTGTTGGGACTGCAAAATTTTGCTAAATTTGAAGTGCCCATGATGAAAAATTTGCTTTCCACACTCAAAAGTGCACCTGAACAATCTACCCTAGCGACCTACTTTGGAGGGTCATAATTTGGAGCCCATTTGCTTTCATGCCAAATCCCTTGGTGAGTGTATTCATTTATCATATGTGAACATATATGTTTGATTTCAGCTTCCTATGATGAGTTTTGATAAGGTTTTGTAATGACAAGTTGGAGGGTTCTCAGACTATTTTGTTGTTTGCATACTCTTAGGCCTACAAGTTGCCTCCTATTCAAACTGATATTTCACAGCTGGATGATCGTCATGAAAAATTGATTGGTATTCTACATTACCTTCATATTCATATGCTCCTTAGTCCAGTTTCAGAGTCTCATAATCAAGTTTGATATTTTTACCAGGTCAAAAGCAAATGCAGTTTGTCATATTTTGACATCTAAATGCTTCAAGGAGGTCAACTTGGACCCTTAATATATTGTAAAGAATATGGATTGAAGGAAATCCCTTTTGCACAAATACTCAATTGACCTAAATGATTTAGTGTTTCTAATGGTAGCTTCCCAAGAGGTGATTTGGTATTTTTCGAGAAGTGACTTGTTGAGCCCTAATTGGTTTTTGACAGGTGCAATTGCAGAAAAGTCTGACTGAGCCACCTTGAATATTAATATCTTGCACCTGAGGATGAATTTTTCTAAGTCGTTTATTGAATTGAATTATTGGGTCAAATTTATATATGACTATGCATTTTCATGACTCTGGGAGGTGGTTTGGTTAGTTTTCTAGGTTGATTCTAGAGGTCACTTAACCTATTTTGACTACTATGTAAAAGGCTAGAAAGTGGATTCTAATGGTTTCCCACTTTAAAGTTTCATGCCATATGCATATAGAAGCAGTTTCATGATCAATTGAGGATGAATTTTTTTTCAAAATGATATTTTTTTTTAATTGGGCCGACATTAGGACCTAACATGCTTTACACAGTTATGAAGTTTTGCGGGATATTGAAAGAGCAAGTCTTTTTACAGGCTAACCTTGTTTAAGTTGCTTGATAATGTGGAAGAATTTATGAAGAGAATTGAGCCAAGAGTATCTCACATTGAAGAGTAGCCGGGGAAGTTTGGTATAAGTGGGATGTGAAAGTGGTGGATCTGCAACATTGGGTAACATGGAACTGAAAAAAATGGATAAATGGCTTCAAGATAAAGAAACAATTTAAAACTACACAAAGGGGAATCAGATGCAAAGAATTCAATTGTTGACATTTCACTTGGGGATTGGAATTATTTCACAATTTTTTGCAAAGATGCAAGAGGGTTTTCTGTAAAAATGTAAGTGAGAGTTACAACAAATCTACAAAAAATAGTGATGCTGAGATGGTTATTGTTGAAAGGATGGGTGGGGAAGGTATCAAAATAATATAATACAAAACACCACATGTTTAAGTTGTCCCCTTCCATTCTACAAGAAACCCCTATTTTCCGTTGTGTCAGAAATCAAACATTGAATCCACTTAAGGCTTGCATTTAGCACACACAGGAAAAGCTTTGAAGAGTCTGTTAAACAACGGTCAAACCAATGACGAGGAATAAATTTAAGGTTGAAAGTGGGAGTGAACGGGGGCAACAAAGTAGGATATGGATTTATCTCTTCCTTCTCACTCTGCAATATGGCACCCGGTTTCCTTCTTACCATTGCAGAATACTCTAGTCATAGTTCAAAAATAGATCGTGAACATGCTTTTTCAACAGGTATTATACACGTGATGGTTGCATATATGCTCTCAAATGCAACATCATCACTATGGTAATGGGCATCACAGGTGAAGAAAAGAAGTTCATTTTTTAATGACCATAGAAATGTCAGCAATTGAAAGTATCAGTTTGCTGACCAAGTACTTTGAAATCACTTGATGGGGAGGCCATCAGGAAGCGGGGATTTTTCTTTGGGTGGACCATATTAACTCTGATCCTAATTTTCACCAATGCAGGTGGTGGAATCTTAGTTGGACTAGTTACTAGACAGATTGGTGGTGTCCTAGAGGGATTTGTTGTTGTATCTGCTAACTATGTCTTTGTTCGATGCTTGATCAAACATTTGCACTGAGGCAGTTCGAGTTTGTAGTGAAATGCATCAATTGTTTTTGCAAGCCGTCGGTTGTTGCTTGTTCTCAGTACTCATGGCTTTGTTGGGAAGAAGATGGAACTGCAATGTTGACTACTGTAAACACTGGTTTGATGCCGCCCTTGTTCGAGGAGTGCAGCAAAATAAGGAACAAAGGATTTAGGTGGAGGGGGAGACTTTCACCCATCCCTGTTGCTTCTTGTCATCCTCTCATCATATTAGTGAACATGATACTCTCTATTGCATATCATTAATTGATATCTCTCTTTCATTAAATTGCATCAGAGATATGCAGTGGAAGCTCGACAGTATTGGTGTAAAATGATGGTCGGACCATGAGAAGAACACGTGGTTATTTTTGAAGATTGATTAAACGGCGAAGGGGTATATGAAAGTAAATAAAAATGCACAGGTAATTGCTTTAATTTTATTTAGCCCGATAACAAAATCAAAGGCCCGACTATTAAAAAATAAAATCTCTTTGCTGCTGGGCATTAAAATACAAATTAAAATCCCATGGGTAAAATATCATATTTTCCTTAGAATTTTTTTAAATTTTTTTACATTTAAAATGGAGAAAGGGACTTTGATTGTAGAATATAAAAGTAAAGTGCATGGGTAAATGTTTTATTGCCTGATGGAAATAATAGTTAAAAGCCCTCACATTAAAAGTAAAGTTATAAGTGGTGGGAAAATTAAAATGTGAAGGTTAGTGCATAGATAAAACAATTTTCATGTCGTAGGGTAAAAATGGAAGAGGAGGTGAAGTCTCTCATAAGAAAAGTATTTTTCAACTACAGAATGAAGATGAATGATGACTCATCATGGTGAGAAATATTTTCCTGTTGTAGGGCAAGTGAATGAAAAGATAGAATTCAAGTGCAAATGGGGATTCTTGAAGTGTTGGAGGTAGTTACTGATCAAAGGGCCCTAAATGTGCCATATGTCTTTTGAAGATCTCCACTTAGGGTTTCTATGTTTTCCTTAAGTATATCTTTTTTGCTTCTTTTTGAGAGAGCTCACATTGTGGTCCCAAGAGAATACTTTTATAACAGAGTTTGTAATAGAATAGGAGTCTATTTTAGGTTCTAGGAGTTTTCTAAATTTTATAAATGGAGGATGTAATCGTAACACTATCATCTTTGGTAAATAAATGGGAAGGTATTCTAGGTTAGTTTTCTCCATTGTAGAAATTGTATAAGTTTTGAATATATGAAATCAAGGGATTATTCTTTTCATTTTCTTATGTTTCCCTAAATGTTTATTCATTGTTATTACTCTTATTCAAAGAGCAAGTTAAATTTTATTAACAGGGATGAAGATTTGTGCAACTGTATACTTGGATTAAGAAAGCATAATTGATTTAGTTTCTAGTATCAAGCATCATGTAGTAGGCACAGTTATGATCGAGATAATGTTGTGATGTATTTTCAATTTCATGGTTTAAATGACTCCACCCTAGGATTAGGCACTAGTTTACTTATGTTGCAATTTCCTTGGACTATGTGTAGAAATCACATTTTTGAACCAATTTTAGTTATCAATCTCTGTATGTTTGTGTGTTTTGAACTCAATATATTACATCTCTCATGTTTAATGTGTATACTGCCATGAAGGTCAGCCACACCTTTAGGGTATTGTGTCTATTAAGCATATGAAGGAGAATTATCTTTTTACTTTGTGTTTGATACTTTGGCAACAAGTATCCGAAAGCACATTGTTGGAATCACCATCTTGGGTTTCACAGAGCCCAAAGTCTATGGTAGAAATTGTTTTAATTCAATCTCTTGTTCGTTGGCCAAATCTCTACTTGAATCTGACCATAAGGCCTCGAATCCCTTTAGGATTCAAATTGATTGTAGATTTGGGGAACCAACAAATTGGCAAATCTACTGGGGAACAAATCCAATGTTATCCATTTGAAAAGAGTCAATCAATTTTTTGATCTGTAGTTTTAGGTTAGAATGGTCCAAGGACCTGCATACTTGAAGGATATTGTTGCAACATTTCTAGTGTGTTCTTGAAGTTTGGTGCTCTACTAATGGAGAGAACTTAGAAATACTTAGATCTTGGAATAAGCTTTTTGCTGCTTGAAGATCTTTTCCTCTTTCAAAGGGGTGGAAAATCTACATAATACTCTATATCATTAGAAGAGTTGGTTGCAACTATTCTCAAGTATTTTTCTATTTTAATATTTTTGTATGAAGGTTTTCAACAAATTTTCTAGTTAATTGTTGCCTATCCAATACTCTGAGATACTAGTAAAAATGGAAATGAGAAAGTAGGATATCCTAAAAATGATATTGAGAAGAAAATAGGTGTAGAGGGAATAAATTCTTAATTGCAAATATGTATTGATGTCCTAGTTCTCCCACTACAAGCTATAATATTGATCATGCCTAAAACACATTCATGTCCTTGAAGGAAGGTGTTCACTAGTGAAAGATATGACCCTTTAGATTTTAGTAAAATCAATAGTTACCAACATTCTATCCCAAGAATAATTAATGAGTGTTTTTCTAAGTTTAGAGGAGGTTTTGAAGAGTTAGCATCAAGACACGTACAAGGTTTTCATGATTTGATGGAAGACTGTCAAATAATAGAAGAGGATGCTATCATGAAGTTTTTTATAAGAAGTTTAGAAGGTATTGTTGAATGTTGGTTTTCTAGTTTTCCAATTCATTCCATATGTTCATGGAAAGATCTCATAACACTTTTCACTAATCATTTTGATGGAATACCAAATTTGATAATAAATGCTTGTTTGGAAGTAGAAATCTATATGTCTAGGAAGAATTTAAAGAGAAAACTAAAAATAAGGTTTAACTTGTGTCACATATTAATGCATTATGTGATATAGAAATATTTGAGGATGAATCCCCCTATGAATTTCATGATAGATTCATGAAATTTATGTTTTCTATACTAGAATTAGAAATACCCAATGAATCATTTTTCATGGATATGTTCTACGAGAATTGTGAGCTAGATTTGAGTACTATGCCAACTCACTTGAGGCCTCCTAACCTTAAGTGTATACATCATTGGCTTGCAATGATTGAAGAAATGATAGATAAATATGGGAGTAATATCATGAATAGCCTATGTGATGGTACTTTTTCTACACTTCATTATAAAGATCTAGGTGGTAAAGTGGAAGACAGTGATAATGCATCATTAGGTGGTGAGGATTTGGTCTTTAATCAGCCCATGGAGAAAATATATCTAGATGAAGATTGTAGCCATAACAGTCATGATGAAATGAATGAAATGTGTGAGGTTTCTACTATTTTCTCTAAGAGTACAAAAGTGGAAAGTCAATTTTTTTGTATCTAAAGAAGGCTACAATGATACATATGATATTGAAAGTATTTTCTCGTCTATGGATTGTGAAAGTATAGTTGAAGGGTATGCTAATTCTAAATTTCTCTTCTCTTTATAATGACAAAAATAGTATATTGCTGATGTGAGTATGCAATTAGCTGAGGAGTATTCTTATCTAGGTGATCAAGATGATTGCAATTCTATTTGCAACCTGCATGACTTTGATTCCTATCATAATGAGGATACAACACTAATTTCCCTGAGTGAAAAGTATTCCAATGAAGATGATGACAATACTTTTGAAGGCTCACAAGAGCATGATGAGGTATATGAATTGAATATCATATTTGAAGAGGAAATTTGTAATCAACAATGTTATGATGCACTTGGTCATACCAATTCTACAAGTGAGTGTAGCATTGATGATAATTTTCATAGTGATGAGACATAGTAGCCTGATAAGTTGAGGAATGCTTTTGAGAATGTTAGTGTATCAAATGAAAATGATAGAGCATGCAATGATTTTTAGTCAGTGCAATCATGTGTGAGAAGATGGAATGAAGAAACAAATGTTGGTTTTCAGTTTGACAATGAGAAAGGTAGCCCTGTTGATTGTTGCAGTAGTGTGAAAGGAGAAGGAGATATGTATGCAAGAGGTTCATTGGATGAATCATCTCAAGTAGTTGATTAAGAGGAGCATGCATATGTTAATAATGATAAACAAGGGAATCCTATTTTGTTTGATGCTTTACCTTCTTCTACTCTTTTTGTTGGCTTTAGAGTTATCACTAAATGTTTGCATGAGGATAGCACAAATGTAGCTGTACATGAAATTAAAAATGAGCAAAAACATGTCATTTCAACTAATGAATCTCTTTATGATGAGTTTTCACTTGAAGAATGTGATTGTGTCAATCACATGGATGCATATGAGGATCTCTTTTCTTGATCTACAACTCATAGTTTCCCTCATGAGTAGTATGCCTCAGATTGTCATGTTGATGCATTAGGAGGTAATGTTGAGTATGATACTCCTTGCAATAGTAAGTATGTTTTGAACTCTATCTATGAGGGCTTTATTGCAAACAAAGATTTTGAGTCATATTCCCCTGCACTTGAACCTTTTTTGTGTGGTAATAAGATGATTGCTGAAAATATTGTTTATGAACCTGAAGTGAAAGATTGTTTGGGATGTCGATTCCTTTCTTGAATGCTATAGTTTGAATGTGGACGATGGACTTGTGGATGCTAATAAGTCTTGTTTTGAGAACCTTGAGACATATGATAATGTTTTTGGGTTGTGTTGTGAGGATGATGATAAGATCACCTATGACACAATTCAATTGAAAGAGATACAAATATGTGAGCATTCTTTGCTTAACAAAAAAAAGGATTGCACACTATTTTTTAAGGATGATATTCTTTTCTACTTTAACCATTATGAGGAATTTATTAAATGTCATAAGATTATGTCTTCATATGATCCTGATCATTCTCCTCATATTTTTTCACTTGCCACAAAATTATAAAGGGAAATGAATGGCAACGATATGGCCTATCTCATTTGGTTGTCATGTGACAATAGAGCTAAACATGGAGAAAATTACCACTTGTTAAGAAGGGGCCCGACACTTGCTTTGGCAGGAATGAAGTCACTCATATTGTTGTGTTGTGATAGAGGAAAGTATGGATTAAAGGGGATCAAATCCTTTAGCAGATTGGTGTTTGATAGGGGTAAGAATTGACTCCCCTTTTTCATTTGGTGGCCTAGGGTCACCAAATGAGGTTCAAAAAATTGAATAAACACTCTGTCACCCAATGATTTTGGTGCTCGATTTTCTCTTATAGAAGATTCTGAATTCTCACTCTGTTCACTAAGGAATAGGTGTCCTCAGAAAGAGCCATTGTTGGGACTGTAAAATTTTGTAAAATTTGAAGTGCCCATGATGAAAAATTTTCTTTGCATACTCATAAATGCACTTGAAAAATCTTCCCTAGTGACCTACTTTGGAGGGTCATAATTCATAGCCCATTTGCTTTCTTGCAAAATCCCATGGTGAGTGTATTCATTTTTCATATGTGAACATGTATGTTTTATTTCAGCTTCCTATGATGAGTTTTGATAGGGTTTTGAAAAGACAAGTTGGAGGGTTCTGGGACTATTTTGTTGTTTGCATACTCTCAGGCCTACGAAGTAGCCTCCAATTTAGACTGATATTTCATAGCTGGATGATCGTCATGAAAAATTGATTGGTGCTTTGCATTCCACTCATATTCATATGCTCCCTACTCTAGTTTTAAAGTCTTAGGATCAAGTTTGATATTTTTACCAGGTCAAAAGCAAAGTTAGTTTGTCATATTTTGGCATCTGAATGTTTCAAGGAGGTCAACTTGGACCCTTAATATCTTGTGAAGAATTTAGATTGAATGAAAGCCCTTTTGCACACATACTCAATGGACCTTAATGATTTAGTGTTTCGAATGGTAGCTTCCCAAGAGGTGATTTGGTATTTTTTGGGAGGTGACTTGTTGAGCCCTAATTGGCTTTTGGCAATTGCAGTTGAATAAAAGTCTATCTGAGCCACTTTGAATGTTAATATCTTGCACCTTAGGATGAATTATTCCAAGCCATTTGTAGCATTGAATTCTTGGGGTCTAAATTATTGTACATTTTCATGACTCCAGAAGGTGGTTTTATTAGTTTTCCATGGTGATTCCATAGGCTACTTGACCTATTTTGACTACTATGCAAAAGGACAAAATGTGGATTTTGATGGTTTCCCACTTTAATTTTTCATGCCAGCTGCATATAGAAGCAATTTTAGGTTAATTGAGGATGATTTTTTTTAAGTTGCTTGATAATGTGGAAGAATGTATAAATATAATTGAGCTAGGAGTATCTCACACTGAAGAGGAGTTGGGGAAGCTTGGAATAAGTGGGATGTGAAAGTGGTGGATTTGCAACATTGGGTAACATGGAACTAAAAAAAATAGATAAATTGCTTCAAGCAAAAGAAATAATTTAAACCTACACAAAGGGGAATCAGATGCAAACAATTCAATTGTTAACATTTCACTTGGGGATTGGAATTATTTTGAAGTTTTTTGCAAATATGCAATAGGGTTCTCTATAAAAATGTAAGTGAGTGTTACCAAAAATCTACAAAAAATAGTGATGTTGAGATGCTTCTTGTTGAAAGGATGGGTGGGGAAGGTATCAAAGTAATTTCATATAGAAACCACATGTTTACGTTGACCTCTTCCATTCTACAAGAAACCCCTATTTTCCATTGAGCTAGAAATCAAATGTTGAATCCACTTAAGGTTTGTATTAAGCACACATAGGAAAAAATTTAAGGCTGAAAGTGAGAGTGAATGGGGGCACCAAAGCAGAATATGGATTTATCTCTTCCTTCTCAATATGCAATATGGCACTTGCCATGCTTCTTAGCATTGCAGAATACTTTGGTCATAGTTCAAAAATAGATCATGAACAATATTTTTGAATGGGTATTATACCCATGATGGTTGCATTTGTGCTCTCAAATGCAACATCATCACTATGCCAGTTTGCATCACAGGTGAAGAAAAGTTCATTTTTTAATGAACATAGAGATGTTAGAAATTGAAAGTATCAGTTTGTTGGTAACTACTTTGAAATAGCTGGATGACGAACCCATCAAGTAGTGGGGATTTTCATTTGGGTGGATCATATCAACTTTGATCCCAATTTTCACCAATGTAGTTGGTGGAATCTTAGTTGGACTAGTTAGTACATAGATTGGTGGTGTCTGAGAGGGATTTGCTGTTGTATCTATAGAGCCATAAAAATGCATGGTTCTATAGAGTATGAACCACCATTTCAGTCCACATCAATAGAGCTATTCTCATTAAAAGAAAAACCAGAAATGCAAATCTAAACTACAGAAATCAAATAATGCTTTTAAAAGAAATCAATCTCCATTGTCTCCCTATCACCAAGATATTTGTTTATGCACTTGCTCTCAGATTTTTATGAGCACAAAATGCAATAAAGAAGCTATGGTGAATGAGAAATGCAAGCAAGATGCAAATATCATATGAGTATGTAAATTTGTGAGAAAAAAATGTGAGAGACCAAATGAGAGGGAAATCACCTTTTAAATAGGAGTTCTTTGAGGATGGACAAGGGTTGAAGATGAAATGTGGGATAAAAGATGAGAGAAGTAAATGCCATTATCCCACATTGATGGGTTAAATGTTATGCATGAGAATGAAAGCGATAAAAGGGATATTAGATTAAAATGAACCTAAATGATTAAATATGAATAAAATGATTTAAAGATGCTTTTACTAAAATGCAATATTTCATGAATGATTTATGCAAATGATATGATTAATATGCAAGTTATGATAATTAGTTTATTATGAAATAATAATAAATGAAGTCCTATGATAATTGATTTATTAATGGGGATGAATATGAAACAATTATGGATGATAATGATAATTAATTTAATATGGAAATGATGTTTATGAATTATTATACAAATGGATTATGAATGATTATGAATTATTATGCAAACGGGTATGAATGATAATGCAAATGGACATGAACGTTAATGCAACAGATATTGAACGAGCATGAGATGGTTCAATGATTTGATGAAATGCATGAATAGAAAAAAGTATTAAATGAATTGATTAAGTAAATAATATCTATTTAATCAATAGATGAATATCATTTTGATTATGACGACAAATTTGAGTGTCTACATTTTTCCCCTCTTTGAGACAATGCAGCTTGTCGCATTGTTTCAAAGAAAAATATTGATCAACTAATACATGCCCCAAAGATATCTTGGTAAGGATTATGAGAAGAATGGCATTCCCCCTCGAGAGATTGATCGAACAGATTGTAAGAAGATTAATCTATTGATAGATGTCTAGAAAGTGATTAGATACCTAATATTGTGCAAGTGATAAAGCAGTGATGTACATTTTGATGAAAATGCACAGTTGATGGTTGTAACTGAACAATTGATGGAAATGATCAGTATAGCCAGGTTGATGAGCTGATGAAGTTGATTGAGCTAATTAAGTTGATTGAGAATTATGCTTACGCAAGACAAGGTGTTGTAATGATGGATTGACTAATGAAGGTAACATAAAATTTTGAGAAGCAGGTTGATTAATTTGAGATTTGATTCAAGAGACATATATCAGTGGGTTAAGAAATTGATTGATTTCTCTGCGACAAGAAAGATGAAGAAAATGAAATGCAAGATGGAAGAGGATGAAGGTGATGAAGCCTCTTGTGCCTTTTAAGTGCTTTTATCATCATTGAGCTTATTATATTGCAAAATAGTATAAGCATCTAGATAACATGAACATCTAGATGACCTAAATACTATTTGCATTTTTATTTAGTAATGAAGTATAAGCATCTAGGTATAAGAACCTTAGCTGACCTGAATACTTATTGCATGGAAGACACTATCAGATAAGGAATGCTCTCATCCACATTAGACTCATAGGTCCTCGATGGTTTTAGACAACCATGTCCTAAGACGAGTAATCCTGTGAATAAGAAACAATCCACAAACAACAAACAAATAACATGCCCCATCCTTGCCTCTCTAGTCAAAGACATCCTGAAGAAGTTAAAAGACATGTCACCAAAGATAAAATCATAAAATAAGCAAAGATCAACAAACAAACAGGGGTTCTACCTCAATGTAAAATTGATTCTCGTTACAGTTTATGTGTTTGATTGGATTTGAAAGGTGCGTTGATATATATGTTATAATGTTTGCTTGATTGTCAACACTTGCATGTTTTGATTTTGCTGAAGTTCAAAGTTGTATGGTGATCTGAAAGTGTCACTATTTTTTTGTATGACATTTTTGAATTAGGGCTCAGGACTTTCTTTGGACATTTTATATGATTATTTTTTATTTTGATTTTTTGACATTTTATGATTTTTCTGGATTATTTCAGGACATTTTATGATTTTTTTTGGAATTATTTCAGGACATTTTATGATTTTTTTTGAATTATTTTAGGTCATTTTATGATTTTTTTTGGATTATTTTAGGACATTTTATGATTTTTTTGGATTATTTAAGGACATTTTATGATTTTTTTGGATTATTTCAGGTCATTTTATGATTTTTTTGGATTATTTTAGGATATTTTATGATTTTTTTTTTGGATTATTTCAGGACATTTTATGAATTTTTTGGATTATTTCAAGACATTTAATGATTTTTTTGGATTATTTCAGGACATTTTATGATTTTTTTTTGGAATTATTTCAGGACATTTTATGATTTTTTTTGAATTATTTCAAGTCATTTTATGATTTTTTCAAATTATTTCAGGATATTTTATGATTTTTTTTTTGGATTATTTTAGTACATTTTATGATTTTTTTTGGATTATTTCAGGACATTTTATGATTTTTTTTTAGATTATTTCAGTACATTTTATGATTTTTTTTGGATTATTTCAGGTCATTTTATGATGGAAATAGACGAGTAGATAGACAAAGAAGGTGGTTTCTCTGACCGCAAGATGCTTAGTATCTTAACCCATAGCTAAGGTTAAGGAAATTTCCTAGTGAGGGATAGGACCAACCTAGTATGCATGACAAAATGAGCAAGTGAGGGGAATTCCAAACAATTCACAAGCCATGGTGAGTGTGAAAAGGTCATTATGAAGTGGAGGGTGAATGAAAAGGAAATGAAAAGATCAAGTAGAGCTCCAAATGAAAGAGAAGTGAAGCCTCTACACATAGTGCCAATTTTTCGGTTTTCACCATGGTACTTGCTCAAGGCGCCACCAAAGTGGTTTACACCATTGAACAAATAGATTTCTCTTTTTTTGTTCTTTTTTTCTTTTTTCTGGTATTTTTTCAAGACCTTTTTCCCTTTTTTTTTGTATTTTTAAGGACCTTTTTGAAAAGATTGTACCCTCTAAAGCATTTAGGTATAAAACTTGCGAATGTGCATACTGTTGATGGGATCACTAAGCAATTCACCTTCTGGAGTAGATAACTGGTATGCCCCAGATCCATACACAACAGTGATAATGTATGGACCCAACCAGTTAGGCTCAAATTTACCCTTCTTTTCTCTATCTTGTTGAGTGCAAGGATTTTCACGAAGAACAAGATCCCCAACCTCAAATGTATGTGGTTTCAATTTTTGATTATAACTTCGACAAATCCATTGTTGGTATGCTCTAAGATGATTGAAAGCAGTTTGTCTTCGTTCATCCAACAGTTCCAACTCTTGCAAATGAGAAACTCGGTATTCTTCATCACTGATTTGATTGCGCAAAGAGGGCAACTTGACCTCGATGGCAAGATGGCTTCATATCCATAAACAAGGGCATATGGGGTAGCATTTGTTGGAGTGCATACACTTGTGCAATAAGCCCAAAGTGCAGGATTCAGTTGAATATGCCAATCTCGACTAGCTTCATGGATTATTTTTTTAAGAATTTTGAGAATGGTTTTATTAGAAGCCTTAGCCTGGCCATTACCTTGAGGATAGTAAGGTGTGGAAAAATGATGTTGTATATGGAATTTCTCATAGAGTTCCTGAACATCCTAATTTTTGAATAGACGACCATTATCTGTGATGATGGATAGAGGAATGCCATAACAACAGATGATGTAGTTCAGTATGAAGGTGTCTATTTGTTTTCTTGTGATATGAGTGAGAGGAAAAACTTCAATCCATTTCGTGAAATAGTTAGTGGCAACGAGAATGAACTTATGACCATTAGATGAAGGTGGATGGATCTTGCCCACAAGGTCGAGTCCCCACTGATAAAAGGGACATGGTGTAGCAAGAGATTGCAATTCCTGTGCAGGAGCATGTATCAATTCTGCATGTTTTTGACATTGCTTGCATTTTTTAACAAACTGATAGGCATCTTTTTCCACTATAGGCCAATAATAACCCATACGCAAGAGTTTATTAGCTAAGGTAGGACCACTAGAATGTGCCCCACATATACCTTCATGTACTTCTTGTAAAGCAGTTTTGACCTCATCGTGCTCAAGACATCTAAGTAAAGTACCATGGAGACCTCGATGATAAAGGGCATCAATTAAGATCACATAGCGGGAAGCTTGACGGATAAAGGTTTTACGAGATTTATTGGATAGGTTTGATGGCAAGGTGTTATCTCGAAGATAGGTATAAATATCCCCATACCATTGGGAATTAGGACCAACAATGAGACAAATCATTTTAGATTGTGGTATATTGTAAGAAGGTTCCAAAAGAGGTTCTACAAGGAACTCACAGTAAGTGGCATTACTTGGCATTTCTACAAGTGAACCAATTGTTGCCATTGCATCAGCAACTCTATTGTTATCTCGAGGAATGTGCTCAAAAGAGATTAATGTGAAAAGGCCTTGAAATCATCCACCATTCTTTTGTAAGGCATCAATTTTTCATCCTTTTTTTTATAGTCATCATTAACTTGTTTGATCACTAGCTGAGAGTCACCAAGAACACACAACTCAAGGATCTTCCATTGCACAACTATATGAAGCCCTGAAAGTAATGCCTCATATTCTGCAATGTTTTTGGTACATGGAAATTGTATCTTATAAGCTTTAGGTATGCAATCCCCTTGTGGAGTGACAAAGAGAATTCCAGCACCGGAACCACCTTGTGTGAAGGAGCCATCAAAATATAAAGTCCATAGCTGTGTAGATTCCATATTGAAGATTGATTCATCAAGAAACTCTGTAGTAAGAGGATGATCATCTGTCATAGGAGCATCGACGAGTTGATCTACGATAGCTTGTCCTTTGATTTCTTTTCTTTCTATGTACTCAATATCAAACTCACTAAGAATCATCACCCATTTAGCTAATTGTCATGTGAGTGTTGCTTTGTTCAAGAGGTACTTAAGAGGATCAATTTTTGCAATGAGCTTTGTCTGGAGTGTAAGCATGTAATGTCTCAGCTTTTGTGATGCAAAAACTATAACAAGGCATTCTCTTTCAATAGGACTATAATTGAGCTTGTATCCCATGAGAGTATGATTGATGTAATAGATTGCATGTTCCTTTCCTTCAGAGTCATGTTGTGCCAAAAGTGCCCCCAGTGTTGTGGTAGTTGTGGATATATATAGAAGTAAAGGTTTGTCATTTGTAGGAGGTACTAGTACTTGTGGTATCATCAGATATTCTTTGATTTCTTTAAAATATTGTTCACACTTGTTGTCCCATCTAAATGAAACATTCTTGTGTAACAGATGCTGAAAGGTTTGACATTTATCTACAAGTTGTGCTATAAAATGATAGATAGACTGAAGTTTCCCTTGCAATGATCTCAACTATCTGATATTCTTAGGCGGAGGAATTTCAAGTATAGCCTTTATTTTAGTAGGATCAGGTTCAATTCCCTTAGATGAGACAATATATCCAAGGAGTTTTCCATAGGTTACCCCAAAGGCACATTTCTTTGGATTCAATTGGACCTTGTATTATTCTAATCTTGTGAAAATTTTATCCATGATCTCTAGATGTCCTACTCTAGTGTAGGATTTTCCCAACAAATCGTCTACATAGTCTTCCAAATAGTTATGCATCATGTCATGGAAGATATTTGTCATTGCACATTGGTAGGTAGCTCCGACGTTCTTCAACCCAAAGGGCATGAAATTCCAAGAGAAAGTTCCCCAAGGACAAGTGAATGTTGTCTTAATTTGATCTTCGGGAGCAATTTTAATCTGATTGTAGCTTGAGAAACCATCCATGAGGGATAACATTTCGTGCCCTGTTGTCAAATCCACTATCATGTCAATGTTTGGAAGTGGGAAGTCATCCTTAGGACAAGCTTTGTTTAAATCTCTAAAATCTGTGCAAGCTCAGATGCCCCCATAAGGCTTTGAAACTGGTACTAGATTTAAAATCCAATCAGCGTAGTCAACAGGTCTGATAAATCTCACATCGAGCAACTTTTGTAATTCAGCTTTTACCAATAGAGCAATGTGTGGGTGCATTTTTCTCAACTTTTGTTTAAGAGTTTTTTTCCCCCGGTGGCAAAGACAAGCGGTGCATTACTAGATCTGGATCAAGTCCTGACATATCTGCATATGACCATGCAAAGTTAGCTTGTCTTTCCTTGTAAAACTGTATATGCTCTATTCTCTCTTCAGGTGTTAATGATTCTGCTAAATGAATTATCTTTGGTTTTTCTTCTATGCCCAGATTTGTTGGTATTGTCTTCTCCACCAACATAGATGATTTTTCATGATATACTGCTAATGGAAGTGTGTCAATCCTTCCATCCTCGGGTGCCTTAGAGAGGTTTTCACCCTTGGATACATCTTTATTTTTACTTTTTTTGGGTCTAATAGTGCCATAGAGCAGTTTTCACTAGAAGACCTATTTATATTTTCAATAATTTTGCAACTAAAAGGCTTGGCACTCCCCCCAAAATAGGCCGCACTGTTGAGTTCTATGATGAATCCTTCTTTATGATCCTCAAGAGGTGTTTCTTCTCGTGCTCCTAGAAATTTTATGATTGCCTCATCATTTTCAAATCCATCTAGTTGTCGTGGTCCCTTTAGATCAAAATCAATGAGTTCAGGGTGAACCAAGGGTAAAGAATCATGACCCGAGTCAAGATTTTGAATGGATTCAAGGGTACAAATATTATGATCGGGTTCAAGGGTAGGGACACTATCATAATAATAAATGTCAATGAAGTCATCGATGGCACTTTCCTCATTTGTCTTTGTAGCATTAGAGGATTCTACTTCCTTAATTGAAGCACATGAGGTACTCAAGGTCTTATCTTTCTGTGCATCATATCCTAAACCAGGGATGTTTTGTGTATGAGTAGGTTGTATTGGTTCCAAGATACCCTATTTTTGTAAGCCGAGAGGACTTTTACCATCATATCCCATTTGTTTCATAATATCAAATCCTTTACCATATTGTTCAACATGTATCTTTATTCCAGTATGTTGTTTTTCTGTATCTTCATCTTTGTATAACCAGTTTAGGAGATTAGCTTCTTCTGCTTCATTATAAAGGGCTCCCCATTTTTTGAAAGTAGTTGATTTACAAATCACTGTGATATTTGCATCTGGTGTGGTCTTAGTCATTTGTGGTTTGCCATAGGTGTGGGGAGATAAAGGTAGTTTTCCAATGCAAAGAGCATGATTCAAGGTATATTCTCCCACTCCTTGTTCTTTTACCTATATTTTGATCTTGGTTGCATTGGATTTTGAGGAAGATGCTTTTAAGGACTCAGGATCAACATATACTTGGGAAGGAAATGCTTCACAATTGCTTGGGATTGTGATTTTAGTTTTAGGGCTTAGATTATGGAAATGCATGAAAGGGTTTGGATCTCTTCGTATTGTGATTTCAACACCATTGTGGGGGAATTTAATGCACTGGTGGTATGTAGAAGGTACTACTTGCATTGCATGAATCCAAGGTCTTCCAAGGAGGATATTATAGGTCAGTGGGAGATCAAGGACTTGGAAAACCACATCCTTTACCATAGGGCTGATTCTAATTGGTAGAGTAACCGATCCTTTAGATGAGCATTCCTCTTCATCATATGCCTTTATGGTAATCTTTTTACTTGGATCAACTGCATTTTTAGAGAACCTAATTTTGTGATCAATTCTTGAGTACAAATATTAATGCCTGCTGCTCAGTCTATCAAAACTCGCTTGATCTTAACATTATGGATGAGGACATAAATGTGTAAAGTTGCGTTATGTGGTTGTCGAAGGGATGAATCATCATTTTCAATAAAAGTGAGAGTATGAGGAGAGGTGATGTGTCCCACCATAGCTTGGAATTGATCTACATGTAGATTTGTAGGCATTGTAGTAGTAGCAAGAACTTTATCTAAGATAGCTTTATGCTCAGGAGATAGGTGTAGCAGCTTGAGTATAGAAACTTTTGCGGGTGTTTTTCCTAAGTGCTCTATGAGGTTGTATTGCGAAGAGGGTGTAGTAGTTTTTGCATTAGGACCTTTAAGGGTAACAGTTCCTTTACAGGTAGTAACCTTGCAATTAGGTTCTTTTCCTTTTATGATTAAAATGTTGACATGATTATCAACCTCACTAATGTTATTTATGGTATAATCATACTTAGCAGTAGTATAGTTTACACCATCACCAGATTCAAGAGCCTTTCCTTTCTCCTTTTCATGCTTAGGGAAAGGGTTTCTAAACACCTCGTGATCAAAGTTCCTAGAAGGAGTGTGTCCGTCAACTGCTATCTTACCGTTATCAATAAGGTCTTGTATTAAATGTCAATGTTTATTGCAACTATTTGTCTTATGTCCTTTGTGTCTATGATAGTCACAAAAGTGATCTTCATTCCACCATGGGGGTTTGACTTGTGGATTATATTCCTTGATTTTGGGTAATGTTATAATATTGGTTTCAAGAAGTTCTTTTAATGCAGATTCAAGTGATTGTCCCAATGGTGTAAAATTTTGTTTAGGGAAACTTCTCTGTTTTTCTTTTCCTTTATCTAAAGATGGACCTTTGAGATTGTAAACAGGTGATGATGTTTTAGTTGTTTTTGCATCGACAACTCATCATTGACTACATTCTTGTTCTTAACCCAAAAAGGGGTCTTGTTGTTTGAATTCAATTTTTGATCTCTATCATTATTAAGTTTAATAGTTCCATCATCAATGAGGGTTTGTTCAATTCAAAATCCCATTTCTATGGCTTCATCAAAGGAATCCAAGCATTTGAGGTGAAGTTCCCTTCTAATTTCTTTGTTCAAATTTTGACAAAAGAGGTCAACCAATTCTTGTTCAGGAATGGAATAATGCAATCATTTTGTTAAATGTCTCCATCTTTGTAAAAATGACACAAAAGATTCACCTTGTTTTTGTTTGGTGTTGAAAAGATTTGTCATGGTCACTTTAAGGTCACAATTGAAACTATAATTGGAGACAAATTTATCAGCCAATTCTTGAAAATATTTGATGGTCGGGGCTAATCGTGAAAACCATTCCATAGCTTCTCCTCTGAGACTGTGAGGAAATAATCTCATAAGGTATGTTTCATCAACTGCAAATTCCATGGTAGTGGCACAAAATTGTCTTAAGTGGTTCTTAGGATCTCCTTTTCCATTATATTTGTCAAGTTTTGGTATGTCCCAATGGTTAGGAAAAGGTGGCATTGGTATGCTTGGATCGAAGGGATAAGGACATATGTCTTCAATGCAGAACTTGTGAGTCGATGTTTTACTATTCTTGAGAGTATCCAATTCTTGTCTTAATGTTCTAAGCTCATCCAAAATAGGATCATTTGTAGGTATAGGTTTTGATGTCTTTGAAGATCACTTGTAACCAAGTTGTAGATAAAAGGGTCTATGATCTTTGATCCTACCATTGTTTTTTGTTTTGGGATTCTTAGATTCACTAGATTTAGGTTGGTCATTCATTGTGAGTAGTGATATGTCAAAATCAAGAGGAATTTTGATTCCTTCATCAACAAGGGCCTTGAAGTATTGTTGCAGGTTGCCTTTGACCACCTCTGTAAGAAGTTTAGTGAACCTATTATCGTTAAGAGCTTCATTTATGGTGGATTGTGTTATTTCTTCGCTATCAGTTTCACTTGTTTCACTAGTTGCAACAATAATGTGATCTTCCCCATCAAAGTCTTTTCCCCAAGGGTTCCCTTCTTCTTGAAACATTTTTTCTCTTGTTCTAGGGGTCATAGGTGATTTGTTATGATTTTCAATCCAAGGTAATGTATGAGATCTAAGACTAGGATGCAAATGAAAAGGATATGATTCTAAGATGGGATATGAAAAATGGTATGGTATGATATGACAAGCTAAGAATGAAAAAGCTAAAAGGAAACTCTAGGTCCAAAGTTCATCATGATGTAAGGGCTTTACTTGTGCTATGATGGATAGACACAAAGACCAATGATCAAGAGAGGGTACGTAGGAGATGATGGACTCCAAAAATGTTTTTCCTACTCAAGGATAATGGTATGTTTCCCTAACTCAAGGATGGTGAACCTCAAGTGATGTGGGTGATAGATAGGCAATAGTTTGATTTCAAGACCTAGGAAGAGTAGCCTAAGTGCAAACTAAAGGTTTTATTTGATCAATGATGAATATGCAAAGGGATAAATTCTTAGTACATGCAAAGATTAGGTGAGATGGTCTTGATATGCAAAAAGGGGTTGAACATGAAATAAATAGGTGGAATGATATATGTATGCAAGGACTATGTAATGTGACCTATGTATGCAAGACTAGGAACATGCAAGAACTAGGATGAAAGGGATATGAATATGTAAGGACCATGAATATGCAAGGACTAGGTGGAATACAAGGATTGAAAGATCAAAACTGAAGGATGATGACCCAAAGAAATTCAAGTGATAGGTTCATGTGAGATGTTTGTGTTGTTGGAATTTTTGAGGTTTACAAAGTTTGAGATATTGCAAGTTTCTCGGTGTGGTGTTTGTTTCAAGTCAATTGTTTGTGTTCAGATTTGTGAATGTGGTGAAAACTGTTTCAAAATCCAGAAAACACTTGACAAACACAATGTTTTGGTGTATGAAAATGCACATGAGACAAGCACAATCCTAATAGGCCAAGGGTTTGTATACTTGATATAGCCCACCGATATACCCCAGATTGGTGCTAAGCACCTTTCCTTCTTGAGAGCAGATAGCTTAGAAGATTAGTGGAATTGGCTCCCCTCCACGGCTCATTAATGTTCTTTGATCACACCAACTTCAGATTCTTGGGTCATCACTTCCCAAGAACTGCTATCTCTACTCAAGGGAGTCAGTAGTGAGTATCTTCTGGCATGATACTATACCCTGCACTATACCAAGCAATGACTGAAAATGGTTGGCTTCTAAAACAATAGGTGTTTAGTTAGGGCATCCGTTCGAGTGGCCACACATGGGGAGAGAGATTAATCACCAATTAGGTGGCACTATAGCCTAAAGAGGTTATGCTCAATAGGGTTTATGGGAGTACTACTCTGTCTGTGTGACACATCTGCACTCATGGTACTTGAACTTTCCTCAAGCACCCATTTTATATCCCAGCTGGAAGTGGCTTGGCTTTAGCCTGTTACTAGTCGATTCATCCCTTAAGGTGAGTACTTTTTCCCTTAAGGCAAGCCCATTTCTAGAAATAATAACCATTTCTCTTACACCCAAGATCACTTGAAAGTGCAAGGGGAGAGGATACTTCGACTATTAAGTCGTGAAGGTGATAAAAAATAAGGTGGGTCTGGTTTTTTTATCACCTAGTTTTCACAAGGTGATAGCATAATCACCTACCACCTTCAAGCACAGTTAGATAGAATCAAGCACATGTTCATTTTAATGCACCAAAAGAAGTGTTTTATAATCTAAAAGACAATTGGTTTCAAAATCATGTATTTGACGAACGTCCTGCATCAAAATCTCATTAGTAGTTTTATGCCTCCTTTCTTTGACAAGTGTATGTTTTGATTGTCAATTCTTTGCCAAACGAACCTAGCAAGAGAAACCAAATAAACAAAATTAGTCACAAAACAAAAACTTGACCAAAATAAAAACTAACATAAGTTTAAAAAAAAATTAATCTAGGAAAAAATAAATAAAAACAAAGCTAATCTAAGATAAAAAGCTAATTTAAAATTAAAAGTTAATCTAAATTAAAAATCTAAAGTTAGAGATTAAAAACTAATCTAGATTCAAAGTTAATCCAAATTTAAAACTTATCTAAGTTTGACACTAATTAAAAACTAATCTAATTTAAAAGTTAGCGCAAATTTAAAACTTTAAAAAAAGGTTATTCTAATTAATCAATAATAAAAGCTATTCTAAATTAAAATTAATCTAAAACTAAAAGCCAATATTAAAAATTACTCTAGATTAAAACTAATCTAAGGTTAAAAAAATAATCTAAGAATTAAAAACTAAATTAAATCTAAATCTCTAATCTAAAGTCTAAATGAACTCTAAACTAAGAATCTAATTAGAAAGCCAAAATCTAAAAAATAAAAAAATAAACTAAGAATCCAAGTAAGATCTAAATGATTTTTCATGATTTAAAAATCTAAGCTAAATTAAAAAAAGCTAAAAATAAAAAATAAAAAATGAAATTTAAAATCTAATTTAAATCTACAATTAAATTTAAAATATAATTTAAATCTAAAATTAAATTTAAAAGCTACATTAAGAAAGAAAAAAAAGTAAAAAGAAAAAATCTAATCTAAATTAAATTAGTAACTAAAATCTAAACTACATTAAAAGAAAAAATAAAAATCTAACTAAATAAGAGATTAAAAACTAAACTAAAAACTAACTTAAATTAAACGAAAACTAAATTGAACTAAGCTAAATTAAAATCAAACTAAAACTAACAAAATTAAATTAAAAATTTAAACTATATTAATACCAAACTAGAAAAAGAAAACTAAAACAAATTAAAAATGACTGTTAAATTAAAAGAAAAGGAGAATCAATGTCAGATAAGAAGAAAATAGAATTGCATGTTGACAACAGACACAAAAGATTGCAGCCTGACATAAGATCTCATAATAGCCATAGCCCCATGAAGTGTAATGATTGTCATACCTGCACATAATGCAAAATGAGCACAAAAAAGATGCAAAATTCAAAATGAGCACAAAAAAGATGCATTTTTTTTTTTTCAAAACACAGCTAACACAAAAGAATATGAGAGATGCAAGCAAAAATATGAAAGCATGGACAAGGAAAGCAAGCTGTTTGACAGAGGCATAAAAAAGGTATGTGAATTGTTTGCCAATGTGCACAAGATGGTTTTCTTTTCTTCTTTTTTTTTTTTTTGAAAAATATTTTAACAACTTTCAAGCAAATGCTACTTGTAGGCATAAAGCCAAAGGCAAAAGAAACTTGCAAGCAAATGCTATTTGGAAAAAAAAAAAACTCTTCTATTGGTGATTAAAGCTTGCTTCAAAAACTTTAAAATGCAATGTTGTGTGAAATATGCACAAAATGGCTCTGTTGAAAAAAAATAAACTTAAGAAACTTTCAAAAAAAAATTTATTGGTAGGTGTAAAGCTTGCTCCAGCAGCATCCTCTCTTTCTGTGCCAAAATGAAAGCTTTTAAAACAGTATAATCCTTTAAAACATTTAAAACATGAATATGGATGATATTTTATTCAAACAAAGCTTTTAATTCATGTCAGGTTCACCAATTGTAGAGCCATAAAAATGCATGGTTCTATAGAGTAAGAACCACCATTTCAGCCCACATCAATAGAGCTATTCTAATTAAAAGCAAAACCAGAAATACAAATCTAAACTATAGAGAACAAATAATTCTTTTAAAAGAAATCAATCTCCATTGTCTCCCTATCACCAAGATATTTGTTTATGCACTTGCTCTTAGATTTTTATGAGTACAAAATGCAATAAAGAGGCTATGGTGAATGAGAAATGCAAGCAAGATGCAAATATCATATGAGTATGTAAATTTGTGAGAAAAATTTGTGAGAGACCAAATGAGAGGGAAACCCCTTTTAAATAGGAGTTCTTTGAGGATGGAGAGGGGTTGAAGATGAAATGTGGGATAAAAGATGTGAGAGAAGTAAATGCCATTATCCCACATTGATGGGTTAAATGTTATGCATGAGAATGAAAGTGATAAAAGGGATATTAGATTAAAATGAACCTAAATGATTAAATATGAATAAAGTGATTTAAAGATGCTTTTACTAAAATGCAATATTTCATGAACGATTTATGCAAATGATATGATTAATATGCAAGTTATGATAAATAGTTTATTATGAAATAATAATAAATGACTATGATAATTGATTTATTAATGGGGATGAATATGAAACAATTATGGATGATAATGATAATTAATTTAATATGGAAATGATGTTTATGAATTATTATACAAATGGATTATGAATTATTATGATTTATTATGCAAATAGACATGAACGATAATGCGATAGATATTGAACGAGCATGAGATGGTTCAATGATTTGATGAAATGCATGAATAGAAGAAAGTATTAAATGAATTGATTAAGTAAATAATATATATTTAATCAATAGACGAATATCATTATGATTATGAGGACAAATTTGAGTGTCTACAATATCTGGTAACTCTACTGACATTGACAGTCATATACATGTTGAGGAAAGAAAAAAAGAACTTGAAACTGATGTAGGAAATGTCTTTGTTTGATGCTTGATTGCACACACACTTCTTTGCATTGAGGTAGTTCAAGTTTGTAGTTAAATGCATAATTTTTTTTGGGCAAGCCGTCAGTTGTGGTGAGTTCTCAGTACTCATGGTTTCATTGAGAAGAAGATAGAACTGCATGTTGACTACAATAAACATTGGTTTGATGTTCCCATTGTTCGAGGAGTTCAACAAAATAAGAAAGGATTTAGGTGGAGGGGGAGACTTTCAACCATCATTGTTGCTCATTGTCATCCTCTCATGTTATTAGTGATACATGATGCTCTCTATTGTATATCGCTAATTGATGTCTCTATTTTATTATTGCATCAAAGATATGCGATGGAAGCCCGGTAGTGTTGGTGTAAAATAATGGTGGGACCATGAAAAGGACCCATGATAGTTTTAAAGATTGATTAAAAGGTGAAGGGGTATGTGAAATTAAAAAAAAATGCACAAGTGCATGCTTTAATTTTATTTATCTTGGTAACAAAATCAAAGGCCCCACTATCAAACAATAAAATCTCTTTGTTGTTGGGCATTAAAATACAAATTAAAATCCCATGGGTAAAATATCATATTTTCTCAAGAAAAGTTTTAAAATGTTTTACATTTAAAATAGCAAAAGGGGCTCTAATTATAGAATATTAAATTAAAGTGCATGGGTAAATGTTTTATCTCCTAATGGAAATAATAGTAAAAATCCTTCAAATTGAAAGTAAAGTTATAAGTTCTAGGAAAATTAAAATGTGAAGGTGAGTGCATAGATAAAACAACTTTCACACTGCAAGGTAAAAATGGAAGAAGAGGTGATGTCTCTTGTAATAAAAGTATTTTTCAATTGCAAAATGAATATGAATGATGGCTCATCATGGTGGAGAATATTTTTCTATTGTAGGGAAAGTTAATGAAGAGGTAGAATTCAAGTGTAGATGGGGATTCTTCAAGTGCTGGAGGTAGTTATTGATCAAAGGGACATGAATGTTCCAGATGTATTTTGAAGTTCTCCACTTGATGTTTCTATGTTTTACTTAAGTATACCTTTTCTACTTCTTTCTGAGAGATCTCACATTGTGGTCTTAGGAGTGGTAGAGCTCTTAAAATTTTGAAAATTTGAGATTGTTTTGTGTCTTATAATGGTTTGATGCATCCATCCCTAAGGGTAGGGTTTAGGGTTTTAGCTTTGTAACCTTTCTCTCAAATATTTCTAGTCTTAAACCTTGGGCATTTTAATCCTCGATTGACTTGTTTACCTAGTCACCAGTTTCTTAAGTTGCAACTTAAGCCATCAAAAACACACCTTTACTGGCTTGTTTGCCTAGGTTGGTCGGTTGCCCAATGCGATATCATTGTTTTAAAATTTTCCTATGTTAGGAAAAGTTATTTTATGTCAAAGGGTTTTAAATCTGAATATTCACCTTAAGGGTCATAATCATGTTGGGCTAGTCATGTCCCTCTTTTTATGACTAACTTTATTTGCATGTGCAAAAATTCCACCTATCGGATCTAAACATCAAATTTGAGTCATTGCTTACATACCTCATAGGATTAAAATAATGGTTTTCAAAATACCTACGAGGTCTATGATTTCTTGACATGTACATTCTTTGAGGTGGGGCCTAGTTTGCATTCAAATGCATGATGCCCAATGGTCAAGATATCAACGGTTAATATGTGAGGTTGAGAAAAAATATTAATCGTTCATCACTCACTTCACAAGATTAAAAATAGTGTTCACCAGAGACTTGTGAGGTCCATGATTGAATGACATGTATATTGTTTCATCTGCTTGAATGAGGGAGTGGAGCCCATAGGAAGGAATAATGTGGCTTCCAACCAATCTATTGTCATTGGCTAAGGCATTGGTGAATGATGGCAATAAAAATTCAAATGATGTTGACTCAATCTAAGTTGTTCAACATGGCATATCATAAGAAGATGAATGGATTCCATTTAAAATCAAAGACATAATTTAATATTATAAGTGAATGCAGAGCATCCGAGAGATTAATCAAAATCTTTCAAACTACAATGTGAAAAAATTATGGTTTCTTGCAAATGCAAAAAGTCATAAATCCAATTAAAGATATATATCTTGTATTTTATTTGAAAAATCCTTAGTTAGGGAAAGTTCTGAATGGATTTTATTCCAATTTTATTTTTCTACATGCTTTAACTACTTTATTGGTTTTTAAGATTACACATAAATTGTATCTTTCTACAGAACTTGTGCAAATTTGCATCTTCCAATTGTTCCCTAGGATTTTAATGGAAAGAACCAAGTTTTGAGCTCCTCTCTGTCAAAACCCTAGAATATTTTGAACTCACCTAGTTATCAATGGCTCCCAAGACACAAAAGTCTAGTTCTAAAGCCCCAACTAGGCCACTCTCTTAGGGCATTTTCAATCAACTCAAACCCATGACTAATAAGACATTTGAAGGAGTAGTAATATACTATGGCCTTAGGATTCATGAAGGGTTATTGGAAAAAAACATTGTATCAGGGATGCTGAATTGTTGTTCACTCGATGGAAAATGTTTAAGAACTGGTTTGGAAACAAGAACTATGTAGTCCCCACCTGCAACACTGGGAGATTAGACATGGGGAAAGTAGTGGTCCCAAATGTATATATGGATGTAGACCTACTGAGGGATGTTACAACAATACATGACCCTGTTTCCAGAGTAGTTAGGGCATATGATGGGAGTGAGATGGTCAAGATCACTATGGAGGAGATGGAAAATATCTTTAAATTACATGACCGGAATCAAGATATGATCGCGATTGACCTTGATTCCTTTAGGAAGGAATAGGAGAATACTAAAGTCTTGTTCAAAACCACAATATTTCCAATGAAAAATTACACAACAAGATATGGAAACAATAGAAAATAAATAAAGGTTGGCAAAGATGAGAAGGAACCTTTTCCTATGAGGTATTTTTCCCCCTATTTTAGGAAGACTATATGTTCCTTGTGTCAGATTATTGGCTACGATGTACCAGATACTATGCCAAGGTAATACATGTACATGGAAGCAAACATTCATATGCATCTTTCAATGTAGTTTATGATTATGCTACCTATTTGGCACAACATATGCATAAGGGCCTAATTTCTCTTAAGGTGGGTAAGAATTGGGTAAAATTTTGTTCATACTCCCTTTTGATGCACATGTTTTAATATAAGGGAGAGAGGCACTTTGGAAAAGTCATGCCATTAAGAAAGATATAAGGTGATCTTGAGTTGCTCGTCTAGTGTTGGACCCAAATTATGGACAAGGATGGCCAAAAGTTTGATTATGTGATCTTCCATAATTTTTTTTTCTTGAAATTGAGGAGACTCCTGATTCTTGATCCACAAAGGATCCCAAAATAAATTCATGATTTCTTAAGGACCATGGAGAGGAGGCTAGAATTGAAGATAACTCATAATTGGGGAGATATCATCCCATATTCAGACACAACTATATTCAGGGTATATGGGACAAACGTCTATCCTTTTGTGCTACCGTGAGATTTGTCACTGAGGATAGGATTTATAGAGATAATGAGAAAACTAGGAGATGCACAAATGGCACATCTACTAGAACATAAAAAGAAGGGTTCATTATTCCCTGAGTGGAAAAAATTTATGGATTTTGTGATGGTTAGGGAGGATGGAAATCCTTTGATAAGATCTTGGGACCCTAAAAATTGAAAATAGTATTCCTTAGAAACCATGATCCTAAGGGTTTCATTGTTGCAGTAAAGGTGAGAACTAAAATGGGTGTATTTATTCATAACTTCTATTACCCTAAGAATGTCATTAGAAACATTTTTTATGTACAAGTGCAAGAAGAAAGGAAGTCCATGTATCTTGCTTTTAATAAGATGGTGGAAAATGTCAAAAAAGCAGAACCTGACTATGATCCTTTGCCCAATATTCAAGGGGAATGGAACAGGGTAATGTATGTTTTGGAAAACTTTGAAAATTTTACTGGTGTGCTAAGAGAGGAAAGAACTATTACAGATAAGGGGAAATCAAAGGCAGTTGTAGAGGATCCCATAGCAGTGTTTGAGGAAAGACAAGTCCTTACCAGCCACCCAAAAATATCTTAGTATATTCTAGGAGCAAAGAGAAAGTAAAGAAACAAAAAACTTTGCCAACCCCTTACCACATCATAGGGGTTAGGGGAAATTTATCTTAAGATATCAATTCCTAGAAATCCTTCACCTATTATATTCAATCTTGATTCTCCTCCAATAGGTTCTCCTCCATTAGAGCACCCACCAATTAAAAGACAAAGGGTTGAGGTGAGTGGGGTAGTTGACTACCTTGATACTAATGAAGATGCCATTTTGATAACACCAAAAGATATGTAGTAGGGGATGCCCTCTCCCCCAAGGGAAGTTGCACCAAGATCTAGAGGAAGCATCTTAAGGTTAATAAAGGCATAACTAAGTGGCTTGAGTTATATTGATGACATGAGACAAGAAGCTTGTAGGGAATTCATGGAGGATGACTCATTTATTGAAACAACAACATTCAAAGATTTTATATGTAGAGAAAAAGTTTCAAAAGTATGTAGAAATGGTTGTAAATGAGAGAAGATTACATCTTGAATTACCTAAAGGTATTATCTAGGCTAATGTGGGGAAGGAAATGAGGAAAAAATTTCAAATTATCACAGCTGAGAAAGGAAGGGCACTTGTGAAAAAATTTGGTGTTTTACTATTGCCTGAATGGGATATAGATAATGTAGTGGTACTTGACACTATAAGGAGAGCTGAAAAGCCTCTATTCCAAATTGAGGAAGAAGCCAAATTGGCACTTCAAGAGCCATATTTTAGTCAGAGAGTGGGATGCTCTAGAAATATGGTCATTGTCTCTTGGTTGTAGGAAGCCCAAAGTTGCAGAACTAGCTGATTTCAGTGGACAACTGATTATAAAAAGAGTTGTTGATACTATAGAATTGGATGTACCTAATATGACCATAAACATTTCTAAGTTCACAAAATAAACAATTCAGAGCCATAATAAAGAAAGGGACATGCATAGAAGCAAGTATAATGAGATTATTAATGAATATAATAAGAGTCAGTAAAGGGTTGTTGAACTTGAAACAAATCTAGCATTATGGAAACAAAAAGGGGAAACATTAAGGTCTCAAGGACCAGCTAGCTCAAGCCATGCTACTCCCACTTCTCTTAATGACTCATCCTCAATCACCTCCTCCTCCACCTAAGCAATCATTGTTAATTGTGCCTTACAATATGGGTTAAGAGCCACTTGCAGTAGAGGATCCAAGCACATCAGGTGCAACTACTTCAGCAAATTGAGGTATAAAATAAATTGCTTGAACAAGTGTAGGGTACAATGTATAAGAAAAATTCCAAGATTATTCATATTGTTTTGAAATATCTGAATAAAAATATTCAAGGTAAATTGAATAGTGTTCATGAAAACTATTCTTTGATGGTGTGAGCGATAAGGTTATCTTAGAGGGATAAGGAATTGGCTACCCCAATCCTAGATAAATGGATTCCTAGGGCTGAAAATTTGAGATTCATGGCAATTGGTGCTAGGTAGTAGGAAGATAGATATCCAAAGGTGGTCCCAACTTATAAATTTGTCAGTGAGGTTAATGAAAAAAAGTTTCAATGGTGTGATTTTGCATTGGAATGGAGAATAAGAGAATTGAAGGCCAAGTTTGATGAAGCAAATTTGGTGTTGCTACCTGATATTCAACATTCCTACGATGAGGTAGAAACCTTGCAAATGTGGAAGGACTAGGTGGACACTGCAATTGTCTCTCAAGCAGCTCTTATTTGTGAGAAGGTTGACATTGATAAACTAAAATATGGTTTCAATAAATTGTCTTTCATAATTAGCTTTATAGAGGATTTTGATATGGAATCCAATTTAGTAATGAAAAAATATTCTCCATATAGGAAGAAGATGGATGAAATCATTGATTCCAATTGGCCATCTGATGTTGAATATGAGCAATGGAATAGAATATTTATTCATGAATTGTATTTGTGAATACAAGGATAGAGAATACATATACTTGATTAAGTATAGTACAAGTCTAGCCTCAAAAATCACAATGCATAAATATATGTTTCTCCTTATTCAAGATATAACAAATGTGTGTTGATTAGTGATGACTTGGATTGATCTTGATGCTGATTTGGATGTTGGTTCACCTTTGCTAACTTTAAACAATTTTTTTTTCATTTTGCTTGATCAGATGAATATGCTACAATTGATAGAAGATTATTCCTTTCCAAAAATTTCCTTTTGGAAGGTAGTTCTATTTTCTTCAGTGAATGAATAGTCTCTCTCATGTGTGTTCCCTCTAATTGAAAATGTAAATATAACTGAATAGGGAATATGTGTTGTAGTGGTCTAATTAGAATGTGACATGTGTACTCTTTCCTAAGGCTTGTTTTTCTCCCTTTTTCTCATAAAAGGGAATTTGTGACCATTAGTACATATCTCTTGTTGAATTCTAGATCTTAATTATGCAAATGGTTAACATAGAGAGAACATACTTGAAGTCTATATCTTAAGTCTTGAGTCTAGTGACTGAATTTTGTTAATTGTATAGTTTCTGAACATATATGAGCAATAATGAAAATATCTAGAGTTTACCATCTCTCCAACTATACATTATATCTAAATTATTAATGAAAATTCGATCAAGGATCATTTCATTAATATTCATTGTTGTTGTGCTTTGATGTATGTTTTATTTTAGGCTTTGAGTCAATGGATCAGTTAAAACACTTTGAGTAAATCAATGAATACGTATAATTGTGTAGTGGATCTAATAAGTAGTGGAAAAGTTTGAATATTAATTTGTGAATTTCAAAGAAATCTAACATAGATCATGGATGTTTAGGATTCAAATTACCTTACTATTCAATCTGCTTTGTCTTGACTCCTAGCCCAGAGATATGGCATTGATCTTAAGTATTGTATACATTTCTCATGGTTTCGGTTATCCAATTTGAGAACAAAATTCATAAATACTATTTAAATCGATCTACCTTTTTTGTGGTTGGTGTTGTATGAATTCTCAACTTTAGAAGTGTGATCTTTCAAAGAAATTGCCAGTCTCTCTAAGGATTTCATTAATTTAGCATTGGAATTAGAATGCATCTATTAATATTACAATGTGTAGGGTAATTGTGTAGCAAGGTTATAAGAAACACATTGTGGGAACACCCTCTTGGTCGTAGAGAGCCCAAAGTGCAAGAGAAGAAGCATTTTGGCTTCTACTCATTCATTGGCCAATTATCTCTTAGGTATTCGAGAATTGAGTTTGGCAAGCTCATAGGTACTTGGTGGGATTTGATTGGTTCTTTAAAAATCCACCAACAGATCAATGACTCTATTGGGGATGTAAGTTTCATAAATATTTATTCTCCAGAGTGCCTTATCAAAGATCACTATAATATATGGTGATGTTTACCTATAGAATCAGTCTATTTGAAGTTTCTGCTAAAAATTTCTTGAGTCTTTGCTAAGTGGACATCACACTAAATTTTGTGCTAAGTTTCCCATCATTTTATGTATTTGAAGGCTTGTCCTCAAAGTTCATTTAAAAGTATGTTGCATTGAATCTTGTGAAATTTGTATAAATTGTAACACAATTGCTACAAATTTGTCCCAAGCAATTTGGGTGGTGACTCTGAAATATCAAACAAAAAAAGAAGAGTAGAAAGAAATTGAAAAGGTTGACAAAGGAAAATAAGATTCAAGGAAAAATACGAGGGACTCATGACCACATGAAGAAGCATCCAGAGTAGAAACTAGAAGGAGAAATTCCCAAAAACAATCATGGAAAATGGGTAAAAGCAAAGGATGTAGGAGAAAGTAAGTATACTCCTCACCCAACTCCTGAACGTGAGATTCATTCTACTTCTAGTTCAAAATGTGAAAGAAACTTGCTAGATTTCAGTGAAAAAACTTCTTCTAAGAGAGAATAATTTTTAATGAAGTCTATTGTTAATGAGCAACCCTCAGATCATGGCTTAAGAGCCATGGAGATGAGGGAGAGAGATAGAATAGAACAAGATAATACAAATGCTAGATGTGCTAGAGCTAAAGGATATTTGACCCCAGGCTCTCATACATATACTCCCCTTCCTCCAAATTTGTTAACTTGGATTTGATGAATATGCCTATAATAATATCCCTAATCATGTTGAAGTTGTAGTAGCATCTAATGTTGATACTAATTTACTAGAGGAGGAAGAATTTTTTAGTGATATGCAACGACTTCGACAAAGATCCTTTAGTTGTGATGAAAATAGAAAGAAAAGGGATGAAGAGAAAGAGAAAAGGATAAGGGAAGCTATGATATAGATAGATGTTTTATGAATAAAAGTTAAACAAATGGAGGAAATGGATAGGTTAGCAACTAAAATTTCCTAGAAAACTAGTCCTATTATTGAAGAGATTGTAACGAGGGACCCTGTAGTTCCCTTTGTTGATAATGTTGGTTTAAATTCACGGATCAACACTACTAAAAAGGTGTCCATCCCAGTTAACCCTCCTCCTATTAATAAAAATCATCCTCCCCACTATGTTGATAAAGGAAAGAAGCCCATGGATGGAGTAAAGATAAATGAGGGAGGTTATTCTAAGGACACACCATAGAATGAGTCTATCTCATTAGCTAATAAGTTTATAAAAGAAAATGAGGAGTTACATAAGAGAGTTTAAGATATGGAGCTCCTAGCTGTGAACATTGAAATGAAGCAGAAACTAGGCTTCCTAGAGTCTACCGTAAAGATTGTTCCTGAAACTCAAACCTCTCAAGCCCATACACCATCTTCAGGGCCCCATCTGAATAAAAAACCTTCATCGAGTGCTAATCCTTCCAATTCATCCTTATAGATAGAGAATAAGTCTAGGAGAACCTAACAAAATGATTAGTAAGATTCCCAACCAAGGAGGCCTGAAAAAAATTATGAAAGGAGAACGAATCATTACAATCAAGATGAGGAAGAGGGACCCTTTGGAGAACATGAAACTATGTTTTGAGAACATCTCAGGGTAACCAAATCCTTTCCCAGACAATGCAAGAAAGCATGTACCCAAATTCACTGGTAATAATGTTCTTAGTGGTGAGGATCATTTGAAAGTTATTGCATAGTGATAGATACATGAAACTATGTTTTGAGAACATCTTGGGGTATCCAAATCCTTTCCCAGACAATGAAATAAATCAAGTACTGAAATTCACTAGTAATAATGTTCTTAGTGGTGAAGATCATTTGAAAGCCTTTCAATGTTTTGTGGAGGATTTTGAGCTATGGGATGAAAATTTTGCTATGAAATATTTTATGCAATCCTTAACTAAAGATGTTAGGGATTGGTATAGGAGCTTTTTGGATGCAAGCATTGATTCCAAGGATTATTTCTATAAAATTTTTAGAGAATAGTATGGAGAGAAAACTGATCCTAGGTTTAGGTTAAATGATTTCAACAATATCGCAAATGGACATAATGAAATGGCAACTAAATTCAATGCAAGGTTCCAAAAAGCTATGTAAAAATTACCTAGTTATTTGAGGACCAATTAAAATGCATGTCTAGTGGTATATTGCAATGCATCTGATTCAAAAATATGTTACTAGAGATAAGAATCTACAAAACTTGAGGGAAGCCTACAAAATGGCAGTCTATACAGAAAATGATAGGAGAGAATTAGGTAAAGTGGGAAGGAGAGATGATCCTGAACCCTTGAAGAATCCAAGAGCTCAAAATGAAAAGGTTGGTAAATTTTCATCCCCTAGTGAGAATTTGGATTAATTTCTTAGTCTATTGTAGAAGGCATAAAAGAATGAAAAACCACAATTCCAAAGAAATGAAAGGCTACCAAGATTGCAGGACTACCCTTACCATAATAATTGTCAATGGGAAGCCATTTAACAATATTCAAAAAAATGTTCAAAGCACACTTGAACCTTTGCAAAAGCATTCCACAAATGTAACTAAAGATTTGTCATGGTGTGGAGTATGTCAAATTCCCCACTCTTCACAATAGTGTGTTGTTGCATAGTCATTAGAAGGATCATTAGATGATCAAGGAGGTTATGATTCTCACCATGATCATTATGAAATTGTCAACATACTTATGACCAAATCAGATTTTTCTTGTGATGAATACTCCTCTGATGATGATCCTAATAGAAGTGATGTGGATTTTCAAAGGAAGGAGGTGAGTTCTTACCATCAAAAATTATTTTCAAATGAAGAGAGAGAGAGAGAGAATGACTTCACTATTTACACTCTTGAGTTAGACAATATTTCTTTGAGAAGACCGTCAAACAAAGAAATTGAAAATTTTACAATTGCATTGGTTGCTCAATAAAGAAGTAATATTCATTTGAGAAATAGGATTGTAAGCGGTAATCAGGGAAACCTTGGTAGCATGTTTATCAAGGAAAACAATGCAAAAAGTAAAGGGGCTAAGACAAAAGATAAGAAAGAAGAGGCAAAACCTAAAGAAGGTAAAAAGATGAGAATTTGGTCTAAGAAGGGCAGTAAGGCTAAGATTAGTGGTGAAGTTGTTCCTTAGGCTGTGAAGGCCAAGGATTTCAAGCCAAATGCTGAAAAGGTTGAAAGACAAGATGATAAGGAAACTTCTAAGGAATTGATACTCCCTGAGTTACCAAACTATTCTCCTATTTATATGTTCCAAGTATTGTATCAAGTTACAGTCACAGTCTCACTGTTAGAAATGATGTGAATTGATGAGCATAAGAATAAGACAATTTCTCTCATCAACAATGTTGCTATGGGAAGTAAGGATAAAGGAGTGACTAGTCAACTTGAAACAAGAAAAATCCAATAGAATAATGTTGAGGTGGAAGCAATGACTAGTGAAAATCAAGAAATATACTTGTGAACTATAGTTATTGCAAACCCAAGTCAAGTAAATCCATTTTTTATAAGCCTGGTTATTGATGGGAAGTTGCTTAGTAATTGCATGATAGATTTAGGGGCTTCAAACAATGCTATTCCCATAAAAATTATGGAAGAAATGGGTATTAAGGTTGATATCACTTATGGGAAGTGTTATGCTATGGACTCGAGAGAGGTGCCTCTTATAGGAGTAATTAATAAAGTTCCATACAAATTGGTAGCCTTCCCTGAGAAGGAGTTGTTTATGAGTATCACAATGGTAGAAATTCCACCAACTTATGGGATGTTATTGTCAAGACAGTGGAGTGCAGCCATGGGTGGAAGTATACAGTGTGATTTGTCAATTTCCACACTCTCAATTGACCAAAAGGATGTTAAGATTGCTAGAGAACTAAGAGTTTTCCATATGATTTAATATGCAGAGGAGCCAGAAGAACTAGTGATAATCAGTTTTGTAAAAACTGGTTTAAACACTTTTTGGGTTGAAGAATTAAAACAAGAAGTCTATCATGCATTGATTGATAGGGAAGTTCTATATGCACCCCAAGAATATGCTCTTTAGACCATGTATTTTGATGGAGCTTGTTCCAAGGAGGGTTCGGGTGCAAGATTTATTCTCATTTCCTCACAAGGTAAAACATTCAAGTAGTCCTTGTTAAAATTTGCTTGTACAAATAATGTGGCCAAATATGAGGCTCTCCTACTTGGTCTGAAATTAGCTTCAAATCATGGCATTGAGTTGTTAAAAGTATTGGGATATTATGAATTAGTAGTTTCCCAAGTTAGATCTAAATTTGTTGCTAAAGATAAAAGGCTTAAGAAATATAGGAATGCATCATGGCATAATGTTGATGCCTATGATTCTTTTAACATGGATTGGATAGAAAGGGGACTTAATGTTAGGGTAGATCTATTAGTTAATATTGTTGTCAGATTAGATGATGTCACTTTTGATGGCATTTCAAAAATAGAAGTACAAACTCGACCTACAGTTCCTGACAACATTTGCAATTGGAAAGTGTTTGATCACGACAATGATATCTAATTTTTTTTGCATTGTATTGATCAATATGAAATCCAATAAATTGTTTTTTTCTCATTAGTGGTGGAGGTTGATGGAAAAAAAACATTATTTGGGAATGACGTGATTCAATTGAAAACCAACAAGATTCCAAAAGGATTGGTTGTGTTGGTTATTTTTTAAGAACCAAACTTAATCTTAGTCCTTACCTATGAATCTGCTAGAACTCAATTATCAGCAAGGTTGAGGATTGGCCAACACTTAAGTAAGTTATTTCGAGCCTCACTTCTCTTTGGGCTCTGTGAAACCCTGGAGGGTAATCCTACTTATGCTCAGAATATATGAACTTGATCAAGAGAATTTGCTCACACATATGTATTCCTCAAAGAAACCAACATCATCTAAGGTTTGGCAGACCTCTTATGAAATTGTTATTTGTTTTAGGGAATATGTTTGTACCTAAAATTTGGTGTAAATTAATTTTAAGTTATTAAGAATCCACTTCTATTTCAAATCCCCAACCAAATTCATTACTAGCTCAGTCAACCATGAGATAAACTAATAAAACAACTAGTGGCCTATCGTAGGGAATAATAGTCATAACCGCAATAAATCAGTAATACAATTATGATTGAACATAAAAAATTAATGGACTATTAGCATGCCACTTTTTAGCATCTAACTCACCGTGTTTTCAAATATTGCTTCCTGACCAAATCCTATATCCTTTTCCCACAAACTAATGGTCTCATTTTAGTATTTAACCAGCTCATTGAAATGAAGCAAAAATAAACCAATTCATTTGGTCCAAATGACAAAAGACAAATGAAATTATAATTAAAAAATTATAATTAACAACTTCATTCATAATTTGGAAGAAAAAATATATAGGAGAGTAATATTTTAGAACTAATATTCTCCTTCATTATTGACATTTCTTTGTAAAACTATAGTTAAGATCTTCATACAGTATAACATTTTCCCTAGACTAGTTTCTAATATATTTATTAATTTATCTATTTACATTCTATTTTCTCCAAGAGCATAAAATTCACCTTGACCTATTTTGGACTCAAAATTTATGAACTCTCTCTTTACCTCAGCCATGAAATCCCCTTTATAAATAAAGGAGCAACAAGAATCTAGCTGGGTTACAATTTAATTTCATTTCATTTCGTTAACCTAATTTCAATTGCATCCTTGAAGAACTCCCTAGGTGGTTTTATTGAATCATTTAAGAATAGGGGAGGACAAAAAAAAACACATGTAGGATATTAGTCGTTTTCACCATGTCCATGTTGAAAAAAATATTATGTATCATATAAGCTAGAGGACCTCCATGTCAACATGGAAGAGTAAAAGATAAACCACGTAAATATTGAAACAAATACCTCCTATGCAAAGACCAGGGTGTCATAAAAAAAAAAAACAAGGAGAAGACCCTATTCAGAGTTGTCAACATCAGAGTATGCTTGACCAGTCCTTATTCTTGATGAAATTAGAGGAACCATCACCACATCATTGTCAAAGTTCCCATATGGCACCGAAGAAAGGAGATACTGGCCATATCCCAAGTCAGTGTCACCTTCAGCATCTAAAAGACTATCAAAGAGCACAATGGGAGAATTATGTTTCCCAGGAAGGTTCTATGATCCTTGTCCTTTGTCCTAGCCTTTTTCGCTAGCTAAGCTAGCTCCTTGCCTTTAAACTTGACCAAATCTTTTGGAATGGTCCTCTTTCTCAAGTTGTATGCACTCTGCACAATTTCTTTCTTCTTATTCCCTCGAGCGGGCTTCTCTTACCCTTTAAAACCTCAGGGGAAGGCTAGTTTGATTTCTCATTTGCATACATATCCTCATAGCATTTGAACACATTCAATCGACTAGACCTCCTAATAGGCTGAATTGGCACACCCATCTTTCCCATCTCTAAAATGAATAGAGGATAATAATTCACAAGACTCTAAATCAAAGCTGCAAGGAAATACACCTACAAAACTAGACAAATAAACCCAGTACCAAAGAAGGAGTTCCTAAATAGACCAAAGCATGAACAACAAAGAGCCCAAATGAAAACTAACTCACCTAGGACACGAATATTCACTATTCGACATGGGGAGAATCAACACCTTCACACTCTTCACTAACCCACACCTTACATCCATTGCAGACTTAGAAAGATGGTGAAAATGAACATCAAACAATTTACATTAAATAGACATTTTGGAACATGCATGAATTAATGATTCAAGAACTCCTCACACGAGTGAGTTGATAACTTACTAGCTCGCCTTTGAATTTGGGCTGCCAATCTTAAAGCTTTTAAAACTTCATCTATGATGATCATGAGCATTGTTTTTTTACCATTAGCAACTTGTTCCTAGAAAACAATGATGCCACCTCAAATGTTGTCATGTCCTCCCTTAATCTTGATTAATGATACACGATCTGACAATTAACATGCATCACTGAGCTAATCTGTACTCCTTCAATAATATAAGTGAAGTACATATGACCAACATTTTGAAGAGAACATTTCATTACCCATTGTTGTTCATGGCAAAAATTTTAGGGTATAATTAGTGATAAGACTATTACCGTGATGAAATCTAAGTCTGTTGGATCAACCTATCTTAAAGACATATCAATGGCTCTCCATCCATCCCCATTCTTTGATTTCTTCTTTAAACGATGCTTGGAAGATTCTACCACATTTCCTCTTCATGTAATGGTTCTTGCCTATCCCTGATATACCTCATTCTTGACCAGCTCCATCAGTGATGCAAATATTCTATGCAATGAAATCTCCACCCTTGGATCTGTGGCCCATCCTTTGATCACATTCATTCCCATTGCACATCACTAATTCATACCTTGCACCTCGAATCCTATTAGTGAAGGGAGATATAGTGAAGAGATTAGATTAGGACATGTGCACCTGCATGAAAATCAATAGTACCAAAGACATCTCACATAAGATATTTTCAAATTAGCAAAAGAAACCTTTAAGAGAACTTCATTGCTCATTATAATTTTGGAACTTAAACTATGGAATGGATCCATGATGAGTGATAAAGTACAAAAAATATCAAGCCATCGCTTATCGCTAATTCTCCTCATATAGTTTACAAGCAATTAGTGATGAGAGATCTTCATAGTGACATTATGTATCATGTATTGCTAATATAAAAATTAGCACTTAAAACATATTTGTGATACACGATGCAAGAGAAACCCATCTTATCGCTCATCGCTAATTGAAAATTTTCATTTAACAACATATCCATAATGAGCGATGAAAATAAGAACATAAGGTCGAAGGCCATCGCTTATCGCTATTACAATATTCAAGGCTCAAAATCCATTAGTGATAAGTGACCCCTCAATGATAGAATGGACATCATTCATCACGCATTAAATTAAGATCTCCAATTTAGCTATTCATGATGAGTGATATCAAAGAAATACTACTTCATCACTCATCGCCAATTTGAAACATGCACTTATGAGGTAATCAACGATGAGCAATAAGGATAAAAGGCCAATGTGACTTAATCGAAAAACTTTAGACACATGCTCAAGAGTTGTTCTAATGCAGTGTACCCTCTAGGATGATACGATATAAAAAAGTTTGAAAGACATCTAAGTCATAATAATGCAAAGGATGTAAAGGCAAAAAATGCCCTTCATTTAAACTTATGAAAATTAAGACATTTAGACCTAGGCATGAGGGAACTGGTTACTCGATGACAGTGAATGACATAAGATATTTTTAAGTGACTTGCAATGGGCAATAGGAATTCAATAGTGAAATAGACTATTTGTCAAGTATTCAAAGCCAAGGGTTTCATCAGGAAGAACTCCAAGCCAATACAATAACCATTCAAAAATGATACAAGAAGAACTCTAAGCCTTTAGATGTCAGTTTAACATTCAAATGAACCAAGTACTTGAGATGAAACATAAAAATTTCGCAGGTCCCATTAGTGGCTCCAGTTGGGGATGTCTGTTCCTCAATGAATAGAGTGAGAATCCAAAATTTTAGGTGAAGTAGACAAATAACATAAAAAAAAAACCAAGGAAAAAGCAAGAGAACGAAAACCAAACAACATATGTACAACATATTTATATAAGATACTGGGCTAGATCAATATTAAAATTGGTGTTTACCTATGTTGCACGATACCCAAGCTAAAAACATTACCATGAAGAGTCCACCAGCGGATCATGCTGCAACTACTGTGTTTAACCATTAGAGACTTGTATCTAATCTTGCACTTATCTCTCTCATTTATGTCCCTATGTGTGTTGTAACCAGGTGTTAACTGGAATATATGATTAGTGTAGCACTCCACTTGATTCAACTTATCATTATTTTTCATCGAATGCTCACTTAATTGGTTTGGAAAAGTGAAACATTCATAGTCCACCTGATTGATATAAGATTCATTTGGATCAACATCATACCCATATTGTGTAGTAATGATGCAGGAGCATCCAGTGGTGTAAGGGCAATCTTGCATCACCCAAAAATAGTTAAATTTCAAGTTTCTTAGTTTTTAGATGTTTTTATATTTTTAGATACCCTTTTCATCCTAATGAAATTCCCAATTTACGGTTTTTATTTTCTATTTCTGGGTGGAAAGATATTGCAGCTTTAGTTTCCCAGATTTGCACCTAAAAATCTTCTGAGTTAGATTTGAGGCACTTAGAGTTCCTAGATCGGCCCCAAAACTTGGAAAAATTAGAGTAGTGGATTTCAAGTGCGTTTTTGACTTCGTCACCTTTCCAACGGTTCAAACGGTTTGTGAATCGGAGCCCCAAATCAAAAGTTATGGCCCCGAGAAGTTGGCACACTTTCTAGAAGATACAATTGCAAATGCTCTTTTGAAATTTGAACTTCATGTTGTAAATTTTAGTGCCAAACCTCCTAAACTCAAATTTGAATTTTTTTTTGGCTCCAAACTAAAGAGGAGCTCTATTTATGGGTGGGTTTCTAATTTTTGGGTAACTTTTTGGGGACAAGCTCACATATTACAAAATGGTGATTCCGTAGCTTTGTTGTAACTTGCATGTGTTGTAGAACTTGGAGATTTGAGATCCTCTGCATGCAAGAAGCTCCATTTTTTGAATAATAAAATTATTCTCTTTTTTGTGGGTTATTCTCTAAGTCTCGGGTTGGACCCTTATCAAGTGGTATTAGAGCGAGGTTTTCTTGAGTGTGTGGATAGATCACCGATCATGAGGTAGTTTGCACCAAGACTGTGGTTGTGGGTCGAGGTCAAGAAAGTTTCCTCCTAGAGTGATGCCTGGTAGGCATGGTGGTGCTAGAGGTGGTCAAGGCGGAAAAAATGCTGGTGGAAGAGATGCACTGGCAGCCCTCCAGAGACAGATTGATGCATTACAAGAGTAGTTGAGAAGATGGTTAAACCTGAGGGAGGAAAGTGAGGATGAAGGAGAGGAAGAAGGTTCAGATGTAGAAGAGGAAGAAGAAGCAATTGATCAAGACCAAATGTGGCTAATAAGGGCCATTTCGAAGATCAGGAAAAGACCCATAGCAGAAGTCCCCAGTTATTCTAGAAGTCTCAACCCAGAAGAGTTGATCGACTAGATCAACGAGCTAGAAGAATATTTTGAGTATGAGGAAATAGAGGACCCAGATTGGGTTAAGTTTGCGAAAATGAAGCTGAAGGGCCATGCCAATATTTGGTGGAAAGAGGTCCAATTGGAAAGATATTGAAGAGGAAAAGGAAATATCACCAGATGGGATTGCATGGTAGAGAAACTGAAGAAGCAGTTCATACCCGGTGGACTTCTGAGTTAGATCTCTGACTGAAGAAATTCAAGGGAGTTCGAAGCCGGGGAAGCCAGTCTGTGAAAGAATATACTAAAAAATTTTACAAGATAATTATTAGAATGGGTCACACAGAGGCCAATAAGGAGAAGGTAGCCCAATATCTTAAAGGGTTATGACCAAGCGTTTAAGAGGAGTTAAGCCTAGTCAGAATAACCACCATTGAGAATGTGTATCAGTTTGCTCTGAAGGTGGAAGAGAAGTTGAACAAAAGATTTGATGGCAAGCAAAAAGGATGAGGAGGTAAAATTGGAAGGGTCAATGGAAGACCTTGAGGAAATCGAAATGATGATGAAAAGAAAGAGTGAGATGTGGGTACGGCCGAAGCCAAGAGAATGATAAATTCTACCACCTAAGTGATCAAAATAGCTGGTGATCAAAGAGGTAAGGATGAGGAGATATGGACAAGGATTTGGAAGGAGTGGTTTTAGAGGATCTTGTTTCCATTGTGGTGAAGAAGGGCATCGAGCGTATGAATTTCTACAACACCAAGGAAGGAAAAATAGAAGGATGGAAGGTCATGGAAGGGTTGCACATGTAGATGAGGAGGTTCAATCCGAGCATTCAGATGATGTAGAAAGGGAAGAAGCCCTAGTGGTTTGAAGAGCCCTGGTGACTAAAGAGAAGGAACTAGAATAGAGGAAGAATCTATTTCACACAGGGTGCAAGTCTTGAAGGAAAATGTTGTGATGTGTTATTGATGGTGGGAGCACTAATAGTTTGGTGTGTATCGGGAAGGGGTCACAAATGTAATTTGAAGAGGAAAGGCACCCATGTCAGAAGTATCAGTTGCACGGTTGTAAAAGACCACAGTTTTTGGTCAATGGCGGTACCTACTAAAGAGTTCAAGATCGGGGCTACCATGATGAGGTCTCATGATATCATCACATGGATGCATGTCACATGTTGTTAGGAGGCCATGGCAGTTTGATGGAGTGAGCTATACATGATGTCCATGCAAACGCTTGCTCCTTGACAAAGGATGGGGTTTGTCTGAAGTTGAAAACCCACAGAGGGAATGAGAAGAAAGGTCTGGTGAAGTGATGGGAATTTGTTACACATGTAGATGGAAAATTTTTAGAAGGTATGAAGCATGGCGTGTGTTATGCATTGATTCCTAGAGTGAGTAAGGAGAATAGTGAGAAGGTTCTAGAAGAAGTTTCTGGGATGTTAGATGAGTTTCAAGATATTGTTTCTAATAATGTACCTGAGGGTTTACCACCAATAAGGAAGATCAGTATTAAGATTGACTTGATTCTTGGAGCCAGTTTTCCAAATAAGGCAGCTCCTTAGAATGACCCCAATAGAAAAAAGAGGAGTTGAGCAGAGGACAAGTTCAGATTTGTTGAGAAAGGGTTTGATACGGGAGAGTTTGAGTCCATGTGCGGTACCCTACGATTCCTAGCATAAAGAAGGATGGGGGTAGGATGTGCTAAATTTAAGCCATAAACAAGATAACAATCAAAGTACAAATTCCCCTGCCAAGGATGGATGACCTAATGGACTGTTTGAGTGGGCTGATTACTCCACAAGATTGATCTAAAGGCGAATATCACCGGTCCGGTTCGAGAGATGAATGGAAGACTACCTTCAAGACCAAAGAGGACATGCAGTGGTTAGTCATACCTTTTTGGGCTAACCAATGCAAGAGGCACATTCATGGCTCATGAATGAGGTAATAAAAAGAATTTTGGGAAGTTTGTTATTGTGTATTTAGATGATATTTTTATTTTTTCAATCAAGTTGAATGAGCATCGATGCATATTAGGAGCCTTTGAGAAGTTAAGAAGAAGAAGCATTGATTAATACAGAAGAAGTGAAGTTTTGTGAAGAGTTAGTGTACTTGGGGTTTGTTGTCTTAGCGAGAGGGTCTCAAGATGGACGAGAGAAGGTGAGCGCTGTTGGGATGGCCTACCCCAAGAACTGCTATCGAGGTGAGATCTTTCCATTGTTTGGCTAGTTTTTATAGAAAGTTCATTAGAAACTTCAGTAGTATTTGTGGACCCCTAATTGAAACAATGAGAGGGGATAGAAAAGAATTTAAGTAGAGTAGTGGAGCAAAAAAAAGTTTTGAACTGTTGAAGCAGAAGGTGACAGAGCAACCTATTCTAGCCCTCCCAGATTTCAACAAGGTGTTTCAGGTGGATTGTAATGCCAGTGGTTGTGCCATTGGAGTAGTGTTGAGCCAAGAAGGTAAGCCCATTGCCAATTTTAGTGAAAATTTAAATGATGTGAAGAGAAAGTTTTATGTATATGATCAGAAATTTTATGCAATAGTTCAAGCATTAAAGAAATGGACACATTATTTGTTTCCAAAGGAATTTGTTCTATATACTGATCATCAAGCCTTGCAGTACCTAAATAGTCAGGGAAAATTAAATTAGAGGCATATGAAATGGGTAGAGTTTTTGCAGAGTTATACCTTTGTTTTGAAACATAGGAGTGGGAAGTCAAATAGGGTTGCAGATGCCTTAAGTAGGAGGCATACATTGATGAGAAAGATGCAGATTGAAGTGGTTGGATTCAATGAACTCAAGACACTGTATGCAAAAGATCCGATTTTGCAGAACCTTGGAAAGCTTGCAAGCAACCTATTACACTACATAGGATGAGGTGGCTGGATTTCACAATCTAGGATGGCATGTTATTTAAGGGAAGTCAATTGTGTATCCCGAGGAGTTCCATGAGGGAGAACTTGATAAAGGAGAAGCATAGTGGAGGAATGGCAGGACATTTTGGTCGGGATAAGACCATTGCCATTATCAGTGAGCATTATTATTGGTCTCAGTTGTCACAGGACGTGAAGAAGTTTGTACAAAGTTGTAGGGTATGTCGGATGGCTAAAGGAGTGAGCCAGAATATAGGGTTGTATCAGCCCTTACTTGTACCAAAGAGGCCATGGGAGGATATAAGTATGGACTTTGTTCTTGGTTTCCAAGGACAAATGAGGGAATGATTAATCTTTGTGGTGGTTGATAGGTTTTCAAAGATGACACATTTCATTCCATGTCAGGAGACCCATGATGTCCACATTGTGACTTGTTCTTCAAAGAGGTGGTGAGGCTACATGGTCCGCAAAGAGTATTATTCTCAGATTGTGACACCAAATTGTGGGGTACTTTTGGAGGACCCTTGTGGAAGAAGTTGAAGATAGAGTTGAAGTTTATTCGCACACCATCCACAAATAGATGGGTAGATAGAGGTTGTTAATAGCAACTGGGTAACCATCGAGATGTTTGGTAGGGAGATAAACCAAGGGATGGGACTTGATCTTACACTAGGAAGAATTTTCTAACAACAATTCTATCAATAGAAGCACTAGTAGATCACCATTCCAGATTGTGTATGGAGGTAGCCCCAGAACAGCTCCAGAATTGAGGAAGATGGACCAAGAGAAGAAAATAAGTGTTGAAGCCGAAGATTTTGCAGAACACATCAAGGACATACATGAGAAGGTAAGAGAACATATTAACAAGATGAATATGTAGTATATGGCTAAGACAGACCAAAAGAGGAGGTATAAGGAGATTCATATTGGTGATGAAGTGATGGTTCACTTGAGGAAAGAAAGGTTTCCAGTGGGAACATATAACAAATTGAAGATGAAGAATTTCGGTCCCTGTAAAATTTTGAAGAGGGATGATTCAAGGAATGCATATGAGGTAGAGTTGCCAAATGGATTCAACATTTCCCCTGTGTTCAACATTTCAGATTTGACAAAGTATCATGAAGGTGGCATAGAGGAAGTACCAACAATGGGATAGTGTGGGATTCTGGCACCTACTTCACAAAAGGAGGAGATTGAAGAAATTCTAGATAGTCGTGTCAGAAGGAGTACCAGGAACAGGTAGTATGAAGAATATTTGGTGAAATGGAAAGGAAGGCCTATTGAAGATTCATCCTCATTGCCTAAGGAAGAGGTTGACCATTTGGGTTTTTCCTCCACCATCGGAGATGTGACAGGGTCACTTCTCAAATTACCTTGGGTGTCTGATGCAGGAGCATCCAGTGGTGTAAGGGCAATCTTGCATCACCCAAAAATAGTTAAATTTCAAGTTTCTCAATTTTTAGATGTTTTTACATTTTTGGATACCCTTTTCATCCTAATGAAATTCTCAATTTACGGATTTTATTTTCTATTGCTAGGTAGAAAGATATTGCAGTTTTAGTTTCCCAGATTTGCACCTGAAAATCTTTCGAGTTAGATTTGAGGCACTTAGAGTTCCCACATCAGCCCTGAAACTTTTCAAAATTGGTGTAGTGGATTTCAAGCATGTTTTTGACTTTGTGACCTTTCGAATGGTTCAAATAGTTCGTGAATTGGAGTCCCGGATCAAAAGTTATGGCCCTGGGAAGTTGGCGCACTTTCTAGAAGATACAATTGCAAATGCTCTTTTGAAATTTGAACTTCATGTTGTTAATTTTCAGTGCCAAACTGCCTAAACTCAAATTTGAATGTTGTTTTGGCTCCAAACTAAAGAGGAGCTCTATTTGTGGGTGGGTTTCTAATTTTTGGGTAACTTTTTGGGGACAAGCTCGCATATTGCGAAAAGGTGTTTCGTAGCTTTGCTGTAACTTGCATGTGTTATAGAACTTGGGGATTTGAGATCCTCTACATGTAAGAAGCTCCATTTTTTGAATATTAAAATTATTCTCTTGTTTGTGGGTTATTTTCTAAGTCTCGAGTTGCACCTTCATCAAGTAAACAAAAAACACTAATACACATGCTCGTTTTCAAATTGGTGTTTATATGCCTCAAAAAAATATAAATCAATTATGTTGCACCATACTTTATTTCCTTGGAGGATCAATTTCTCGTATTCCAAGGCACTTTCACTCTTTCTTAAAGAAAAAAACTTCTTATAAAAGGAATCATTCATATCATTCTAGATATTAGAAATGATTTTTGTTTTATGACCCATGGCATAATTTGATTCTTCTTCCAAATCATCATCTTTTAATAGGAAACAATTTTTTTTTAAATATGGATAAACTAAGATAGGATTGGTATGGTCAAAAGTGGGGTTTTGAATTTTTTTTTCAAATGATATGTCTATTGATTCATGATGACATAACTTCTGTTCTTCTAAGTAATTTTTTTCATTTCCTTCTCCAATTGAATTTTGGTTAGAAACAACCATTTCTATCTCTATATCAAGATCTATACATCCTATTTCTGCTCCATGTAAACCATCAGAAACCCAACCCTATTGACTGGTTATATCCATCTTGTCATTAAAATTAGGTTCTTGAGTCTGAAGATAAGCACTCTTGTCTTTAGATTTAATACTAATCAAATCATCAGGATGTTCCGACTCTATGATAGTTGGAGTACTCTGTAAGAGTTGATCATTTGAAATATGTGTATTTACTAGTAAAGGAAAAAATTCATGAGTATTGACAGAATCAAATTCCTGGAGCAATAAAGGTGCTTTCAAGTTTTCCTCACACAAAAAAATGTATTCCTTGTGAGAATAATTAAAATTTTCACCTTAATTACCTTGATTATTAGCCTAAAATAATACACCAATAGTATCTGCAAATATGAGAATATCATCAAATAATACCTCTACTCATGAAACAAGGGTCAATGAGTTTGTTTCGAAACTACACGGTTGAATCCTGATAGCAATATCATAATTCGACACGCTATGGAAAAATACCTCCTACTTATCATATATTTATCCTCAAATACATCCCCATTCATCCCTTGAGTGAAATTTTGATCTTTATTATTAGGACTAGCACTCTCACCATTTTGAAACATCAACATTTGTTCATAGTCATATTTTGCTTCCTCAACAATTATGATCCAATCAATTATTTGATCAAAATTACGAGGCTTTAATTCCTTAGGAAAGGTACTAAGCCCTGGCTGATAAATGCCACAAAAATAATCAATGCAAATCAAATCCTTAGGTCTCAACCTTTTAGGGATTTCTAACAAAGAATCTAGAAACCTTGCTAGTAATCCATATGGTGATTCCTCTTTACTCCTCTTCATACTAGACAATCTTTGAATTATCCATTCTTGATCATTATTATTTGAACACTTCTGAAAATTATCTTGACTATGCTCAAGATGAGTATGTTGTGAGAATGAACAAAATGAAACATCAAGATTACCATTACATTGATTATCCTTTTCTTTCCTATTTATTTCATCTTTATAATTTATACTAGGAGAACAAACACTTGCAGCCATATACCCTTTCATCATTGAGTATTTAATAGTATTTTCTATGTCCATAGCAATATAATATGTCTGCTGCAATGTTGTAGGCTCTTTATCCCTCATCAAATAACTCATTTTATTTTTTAAAGCACCTAAATATGTAATTAAACACTCTGCATCACTAGGTCTCAAATACTTAGGAATATCATTTACCGCTTTCATGAATCTGAGATTAAAAGAAGGAACTAACTCTTCTTTATCTTGTTTGATTTCCCTAAACCTTCTTCTTACTTCACTAGGACTAATCCTTTCACTAAATTGTTCTATAAATGCTATCAGAAAAGCATTCCATGAAACTATAGAACACTCTGGTAGATATGAGTACCAATCCTGGACATCCTCTTTTAATGAATGATAAAAAAAATTCATGACAACATCCTCATGATTTATTTAAAAATCACCCATCACATCAATGAATGCATTTAAATGTTTAGAAGCTGACTCAAAATTTTTCCCTGTAAACTTTGGTACTTGTTTCCTAATATCATTGGGAATTTTCTTAGGGAAACCTCTAATACCTTCAAAGCTTAAAGACTTATACCTCTCAATAGAGAGTTTCCTTTGAGGGTATTCTAGGGATTGAATGACTGGCATTTCTATATTTGGAATTTTACCTGAGAATATAGGGAAACAATATATCTCTATTGTACCTTACTCTTCAACTGTTAACCCTATAATAAATGCCCAACTCAAATGTATTAAATATGCCTTAACACGTTTAAAAGACATACTATAGAAAAGAGTATACTTCTTCAAATTTTCAACTTAGATGTATGCAATATAACCATCACTATTTGATTTCCTTAGTGCTTTAACTCATTGAATTAGTAATAATTTATTTCTTGCTTATTTCTTAAATGGCTTCGATATACAATTTATTTTGCTTTTAAGTCAAAAAAAGGAAAAATACTTGGATATATTGGAAAATATCACACTTTATTAGGTTCTTTACATAAAGTCTCCACCTTCCATATAGAGGATCAAACTTCAACTATATGAAGTTGCTTCCGCCAGTTGTTTTTACTTTACAATTCCTCGTCCTTCAATATTCTCACTAGTTCAGAGTTCTTCGGAGTTGCCACTCACTATCAGTGATAATTTTGTATTAAAAACCTCTATGACTCTATCAAGGAAAACTGATATACTGCAAATATTTTCCCAAGTAAGTTCCCCAGTAGAGTTTCCATTTTTGTTGGTTATTTTTTAAGAACCAAATTTAATCTCAGTCCTTACCTATGAATCTTCCAGAACTCAATTATCAGCAATGTTGAGGATTGGCCAACACTTAAGTGAGTCATTTAGAGCCTCACTTCTTCTCTTCGGCCTTTGTGAAACCCTGAAGGGTGATCCTACTTATGCTCAAAATATCTCAATTTGATCAAGAGAATTTCCTCACATTGATGTATTCCTCAAGAAACCAACATCGTCCAAGGCTTGGTAGACCTCTTATGAAATTTTAATTTGTTTCAAGGAATACGTTGATACCTGAAGGTTGGTGCAATGTAATTTTAAGTATATTAAGAATCCACTTCTATTTCAAATTCCTGACCAAATTCATTACTAGCTTAGTCAACCATGAGATAAACTAATAGAATAACTAGTTCTCTAGATGAGGGAATAATGGAGTCATTACTTGCAATCAATCAATAATACAATTATGATTAAACATCAAAAATTAATAAACTATAAGCATGCCATTTTGTAGCATCTAAATCACTATGTTTTAAAATATTTCTTCCTTACCAAATCATATATCCTTTTCCCACAAACTAATGGTCTCAGTTTAGAATTTAATCAACTCATTGAAATAAAGAAAAAAAAACCCATTCATTCAGTGCAAATGACAAAAGACAAATGAAATTATAATTAACAACTTCATTCATAATTTAGAAGAAAAAATATATAGGAGAGAAATATTTTAGAACTAATATTCTCCTTCATTACTGATATTGATTTGTAAAACTATATTTAAGATCTTCATATAGTATAACCTTTTTCCCTAGACTAACTTCTGATATATTTTCTATTTTATCTATTTACATTATATTCTCTCTGAGAGGATAGCATTCACCTTGACCTATTTTTGACTCAAAATTTATGAACTCTCTCTTTACCTCAGCCACGAAATCCCCTTTATAAACAGAGGAGCAGAAATCATCTGTCTGGGTTAGAATTTCATTTCATTAACCTAATTTCAACTGCATCCTCAAAGAACTCTCCAGGCGGTTTCATGCAATCATTTGAGAACAGGGGAGGACAAAAAAAAAAACACATGTGCAGGATATTAGTCATTGTCTCCATGTCCATGTTGAACAAAAAAATCATGTATCATATAATGCGAAGGACCTCCACATCATCATGGAATAGTAAAAGACAAACCAAAAACACATTGAAACAAATACCTCCCATGCAAAGACCATGGTGGCATCAAAAACAAAAAAAAGGAGAACACCCTATTCAGAGTCATCAACATTAGAGTATGCTCGACCACTCCTTGTTTTTGATGAAATTGGAGGAACCATCACCATGTCATCATCAGAGTTCCCATATGGCATCAAAGAAAGGAGATATTGTGCTTATATGGATTTAATGTCACCTTCAGCATCCGAAGGAATATCAGAGAGCACAATGGGAGAATTATGTTTTCCTAGGCAGGGTATATGACCCTTGTCCTTTTCTTGGCCTTTTTCACTAGTTGAGCCAACTCCTTGCCTTCAAACTTGACCAATTCTTCTAGAATGGTCTTGTTTCTCAAGTTTTATATATTCTACATAATTTTCTTCTTTTTATGCCCTCAAACCCTCCTCTTACCCTTTGAAGTCTCAGGGGAGGGCTAGCTTGATTTCTCAGCTACAGACATATCCGCAGGGTATGTGCAGGATCATCATGGAAAAAATAGACCCTTAAGTGGCAAAAAATTTAGAAAAACTAGAGTTAGGCAACTTGACGTAATAATTCGAATAAATTATCTATATTATTTCAGAAATATGTAAGAATAGAGTCTATAGAAAATTGAATGTAGTTTCTAAACTACTAGGTTTATTTTTTTTTTTAAATAATTATTTGGTAAAAATTTGAGATTTCAATGCAGTAGCACTTAAATTTCAAGGAAAAAATAAGAAGTAGATGTTTGTCTAACCACCCTAACCACAATAAAATGATAATATTCTTTTATAAGATTTTAGAAATAAGTAGACGAATCATGTCTGGATGTGATGCATATTTTTATTCCAAAAATGTGACATTGTTTGAAAGCTACAATTTTTTTTAAATCAGCCTATCAATCGAGACTTTAGTCATAATTCAAATAGAAAATGAATAATACTTATTTAGTAAATTTAAAGTAAAGCATAATTTATATTGGTGGAAAGTTGAGATTCTCCTTTAAAAACCCTTTTCATTTCATCAATTTTGGGTTAAAAAAAAGTCATCACCCACATACCCTACAAATACCCATCATATTGCCACTTTTTGGCCCATCATGATCCTGCACATACCTCGTGTAGCATTCAAACAAATTGAACTAACTAGACCTCCTAATAGGCTAAATTGGCACATCCATCTTTCCCATCTCTAAAACAAACAAAATATGATAATTCACAGAACTCTAAATCAAAGCTTCAATGAAATACACCTACAAAGCTAGACAATTGCACCTAGTACTAGAGAAGGAACTCCTAAATAGACCGAAGCATGAACAACAGAGAGCCAAAATGAAAACTAACTCTCCTAGGAAACAAGCATTCACTATTTGAGACAGGGAGAATCAACACCTTCACACTCTTCACTAATCCACACCTTACATCCACTGCAGACTTAGAAAGATGGTGAAAATGAATAGTGAACAATTTGCATTAAATAGAAATTTTGGAGCATGTAGGAATTAATGATTCAAGAACTCCTTGAGCAAGCGAGTTGATAGGTTAGTAGCTCGGTTTTGAATTTGGGCCGTCTATCTTAAAGCTTTTAAAACATCATCTACAATGATCATGAGCATCATTTTTCAGCCATTAGAAACTTGTCCCTAGAAAACAACAATGCCACCTCAAATGCTGCCATGTCCTCCCTTAATCCTGATTAATGATAAGTGATCTGACAATTAACATACATCACCAACCTAATCCATGCTCCTTCATTAATATCGAAGTACATATGACCAATGTTTTGAAGAGAACTTTTCATCCCCCATCGTTGTTCAGGCCCAAAATTTTAGGCTATAATCAGTGATAAGGTTGTTATCATGATGAAATCTTAGTCCATTGGATCACCCTATCTTAAAGCCAGATCAACGCTTCTCCATCCATCCTACTAGTTTCCTATTTTCTTTATACAATTTCTACAAGATTTTGCCACATTGCCTCTTCATGCAATGGTTGTCACTTATCACTGATATACCTCATTCTTGAATAGCTCCATCAGTGATGCAAATATTCCATGTGATGAAATCTCAACCCTTGCATCTATGACCCATCATATGATCACATTTATTCCCATCGCACATCTCTAATTCATACCTTAAACCTCAAATCCTATTAGTGAAGGGATATATAGTGAATAGATTAGATTACGACAAGTGCACCTGCATGAAAATCAATAGTACAAAAGGCATCACACATAAGATATTTTCAAATTAGCGAAAGAAACCTTTTAGAGAACTTCATGGCTCATCACTATTTTGTAACTTAAGCTTTGGAATGGATTTGTGATGAGTGATAGAGTACAAAAACTATCAGGCCATTGCTCATCGCTAATTCTCTTCATATAGTTTGCAAGCAATTAGTGATGAGAGATCTTCATAGTGACATTATGTATCATGTATTGTTAATATAGAAATTAACACTTAAAACATATTCATGATATGTGATGCAAGGGAAACCCATCCTATTGCTCGTCGCTAATTGAAATTTGTCTTTTCACAACATATCCACAATGAGCGATGAAAATAAGAACATAACTCCAGATGCCATCGCTTATCACTATTACAATATTCAAGGCTCAAAAGCCATTAGCGATAAGCAGTCCCTCAATGATACAAAGAGCATCGCTCATCGTGCATTGAAATTAAGAGCTCTAGTAGCTATTCGTGATGAGCGATATTAAAGAAATACCGCTTTATCACTTGTTGCCAATTCAAAACATGCGCTTTTGAAGTAATCAACAATGAGTGATAAGGATAAAAGGCCGATGAGACTCAAGTGAAAATATTTAGACATGTGCTCAAAAGTTGTTCTAATTAAGGGGACCCTTTAGGATGATACGATATAAAAAAGGCTCAAAGACGCCTAATTCATAATAATGCAAAGGATGTAAAGGCCAAAAAGGCCATTCATTTAACCTTATGAAAATTAAGACATTTACACCTAGGCATGAGGGAATTGGTTACCTAATGACAATGAATGAAATAAGATTTTTTTAAGTGACTGGCAACAAGCAATATGAAGTCAATAGTGAAATAGATTGTTTTTCAAGTATTTAGAGCCAAGGGTTTCATAAGAAAGGACTCCAATCCATTACAATAAACCTTGAACAATGATACAAGAAGAACCCTAAGCCCTTAGATGTCAGTTCAACATGCAAATGAAATAAGGAAATGAGATGGAACATAAAAAATTTATAGGTCCCATCTGGTTGCATTAGAGAGGATCTTTGATTCCCTTGATAAATCAAATTTTAAGCAAGCATCTTCCCGTGTAGGGAAGATTTAGAGGAAATAAATCTTGGAACCGAGAATTCTTCCAAACAAGTATACATAGGAAAGAAGATGAAACCTCATGTTAAAACCATGTCGATTTCCCTATTAAGGAAGTACATAAATATGTTTTCATGGTGATATGATGACCTAAAGGCCTATAGGGAGGATCTATTTCAGCATGAGATACCTCTAAAGCTTGATGTAAAACCTTTTAGGAAAAAGTAGAGGCCAATAAATCCCAAATTGCAACCAAAAATGCAAGAACTCACGAATTTAAGAGATGCTAGGATTAGTAAGCCTATAAGGCATTCTTCATGGGTTTCAAACTTGGTTCTAGTTAGGAAAAACAATGGGGACCTAAGGATTTGTGTAGATTTTAGGAATCTGAATGTAGTATACTTGAAAGACATTTACCCTCTTCATAACATGGATGCTATGTTGTAGAAAGTCATAGGGTGCGAACTACTTTTAATGATGGATGGGTTCTCAATATATAATCAGGTCATGGTGAGAGAATTTGAGCAGTACAAAACTGCATTCACTACATCATGGGGAACCTATGTGTATGTGAGAATTCCTTTTTGCTTGATCAATGTCGATGCAAAAATTTCAAAGAGCCATGGATATAGCCTTTGTAGGTTTTATTGACCTCTTCCTACCCATATCTCAGGACGACCTGACTACTCACATCAAGAAAGAAGGAGATCATTGTTCTCACTTGGAGAAAATATTTTCTAGAGCCTTAGAGTATGGGATTTCTCTAAATCCCAAGAAATTGGCTTTTGGGGTCAACGAAGGTAAGTTGTTGGGACAATTTGTATCTAAAGAAGGGGTCAACATTGATCCTGAATGGGTTGCAGCTATAGATAAAATCTCACAACCAAGAAATGTGAAGGTAATCCAATATTTCTTTGGGAAAATTAATTTTATGAGAAGATTTGTTACTATTTTTTCTAAAATTGTTAGGCCTATTTCTAAAATGTTGAAGAAAGGAGAAAAGGTAGCATGTGTTGGAATATTGTTGTCATTGATGTCAAAAGGGTGAACAAGCTACAAATTGATGATGGATTTTTCGAGAGGATTTCATAAAGGTTTTGTCTAGGCCCAAAATATGTAAAACACGTCCAAAAAGGAATTTTGTTCTCTTGGGTGATATTAGGGTTTGGGTATGTGCAGTATCATGATGGGCCAAAAAGTGGCAATATGATGGGTATGTGGTTGACAATTTTTTTTTACCCAAAATTGATGAAATTAAAAATGTTTTCAAAGGAGATTCTCAGCTTTATACCAATGTAAATTATGCTTTACTTTGAATTTAACAAGTAATTATTATTCATTTTCTATTCAAATTACGACTAAAGTCTTGATTGATAGTCTGATTGAAAAACATCTATAGCTTTCAAAAAGTATAACATTTTTTGAATCCAAAATATGCATCACATTCTATGCTTCCCATACTATAGGATTAAAAAAATAAAAAAATGAATTTTATGAAGTTTTGACCAAGTTAAGGTGGTTAGACATATGAGTATTTTATATTTTTTAAAATTTTAATAAAAAATTCATAATTAATTATTTACTTGGAAAAAAATTACAAAAAAATATGCATCACATCGAGACATGAGTCTTCTACTTATATCTAAAATATTATTGAAAAATATTATCATTTTATTGTGGTTAGGGTGGTCAGACAGACACTTCTTGTTTTTTCCCTGAAATTTAAATACTACTGCATTGAAATTTCAAATTTTCACCAAATATATATATTTTTTTTAAAACAAACCTAGTAGTTTAGAAACTACATTCAATTCTCTACAGAGTCTATTCTTACATATTTTTAAAATAATATAGATAACTTATTCAAATTTTTACGTCAAGTTTTCTAACTCTGATTTTTTAATTTTTTTTGCCACTTAAGGGCTTGTTTTTTCCATGATGATCCTACACATACCCGTTAACAATTAAACCCTAATGTGTTTGTAGTCATGGAATCCTCAAGATGTTCTAATTCATCATTGACTGCCTATCCCAAATTACCAATCGCTTAAGTCACAACTTAAGCCCTTTATGTCATTCGGTGACTGGACCCACTTCCTAGCACTCAAGGTTATATACCCTCTTCAGGTCAATAGGACACTAGTGGATCAGGTGGAGTCAAGTTGGTGTCTCTCCGATAGCCCAATATCTATATGTCAGCATGTGGAAAAATTTCATAACTTAGTAACCTCCGAAAAGAAGTTGAAAAGTTCTAACCTGTAGTGACTTGGTGATCATGCGATAAGAAGGAAGGAAGCACTCCATGTGGGACCCAACCATAATGATGAAGTAGATGCATGGTGTGACAAGATTGGGTGAATGATAATCCACATCCTTGTTGTGGGTTATGAACCATTCACATCAATGATGAAGGTGGAGACACGAGGATGAAAAGTGGAGTGTGGACCCAAGGTGGAGTATGAAAGCCTTATCGATGTGTGTGAACATCATCAATAGGATACTTAAGGCTATCCCCTCAATACAATGGTGACCTTCCTATCAAATGAACAAAATGACATCACCAGGACCCTAAAGAAGGTCTCTCTGGCAGAACGATGAAGTGCTAAGTGGGACCCGAGTGTGATGATGGTTAATAGATGGCAATGAACAAGTGCTCAATATGTCATTTCACATAAGTGTTGTGAATGTCATGGTGATGACATGGATGACATGTAGGTTGTGGGACTAATTAGGTAACATGGAATACATATCAATGTGACTTGCTTGCATCAACGAGAGTCTGGATGATGTTCCAATTGAAAAGTGATATGATAAGAGTAATGAAAATATTTAAATGACTTCCTATCAAATTGTCATAACTTAAAGTTGTAATAGTGAATGATGATCATAGGATCATGGCGCAAAGGTGTAGATTGATGACCATAACTCAAATGTAGAGATTTGAACAGTTATAAAAAGTGTGAATGAGGGTTTCAACTAGTAATCAACATGACACTGAGAATTAAATGTTCTATCTATTTCAAAAATAATTGTAATGTTATTTGATGCACAAGGAGGCAATACAGATGATCGCAGAGATGAGATCAAGTTAGATCATATCGACAAGAGAATATATTAAATGCACAATCATATTTTAGGATTTGATGGAGAGAACAAAGGACAATTCTCTTAAAAAGAATTTAATGCTATATGGCTCGATGGAGGGAATGGTGATGTCTGATGAGCTGGGAAGTATGTTTGTGGCTCGATGTTTTGAAATTTACTGAAGTAGTTTGCAAGTGGAAAAAACCCTAACGATTATTCTGATATGAATGAATTGAATGAAGGGATTCAAACAGAAGGAATGTGAGTGTCTGAACATAGATGAAGGTGAACTGTAACAGAAAGAAAAATCTAAAAATTCATGAAGCTAGTTATAGTGGAGTAAGGAAGAACATAAAGAGAGAGAGATAGAGCTTAGGAATTGAATTGATGCATTGTAGGTTGTGTAGAACCATTTGGTGCATATTCTATTGAAATTTTTTTAAGAGGTTGTAGCCTCCATTTTCACTGAGTCGCTGCTATACTACAGGTGTTCATTGGTTGTACAGTGGTAGTGTGGTGTGTTACCGCTTTACTGCAGAGGTATAAAAGCTAACTAGTGGTTGTACGGTTACCACTATACCTTAGGTGTTGTCTTGTCCGGCAGTAGAAAGGTAAACCACTACCCTACGTGTGGTGATTGACTATGTAGGGGTAGCATGTTATAAAGGAGAAAAGCATAGGATGAAGGTTTGTTGAGTTGTGAGCTATTACATGGAAGTGTTGCTAACTTGGAGGAAGTCATTTGAATTCATGGGAAGTTCAATGGGTGCTCTGTGGAGGAATTTGAATGGAAATTTGATTATGATTGTTGCTATACAAGGCAACATATAGGAACTAAAAAATGTTCTGTTGGTTTTCGATGGTTTGATCAATTTTATCAGTTTGTGAAATTCATTATATGCTGGAAGAAAGCATTGTAACAGTGTTATTTTGTTCAAAATTGGTCAAGTAAATTATTGCTGTAATATTGACATCTATAAGACCAGTCTGAATCTTGTATGTAATTTTTTTACTGTAATACAAGTCATCTTTTTTTGTGTGGTGGTTTTTTCTCCTATAAGGGTTTTCCCACACAAAATTTGGTGTCAAATTGTGTTTGCATTTATCTCTCTATTTTGTTGTTTCCTTTGTGTGCATCTTAATGGTATGTAATTATAAAATTGAAAGTCATATATACATTCTTCTTTGAGTTTTGACATTAGGAAAGTGTTCTGCATCTACATTCTTTCCTTACAAGTCATATCAGAGCCTGTCTAGTTGTATTATGCTTGTGGGTAGGTTGGGTTTTTTGTGTCAATTCTATTTTAGTGGGAGTCTTGTAGAAGTCTAGTAATTTAAATTACAAATTAAGATGGAAAGTACATTAGGAAGGATTGAAATTGAGAAATTCAATGGCAACAATTTTGAGTTGTGGAAACTCAAAATGGAATACTTGTTCATGGATTGTGATCTTTATCTTGCTGTGTTTGGAATGGAACCTTCTGGTATGAAGCAAGAAGATTGGGATCTCATAGACAAAAAAGAAAAAGGGTTGATAAGACTTTGTTTAGTAGACTCTATTCTTCTAAACATTCATGAAGAGAAGATGACATCTTCTTTATGGAAGATTGGAGATATTTATCAAGGTAAATCCTTGGTGAATAAATTATTCTTAAAGAAGAGGTTATACTCTTTGAGGATGGAGGAAGAGGTGTTTGTGGCTGATCATCTAAATACATTTAACACACTGATTGCTCAGTTAACATCTGTGAGCATAAAGATTGATGATGAAGATCGTTGTATGCTATTGTTATGTTCTTTGCAAGATTCTTGGGATCACATGGTGATGGTGATTGGGAGCACGACAACCACTTTCAAGATGGAATATGTGCTTGCTTCTTTGTTGTTTGAAGAAATGAGAAGGAAATCATCTTAGATGGAAAAGGAGGCTCTTGTTGTTTGAGGAAGATCAAAATAAAAAGGAAAGAAGAAGGACAAGAAGTCCAAATCAAAATTAGAAGGGAGATCAAGGTCTCCTGGTAAGAAATCCAAGCTGAAATTCTAGAGTTGTGGGAAACCTGGTCATGTTCGAAGGGATTGCAAAGAGGAGGAGAAGAAGAAGAAGAAGAACTCTTCTGAAAATGATTCTTCTTAGAGAAATGCAAATTCCTTCATAGCAGCCTTGGAAACTCAGGCATCTGATGATGTCTGGCTGATTGATTTTGGAGCATCTTTCCACATGGCATCTCATAGAGACTAGTTTACTAAGTATGAAAAATATGATGGTAGAAAGGTGTACTTGGCAAGCGATTCATCTCTAGAAATTGTTGGTCATGAAAGAGTTAGAATTCAGTTTCCTAATGGCAGAATTAATGGAATTTATGGCATAATGCATATACAAGGTCTAGCTTAGAATTTACTTTCTATAAGTAAGTTGAATGATGTTGGAGTGCAAGTCTCATTCTCTAGCAATGGTTGTAAAATTACTAGAGGCTCGATGGTACTGGCAAGGGGTGCCCGTATTGGTACTCTGTACAAGTTGGACACACTTGTTGTTCAATGTAACAGTGTCTTTGCAAAGTCACATAAGGTTGTTCATGTAGAAGAGGAGACTGAAGTCCCTATTTATGCTAATTCTTTGGAAGTTAAACTTTCTGCAGATGAGACTATGCTCTGGCATCAGAGGATAGGTCATATTGTTGAGAAATGCTTCAAAGCCTTGAAAAATAAAAACTTGGTTGAGGCACTTGATGATTGTAACCTGGAATTTGAATTTTGTGAACATTATATATATGGAAAACATCATTGTGTTTCTTTTTACTCTAGTCCTCATAAATCTTCTCGTGTTCTAGATTATATTCACTCTAATGTTTTTGGTCCAGTAAATGTTCCTTCATTATCGAATTCAAAATATTATGTTTCATTCATTGATGATTATTTGAGAAGAGTATCTGTATATTTTCTAAAAAGTAAATCAAAAGTGTTTAGTCAGTTTAAAGAGTTCAAGAACTTGGTTGGGAATCAAACTGGTAAGAAAATTAAATGCTTGAGGATAGATAATGGTGGTGAATTTTTTTCTGCAAAATTTGAAAGGTATTACAAAGACCATGGTATTAAGAGGCATAAAACAACACCTTACACTCCGCAGCAAAATGGAGTTGCTAAAAGGTTGAATAGGATGTTGATGGAGAAGGAAAGAAGTATGTTGAGCAATACTGGTCTGAAGCAGAAGTTCTGGGCTGAGGCTGTGGCTACAACATGTTACTTGTTAAATCAATCTCCTTTTTGACACTTGTTGATAAAATTCCTATGGAAGCTTGGTCTGGTAAGAAGCCCTCTCTGAGACATGTTCATGTCTTTGGCTATCAAGCATATGTTTATGTGACAGATATAAAGAGATCTAAATTGGAGAAAAAGGTTGTTAAGTGTATCTTCATTGGTTACAACATTGGTGTGAAATGATACAAGCTTTGGAATCCAATGAATGAAAAGGTTGTATACAGTAGAAGTGTAATCTTTTTAGAGCAGAAACCTTCTTCAATGGTATTACACTCAGAGATGAAAGGAAATAAAGAGGAGAATGATGTTGAAATACCTTTAACTCCTAAAAAAGAGGAACAACACATTATTAGTGTACCTAAAGCTAAGGAGAGTTCAAGCAGCTCTGAGAGTTCAGAAGAAGAATCATAACCTTAGTGATGAGGTCTACATGTGAGAAAAAGTAACCTGATAGGTATGGATTCTAGTTGTGCATATGCTTTGATTACTAATATTGATGAGCCTAGGACTACAAAAGAGTAGTTGAAATGACTAATTCATATTCCTAGTTGGAAGCTATGAATGATGAAATGACATCATTAAAGAAGAATGAAAATTGGGATTTGGTTCCATTGCCTGAAGGTAGAAAGCCTGTGGGTTGTAAATGGGTTTTTAGAAAGAATTTTTTTCTAGATGTCAGTATTGAAAAGTACAAAGCAAGGTTGGTTGCAAAGGGTTATTCCCAAGTAGAGGGAATTGATTACAAGGAAATCTTTTCTCTAGTAGCAAAGCTAACATCTATCAGATTTATTTTGTCACTTGCAATAGCTTATGATTTGGAGATTGAGTAGATGGATGTGAAGACAACATTTCTTCATGGTGATCTTGAAGAAGAAATTTACATGTCCCAGCCCAAGCACTTTGTAGTAAAAGGTACAAAAAATATGGTTTGCAAGTTAAAGAAATCTATGTATGGTTTAAAACAGTTATCTTGAATAAATTTGACATGTTTGTTTTGTCATTGGGTTTTGTATGATCAAAATTAGATCATTGTGTATACTTCAAGACTAAAAATTATTGAGTTCTTGTTATTTCTCTTTATATTGATGATATGTTGTTCATAGGCAATACTAAGTTTATGATTTTTTATCTAAAATCTCAGTTGTCTGCAAAGTTTGAAATGAAAGATCTGGGTGCAGCTAGGTATATTCTAGGAATGGAAATAACTAGGGAAAGAAAAAGTAGAAAACTTTGGCTCAACCAGAGTAAGTATGTTAACACTACTTTGGAGAGATTTTGTATGACTAATTGCAAGTAGCTAGTTGTTCCAGTTTTGTAGGCAATGAAGCTATCTACTAAAGATTTTCCAAAATATCCTACTGAGATGGAGGCATGACTAGAATTCCTTATGCTAGTGTAGTTGGTAGCTTAATGTACACACAATAGTTTGTACAAGGCCAAAGATTGCCCAAGTAGTGGGAGTTCTTAGTCGGTTTATGGCTAATCCAGGAAGGATGCTTTGGGATGTTGTGAAAAGAGTGTGTAGATATCTAAAGGGCACTTCAGAATATGCTTTGTGTTACCAGGGTAATTTGGTTGAATCACAAAGGACTGCTAGCATTTGCGGGTATGTGAATTCTGATTGGGCAGGGGACATTGACAATAGAAGATCCACCAATGGATATTGTTTCATGATGAATGGTGGTGCAGTTAGTTGGATGAGAAAGTGGTAGGCTATGGTCGCTTTATCTACTATAGAGGTTGATTACATGATAGAAAATCATGCCTGTCAGGAAACCATTTGTCTTAGAAGATTGCGTTTTGACATTGGTTTTGATGCAGGGAAAATTACTATTTGTTGTGATAGTCAGAGTGTACTTTTTCTGGCAAAAAATCCTACTTTCCATGCTAGGATGAAACATATTGATGTGTAGTACCATTTTGCATGAGATATGGTGGAGGATGGAAAGGTCTATTTGGAAAAGGTGGATACTTTGAAGAATGTTCCTGATGCTTTTACAAAGCCTGTGAGCACGAAATAATTCAAATGGTGTGCAAATTCAATGGGCCTTGGGGTCCAAAATGTTCAATGACTTCAAGTATTGAAAGAGGGTTTAGTGAGTTCTTCATCAAGTGGGAGATTCTTGAGATCATGTTCCTCAAACTCATTGGTAGAGACCCTGGTTCTATCACCAAGCAACGAAGAATTCACAAGTGCTCTGATTATGCCTTTACCACCATACCACGAGCACCTCTTGGTCGTGTAGCACTAGAGTGATTACCGCCATACCATGAGAGGTCTCTAGGTGTGAAGTGATAGTGAGGTGTGTCACTGCTATACTACAAGGGTTCATCGATTGTGCAACAGTAGTGCAGTGTGTTACCACTTTACCGCCGAAGTATGAAAGTTGATTAGCAGTAGTATAGTTACCACTATACCTTGGGTTTTGTTGTCTTTTCTAGTGGTAGTGAGGTAAAATTCCACCCCATGGGTGTTGGTTGACTATGCAGTAGTAGCACACTATAAAGGAGAAAAGCACGGGCTGAAGATTTGTTGAGTTGTGAGTTGTTATGTGGAGGTGTTGCTAACTTGGAGGAAGTTGTTTGAATTCATGGGAAGTTCAACGGATGCTCTATGAAATAAGTTGAATGAGAATTTGATTATGGATGATGCTATACAAGGCAACATACAAGAACTAACAAAGGTTCGGTTGGTTTTCGATGGTTAGATCGATTTGATCAGTTTGTGAGTTCATTGTATGATGGAATAAAGCATTGTAACAGTGATATTCTATTCAAAATAGGTCAAGTAAATTGTTGTAATATTGACATCTATAAGAGGAGTCTGAACCTTGTATGTATTTTATTTATTGCAATATAAGTGATCCTCTTTGGTGTTGTGAGTTTTTCTCTTGTAAGGGATTTCCCACATAAAATTTGGTGTCAAATTGTGTTTGGGTTTATCTCTCTATTTTGTTGTTTCCTTTGTGTGCATCTTAATGGTATGTAATTATAAAATTTAAAGTCATATCTACATTCTTCTATGATTTTTGACATTAGGAAAGTGTTTCGCATTTACATTCTTTCCTTATACCCTTGGTTTGCAGTTCGGTTTTTGATAGGTGTCCACTTCTAAAAATATGATTTTCGGATCTAAAAGTGACTTTTATTGGACATTTTGGCTTTGCAAGCAAGGAGATGTCTTCAAAAATTTTGCAACTTAATTTTAAATAATCTCCAAACCATCAAAGTGCCTAAGTCTACAAACACACAAGGAAAAAGAAAGAAATGGTGAACGTTAGGGAATGGGGGTTTGCCTTGGTGAAACCCTTTTTTAGGTAATTGAACAAAAATGAAGAAATAAAGTGATGAAACATGAAACATTGGAGTTAAATACTTTCCATGATAATTGATCTTTCTTTTTTTGTAGCAAAAGATGAAGAATCTACCCTTGAATGTCTAAAAAATGTTAGCTTAATGAATTAGAATGCTAAAACCCTAACTTGCTTGACTTGAAAATGTGATGAATGATGAATGAATGATCATGTGTTATGAGTTATGGTTTAGAGACTTGTATTTATAGGAAATTCACCTTATTTTCCTATTAATTTGATCCCCAAGGCCGACATAAAGGAAAATAAACTTAAAATCCAAAATTTCCCGCTCAAACCTCAAAATAGGCCAAATTGGACTAAGTCGCCATGCTAGGAGAGTCCCACCTGATAGGGAATCATTCACCCAAAAGGGTGACTTAGTCCTAGAGGGGCCCTTTTTCTAGTTGGAATGTTGGGGAATGAGGAATTTCAATTCTTATGTTGATTTCATCAAGTATTTGGTCAAATTATGCCTTGGGATGCACAATATGGGTTCATTGGAGCCTATTAATGATGATGTAAAGTTCAATTAGGGCCTGGGACACAAAATTCAATGTGAAAGTGTGATTAAATACACTTTACATCACTAAAATAAGTTCCACATAGCCTAAAAAGTCACACTATCCAACGTGAATGTGTAAGACACATTACAAAACTAGATTAGAATCAAGTTTAATTTAAAATCCTTCTAGATTAATGTGAGGATGTATTTAAATATATTTAATAACATTGAATTATGGGAAAAATAGGTCCATTAATTCTAGAGAGGGGTGAAAGTCTTTTACAACACTTTACAACACCTTCACAAGACATCACTAAATGAATTTTATTCAATTTGCAAGGGTCAAAGACCTAGTGTGGATGTGTAAAAAACCTCACAACACCAAATCAAGGCATCAATAAGCTCAATTTATTGTTAATTATTCCCATATCAAGAAAAGTATACACTTTTTGGTGATACATAAGGTCATGCCCTTGTAATAAGATGATAAAAGATAATTGATATTCATGGCTAAACAAACTAAGGATCAAGAAGATGCAAAAATTGAGGAGTCATATGAAGGAGAAGAGGAGGAAATTTTTGATCTTGAAGATCTTGATGAACTAAGAGACAAATATGATGACATTAAGAGAGTAAACAAGAAGCTAAAAAGGAATGCTCAAAAGGATACTAACATACTAACACAAGAACTTGAAGAGTCCAATAAGGTGTTAGTAGGATTGAAAGTTCATGTAGAAGAGCTTAAAAGAATTTAGGATGCCATGAAATATAAATTGCAATTTGAGATGGATATATGCTCAAAATTTGAGGCATAAATAGTTTTCTTAAGGAAAGAATTGGATAAGGCTAATGAGCAGATAAAAAATGGACTAAAGCTAAAGGGTGGTACATATATTATGAATGAATTGATAAGTACACAAAAGCCTACACATAAAGAGACATTTGGTTTAGGTTTAGAAAAAGGGAAGAATTAATTTATGGATGTCTTTGAAAAACTTTATGAAAGATTTAGAGCAGGAGAAAAAATAGTCCCAAGTGAGGAAAGATTCGATAAAGAGGAAGCTCCTAAAGATGAACAAAACTATGATTAAGAAAAAAAATCAGTTGAAGTCAAGGAGGACAACCGAACAGTTCCTGATCAACAAAAGAATATGCAAAACATAAAAAATAGAATACAATGATGGATTCACAAGAGTACACTATCCAAGGAGGCCTAAACAAAGAAGATCACATCATCCAGCTGAAGGAAAAAACATGACAAGGTATTCATCATATTTCAATGGGTATTGCTATAATTGTAAAAAATTTGGTCATAAGGCTAGAGAATGTAGAATCATTCCAAGGAAGAATACAAATTTTGCAAGAAAGAATCCATTTGATTCCTTGGTTGATATGAATATAATTTGTTATAGTTGCAACAAATTTGGTCATATAGCTAGAAACTGTAGAGAAATATTTAGAAGACCAAGAGTGAAATCTTACAAGAAGAAATCTTCTCTTGCCAATAAAGAGAGGAAATAAGACCTTTGAGATAGAAGAAAGAAAACTGAGAAGAATCCCAAGATATGGAAGGAGAAAGAGTAGGGATCTTGTGTCACTCATTCTATGATTTCCTAACTAACTTTACATGCAAAGGAACAAGATCTATGGATTATTGATAGTGGCTACTCCAAGCACATGACTAGAGATAAAAATAAATTCATTAAGCTTGAAATGAAAAAAGGAGGTTGAATAAGTCTAGGTGATAATACTACTGTCAAGATTTGTGGTAAGGGAATTTTGAGCATAGATGGTAATAACAAAACTAAAGATGTGCTCTATGTGGAAGGTCTAAAACACAATCTTCTTAGCGTCAGATAGATGTGTGATAATGGATACAAAGTTGTATTTTATTTTGAAGGTTGCAAGATAAGATTGAATGGTAAAAAAATTTCTCATGGGGTAAGGATTGATAGTAATCTCTACAATCTATGTGAAGTGAAAGGCCAAACATGTGTAATCAGTCAAGAAGATGAATGTTGGTTGTGGGATAGAAGACTAGGACATGTAAATTTTGATAACATGGTGAAAATAAGTTCAAAAGGCCTAGTTAGAAATGTTTCTAAGATTGCAAAGCTTGATAACATCATTTTTCAAGGCTATCAACAAGGAAAGAAAAAAAGTTTAAATTTCCCACAAAGGATTAATCTACTACGAAATCCTTGGAAATAATCCATACTAATCTATGTGGTACAATGAGGGAAAGAGCATTTCGAGGAGAAATATATTTCATGTTGTTGATTGATGACTATACTAGAATGACATATGTCACATTTTTTAGGGAGAAGGATGAGGTGTTTAAAGCATTTAAAAGTTATAAGAAGCTAGTAGAAAATGAGACTGGGAGAAGAATCAAATGTCTCAGGTCAGACAAAGGTGGAGAATTATGAATGCCAAGAGAATTCATGGCATATTATGAAGATCACAGAATCAAGCGCCAGTATTTAGCTTCAAGAACACCATAGCAAAGTGGTGTGGTATAGAGAAGAAACAAAATTTTGAAGGAGATGGCCAAAGCTATGTTGAATGAGGAAAACTTGGTAGATAAATTTTGGAAAGAAGTAAAAATTGCTATATACATTTAGAATAGAGCACTTATAGGATCTAACAGTGGTAGAACACCATGTGAATTATGGTTTGGTACTGACTACATTAGTCGAGAACTGAGTGTTGGAGTGCTATATTAAAAGAGAAGATGAATACTTAGGAATTTTTTAGTCAAGATGTGATGAGGGGATATTCTTGGGGTATTCTAGCCAAACAAAATCTTATAAGTGTTACAATAAGAGATTGCATAGAATTGTAGAGAGTGTACATGTCAGGGTTGATGAAAGTGCAAATTAGGGTTAGTCTAGTAGAAAAAAACCTTGAAAGTAAATTAGATTATGACGACATAGGTACATGAATTGAAGAAGAAGAACAAGAAAAAGAGAATGAGCGATAGGTTGAGAGTGTTCCTACAAAATATGTGCAAAACAATCATCCTACAGATCAGACAATTGGTGACAAGAATGCAAGAGTGAAAACTAGAAGGAGATTTACAAAGGACAAGCAAAAATTAAACTTTGTTCTCTTTTCTTAGATTGAATCAAAAAGTTTTGATGAATCTAGTAAGGATGAGATTTGGTTAAGAGCAATGTAAGACAAACTCAATTAGATTGAAAAGAACAAAACTTGGGAATTGGTTCCTAGACCATCAAGCAAGAATGTAATAGGCACAAAATGGGTATTCAACAACAAGCTAGATGAAGATGGACTTGTGATCAGAAACAAAGCAAGATTAGTGTGCAAAGGATATACATAAGTATAAGGGATTGATTTTGAAGAAACATTTTCTCCAGTTGCATGATTATAAGCTATTAGAATGTTTCTTGAATTTTTTGTGTATAAAGGTTTTAACGTATATCAAATTGATATCAAATCTGCATTTTTAAATGGAAAGCTTGAAGAGGAAGTATATATTGAGCATTCAAAAGGTTTTCATCTGTTAGATAATGATGATTATGCCTAAAATTTGAGGAAAGCATTGTATGGTTTTAAGCAAGCAGCAAGGGATTGGTATTCAAGATTAGTTAAATATCTAGAATAAAAAGGATTCAAGAAAGGTTATGATGATAGCAATCTGTATCTCAAATATGAGGGAGGGAAAATGATCATTTTTGTAGTTTATGTAGATGATATTATATTTAGTGGTAGCAGTGATGTGATATACAAAATATTTTCTACAAAAATGCAAGATGAGTTTGAAATGTCCATGTTAGGAGAACTCCAATTTTTTCTTGGTTTGAAAATTATAAAAACTGAAAGAGATATTTTTATATCACAAACTAAGTATGCAAAATAAATGCTTAAAAAGTTTTCCATGGAGGATTGTAAGCCAATCAATACTCCCATGGTTACTAGTTGTAAGTTGAGTAAATCAGATGAGTCACCTATTGCAAATCAGACTTTGTATAGATCATTGATTGGAAGTCTACTATATTTAGCTACATCTAGGCATGATATAATGCAAGTGGTTTGTATGGAAGATAGGTTTCAGGGAGAACCTAAAGAATCACATGTCAATGCAATCAAGAGAATATTTAGATACATCAAAAGCATTGTTGACTATGGTTTATGGTATCCTAAATACTAATATTTCACATTAACAACATATACATATGTAGATTGGGCAGGTAGTGTGGATGAAAAAAATAGTACCACTGGAGGAGTGGTCTTCCTGGGGAACAAATTGGTTTCTTGTATGAGCAAAAAACAAGAGTCTATTACTCTTTCTATTGCAGAAGTAGAATATTTTGCAGCAGCTATATGTTGCACTCAAGTCTTATGGATGAAACAGACATTAAAGGACATCAAGGTAGAGTATAATGAGCCCATTTCAATTCTTTACGAAAATTCAAGTGCCATTATTATCTCAAAGAATCTAGTGATGCACTCTAGAACAAAGCATATATCAACCATCACTTCATCAGAGAAAAGGTTACAGATAAGGAAGTCAGCATGGAGTATGTTCCCACCAAGGAAAAAGTGGTTGATATATTTACAAAACCTTTTCCTACAGTTTAGTTTGGAAACCTGAGAAAGAAGGTGGGAGTAGTTACTCCCACCTCATATCACTAAACCGTAGTGAGAGGGCATGCATCTAGGTGGAGCTTCATTGATCAATTATTCAACCCTGGTTAAGATTAATGTGATCAAGTTATGTAGATTGTAGACTTCAAACTCGGAGCCTTTCCTCAAGGGGAGTGTCCCCTTTGCAATTGATGTCAAAGGGGGAAAAAAGTTTATGCTAAACATAAGAGATGAGATATATGTCATAGGGGGAGTTGCAATCTTATAGTGTGTTAATGAAATTGGTGCAGATTTTCAGTGGTTCCTAATCGAACAGTCAATTTTTTTCCATGAATGCAAAAGGGGGAGATTGTTGGACTATTTTTGTCATTGATGTCAAAAGGGTGAACAAGCTACAAATTCATGATGGGTTTTTCGAGACGATTTTAGAAAAGTTTTGTGTAGGCCCATAAGATGTATAACACATATAGAAATTAATTTTGTTCTCTCTCGGACTGTGATAGTAGGGTTTAGAGTTAAACCCTAATGTGTTTACAGTCATGGCATCCTTAAGATGTTCTAATTCATCGTTGACCACCTATCAGAAATTACTAGTCGCTTAAGTCATAACTTAATCCGTTTATGTAATCTGATGATCAGCCCTTACGCCTAGCGCTCAAGGTTGTATACCCTCTTTAGGTTGGCGAGAAACTAGTGGATCAGGGGGATTCAAGTCTGTGTCTCTTTAATAGCTCAATATCTATATGTCAGAATGTCATAGGTTTTCATAAGTTAGTAACCTTTGAAAAGAGGTTAAAAAGTTTTAATTTGTAGTGACTTGGTGATGATGCGATAAGAAGGAAGGAAGCACTCCATATGGGACCCAACCATAATGATGAAGCAAATGCATGGCATGATAAGATTGGGTGAACTGTAGTCCACATTCTCGTTAAGGGTTACAAAGCATTGACATGAATGTTGATAGTGTAGACACAAGGATGATAAGTAGAGTGTGGACCCTAGGTGGAGTATCAAAGCTTTGTGAGTGTGTGTGAACATCATCGGTAGGACACTGAAGGCTATCCCCCCAATACAGTGATGACCTTCCTATCGAATGAACAAAGTGACATTGCTAAAACCCTAAGTTAAAGATCATGGAATCAAGCGCCAGTATTCAGCTTCAAGAACACCATAGCAAAGTGGTGTGGTAGAGAGAAGAAACAAAATTTTGAAGGAGATGGCCAGAGCTATGTTGAATAAGGAAAACTTGGCAAATAAATTTTGGAAAGAAGTAGTAAAAATTGCTATATACATTTAGAACTCAACACTAATAAGATCTAACTGTGGTAGAACACCATGTGAATTATGGTTTGGTAGGACTACATTAGTCAAGAATTTCAAGGTATTTGGCAGTAAGTGCTATATTAAAAGAGAAGATGAAGACTTAGGAATTTTTGAGTCAAGATGTGATGAGGGGATATTCTTGGCGGATTCTAGCCAAAGAAAAGCTTATAAGCATTACAATAAGAGATTGCATAGAATTGTAGAGAGTGTACATGTCAAGGTTGATGAAAGTGCAAATTAGGGTTAGCCTACTAGAAAAAATCTTGGAAGTAAATTAGATTATGATGACATAGGTACACGAGTTGAAGAAGAATAACAAGAAGAAGAGAATGAGCAATAGGTTGAGCATGCTCCTACAAAATATGTGCAAAATGATCATCCCGCAAATCAGATAATTGGTGACAAGAATGTAGGAGTGCAAACTAGAAGGAGATTTACAAAGGACAGACAACAATTAAACTTTGTTCTCTTGTCTTAGATTGAATCAAAAAGTTTTGATGAATCCAGTAAGGATGAGAGTTGGTTAAGAGAAATGGAAGAGGAACTCAATCAGATTGAAAAGAACAAAACTTGGGAATTGGTTCCTAGACCATCAAGCAATAATGTAATAGGCACAAAATGGGTATTTAGAAACAAGTTGGATGAAGATGGAGTTGTGCTTAGAAATAAAGCAAGATTAGTGTGCAAAGGATATACATAAGTATAAGGGATTGATTTTGAAGAAAAAAATTCTCTAGTTGCATGATTATAAGCTATTAGAATGTTTCTTGCATTTTTTGTGTATAAACGTTTTAAAGTATATCAAATTGATGTCAAATCTACATTTTTAAATGGAAACGTTGAAGAGGAATTATATATTGAGCAACCAAAAGGTTTTTAGCTATTAGAGAATGATGATTATGCCTAAAAATTGAGGAAATCCTTGTATGGTTTGAAGCAAGCACCAAGGACTTTCTATTCAAGATTAGATCAATATCTAGAATAAAAGGGATTTGAGAAAGGTTATGTTGATAGCAATCTATATCCCATATATGAGGGTAAGCAAATGATCATTGTTGTAGTTTATGTAGATGATATTATATTTGGTGGTAGCAATGATGTGATATACAAAATATTTTCTAAAAAAATGCAAGATGAGTTTGAAATGTCCATGTTAGGAGAACTCCAATTTTTTCTTGGTTTGAAAATTATTCAAACTGAAAGAGGTATTTTTATATCACAAACTAAGTATGCAAAATAAATCCTTAAAATTTTTGGCATGGAGGATTGTAAACCAATCAATATTCCCATGGTTACTAGTTGTAAGTTGAGTAAATCAGATGAGTCACCTAATACAAATTAGACTTTGTATAGATTATTGATTGGAAGTCTACTATATTTAGCTACATCTAGGCCTGATATAATGCAAGTGGTTTTAATGGCAGCTAGGTTTCAAGTAGAACCTAAAGACTCACACGTCAATGCAATCAAGAGAATATTTAGATACATAAAAAGCACCATTGACTATGGTTTATGGTATCCCAAATACTAATATTTCACATTAACAACATATAAAGATGCAGATTGGGCAGGTAGTGTGGATGAAAAAAATAGTACCAGTGGAGGAGTGGTCTTTCTGGGGAATAAATTGGTTTCCTGTATGAGCAAAAAGAAAGAGTCTATTCCTCTTTCTTTTTGCTCAAGGTAAGGTACAAAAGTACAAGTACATCAAGGTAAAGTACAATGAGCCCATTTGAATTCTTTGTGACAATTCAAGTGCCATTATTATCTCAAAGAATCCAGTGATGCACTCTAGAACAAAGCATATATCAATCATCACTTCATCAGAGAAAAGGTTATAGATAAGGAAGTCAGCATGGAGTATGTTCCCACCAAGGAAAAAGTGGCTGAGATATTTACAAATCCTCTTCCTATAGTTTAGTTTGGAAACCTAAGGAAGAATGCGGGAGTAGTTACTCCCACCTCATATCACTAAACCATAGTGATAGGTCATGCATCTAGGGGAAGCTTCATTGATCAGTTATTCAACCCTGGTTAAGATTAATGTGATCAAGTTATGTAAATTGCAGAGTGAAAACTTGGAGCCTTTCCTCAAGGGGAGTGTACCCTTTGCAATTGATGTCAAAGGGGGAGAAAGTTGATGCTAAACATAAGAGATTAGAAGTATGTCATAGGGGTAGTTGCAGTCTTATAGTGTGTTAATTAAATTGGTGCAGTGTTTCAGTGGTTCCTGATCGAACAATCATATTTTTTCCATCAATGCAAAAGGGGGGGATTGTTTGACTATTGTTGTTATTGATGTCAAAAGGGTGAACAAGCTACAAATTCATGATGGGATTTTTGAGAGGATTTCAGAAAGGTTTTGTGCAGGCCCAAAAGAAGTATAACACATCTAGAAATGAATTTTGTTCTCTCTTAGACTGTGATAGTAGGGTTTACATTTGAACCCTAATGTGTTTGCAGTCATGGCATCCTCAAGATGTTATAATTCATCATTGACCATCTATCACAAATTACCGGTCACTTAAGTCATAACTTAATCCATTTATGTCATCTAATGATCAGCCCCTACACCTAGTGCTCAAGGTTGTATACCCTCTTTAGGCTGGCTAGACACTAGTGGATCGGGGGGAGTCAAGTTGGTTTCTCTCTGATAGCTCGATATCTATATGTTAGAATGTCATAGATTTTCATAACTTAGTAACCTCTGACAAGAGGTTAAAAAGTTTTAATTTGTAGTGACTTGGTGATCATGTGATAAGAAGGAAGGAAGCACTCCATGTGGGACCCAACCATAATGACGAAATAAATGCATGGTATGATAAGATTGGGTGAATGGTAGTCCACATCCTTGTTATGGGTTACAAAGCATTGACATGAATGTTGATAGTGTAGACATAAGGATGATAAGTAGAGTGTGGACCCTAGGTGGAGTATGAAAGCTTTGTGAGTGTGTGTGAACATCATCAGTAGGACACTTAAGGTTGTCCCCCCAATACAACAATGACCTTCCTATCGAACGAACAAAGTGACATTGCCAGGACCCAAAAGAGGGTCTCATTAGATCATTGTGTTCTAACAACATGGAAATAAGAGTCTACCAAAGCTTTTCAAGTCATAAAGGATTCCATCAAAGAAGTGACTATCCTCAAATCCCTTGATTATTCAAAATAATTTCATCTATTTACCTTTATTTCATTTCATACCGTGGTAGGGTTATTATTGCAGAAGAACGATGAAGGTTTTGAGCAGCCTATTACTTTCTTTAGCAAATCTCTATAGGTTGTTGAAATCAAGTATGATGCCACATAAAATAAAGCATACACCTTGGTAAAGGTTGTAAAGAATTTTAGACCATATTTGACTAAAGCGATAGTTGCAGCATCTGTCCCAAGTGTAGTAGTCAAGAATATTTTTACTCAATAGGAAACCACAAGTCAGAGATGTAGATGTATCAATAGGATCCAAGAGTTCAATATTGACATCCAAATTAACAAGCTGGTGAGAGGTCAATGTCTAGCTAAGTTGATTTATGAGACCAATTTAGAAGCTAATTATATTAATCAAGTTGAACATGAGGATGTTGCACCCATATGCAACATGCAGACCTGTGGATGGTACAAAAGAATTGTAGAGTAACTAAAGACTATGCAATGCCTTGAAGGCATGGCAAGTAATGAAATGAGAAATCTCAAGTTGTAGGCTTTATGATTGATGGTGAACTTTAGTGGAGAATACCTTTTGATTGAAATGCATAAGGGAGAATGTGGAGGTCACTACATGGCTAAAACAACTACTCACAAAATACTAAGAGCAGGCTTCTAGTGGCCAACAATGTTCAAATATTCTCACAAGCTTGTTAAAAAATGTGATGGTTTTCAAAGATTCATTGGTAAGTTAAAGTCTTTTGGTAACCTTCCTCTAAGACCAATTTTAGTCCAAGCCCCTTTTCAACAATAAGGCATTTATTTTATTGGAGAGATCATGTTAGAAAAGATAAGTGGGGGTCACTCCTGGATCCTTGTTGCAATAGATTACTCTAGAAAGTGGGTACATGCTATCCCTACTAGAAAGGAAACAAGCATAGTGGTAACTTATTTCTTAATGAATAATATATTGAGTAGATTCAGAGTCCTTGAAAGAATTATTTTTGACAATTCCATGTGCTTCAGATCTAAAGAGTTTACTAACTTTTGCAATAAACATGGAATATGCATTTCTTACTCATCTCCTTATCACCTACAAGGGAATGGACAAACATAATCTAGTAATAATATTTTTATGAAGATCATCAAATGGATGATTGGGAAGAACAAGAAGGAATGGAATTCAAAACTACAACTTGCATTGTGGGAAAATAGGACAACAATTAAAATGGTCATTGGGAATTCACCATTTAACCTAGTATATGGGGTGGAAGCAAAGAAACCTCATAACAATTTGATAAAGATGTACAAATTTGTTCAAGAATATGATGATGACATGTCTATGATGAGATGCAACACATGATGGAAGAGTTAATTGAGCTTGATAGAACTAGAAGAGAAGCTCATAAAAGAAATGATAGGTCACAATTGCAAGTCAAACACCTATATGATAAAAAGGCCATTGAAAGGAAATTCAAAGTTGGGTGCATGGTTTTAATGTGGAATGCAAGGATGGAATACAAAGGAAAACATGGGAATTTTGATCCTTTGTGGCTTGGGCCATATTTGATTGCAGGTATGCATCGAGAGGACTAATACTTCTTGTAGTCCTTAATAGGTGAAGTTATAGAACTTCCAGTACATGGATAGTTCTTGAAGTCCTCTTTCTTGTGAAATAGGTTATTTTCCATGTGCATTGTATATCCCTGTAATTAGTGTATATAGGTTTGGTGTGTTTTATTTTTGTTGTGTTTGCTTTCCTTATCTGGGAAAGCTCCTGGGTTTTTCTTTTTGGTGTCTCTCTATCTTGGTCTACTTCACCAAGAGATTTTGATTTTTTCCATACCCACCAAGGGTATTCATCCTTGAACATGAGCCACTAGTAGAGCTCCTAAATTTTATAAAATTTGAGGTCGTTTTGTGTCTTATAATGGTCTGATGCATTTGTGCCCAAGGATATGGTTTAGGGTTTTATCTTTGTAACCTTTCTCTCAAATATTTCTAGTATTAAACCTTGGGCATTTTAATCCTTGATTGACCTATTTAATCAATTATTGATTACTTATGTTGTAACTTGAGCCATAAAAAACACACCTTTACAAACCCCTTATCCTCTAGGTTGGTCTATTTCCCAAGGTGATATCATTGTTTTAAATTTTTCCTATTTTGGGCAGAATTATTTTATCTTATAAATGGTTTTAAATCTAAATATTCACCGTAAGGGTCATAATCCCATCGGCCTAGTCATGGCCCCCTTTTTATGACTAACTTTATTTGCATGTGCAGAAATTACACCCATCAGATCTAAAGATCAAATCCCAGCCATTGCTTGCATACATCATAGGATTAAAATAATGGTTTTCAAAAGACCTATAAGATCTGCAATTGCTTGACACGTGCATTCTCTTAGGTGGGGCCCAGTCTAAATTCAAATTCTTGATGCCCAATGGTCAAGAGATCAAAGGTTGATATGCAAGGATGAGAAAAAATATTAACCATTCATCACTCACCTTGCAAGATTGAAAATAGTGTTTTTTGGAGACTTGTGAGGTCTGTGATTGAACGACACGTGTATTGTTTCATCCACTCAAAGGAGGGAGTGGATCCCATGAGAAGGAATAATGTGGCTTCCAGCCAATATATTGTCATTGGTTGAGAAATTGGTGAATGATGGCAATAGAAATTCAAATCATGTTGACTTAATTTGAGTTGTTCAATGCGCCATCTCATAGGAAGATCAATAGCTACCATTTAAAATCAAATACATGAAAAATTAGAGCTATTTTTCTTTGTGCGAGTGAGTAGTAATGGAAAACAAGACGTTCATAGTTATCAAAATTTGGTCATAAACAAACATGAAAATTGATTTTGTCACACAATTGAATATTGTAAGTGAATGCAGAGCATCCTAGATATTGATCAAAATCTTTCAAATTGTAATGCAAACAAATTAGGATTTCCTACAAACACAAAAAGCTGTAAGTCCAATTAAAGCTATATCCTATGTTTTATTTGAACAATTCTAAATTATGGCAAGTTACGACTGTTTTTTCTTCCAATTGGATTTGTCTGCATGCTTTAATTTCTTTATTGTGTTTAAAATTGTACATAAATTGTAGTTTTTTGCCAAACTTGTGCAAATTTGCATCTTCTAATTGTGCCCTAGGATTTTAATTAAAAGAACTAGGTTTTGAGCCCCATTGTATTGAAACCCTAATTTATTCTAAACTCACCTAGTTATCCATGGCTCCAAAGACACAAAAGTCTTGTTTTGAGGCCCCAACTAGGCCACTCTCTCAAGACATTGTTGATCAACTCAAACCCTCGACCAACAAGTGGGTTGAAGGTGTAGTAATATACTATGGCTCTAGGATTGATTAAGGGTTATTGGATAGAAAACATTGTATCAGGGATGTTGAATTGTCATTTACTAGATGGAAAATGTTCAAGAACTAGTTTTGAAATAGTCCAACTTTGTAGTCCCCACCTGCAACACTTGGAGATTAGACATGGGGAAACTAGTGGTCCCAAACGTATATATGGATGTAGACCTACTAAGGGATATTGCAGCAAGATATGATCCCATTTATAGAGTAGTTAGTCTTGAGAATGTGTCTCAAACTCACTGGTGAAACCCTAGTTTTGTTGCTTAGACCTCTAAAAGTGATGGATTCTGCTTGTACCATTGTACCACTAGATGTTTGTAAGAGAGGAGCGGTAGCGCGATTACTGTCATACCATGGGAGGCTTTCAATTGAGGTGTGGTAGTGCAATGTATACCACTATACCATAGGGTCCCTTTGGCTATTTAGCAGTAGTGCGGTTACCGCCATACCACAGGGGTCTCTTAGTTGTTTAGCGATAGTGTTGGGTACCACCATACCTCAGGGGTCCTTTAGTTGTCTAGAGTTAGTGTGGTTTTACCGCCACCTCGTGACTATGTTGGCAACCTCTTGTAGTGGTGCAGTGTTGTTACCGCCACACTGCAATAGGACTTGGAAGTGGCTATGATAGTGTGGTGTTGTTACTGTTGACTTGCGAGGGTCTTTTGATGGTCCTGTGGTAGACCGGTGGTCTGGTAAAATTGTAAACCAAAGTCCCATGGAGGCTTGTAATATGGATTGTGGTATGACGGTTAAGCTTGGAAGCAATGAGAAGAGATGAAGTAATGCGAAGGTCAAATTGAAATGAATGAGTGTCATGCTGACACATGGCATGGATTCATTCATTGATTTCACATCGTTGTTGTGAATCAACGATTAATTGGACCAACATTTGGAAATTGAGGTCGATAGTTGTATTTTGTTGATAATGATGTAACTTCCTATTAGCCCATTGCTTGGAATATCGATACTATGACATAGAGTTTTTCAGCCAACCTGAAGGGATGCAGAATAGTTGTATTTAATATAATGATGTTTCTGGAAACATTCAGAAAATGAGCAGAGTGAAGAATGTGAAGGTTGGGCTAGCCTTCGGTAGGTCGTGAGGCTGGCTAGTGAGGTTAAGAGGCTGAAGAGAGGAGATGGATCTGCACTACATTCTGTGTGAGAGTATTGTAACAGTGCGAGGATCATGAACTATTATGCTGTTAGATATTTTTCCAAGATGAACAAGATGTAACTATTTAAAGGCTTAGAGACTGATATTGTATTTGTAACTGGTTTTTTGTTGCTAAATAATACAATGGTGATCTAGGCTTTTGGAGTGTGGGGGTTTTTACCCGAAATGGTTTTCCCAACGTAAATCTATGTATTCTTATCTTCTATCCCATCTTTTATGTTTATTGGTTTTGTTTGTTGAATTGGTTTATGCAAGTTTTTAAAACTAAATTTACATGTGCTTCTCTTAGAAGGATTACTATGGGAAATGATATGTGTCTGTTTCAGCTTTGTGGCACAATTTTTTGTGTCTTTGAGGCGATTTTATGAATTTAAATTACTAAAGGCACTACTATTCTTAGATGTTTCATTTTAAGATGACCGTCTTTTTCAACAATTAGGGCATATGATGGCATTGAGATGGTCAAGATCACTAGGGAAGAGCTTGTAGAAATATTTAAATTGCATTACTGGAATCAAGATATGATCCCCTATTCACTTTGATGCCTTTAAGAAGGAATATGAGAATACCAAGGTCTTGTTCGGAACCACAATGTTGCCAATGCACACTGCCACAACAAGATATGGAAAGAATATAAAACAGATAAAGATTGGAAAAGATGAGAAGGAACCTTGTCCTATGAGGTACTTTTCCCCCTATTTCAGGAAGACTATATGTTTCATGTGTCAGATTATTGGCTTCAATGTACTAGAAACTATGCCAAGGGAATACATGTACATAGCAACAAACATGCGACATGCAAATTTTAATGTAGTTTATGATTATGCTACCTATTTGGTAGAGTTTATGTATAAGTGTCTGATTATTCTTAAGGTGGCGAAGAATTGGGTAAAATTCTATTGGTTTTCCCTTTTGATGCACATGTTTTTATATAAGGGAGAGAGGCGCTTTGGTAAAGACAGGTCATTAAGAAAGACATAGGGTGATCGTGAGCTACTCGTCTAGTGTTGGACCCAAATTCTAAATAAGGATGACCAAAAGTTTGATTATGTGATCTTCACCAATGTTTTTTCCTCCAAATTGAGGAGACTCTTGATTCTTGATCCACCAAGGATCCCAAAAAAAATTCATGATTTATTAAGGCCCATGGAGAGGAGGCCAGAATTAAAGATAACTCATACTTGGAGAGATATCATCCCATATTCAAACACAACTGTATTCAGGGTATACGAGACAAACATCTATCCTTTTGTGCTACCAAGAGATGTGTCGCTAAGGATAGGATTTATAGAGATAATGAGACAACTAGGAGGTGCACAAATGGTACATCTTCTAGAACATAAAGAGAAGGCTTCATTCTTCCCTAAGTGGACGTCATTTTTAGATTTTGTGATGTTTAAGGGAGGATTGAAGGCCTTTGATAAGATCTTGGGACCCTACAAATTGAGAACAATACACCCTAGAAACCATGATCCTAAGGGTTTCATTTCTATAGTAAAAGTGAGAACTAATATGGGTGTCTTTATTCATGACTTCTATTACCCTGAGGATGTCATTAGAAGCATTTTTTATTTACAACTGCAAGAAGAAAGGAAATCCATGTATCTTGCTTTCAACAAGATGGTGGAAAATGTTAGAAAACCAAATCTTCTCTTTGATCATTTGCACAACATTCAGGGGGAATGGAATAGGGTAATGTATGTTTTGGAAAACTTTGAAAATTTTGATGGTGTGCTAAGAGAGGAAAGCGGTATGTTCAAGATCATTGAAAAAATAGGCTCTTAAGTGGCAAAAAATTCAAAAAAATCAGAGTTAGGCAACTTGACATAAAAATTTGAATAAGTTATCTATATTATTTTAAGAATATGTAACAATAGAATATGTAGAAAATTGAATGTAGTTTCTAAAATACTAGGTTTATTTTTTAAAAAATATATATATTTGGTGAAATTTTGAAATTTCAATGTAGTAGTACTTAAATTTCAGGGAAAAATAAGTAGGTGTCTTTCTAACCACCCTAACCACAAAAAAAATGATAATATTTTTTTATAAGATTTTAGATATAAATAGATGACTCATGTCTCGATGTGCTGCATATTTTTTTGTAATTTTTTTCCAAGTAAATAATTAATTATGAATTTTTAATTACAACTTTAAAAAAATATAAAAAACTCGTATGTCTGACCACCTTAACTTGGTCAAAACTTCATGAAATTCAATTTTTCAAGTTTTTTAATCCTATAGTATGTGAAGCATATAATATGACACATGTTTTAGATTCAAAAAATGTTATACTGTTTGAAATATATAGATTTTTTTCAATAATCCTATCAATTAGGACTTTATTCATAATTCAAATAGAAAATGAATAATAATTATTTATTAAATTAAAAGTAAAACATCATTTATATTGGTGGAAAGATGAGAATCTTCTTTAAAAACCCTTTTCGTTTCATCAAATTTGGGTAAAAAAAAACTCATTAGCCACATACCCTACACATACCCATCATATTGCCACTTTTTGGCCCATCATGAACATGTACATACCCAAAGAACTATTACATATAAAGGGAAATCAATTGCGGTTGAAGAGGATCCCATAATACTGTTTGAGGAAAGGAATTCTTACCAGCCACCCAAAAGGATCCGAGTATATTCTAGGAGCAAAGAGAAAGTAAAGAAACAACAAACTTTTCCAACCCCTACCACATCAGAGGGGTCAGGTGCAATTTCTCCTAAGAGATCATTTCCTAGATATCCTTTACCTATTATAGTCGATGTTGATTCTCCTCCAAGAGGTTCTCCTCCATTAGATTAGCCACTAATTAAAAGAAAAAGAGTTGAGGTGAGTGGGGTATTTGACTACCCTGATACTGATGAAGATTTCATTTTGATAACACCTAAAGATATGCAGCAAGGGATGCCCTCTCCCCCAAGGGAAGCTGCATCAAGCTCTAGATGAAGCATCCTAAGGTTAGGAAAGGTAGAACTAAGTGGCTTGAATAATATTGATGACATGAGATAGGAAGCTTGTAGGGAATTCATGGAGGATGACTTGTTTATTGAAACAATAGAATTCAAAGATTTTAAATGGAGAGAAAAAGCTTCAAAGTATGCAGAGATGGTTGAAAATGAGAGAAGCTTACATCCAAAATTACCTAAAAGTATTATCCAAGCAAATGTGAGGAAGCAAATGAGGAAACAATTTCAAAGTATCACAACTAAGGAAGGAAGGGAACTTGTGCAAAAAAGTGGTGTTTTACTATTGCCTGAATGGGATATAGCTTATGTAGTAGTACTTGACACTATAAGGAGAGCTAAAAATCCTCTATTCCAAACTGAGGAAGAAGCTAGATTGGCACTTCAACGATCAAATTTTAGTCAAGAGTGGGATGCTCAAGCAATATGGTCATTATCTCTTGGTTCTAGGAAGCCAAAAGTTGTAGAACCAGTTGATTATAAAAAAGAGTTGTTGATACTCTAGAATTGGAAGTAGTTGATATAACCATAAATGTTGCTAGGTTCACAAAAGAAAAAATTGAGATCCTTTCTAAAGAAAGGGACATGCATAGAAGCAAGTATAATGAGCTTATTGATGAATATAATAAGAGTCAACAAAGGGTTGTTGAACTTGAAATAGAACTAGCATTATGGAAACACCAAAGGGAAACATTAAGGTCTCAAGGACCAAATAGATTGAACCATCCTACTCCCACTTCTCCTATGACTCATACTCAGTCACCTCCTCCTCCACCTGAGAAATCATTGTCAATTGTTCCTTACAATATGGGCCAAGATCCGCTTGCAGTAGTGGAGCCAAACACATCAAGTGAATCTCCATCCAATGAGCCTAGGAGGGAGCAACTACAACAAATTGAGGTATATAAGAAATTGCTTGAACAAGTGCAAGATACAATGTATAAGAACAATTCCAATATTGTTCATACTATTTTGAAACATTTGAATAAAAGGATTCAAGGTAAATTGAATAGTTTTCATGCAAACTATTCTTTGATGCTACGAGTGATAAGGTTATCTCAGCGGGATAAGGAATTGGCTACCCCAATCCTAGATAAATAGATTCCTAGGGCTGAAAATTATGAGATTCATGGAAATTGGTGCTAGGTAGCAGGAAGATAGATATCAAAAGGTGGTCCTAACTTATAAATTTGTCAGTGAGGTTAAGGAACAAAAGTATCAAGGGTATGCTACCCCATTGGAACAAATAATAAGACAATTGAAGGCCAAGTTTGATGAAGCAAATTTGACGTTTCTACCTGATATTCAACATACCTATGAGGAGGTAAAACCTCTGCAAATGTGGAAGGACCAAGTGGACACTACAATTGTATCTCAAGCATCTCTTATTTGTGAGAAGGTTGACATTGATTTACTAAAATAATTGATTTCAATTGGCCATCTGATGTTGACTATGAGCAGTGGAAGATAATATTTATTGATGAATTGGATTTTTAAATACAGGGATATACAATACATATACTTGGTCAAGTATAGCACAGGTTTGGCCTCAAAAATCACAATGCATAAATATATGTTTCTCCCTATTCAAGATATAACAAATGGGTGTTGATTAGTGATGAATTGGATTGATGTTGATGCTGATTTGGACATTGTTTCACCTTTTCCACCTTTACACAATTTTTTCATTTTGCTTGATCCCAGGATGAATATGCTACAATGGTTAGAAGATTATTCCTTTCCAAAAAATTCCTTTTGGAAGGTGGTTCTATTTTCTTCAGCGAATGAATAATCTTTGTCTCATGTGTGTTCACTCTAATTGAAAATGTAAATATAACTGAATAGGGAATATGTGTTTCTGTGGTCTCATTAGAATGGGACATGTGTAATTTTGGCTTGAGGTTTGTTTTTCTCCCTTGTTCTCATAAAAGGGAATTCAAGGCCATTAGTATGAGTCTCTTGTTGAATTCTGGATCCAAATTATGCAAATGGTTAACACAAAGAGAACATACTTGAATTCAATATCTTAAGTTCTAAGTCTAGCAAGTGAATTTTGTTAATAGTATGGTTTCTGGACACATCTGAGAAATAATACAAATCTCTATATTTTACTACCTCTCTAGCTATACATTGTATCTAAATTATTAATGAAAATGTGATCAAAGATCATTTCATAAATCTTCACTATTGTTGTGCTTTGATGCACGTGTTTTATTTTAGGCTCTGATTTAATGGATTAGTTAAAATGCTTTGAGTAAATCATGAATTTGTATACTTGTGTAGTGGATTCAATAAGTAGTGGTAAAGTCTGAGTATTAATTTTTGAATTGTAAATAAATCTCACATAGATCATGGATGTTTAGGATTTCATTTACCTTACTGTTCAATCTACTTTGTATTGACTCCTAGCCCAAAGATATGGCACTGATCTTAAGTATTGTATACATTTCCCATAGTTCCAATCATCCAATTTGATAGCATTCATAAATAATATTTAAATTGATCTACCTTTGTTGTGGTTGATGTTGTATGAATTGTCTTCTTTAGAAGTGTGATATTTCAAAGAAATCGATAGTCTCTTTAAAGATTTCATTAATTTAGCACTGGAATGAGAATGCATCTATTAATTATACAATGGGTAGTGTAAGTGTGTAGCAAGGTTATAGGAAACACATTGTGGGAACACCCTCCTGGGTCTTATAGAGCCTAAAGTGAAAGAGAAGAAGCATTCTAGCTTCTACTCATTTGTTGGCCAAGTTTCTCTTAGATATTCGAGAATTGAGTTTGGAAAGCTCATAGGTACTTGGTGGGATTTGATTAGTTCTTTAAAAAACCACCAACAAGGAGAATACTCTTATAAAAAAGTCTAGAATAGAATAGGGGTCTGTTTTAGGTTCTAGGAGTTTTCTAAATTTTGTAAATGGGGAATGTAATTGCAACACTATGATCTTTGATAAATAAATGGGAAGGTATTCTAGGTTAGCTTTCTCCATTGTAGCTTGCATGTAATTTTTGAATATATGAAATCAAGGGTTACTGTTGTTCATCTTCTTGTCTTTCACTAAATATTTGTTCACTCTTATCTCTTATTCAAAGAGTAAGTTAAATTGTATTAATAGGAATGAGTATTTGTGTAACTGTATACTTGGATTAATAAAGTATGACTGATTTAGTTTCTAGTATCGATGGTATAAAGCATCATCTGATAGACACAATTATGAAAAAGATAATGCTATGATGTATTTTCAATTTCATGGCTTAAATGACTCCACCCTAGGATTAGGCACTAGTTTATTTATGTTACAATTTCTTGGGACTATGTGTAACAATCACATTTTAAAATCAATTTTACTTGTAAATCTTTGTATGTTTTTGTGTGTTGAACTCAATATATTACACCTCTCATGTTTAATGTTTACACTACCATGAAGGCCAGCCACACCTTTAGGGTATTCTGTCTGTTAAGCATATAGAGGAGAATTATCTATTTACTTTGTGTTTGATACTTTGTCACACAAGTATCTAAAATAAGACCATTTGGATCACCGTCTTTGGTTTCACAGAGCCTGAAGTGTAGGGGAGAAAGTGTTTTAATTCAATCTCCTATTTTTTGGCCAAATCTCTCCTTGAATATGACCATAAGGCCTGCAAGCCCTTTAGCATTCAAGTTGATTGTAGATTTGGGGAACCAAGATAATTATTTAATGAATGTGCCCATGATTTAACATGCTTTATGTGATATAATGAACACTTACTCCAGTTTCTCTTAGATGCAACATTGTGATTATGTTATGATAAATTAAATACACTTATGATCTAATAAAGAACAATAAATTAATATAAGGAGCTAATCTAACATAAAAAAAAATGATTATCTTGAATAGCATGAAACCTAAAGTAACCATCTAAAAATTAATTTAAATAATTAATGGTTATCAATAGGGTCTACACCCACATGGAAGGTTGAGAAGTTTTACAAACCTATGTAACATGGGATCAAACTCAGGTTGTGGGTGACTTGTAATGAGATTGAACCTCCAGATTCTAGGTCAACTTTCTATATGATCTTCTTATTATGGAATAAAAACTTGGGTGGAATAGGGAAAGGATTAAATCTGATGCAAAACTGGAAAACTAAATTGTGGTTATTCACCGAAAAAGAAAACTAATGTGCAAACCCAATCACAACTAAAATTCACAAAATATGTTAACATAACCTAATATGAGAACTCAAATCGCATAAATAATTTTTTAAGAGGATTTATTTAATCTTCCCCTCACAAAGGAAAATAAGGTTTTCACAATTTAAGAGGAAAAGTGAATTTCACAAGCACAATTAACAACCTATAACAAACTAATTTTATGCACATGTATTAATAAGTGAGATAAAAATTTAAAGGAGTTTAAACAAAACACATTAAACTTGAATCAAATCATTATAAAACACAAGGCATCAGAAACTAAGAAGGGAAACACTTGCTTTGATGAAACATTTGAAGGAAACTCTGCAATAAAACAATGTCTGATAACCTGTAGAACCTACTTAATATATTAATCTATAAAAAATGAGTTCCATGATTACTAATTCAAAAGACCACAACATGGACTTCATTCCCAATGGATAAGTTACATAACTAGTATATGGTGTTTAGTAGGAAAACACACCGCAGAGGTCACCAAATTGTTACCTATTTTTAGCTACAACTCAAAATATTAAAATAATCATTTAATGATTATCTTTAATATTTAATTAAGATATTTCCTTTTTAAATCCATGCAAGAAATATAAGTGAAAGTGAATTGAAGGTTCAATCATCCAAATTATGGAGATTCTTGATAGATTACCTCAGTTTCACGCTAGTTCATGAGATATTTTGATTATGCATGACATAAGGGGGAGTTTGAGATACTGAGAGTTCACTTCACTTCACTTGCAGGCCCATTTTTCGAGGCTTATTGTTTTTTCTCATGATAGGCATTTGTGGAAGATATTTTCAATTTCAGTTCACATGGGGTTTCACCTCTTGGATGTTTTATGCATGCCCTTTTTGTATATATTGAGAAAATTTTTATCTTTTTCCTTGGTTCTTATTTTCTAACTTTTCCTTCAACAAAGACTCTTCATGTAACTTAGTTTTTATAGATTAATATATTCAGTTGGTTCTATAGGTTATCAAACATTGTTTTATTGCATAGTTTCCTTTAAATGTTTCATCAAATCAAGTGTTTCCCTTCTTAGTTTCTTATACCTTGTGTTTTACAACGATTTGATGCAAGTTTAATGTATTCTTTTAGAAACCTTTAAATTTATGTCTCACTTATTAATACATGTGCATAAAAGGCATTTTGTTACATGTTAATTGTGCTTGTGAAATTCACTTTTTCTCTTTAATTGTGAAAACCCTATTTTCCTTTATGAGGGAATGATTATACAAAGCCTCTTAATAAATTATTTGTATAATTTAAGTGCTAATATTAGGTTGTGTTAATAGATTTTGAGAATGTTAGTTGTGATTAGGTCTACACATTGGTTTCCTTTTCAGTGAATCACCACAATTTAGATTTGCAGTTTTTCATCAGATTTAATCCTTTCCCTTTTCCAAGCAAGTTTTTAGTCCATAATAAGAAGATCATATAGGAATTTGGCCTAGAATTTGGAGCTTCAATCTCATTACAGGTCACCCACAACTTGAGTTTGATCCCATGTTACATAGGATTGTAGAGCTTCTCAGCCTCGCATGTGGGTGCAAATCCCTTTGATAACAATTTTTGGCACTCCCAGTGGGACTCTAAAGCATGCTTCAGAGAAAGAATTCAAGAGTTCAAGTTGTTGTTCTAGTATATACAACAGTGTTTTTTACCTTTCATAGGTTACAATTTATACATGGTGAATCCAAGCACAATCCACTACTTTCAATAGAAGAAGTGCTTGTATATTCATATTTGCAAAAGAAGTCTGATTCACTTTGATTTAAAGAAGATTTTCAAGTTTCAAATGCTTTAACGTGATTTTTTTTTATGAAGATAGCATGTTTTCACCTTTGTTTCATGAAAATCCTGCCTACCCACATCCTTATCATCCATATCAGGCCATTCATTCTATTGGTTTTATCCCAAGTAGTCATGCAACAACAACATATCATCATGCTCAACATGCTTACCTTCCACCCACCCCTGGTCAACCTTCATATCAACATTTATATCAAAAATCAGCTCCAATAGGTTGATAATATGAATAATAGAATGATTTACGCTAAGGACATATTGTTAGACATCACAAAGAAAATGGAAGAGTTCAGGAAGCAACAAGAGCTTGATTCACAACAACAAGAGTTAGACTATCGGGCCTACCTTCATGAGCAAGAGTTGGAGACTCAAAGGATATATTTTGAAGAAAAGCTCGAGAGGGAGCTAGCTACAAATGAGGAGTAGATGAGGCTTTTGCTCGCTCAAGCACATATGCATCAAGTTCAATTAGCTCCTATCATTCTAGATCAGCCTATTCAAGAGGAGGTTCATAATTACAAATTCCCAAGTTTTAAGCAAAATGAATTTCTTAACTCTACAAATCAACCTTCTCAGCTTAAGATAATTCCTATTTTCACAAGCTTCATTTTACATCCGTTGCAAGTTGAGGGAAGTAATTAGATACATCCCCAACCCCTTGAGCAACTTTTTCCCTTGCAAGAAATACAAGAAGCTCCCCATCTTTCCCCGCCTAATCAATCCAAAGAGCAACCCATTGATAAGGATATCTTATTGATCAAGATATCCCATTGATCATGGAGAAGCTTAGAAATGTAAATCCATTGTGTTTAGCTTTGGAATGTTACCAATTAGAGCAACCAAAGAACATAAAAGAGGAGAAAGAACTTGTTGCTGCTTGTACTATGCCCTCACCTCTAAATAAAAATAGTACTTGTGAAGAGGATGTTGGATAAAGCTTGCTACTAAACCCTTTACATTTTGATTCATTTGAAATTTTTTTGACATTGTTTATAAAATGAATGAAAGTATAGTACAAGAATTAGCAGTTAAATATCTCCACTTGTAGATAGAGGATTTCCAAGTCTCACTAGAGAATGAGGATGAGCAATCAGTTTATTTGTTTTACCAACTACTTGGTTTTGTTGAGCAAGCTGAAGAGAGCACGTAGGTACCTTACTAGATTTGGAACACCTAGAAGATATTGTAGAACATGATGTGCTAGTTTAAGATGAATTTCAAGCCTTGATCCATATGATACAACAAGAGGTTAATCCTATTTTGGAGGATAATGAAAATATTTTGCATGAAGTTTCCCATATTGAACAAGCAAACATATTAGAGCTTGTGTTTCAAAAGGATGATCTTAAATCTAAGGTAAGCCATCTCATGCAACAAAATAATGAAGATTACGAAGAAGCCCTATTTTGGAATGGCCTTGAATCATTTGTTTCAAGCTTAGATGGAAAATGAGAGAAAATTGAACATGTTATGTAGAGAAAATTGAAAGTGAATCTTATAATTTTTCTGATTTGTTTGACGAACTTCCTTAATTTGTTGATGAAAATGAGGATATCACATACATGATAGCATCTATGCTTGGTATGGAACAACTAAATGATAAAACTGATCTGGATTTAATGCAAAGTTCTGAGTTAGATGAGAATATGTTTTCAGGCATCATAGATATTTTTTGCTCTAACATAGATAATAAGCTAGTACTATATGAGCTAGCAACATGTGAACCAACTCTTTCAGATTAGATTGAAATTGAGACAACAAGAAATAAAGAAGAAAATATTATACTACAAATTGAGTAGTCTAATCAGTAAGATAAAGATACAACAGTATATAAACATGAAGACAAGAGTAAAATGCCAAGTTTTATCCTCTCAAAAGGGTGTCCAATCAGGCATTTATCTAAAGAAGATTCTACAAAATTACAACAAGTCATGATTCTACCAAAGCATGTGATTGTAACTAAGGAGCAATCGGTTAATATAATTTGTGCGCCTAAAAATAACATCTTTGGTGGTTAATCAAATGAGGGAGGTGTGATTTTTATGATGTTCCAAGTTTTACTACAACAATTGATCAAATGTTTGTCATTTCCATACCTCTTTTGGATTGATCTTAAGGATTTGAAGCATCCTCTATTTTTTTAAAAGGCCAGCTATTTCCCACAATGAGTAAATGGTCATATTTGAGCACTAATATGGTGGTTTGGGTAGGGTAGGATAGTTTTCAAGCTAATAAGTGCTCATTGCACAATAGTTTCAGTTTAGTTGTGTTTTCAATAAGTGCAAATGTTGCACCTGCTTTCTAACTTCATCTTAAATAGAGTCATGATTAGTTTAATTTCAGTTTTGTTTATTGTTGTATAGTTTAACTAGCCGAGTCATAAGATTTATGAGTCAAAAAAGGATTCCCAACAGATAAGTTACATAACTAGTCTATGGTGTTTAGTAGGCAAACACTCCGCAGAGGTCACCAAATTGTTACCTATTTTTAGCTATAGCTCAAAACAGGTAGAGCTAAATTTCATTCCTCATTGAAAGGTACAAAATTTCTGCTAAAGTATTCATTCTATTCCAAAAACTAACTACTTGTGAATTTATAGTGTGATTATGCAATTTTTTGTAATATAAGAACTCATAAATTTGCATAAGAAATGTTTCTTTATTCATATTGTAAAAACCAAAGTCCCACACAAGTTGTGGGAGTAGCTTAATTTAATTTTCATAATCAAATAATGGATACAGGAAGGAACTATAAAATACACAACTGAAGATAATATAAACATGAAAAAAGAAGTAATTCACCATTCCCTGTAATGAAAAATCATTGTATACTTGATTTCTTCAAGTTGTAGTGTCTTTGATGTCTACAGGTTGTTAAGCTCCAAGCTCCATGGGTTTCCTACAAGAGTGTTGAAAGATGGTTTTAGAGCAATGATAAATCACATTCTACCTCATGCCTACATTACCAACAAAAATGTAGTGCACATCCAATCAGGAATTCACTAGATGATTAAGTCATCAATAAGGCATATATTCAGGGAGCATGAAGTTCAATGCAAGTTTTCAGCTTTAATTATTTTGCTATTTTTTTTGTTTAGTGTGCAGGTGTTGGTATAATCAGATCATTTCAACCAACAGGTATTGTTATGAGTGGTGAGAAATGTGGCTCCCACGAGGGTTGAGCCTAGCTCATAACAATAACATAAGAAACTTTTCAATGTATCATCAATACACGGGAGTCATCAAGTAGGACTGATGTAATAGAGAAATTCATAAAGTGGTCTTTAGTTCATTATAATGGAAAAATAATTGAGCAAACCATCCTTTTTCTCATCATTCAAAAGGAACAATTAAAAGACATGTTTGAAGGAACGTAATCAATTGCACACAATGGCTCAGTTTCAGCTCCATTTTTATCAATCATTTGCATTTACATGAAAGCATGGAGCACCCTTTACATTAAAGGAAAAACATAGCATTCAATTTTAATTTTTTTTGGAACTTCAAAGCATATATATAGTCTACAAGAGACTCAACAGGAACAGTGACATCAAGACGTTTGTCTACATGACTGTAAGTAAGATATTATCACATTATTGCATCAAGAAAGAATCATCAAGAGATCTTTAGGTATATGCATGATCAAATGGAATTTCGAAAGGCATAAACAGTGTTCACAAAACAAAATATCAAGAATCAAGCTATTTCATGGAGCTTTAGAACTAATTATACATAGGACAATGAGTATTCACCATAGTAGCTAAAGGTAAACATGTCTACATTCAATAGAGTTTTCACCATGTTGAAACATAACATTGGTGAGAAAATGGCATTGGTTTTTGAAACCCAAGTATTCATAGGAAAAGAAACGGGTCTCAAAAGAATAAATACCTAGATTGACCATTGAAAGGCCATTGTTGTAAGATATGGAGGGAATGAGAAAGTATGAATAGACCAAGGTTTCTTTCTTTCTACAACAGTTTAAGTTGTAATGAAATTATTACACCATGTCAATGCCATGATAAATGGAAGGATTCAAACTCTCAACAACAAAATAGCACATTAGGATATGCTAAAGCCACGACCATATGTAGATAGAGAAAATATACCATGAATGAAGGCATAGAAAATCTACATAAAAAATAATTTCATCATGTTTATTTAAACATTACAGAGCATAAAATATTTATTTCTTGTGCCAACAGAGAGGAACACAGAAGGATTCATCAAAAAATAATGGAGGGTGTAGCTATAAAGCATGCGAATGGCTTCAAAATATAGAGGAAATGCCAAATGCATGATAAAGAAGGGCTTACCTTGAATTTTTCAACATAAATCTTCAAATAATCAACAAGAAATACAAAGAAATGTAAGGCTCCAACATCAAACCCTACCAGGCATGGCGGCGCAACAATTTTCTCTTTTTCTACAAAACTCAAATGCAAAAATGAAGTGATTTTAGGGTGGTTTGATGCTTTTTACCAAAAATCCCTAAGATAATGAGTTTAATTTTTGACTTTTTTTTCTAAATAAATCATTTCACTTTAATCATTGCCCTGGTCTTAGACATAAATTGACCAAATAATGAATGCGGGGCCCGTGAGATTTTAAGTCTGACTTTCAAAGTTGTCTTTTCATTTTGAAAGGGTGAGTTCATCTTCAGTTATCCTTATTGCATGGAGTTGAAGAAGAGAAATATCAATTAAATATTAAAAGTAATGTTATTATTACTTAAATATTTAAACATGTAAAAAAGGGTGAAGTTAATAGATAATAAATATTAAAATAGTCATTTAATGATTATCTTTAATATTTAATCAAGAGATTTCCTTTTTAAATCCATGCAAGAAATATAAGTGAAATCCAATTGAAGGTTCAATTATGAAAATTATGGATATTCTTAACATATTACCTTAGTTTCATGCCAATTCTTGAGATATTTTGATTATGCATGACATAAGGGGGAGTTTGAGATACTGAGAGTTCACTTCACTTCACTTGTGGGCCCCTTTTTTTAGGCTTTTTGCTTTTTGCTTGTGAGAGGCATTTGAGTAAGATATTTTCACTTTCAATTCACATGGGGTTTCACCTCTTGGATGCTTTATGCATGCATTTTTTGTATATATTGAGAAAAAGTTTATCTTTTTCCTTGGTTCTTGTTTTCTGACTTTTCCTTCAGCAAAGAGATTTCATGTAACTCAATTTTTATAGATTAATATATTTAGTAGGCTCTAGAGGCTATCAAACATTGTTTTATTGTAGAGTTTCATTTAAATGTTTCATCAAAGCAAGTGTTTCCCTTCTTAGTTTCTGATGCCTTTTGTTTTACACCGATTTGATGCAAGTTTAATGTGTTTTGTTTAGAAACCTTTAAATTTCTATCTCACTTATTAATGCATGTGCATAAAAGGTAGTTTGTTACAGTTTGTTAATTGTGCTTGTGAAATTCACTTTTCCTCTTAAATTGTGAAAACCCTAGTTTCCTTTATGAGGGGAAGATTAATTAAACCCTCTTAACAAATTATTTATGTGATTTAAGTACTCAAATTAGGTTGTGTTAACAGATTTTGAGAATGTTAGTTGTGATTAGGTATGCACATTAGTTTCCTTTTTAGTGAATCACCATAGTTTAGTTTTCCAGTTTTGCATCAGATTTAATCCTTTCCCTCTTCCAAGCAATTTATTATTCCATAATAAGAAGATCATATGGGAAGTCGACCTAGAATCTAGAGGTTCAATCTCGTTATAGGTCACCCACAACTTGAGTTTGATCCCATGTTACACAGGATTGCAGAGCTTCTTAGCCTTGCATGCGAGTGCAGATCCTATTGATAACAATTACCTTAGTATTCAAGATACACAAATATTTTTTTTTCAATAATGAAGCAATGGGAGAGCATATAGATTGTCATCTACTAACTCTAACATCAATGCTTTATCATTCACACTATTCAAGTTTTTTAGACATAGTACCAGTACAAATGTGTGACATTAATAGGTTCTTCTAGAGGTGTGCCATCCATTTTTGTTAATGTGTATGCATGAGACCCATAGCTTGCATTAATTATATAAGGTTCTTACCAATTAGGGCTGAATTTTCTTTTATTAGCTGGGTCAGAATTGACATTTATTGAGTACACAAGGGATGACATTTTTCCTATAGCTACACTGCCTTCCTTTATAGTAACCCTGGAGATGCTCAACAACATTGATGGATTATTCATCGAGAATTTCAAGTTGATGCAACCGTTGTTCTTTGTAATTGTTGTCATCAATAAGTCCTTGAAAAGTGATTCTTAATGTAGGAATCTCTAACTCCAAGGACATTATTGCCTTGGTACCATAGACGAGATTATAAGGTGTAGTCCTTTTGGATAATCTAATACTAGTGCAATAGGCCCATAGTGCATATGCTAATTACGTGTGCCAATGCTTATTATGTTTGCTAATGATTTTCTTTAAGATTTTTTCAAGCTTTTTATTAGTTGTTTTGACTTGACCATTATATTACATATAGTAGGTTTTTGAAAAGTGATGTTGTATGTTAAACATTTCTAAGAAATTCTTCACGTTATTATTCTTAAATGGTGTACTAATATCAAAAACTAACTCTGAAGGAATTTCAAAGCAAGAAATAATGTGTTACAATATGAAATGACATATTGCATCAACAATTGTTGAATGAAGGGGAATCACCTTTACCCACTTCCTGAAGTAATCTATTGTGGTGATTATGAATGTATCTCTAATAGAGTAAGGTGGTGATATTTTCCTAATGATTTCCAAACCCCAAACCACAAAGGTCCAAATAGGAACTTAAGCTCAAAATTAATAAGTAGGAGCATGAATCAAATTGCTATGTTGTTGACATTTGTGACATTTTTTTATATATGTAAAGCAATTTTGTTCCATATGTCTCCAGTAGTATCCAATGCGGATAAGTTTTTGAACTATTTTTTTTCCTCCAAAGTGACCACCACAAGCACCTACATGATCTTGTTTAAGTGTCATGTATATTTCAGATTTTTTAAGGAATCTAAGTAAGATACCATTAAATTACCTTCTATACAACACATTGGTAAGAATTATATACTTAGATGGAATTTTTCACAAGTGGGCTCGAGAAAGGTACTATCTTTTAAATATTTAAATATTGTATTGTACCATACACTTGATTCTTCCCTGGTTGTTTCTAATACTTCATCTAATTTATCTTCTATTGATGGTTTCATAATTGTATGCACAATGAAGGTGAAGTATTTTGAAGGATCTTGAGGAGATATAAGAGAAGATACACTAGCCATTGCATCCACATGCCAGTTATATTTTTGAGGGATATTATCAATGGTAAATGATTCAAACTTCTCTAACAAAGTAATTGTAAGATCCTTGTATTTTGATAAAAAAAATTCATGTTTTGCTTAATATTTTTCACTTATTTGTTTAATGACTAATTGTGAATCACCAAATATATTAATGTCTCTTGTGCCCATGATTAAAGCAACATGCAATCCAGTGAGCAATGCTTGATACTCGACAATGTTGTTTGTACATAGGAATCTCTCTCATGGGTGGTATTATTATAACCCCCACACCAAAGCCAGTTCTACACTTAGATCTGTCAAAATATAACTCCCATGAATTAGATTCAATTGTCAACACATTATTGTTGGGGAAAGAGTCATTACTAGGAAACTCTAAAGGAGAAGGAGCATCATCTAGCTGGTCGATCAAGGCTTGGCCCTTAATTTCTTTTTGCAAAAAAAATTAAAGGTCAAACTATTGAGATGACTTATCATTGTTGTCATTGATGTCAAAACCTTGAATCCAAAAGGTTGTGCTCCAAATGATATACAAAATGATATATCCTATTGAGTGCTATGATGTTACGTGGTATGGATGTTATCTTTGCTTTGGATAGGACAATACTTATTTTTGGTACATATATGGAAGACAGTTAATGCAGAATAATGAAGATTAATCTCTTGATGTTGGCTATTGTGCTCAAAGCTTACTCCAAGTATCTTTGCTATCCGAACATTCATGTAGCATGTTACAAGTTTTGGTATGTCAAATTGTGTTTCTCTTGTTGATACTGAAATTGATGATAATCAAGATTTGGTTTTGGTTGTGGCAATACCATCGGCTCCAGAATATATTTCATGTAATTCAGAGTTTTCTATCTTTTGATAATTATGTTTTGTAATGAACCTATCTTATGGGTCTCTTGGTAACATGGTAAGAATATCTTTATATGTTCCCTATCTTTGGGTCTAATGCTAGTGTGCACGACCCTATTGAATATTTCAAGGTTGTTCTTCATGCCCACATGTTTTGTGGTGATATAAATTCAAATTGTATTTGGATGAGTTAGAAGACTATGAAGAAATTATGTTTGGCTGACTTAAGAGATTATGAAATCATGGAATGGTATAATTAAAAGTTGGTTTTACTTGATGAAGAAGAAGCACGTGTGGTGTATGATGTGTGTGAAGGAAGAATATGTTTTAAAGAGGTTGTGCGAGGAAGGTGTGTAGAAGATTCTTGACCGGATTTGTTATAGACAATTATTGTGCTCTTAACCATAACTGAATTCATGCATATGTAGATGCAACTTCATCAGTCCACTTTTTTCAGTGAGACTATTTTTTAATTAGATGTATTAATCTAGGAGCTAGCCCACTAGTAGTGGGAGTTACCTACAGTGAGCATTTTGGTAGTGAGCCTTTGTAAAAATCACCTTAACCGATGTTCTATAATTGAGAATTAGCATTCTCTGTGGTTTTTTCATTCTTGGGTTTCCATGTGAATTCTGGTGTTTCATTGTGCATGGTGTTTTTGTGTGTTTTCTTGTTCATATCTATTTCTTTATTTTTTGATTGATATAAGCCTACTCCAAATTAATTAAAGATTTTTTTTTTTTTTTTTTATGATAACTGAATCACCCCCTTCTCAGTTATCCAGACTGCTCAACAATTGGTATCAAAGCTTGGTCCCTTGGAGATAGAGCTTAACCGCTTGAGGGAGATCTTAGAAATTTGAATAAATGGCAGGAGCTTATCACTTTGAAGAAGAACTGAAGATAATTTTAGATGATATGAAAGAAAAAAATCTGAAAATGAAGAATTGAAAGAAAACCTCAAGGAAGCAAATGTGTGTATCTCAAAGCTAAGGGAGAAAATCTAGAAATTCAAAGCAAAACATAGATAGGTTAGCCAGGAATTAGTGTCAAACAAAAGTATTGTGGATTTAAGAAAAATGGATGAATGTAAGAAGATTGAAGAAAATCTCAAAGATACTATCAAATAGAAAATGGAATAATGGAAGAAGATTGAAGAAAATCTCAAGGATACCATCAAACAGAAATCAGAAGAAAATGAGAAGTTAGATCAAGAGTTAAGAAGGATGAGAATAGAACCAAGAGTATGTGGAATTAGCATAATTCTAGATCAACTCCTGTCCCTACAGAAATGTCACAAAAAACTAAGGGTGAAGAAAATGCAGTTGAAGATGAAGTGAGATCTAGTGTAACAAGCATGGCCAAGAACTCTAGAAAACCTAAAAGATCATTAGTCATTCAACCAAATGCTCAAAGGTACTTATCATTCAATGGCTATTGTTTTCTACGCAATAAATTTGGACATAAGGCTATAGAGTGTAGAAGAAAGAAGGGACCAAGTACTCAATGCTTTAACTATCACAAGTTTTGTCACAAAGCAAGTCATTGTAGAAGTGAGTTATCTAATCTGGCTAGAAGGAATGGAATGAATAATCTCTTTAAAGGTAATTTCTATTTATGTCATGGTTATTGTCACAAAACTAATCAGTGCAAATTTAGGGTTCACTCAGTTAAGTTAGGAAAAATATGTTAAAAGTACAGTCAATTGAGACATTATGGTAACACATGTAGATATGTTGCTTTAGAAAAGCCTAAACTTAAAAAGAAGGTTGCAAAATTAGGTGAACCTAAGAAGAAGGCCATCATGGTGTGGAAGAAAAAAGAAAGGAGTATGGAGAACTCTTTTGTGGTATAGGATCCCAGTACAAGCTCTTCTGAACTAATATCCTATTAGTTCCCCCTCTCTGAAGTAATATTGACGTGTTTTCAACATGACTAAGTTTAATCAAGTTGGTGATATATGATGAAGCTTAATCTAGCTGATTGAAAAGTGATGCACAATTGATGACATCATTGATGGAAGTTTTTGGCAAAAAGATCACCATGAATAATTAAGGTTAAAATATGGAGTTTTCAAAACATTTCTCATAGTTTGTAAAGAAGAAGCATTTTTTTTGCTAAGCAATACAAGATTAAAGAAGCTAAGTGCGATGATGGAATCTGTTGATAGATAATCGAGTTGAAATATTCCACTAAGGTTGAAGGGAGTAGAGTTGGATGCATTTTATTATTAGAAGATGAAGGAAATGGAACTAGGGTTGAAGATTGATGAATTCTAGAATGTAAGTACTCTAGGTATGGATTTATGGAAAGAATTTTCCTGGTTTTCTGACAAAGAATCTATCTTGTTCCTATTGAGTTGATTCAAGGATGGAAACATTATTTTGGACAAACCCTATCTGATCACTAACGAAACTATTGAAGCTATTACTGAATTATGCAGCATGGGTGACCTCTGTGGGAAGAAAACAGTGAAATATAGAGATGTGGAGGAACTTACTGGTATTGAAATAGACCCTTGAGCTCTATTGATAAACACCATTATTGATCCTATAGTAAGGTATGTTTCTTACAATATCACTTACAAAATCTATTTCAAAAATCATGAAGGTTCTACTTCAACTATTGTTTTATATCTTGCACATAAGATGGTGAAGGAAAGTAAGTAGTTTGACTTGTGTAGCCTCATAATGGAAAACCTAATTGAGAATGTTAGAATGTCTTTGGTTGAGATTTATCCCTTCTATTTTGGGTCTCTACTCATATGTTTAGTATTTTACTTTCTGATTCCACTACCATCAAAGGAGAATGTTAGGTGGAAGTCTGACATCCATGTTGGAAAGCAAGTCTACAGGTATCTAGAATGTATGGAAGATAAATAAAGTGCATACAAAGTTTATTTCTCATCCTTGTAGATGAATCTATGCTTCGGTGTGATAGTGTCTAGTTAGTTTGAGGAGGGTTCCTCCTTCAGTAAGGAGTTAGAGGTTTTCATTGGTGGTTCCCCTCCAAAAACTAAGAGGATAAAAAATAACACAAAGGATTCCATTTTTATCTCAAAAGAGAAGGACAAGGAAGAATATTCTCTACCTCGATCTACGGTATGTGTAAGATCCTGATGGGCCAAAAAGTGGCAATATGATGGGTATGTGTAGGGTATGTGGATGATGACTCTTTTTTACCCAAAATTGATGGAACAAAAAGAATTTTTAAAGGAGATTCTCAGATTTCCACCAATATAAATTATGCTTTACTTTGAATTTAATAAATAATTATTATTCATTTTCTATTTGAATTATGACTAAAGTCCTCATTAATAGGTTGATTGAAAAATATCTATAGCTTTCAAATGGTATCACATTTTTTTAATATGAAACATGCATCACATTCTATGCTTTGCATAATATAAGATTAGAAAAAAAAAAAATCATGAAGTTTTGACCTAGTTAACGTGGTCAGACATACAAGTTTTTATATTTTTTAAAAGTTGTAATAAAAAATTCATAATTAATTATTGAATTGGAAAATAATTACAAAAAAATATGCATCACATTGGGACATGAGTCCTCGACTTATATCTAAAATCTTATAAAAAAATATTATCATTTTATTTTGGTTAGGGTGGTCAGATAGACACCTACTCCTTATTTTTTCCTTGAAATTTAAGCACTACTGCATTGAAATTTCAAATTTTCACCAAATAGACTTAAAAAATAAATAAACCTAGTAGTTTAGTAACTACATTCAATTTTCTACATATTCTATTCTTACATAATTTTGAAATAATATAGATAACTTATTCAAATATTTACGTCAAGTTTCCTAACTTTGATTTTTCTAAATTTTTTGCCACTTAAGGGCCTGTTTTTTCCATGATGATCTTGCACATACCTTCTTACTCTTTCAATCTAGATGAAGTTCATTTGGTGTTGGATGAAGGTGATATAAAAAGATTGGTGAAATGTGATATGCATGCTCTCCAGTCAGTAGGCTTAGAATTAATGATGCCTTGGTTGATTATCTACTCAAAAAGGGTATTACCATTTTAGATGTTTCTGACTCGTTACTAAATGATATGGTAGAAGTTGTTGAAGAAAGGTTGTTTTGGGAAGGATCTAAAAGAAATAAGTTCCAAGATATGATTGAGAGGTGTGTCAAATTCAAACAAAAATTATCCAAACATATTGGTGAGACAAGAGAATGTATTAAGGATATGTATAACATCTATAGATATTGTCTCAGATGGCTCACTGTTGTTGATAATTTTAGAAGCAGAATTGAAGCTATTTAATTTGAATTGAATGATATTGGGAAGTGTTTTGACTTATACAAAGATAAAAGTGGAAAATAGAGAATAAGAGTTGGAGAGTTGCAAGTTGAGTTATTGTTTGTTTAGAGATAGAGGAAAGATTTGGTTAACAAATTTTGGTTGGTCAAAGAAATTTTGGAGGTTTGGTTGGATCATCTCTATGGGATACTTTCTAATGTAGAGGATTGTGAACGACAGTGCCTTTGTCCAAAATGGTCATCTTCATTTATGTTGTTGACTTTACTAGATAGTATGTGTGCTAGAATGGTTTCTACAGTGCTAGCTTGGAAGAGGATTCTTTCAACTATGAGAGAAACGTACAAGAATATTTTCATGTGAAAAGTGTTAGTTTTACTTGATCTCTTGAATGTTCTTATTTTTCCCTTTTCCTTTGATGGAAAAAAGGGGGAGAAAATGAAGAGAAAAAAAAACAAGAGGTATTGAATTGCTTGGCAAAGGGGCAATGCTTGGAGTTTTGAAGTTGGAGTTTTGTGTTTTTGTGTTTTTGTTGTTTTTCCATCAATGCCTAATGGGGAGATTGTTGAGAAGTTGTTGAGATGACTTAGCATTGTTTTGATTGATGTCAAAACCTGGGATCTGGAAGGTTATGCTCCAGCTAATATACATAAATGATCTATCCTATCGAGTGCTATGATGTTACATAGTATGTATGTTATCTTTGATCCAAATATGACAATACTTATTTTTGGGACATCTGTGGAAGACAATTAATGAAAAATAATGAAGATTGATCTCTTAATGTTGGTTGTTTTTCTCAAAGCTTACTCCGGGTATCTTTGCTATCCGAACATTCATGTAGCATGTTACAAGTTTTGGTATGTCAAATTGTCTTTATTTGGTTGATACTAAAATTGATGATAATCAAGAGTTGGTCTTGGTTGTGGAATTCCCATTAGGTCCTAAATATATTTCATGTAATTCAAAGTTTTCTATCTTTTGATAATTATGTTATGTAATGAACCTTTCTTATGGGTCCCTTGGTAGCATGGTAATAAAATCTTTATGTGTGACCTATCTTTTGGGTTTGGTTTTAGCATGTAAGTCCCTATTGAATATTCCAAGGTTGTTCTTCATGTCGACATGTTTTGTGGTGATCTAAGTTTAAATTGTATTTGGCTAACTTAGAATAATATGAAGAAATTATGTTTGGTTGACTTAGGAGATTATGAAATCATGGAATGGTGTAAGTAAAAGTTGGTTTTGTTTGATGACAAAGAAGCACATGTGGATTAAGATGTGTGTGAGCAGATAAAATGGTGTAAAGGAAGAAGTAACCTATTTTGCAGAGGTTGTGTGAGGAAGGTGTGCAAAAGATTCTTGATCGATCTACAATAGATAGTTATTATGCTCTCAACTAGAAGTGAATTCATGCATATGTAGATGCAACTTCAACAATTCACTTTTGTCATTGAGACTATTTTGTAATAAGATGTATTAATCAAGTAGTGAGCCTTACCTGTAGTGATTATTCTTGTAATGAGCCTTTGTAAAAATCACCTTAACCGGTGTCACCTTAACCGGTGTCACCTTAACCAATGCTCTATTATTGAGAATCATCATTCTCCGCGGTTTTTCCCTTCTTAGGTTTCTATGTAAATTATGGTGTTTCATTGTGGATGGTGTTGTTGTGTGTTTTCTTGTTCATATCTATTTGATTGACATAAGCCTGCTTTGGATTAATTAAAGGAAAGAAAATTATTTTATGATAACTCATTCACCCCCCTCTCAGTTATCTGGATTGTTCAATAGTTGCTAATACTTCTTTTGATTTATCTTTGATTGATGGTTTCATAGCTATATGCACAATGAAGGTGAAGTATTTTGAAGGATCTTGAGGAGATGTAAGGGAAGCTACACTAGTCATTGTATCTACATGTTGATTTTATTTCGAGGGATGTTATAAATGGTAAATGATTCAAAATTCTCTAACAAAGTCATTGTAAGATCCTTGTATTTTGATAATTTGTCATGCTTTACTTGATATGTTCCATTTACTTTTTTAATAACTAATTGTGAATCACCAAATATCTTAATGTCTCTTGTGCCCATGATTAAAGCGACTTGCAATCCAGTGAGCAACGCTTCATACTCGACGGTGTTGTTTGTACATAATAATTTTAATCTATACGACAAGGGAATAGGTTCTCCCATGGCCTGTATTATTATAACCCCTGCAACAGAGCCAATTCTACACTTATATCCATCAAAATATAATTCCCATGTATTAGCTTCAATTATCAACACATTATTGTCAGGGAAAGAGTCATTATGAGGTAATGCTAAAGGAGGAGCATCAACTAGCTAGTTAGTCAATGCTTGGCCCTTAATTTCTTTTTGAATTTTTTTTTTAAGGCCAAACTCAATTAACATCACCCACTTAGCTAAGCGTCATGATAAGTCTATTGTTTGTGAAGAGATTTCTTAAAGGTTCAAACTTTGACATCACTTGTATTTGAGCATTCAATAAGTAATGTCGCAACTTACAAGTAGTGAATACAAGATCCAAACATTGTTTCTCTATCATTTTGTATTGCTTAGATAGTGATCAATCAAGGTTTGGCTAATTTAATAAACATGATTTTCTTACTATTTTCATCTTTTTGAGCCAACAGTGCTACAAGAGCATGGGTTGATGTTGCTATACATAAGATGAATGGTCTTTTTGCAGAGTGAATTGTAAAATAGGTGGAGTGACAAGATATTATTTCAAACTCTCAAAATATTGTTTACAATCCTTCTTCCAATCAAAATGCACATATTTATTGAGGAGATGTGTAAATGGTAATGTTCGATTCGCTAAAGATGCCACAAAATGATGAATATCTTGAATTATTCCTTGTAAGGTGTGTAATTGAGAGATTTTTCTAGGAGGTGGCATGTTAACTATAGCATATATTTTATTTGTTTCCACCTCGATGCCTCCACGAGATATGATAAACCCTTGGGGTTTTTTGTTATCGACATCAAAGAAACACTTTTTGGGATTCAATCTCTTGTTGTATTTTTGCATTCTCTCATATATTTTTCAAAGGACATTTATATTGTCTTGTCTTGTTAAAGATTTTGCTAGAATATCATCAACATAATCTTCCAAAATCTTATGTATGTAATCATGAAATATAAATTTCATTGCTCATTGATATTTTACATCCACATTATTCACTCCAAAAGGCATCATTACCCAAAAAAATGCTTCCCAAGATGTTGTAAATGTTGTCTTATATTATTCTTGGGGTTTGATAAAGATTTGATTGTACCTAGAAAGTCCATCCACGAATGACAACAAAGAATGTCCTGCGTTCGAGTCTACTATCATGTGAATATTAGGATGGGGAAATTCATCTTTTAAAGATGATTTATTAAAATCATGAAAGTCCATACACATCCTACTATTCTTGTCATGTTTGTGACTGTGACAATTTTTTGAGATCCAAGGAGAATAATCTGTAGGTCTTATAAATTTAGCTTCAATGAGCTTTTCGATCTCGACTTTGACTAATAAGGCTATCTTAGGGTTCATTTTTCAAATATTTTTTTAACGGGCTTAGTGTATTCAACGAGGACTATATTGTGTGTTACAATCTTAGGGTCAATTCTTGATATGTCTGAGTAGGTCCAAGCAAATTTTTTAGGAAATTCATGAAGTAAAGTTGCATGGTCTTCTTGTTCTTGATCATTGAGGCACTTTCCTATCTTTATCACCTTTCCTTCATTGTTAATACCCATTTTTATGTCCATGGTATCTCCTAAGTGAAGCACATTTTGTTTCAAAAATTTAGGGTTGTATTCTTCTTTGTTCATGTCAACTTCATTACTTTCTTCTTCTCCATCCTTTTGCTTGGTACTAATCATAGTGCTTGTAATCCACCTCATTTTGGGAGGAGTGAATGTTCTATCATAAAGTCCTAGCATTTATTTCAAGGCTTCATCGTCTTCAAAAAACTCCAGTGGTTCATCATAATTTATATCAATCAATTCTGAATGCTCCAAGGTGAGAGTTGTTTTAGGATTACACATAGTGGTGTTGATATGTTCAATGAGGGTCTCTTCATTGTTTGTGTAATCTTAGAAGGGATATATCCCAAACCTCTTTTTGTCTCTTGTGTATTAGGTTCTATAGGAACACAAATTCCTTGTTCTTTCTTTCCACATCATTTTCCACTATAACCCAATTGTTTCATAAGTTCATAACCTCTCCCATAAAGCCTTTCCATTTATTTTAGGTTTGGTGGTTGTTGATAATCTATCTCATCAAAGTTTTTTGTATAAATTGTGTCTTATTCTAAAGTGGATGAGGTAGATGCTTGTGATTATTCTTCTAAATTTTTCATTGGCATTACCATTGGTTTTTCTTGCTTCTCATTTTCTTTATTTGTGATTATGTACTCTCCCATAAATGAGGGTGTGAATTCCAAAGAACCCCAATCATAATCCAATAATATCGGCACTGTTTTCATTTCTTGTTTCTCTTCTTTGATGTGTTCTATGTTTGATGTTGGAATTAATGTGCTTAGAGGACTTGTCATTCCTTTTTCAACTTGTAAACAAATCTCAAGCTCTGGGTCTATTTCAAGTTGGTATACCTTGTGGTTATAAACATATTTCATGATACAATGAGGGTCAAAGGCACTACATACATCTCATGAATCCACACTCTTCCTAAAAGAAAATTGTATGACATATCATGAGGTGTAACATGAATCAGGGTTTGTAAGGTAGCCTTTCTGAATGTAATAGGTAAATTAGTCACACCGCTCAATTGATTTCCTACATTGTCAACTCCTCAAATCAATAAGGAGTTAGGTTCAATCATTTATTTTTCCACACACATTAAGGGTTGATCCATTATCAACAAGGGTCCTTTTTATTCATGTTTTATTGAATTTGGCTATTATCATGAAGACATCATGTCTCTTTCTTATCTCGAAGAGAGGGAGCTCATGTTAGTGAAAGGTAATTTTTACATTAACTATATTGATTCCTTGTATTAGAGTTGCCACATCATTTGCATTTGTATTAGGAGGGATCACAACTTGTTGTAAGGCTGTTTAAGTATAGTGTGACAGTTAGGTGAATTATGAATTAGGTCCCATATGGATATCTTTGTAGGAGTATTCTTAAGTTGTTCAACAAGATCATACTCCTTCCCACTATGTAGAGTTAAACAAGGAGCACTAGGAAAGATGGGATTTGGAAAAGGTAAGGTTATCAGAGTTGGTTGTTTTCATTGTGGATTGTTTCTAGTGTTGTATGTATGAGAAATGGTATTATTACTTAATTGCTGCAAAACATTGTTCTTAGGTGGTTCAAGAGTGTAAAGAGGCTCTTTTTGAGTTTGAGGTTTGTGGGAAGGTGGGTAAAGGATAAGTTGAGGTTGAATCACATTAACGTCTCTTGTTTTTGGTCTGTCATGACAAGCCTTGGTGGATGAAATTTGTGAGATGAAATCCTCAAGGGATTCGTCTAACATGTCAAATTCATCACTACTAAAAGGATTGAGGGTCAGGTTAACTTGGAAAGAGAGATTTGACATAGTGAAATAACTATACTTTCTCCAAGTGGCTTAGGTGTTGGATCTTGTTTTTTGTTTTATTTTCTAATGTATGTCAAATGTAATCTAATCTAATTGAACTATGAACTAATGTTGAAAATGAAAAGTACACAAATCTAATTCTATCCATAATTGCAATGAATGTAAATTATGCTAAGTTTAGAATGATTTTAATGTAACAAAAAGTATGCAAACTAAAACAAAAAAGTTTTAATAATAAAAAAAGCTTTAAAATAGAGAATTTAACTTTGTAAATGTAGTTCAGAATTTGCACTGAGACTGATTCATTCAAGGTGGTGAATGAGTCCAAGTAGGGATTTTTGTTCAAAATTTTCAAAAAATTTAAATTGATTTTTGTGCTTTCAATGTTGTATGATCTAGATCCTAAGTGTCAATGTAGATTTTGTATGAATTTCAATGAAATGAGATGCAAAAATGTAAGCTATATGAACTTTCACTAATGCAAAATTTGAAACCCCTAGAATGCAAATTAACTAATGAAAATCCTAATGCAATGTTAATGCAAACCAAATCTAGGATGGTGATGCACTCCAAATAAGAATTATGATGTTTTAAATGGAGGTTCACAAAAATGGAACTGATGAAAATGGATTGGATTAAGTTCTATCATATGGTTTAGGACACAGAGAACGCCCACTTTCAAGATATTCCACTCAAGGATAACCCTAGCAATCTCAATGCAAAGGAGAAAGAGATCTTGCAATAGGGCTGTCCTAGGAGCTGATTGTAAAATAATAAGGGCCACCAAGTAAGAACTTGGAAAGACAAATACAATGCAAAGTATAATGCAAGATGAAATGCAAAATCCTAATTCAATGCAAAGCTTCACTAAATGACTTAGAAATGCAAATGAAATAAAGAAAAAAAATAGAGAAAGGAATACGTGCACTTGGAAATATAGAGATGGTTGGAAGGAGGTCTAAAACACTGGAAAATCTAAAATTTTGACCTATCTAGACTTATTCAACAATTTGGGCGAATTAGTCCCAGATATGTATTTTTGCACAAGAACGTGTTTAAGGGAAAAGGGTATCTAAATTTACAAATAGTTTTGAAAAAAACATGTAGTGGGACTCATTCATCACTTCTAGTGAGTCAGTCTCATTTTACTTTTTCAGGAATTTAAGGTTCAAATTTGTACTTTGATCTTTGTCCTCCCTTCCAAATTGATTTCTGGATCCGAATATGAGAAAATACTTGGAAAATAGAATATTGACCTGATTTTCTTATGAGGGGTTTGCCTTGGTCAAACCCCTAGTTTAGTAATTAAACCTTGGTGGAAATAATGGAACTTGAATGTAAATGTGAACATAAACCCTAGCCTTAAGTGTGTCTAAGACTACGAAATCTGAAACATGATGCAACCCTATTCTAATGTGTAAGAATGAGATGTATAAAGGGAAATATTAAAATGAATGACTCATTTTGAGAGACCTCTAATCACCCAAGTGAGCCTCAATAATGCTTGTACCCTCCTTAGGATGAAAGTAGAGTGATAATGGAGGATGTAATCACTAAGGAAACAAGTCCTTAGGCTTGTCTTGATGGCTAGTTACATCTCCCCAACCTAGAATCCATCATGATTCACCATAGACAACCATGATCAACCCTTGAAAATGCTAGATATAGAAGGAAAGTGAGCTTGAATATATGCAAAAAAAAATTAATGCTACTCCAAGACTTTAACTTTTCTTTCTTTTGAAATTTGAATGCTCTTGTGAAAGAATGCTTGAAGATTCTTGATTCTTGTCCCTTGAATTTTCTCATGAAAATGCTTACTTAGATGATAAAAATGAATTAGAAACTTGATTATATAGGAATTAACACCTAATTTATAGTTATTCAGATCTCAAAGGCCAACCTAAACCAAAAATTTGGATTAAAAAGGTGATTTTCCCAATCAAAACTTAAAAAGACCTCAAATGGGACTCATTCCCCCAAGTTGGCGAATGGGTCCCACCTAGGGGAACTCATTCACCGAAGGTGACAAATGGGTCCCACCTAGGGGGCTCATTCACCCAAGGTGACGAATGAGTCCAACCATAGCTTTTTGAGGTGGGTTTTTGAGATATTTGATGTTTTAAATGATTTTTTCTTTAGCTTAAATAAGCCTTGAGTTCTGAAATAATGGATCTTAGGGGCCTATAAATAATGATTTAAAGGGGAATTAATGCAAGGGTACCAAAATAGGTCCAAATTAGACAAGGAATTGTACTATCTCCAAGAAGGGAGTAAAATTTTTGTTGACAAAGTAGGTACATATTCAAGCTCCACCTCATTCTCCATAACCTTTTCTCTCAAAAAATGATACTTGATTGATATATGTTTTTTTATTGAATGCATCAGGAGAATATATGAAATTTTAATTGCACTTTTATTTCAAAAAAGATAGAAATAGGATAATCAACCATTGCTCCAATATCCTTCAATGTCTATCTCATCCATAATAACTGTGTGCACTAAGATGTTGCTACAATATTCTTAGCCTTTACAGTGGACAATGAAACTAAATCTTTCTTCTTACTCAGCCATGACACCAATCTACATCTAAGAAATAATGCACCACCACTTGTACTTTTCTTGTCATCAACACAACCATCCTAATCTACATATGTGTATGCACTTAATCTGAAATTAGTATCCTTAGGATACCATAAGACATAATCTAGAGTGCATTTTAAATATATGAATATCATTTTTACTCCCGCAACATGTATCTCTTTAGGATTTTCTTGAAATCTAGCCACAATAAAAATTGCATGCATGCTATCTGGTCTAGTAGTAGCTAGACATAGCAATCCACCAATCATAGATCTATATTTTCTCTAATCAGTCTTAGGTGATTCATCATCCTTGTTGAATTTGCAACCAATCACCATAGGAGTACATATCAGTTTGAAGTCTTCCATTCTAAACTTCTTCAACATCTCTTTGAAATACTTTGATTTGAAAATGAATATACCTTTGTCTGTTTGATTCATTTCTAGCCCTAGGAAGAAAACCATCTCCCCAAACATTGACATTTCAAACTCTTTCTACATCTCTTTGCAAATGTTTTACACATATTTTCATTTCCTCCAAAGATAATGTCATCCACTTACACAACCATTATCGATATTTTTTCTTCCTAAATTTTGAAGTAAAGATTACTATCTTTGGTGCCTTTACTAAACCCTTGATATATCAAATCTTGCATACCAAGCTTTGGGAGCTTGGTTCAACCCATACAATTCCTTTCTCATTCTATAAACCATATCTGGTTGATCTGATTGCTTCCATTCTAGCCACTAGGGAAAAATTTTCTTCGAAGTCTATTCCTTCCTCTTGTGAGTAACCCTTACACAAGCCATGCTTTATTCCTTACCACTTCTCCATCTTCATTTAGTTTATTTTTGAATACCCATTTGGTTCTAATTATGTTCTTGTTTGTTGGTCTTGGGACTAGTTACCAAGTATGTTTTTTCTCAATTTGCATAAGTTCTTCCATTGCCTTCATCAATTTTTTATCATTACATGCATCACTCACTGTTTTAGGTTCAACATTAGAAAGTAAACATAGATTTACCTTAGTTTCAATAGATCTTCTTCTTGTCAATACCCATTTTCTCTTGTCACCAATGATCTATTCTTGGGAATGATTTCTTTGCACACACTTAGGGGTCTTAGGGATCTTTCCCAAAGCTTTTTCCTCTTCATTCTGCACTTCTTTTTCTTTATCTTTTTCTTCTCCTTCTTCTCAACAAGTAGGTTCATCTAACACATTCATCAACCTTAACATTTTCACTTTCAACAATATTTATTACCCTTTTGTTGTAACATTTGTAAGCTTTACTTTTAGTATAATATACGTGGAAGATACCTTCATCAAACCTTGCATCAAAATTTCCTAGGTTTTCTTCATCTCTTTGGATATAACATTTTCTTCCAAATACTCTAGAGTACTTGACAGTAGGAATCCTTCTATACCATAGCTCATAGGGAGCCTTTGTGTTGTTAGCTTTGGCATGAAATTTATTATGTAAACAATTGTATAAATTGCTTCTCTCCAATAGACTTCTAGTAGGTTAGCCTCTTGAACAGTCATGTTTTTCCTTTCTACAACTCCATTCTACTGGGAATTTCTTGGCGTAGAAAAGTGCCTCTTTACTCCATGAACTTCATAAAACATTATCATTCTAAATCCATTTCAAATCCATTTCATTCTCAACCATAGCTTTAAATTCTTTGAATCTATCTAGAGCTTATGATTTATCTTGAAGAAAAGTAACCCATATCATTCTAGAGTAATCATCAATCAAAAGCATGAAATAGTTGTCACCATGAAGAATTCTCACCCTTTTAGAACCAAAAATATCTATATGTATTAATTCTAGTAGTCTGATAGCATATTACTCTTTTCCCTTGAAACTACTCCTTATTTGTTTTCTGAATTGATAATTTTTGCAAACAAAATTGATAGGATTTGTGATTCTTGGTAGGTCCCTTACTACATGAACTAAACTAATTCTAGCTAAATAATCAAAGTTCATGTGACACATCCTTTTCCATAACCAACTATCATTAATCAGAGATATAAAGCAATGATCATCATCACCCTTAAGCTAATAAATGTTTCAATTTGTTTTCTTTTTAGCAACAATGACAATTCCAGACCCTTTTCTAATATCACATATTTCACCCTTAAACACAAGATTATATCCTTTTCTACACATTTTTCCAACGCTCAAAATATGATTCCTTAATCCTTTAACATAGTAAAAGTATTTAGTATTATGTTTTCCATCAAAACTGATTTAACCTATTCCAACAATCTTAGCTCTTGAATCATCTCCAAATTTAACTAATTCCCCATCATAATTTTCAAGTTTAACAAAATGACTTGTGTCTCTGTTCATGTGCTTAGAGAATCCAATATCAACAACCTAGTAGTTCATATCCTTTTTAGCATGAAAAGTAGAAACCAAAGTACCTTCAGCCTTGTTCTTCTTCTCTAGAACACTTTCCTTCACATAAATTTTAGAGTTAGAAGAAGTAGATTCATCTATTAAAGCTAAGAAAAATCATTCATCATCATCTCCATAATTAAATTCATCATTAGAAATATCAACATCTTCTCTAACATGGTAACTTCTCTTAATCATCTTTCCTTTGTTCTCCTTCTATTGTTCATAGCTCTCTTTGGACATCTTGAAGCATAGTGACACATTTATCCATAGCTAAAACATTTAAAAGGTAGTTTACCTTTGTACTTACTAGTTCCCTTTTTCATTCTTATTACAAAGTTATATTTCACATCATCAAGATATTCATCATCTGAATCTTCAAACTTTTCTTATTTTCTAGCCTTGAAAGTAGCCTCCACTTTTGTACCATTTTTCAAACCAGGTTTTCTCATTTCAAATGAAGTTAGTGTACCAAGAAAATGATCTCTAGAATATGTATTAAAATTTTCAACTTCCTCAATAATAGATACATTTTCATAGTAAGAATTAGTAAGAGATCTAAGAACTTTCTTGATCACTCTAGGCTCTTTGACTTGTGCACCAAGACCTCACATTGCACTTACCATCTCATCAACTCTCTGCATGTAGATTGTGATTGTATCATCTCCAAACATTCATAGGGTTTCAAATTGTACCTTCAAATTCTACAACTTTACTTGTTTAACCTTATGAGATCCTTGATAAATTCTCTCTAACTTATCCCAAACTTCTTTAGCAATCTTTAGATTCATAACTTTTACTACTTTAGAATTTGAAAAACTATTCAAAATAATAAATCTTTCCTTACCACTTATTTCGTGTGCTTTGATATCATCACTTGTGCTCAAACCATCCATAGGTGCAACATATTGATTCTTTATTTCCTCTTCAACCTCATATACCCATGAGATGCTAGTTATCCTTCCATATTTTTCTTCTAGAATTCATAGTTTGTACCATCAAACTTAGGAAAATATAACTTGTTCACCATCTTGGATCTTCCTCAAGTGATTAAGCTCTTCTCCAAGGAAACTTTCTCTAATACCAATTGTTGAAGAAACAAGACAACTGAGAGGGGGATAAATTAGTTGTATCAATATAAAACATCATAAACTCCCAATAGTAATCAAACCCATAAGCATTCATTAAACCCTTATTCTATTATAGTGATTAATCATGAAATGTAGATAATAGAAATTGAAACAATAAAACCATACACAAGAGAACACCATATTTATGTGGAAAACCCAATGAGGGGAAAACCATAGTGAGGATTAGCTCACAATATAAGTAATTGTAAAATTGGTGCAAGGGATCACTGCTAGAATAAGACACACTACCCAATAGGACTCAAAACCAAGGCTCACTACCACAAAAAAGAAAAGAAGATAGAAGAGAAATGTTACATAGTGAAAAAAATCTCAATGTAACAGAGAATCCACCACAAATACTTCAACAATCTCACATCCCTGTTTGAAATACTGTGGACTCCTTCAGCTCACTACCTCAAGAAGTCCAACACTTTGAAGTTCACACTACTTTTCTCAAATTCACATCTATACTTCTACAATTTGAATCACATTCATAACTTACATATATCTCACATCTATCTTGAGATCTTCCAACAACACCGCTCTTATTTATATCATCGAAGCAACCTTGAAACCTTCTCCAAGGTCAGAAACTCATCCTTTACACTTACAATTTTGAATTAGGTCAACATCTAAACATTCTTGTTGTGGATAGGAATGAAGGTGATTCATATAAATACTTAGTTAGGACCAAAATATATCATAACACACCTCAATACACTTCTACAAGGTTAACAAGTAGGGTTAAAATAGGTCAATTGTTACCCATACAAACACATTAAACTTTGAATTGCACACTTCGTTTGACCAATATTAAACTTTTAGACAAAAAAATTCACCTGAACACACTCCAAGAACATCTTGGAAATCAATAAAATCCTTAACAACAAATCTCACTTTTAGATTATAAATATTCTATTTATCTAGATAACACTTCCAATCACTGCAATACTTTGTAACATAGAAGACCTTCTGATACACCAAACAATGAAATCTCTTGAAAAAAGAAAGAGAAAAAAAACATCAACTATCATTAGCAACCAAAATTCCTAAAACACATTTGTGAAGAAATTTGGAGCAAAAAAATTTATGCTAGATGTCTCTGAACAAAACACTGTAAACCCAATCAACATACTGGTGAACTTATCTCACATTGTACAATGATCTAGAAGCCAAAACTTTAGATATAGAAACTATAAAAAACCTTAAAAAACATATCATATCCTCATAGGAATAATAGCAATACAAAATAAATGTGTAGCACATCATGAAGCATGTTTTGAACACTTACACAATATTGTTTTCTCTATTTATCAAATTTTTTGAAAAGCACTTGGAAATCAAGCACTAGGGACACCTTATTACTAAATTCCAACACATCTCAAACATAAAAATCATAAATATAGCTCCATGTACTCACAAAACTTCCTTAATATCTCAACTATACATGTACAAACAAAGCTTACATCAACTATAGAAAAATGTTTCCCTCTTTTTCACATTTTTCTCAATATCCTCAACATGTTCATCATGAAACAACCTTCCTCAACACATAGTTTAAATTAATGAAAACACTATCTTATTGAAATCAATGACAACACCTTCATACTTGCAACACTTTCTAAGTTTTACTATAGATCAAAATATCATCAAATAACACCAAAAGAAATATCTTGAGTTGTCTATTGAACACATTATTCATTCAATATTGGAAAGAGGTTGGCACATTTTTCACACAAAATGGTATGAAAATAAAATAAAAATGAATATTTCTACATTTGAATGTTGTTTTTGTAATATTTGATGAAAAAAAAATCTATTAAGCCCAAGAAACTTGCATGCAAAAACCTGTCACAAGGAAGAAATCTATAGGAAACAAAACAAGGTTTTTGCTCTGACAATATGCAAGAATGTATTATTAGACTGAAAAAAGAACATCAAGAAGAGAATACAATACAAGAGATCAATCCTTATAAAAGGAGATCAAAACGGAAAGGAAAACCTAACCCTAAGGAGAGTTCATTTAATAATTAATATTAATTATTAAATGACTAATATATGTGCATAAAGTGAAGTCTTAAGAGGAGAGTAAAGTTAAATAATTACTTTACTCTAACACCCCCCCTTAAGATGAGCTACAATGCAGCTACAAACAATGCAGAAGAAAGCAAAGGAACTACAATGCAACAGAGGGTCCCGACAACATGGCATGGTCAGGTACCCAAATACAACAAAATCTCTATAAAGTGGAGTAAAGGAGAAAATCCAGTGGGAAAAAACTCCTCTCCAAAAAGAGATAAAGAAACATGCTAAAAAAACATGAAGGCCTCACTAAGACCCCCTAAGGACAACTTCTTTCACCCCAAGCATGGAGCACAACTGAAGATAGCGTGAAGATGCCAAAGGTTTAGTGAAGATGTCTGCAACCGGCTCCTCTGTAGGAATGTACTCCAAGATGAGAGAACCATCTTGAATCAACTGCCTGATGAAGTGCATGTGGATTTCAATGTGCTTTGTCTGCTAATGCTCCATTGGGTTGCATGAAATGTGAATGGCACTCTAATTGTCACACCAAAGAATAGTGGGACTATCTGGAGGAAACCCAAACTCTATCATCAATTGTCGAAGCCATAAAACCTCTTGACTAGCTAATATTTCTGCACGGTACTCAGCCTCTGTAGATGATAATGCAATAGCAGACTGCTTCTTGCAAGACCATGTGATAGGACCAGAACCAAGGCAAAAAACAAAGCCAAAAGTAGACTTCCGATCGTTGACATCACCAACCCAATCAGAGTTAGTGAAGCTAATGATGTGAGGGGATCCTAAAGTGTAGTGAATGCCATAATGAGTGGTTCCCCGAATGTACCTCAAAATACATTTGGCTGCTTGTTAATGGCTCTCATGAGGGTCATGGGAAAATAGAGAGACAAGGCCAACCACAAAGGAAAGATCAGGATGATAATGTGTCAGGTACAACAAACTACCAACCAACTACCTATATAAATTCGGGCCTACTGAAGGAGTAGAGTAAGTGGAAGACAAAACAACACCTAACTAAAATGGAGTGGGGGCAGACTTGCAATCAAGCATGCCAAATCGTTGAAGCATATCAAGATCATACTTCTCCTGAAATATGGAAATCTCATCCGAAGACTGAATAACCTGAAGACCTAGAAAGAAGTGTAGGAGACCAAGATCTGTCATCTCAAATTGCTCCATCAAAGCTCTCTGAACACTCTGAATCATGGAGGATGAGCTACCCGTAAGGGTGCGATCATCTACATATAGCACAGGAATAAAAAGATCACCCTCCTATTGCTAAATATACACTGTGTGATCTGAATGACAACGTGTGAAGTGAGAGGAAAGCAAGAAAGAGTCCATCTTCTCATACCAAGCCCAAGGGGCTTGTTTGAGACCATACAATGAACGTCGAAGTCTGCAAACCAAAGAAGTGTCCAGCACAAATCCCTAAGGCTGCTCCATATAGATCTCCTCATGTAGGTCTCCATGCAAGAAGGCACTCTTCACATCCATCTGAAACACTGTCTATCCCTGTGAAGTTGCAAGTGAAAGTACTAGGCCTATAGAATTCATCTTGGCAATTGGAGCAAAGGTCTCGAAGTAGTCAATACCCTCTACCTGAGAAAACCCCTTTGCAATAAGATGTGCCTTATACTTATCAATAGAACCATCTACAGCATACTTGGTATGGTACACCCACTTGCACCGAACCAACTTTCTTCCCTTAGGAAGAGGACAAAGATCCTAAGTATGATTCTTCATCAAAGAAGAATACTCCTCATCCATGGCCCTATCCCACTCAGGGTGACATGTCACCTCTAAAAACTTTTGAGGATCATCTGAAATGGGATGAATCAAAAGACTAGAACTAGATGTCTAAGTATGAGTATGACGAGTAGCTGAAGGATCACCTGCCAAAGAACCAGTTGCATCAACAGTGACATGGGCCCACCTAGGCAAGGATAGAGCAACTGGTCATGGTGGAGATGGTGGATCAGCATCTACATCATCCTCAAGAGATAAGTAATCCTCAAGAGATGAAGAGGAAGGAGTAGGCAATGAGGGAGAAGCTGATGATGGAGAATCCATTTGAGGATAGCGCTCATCAAAATGGACATCCCACCGAAACAAGACCTCTTTGGAATCAGGATCAAACAACTTGTACACCTTAACATCCTCACAGTAGCCAACAAATATGTGTGGTCGACTCTTCCTCTCCATGGCTTTCCGCTAAGCATTAGGAATAAATGCCCAAGCTTCACTACCAAAAACTCAGAATGTAGAAACATCAAGCTTGACATGGGTCCAAGCTGTAGGATTTGAGAAATACAAATCCACATAACCCAAAGAAACCTGTCACAGAGAAAGAGAGAGAACGAAAACAAGGGTTTTGGCTCTAACAAAGTGAAAAGATTTATTATCAGAGGAAAAAATGAATCAAGAAGTGCATACAATACAAAAGATCAATCCTTATAAAGGAGATCAACACCGAAAAAAGAAAAACTAACCCTAAGGTGAGTGCATTTAATAATTAAATATTAATTATTAAATGACTAATATATGCATAAAGTGAAATCTTAAGAGGAGAGTAAAGTTAATTAATTACTTTACTCTAACACCCCCCCTTAATCAGGTACCCGAATACAAGAAAATCTCTATAAAGTGAAGTAAAGGAGAAAACCCAGTGGGAAAAAACTCCTCTCCAAAAAGAGATGAACAAGAGTGAAAGAAGAAGAGAGATAGAAGGAGGAGTCAACATGACCCCCCAAGGACTACTTCTATCACACAAGTACAAAATATGTTCCCCCATAGGAGAGAGAAGAGGCTCCAAAACCCCCCTAGAATGAGAGAACCCCTGTGCCAATGATCAAAACAATGTGTCTCCTTGGAGGAAGAAACAGATCCAACGGTCGAGGAAATCCCTGAATGTGAGGTGAAAATGGAAATCCTGGATGATGCTCACTAAAGAATGGAACTGCAGTATGAGTGTCTGAATAACAAGATGGTGAATCAAACAACTCAAGATGATCCTGAAATGGAATCTCCAATGAAGATGGGATAACAGGTGTGTTGAAACTGTCATCTGTGAGGAAAGGAATTTCCTCTGATATGGCCTCAACAACTACACTTGATGGCTCGATGAGAGGAGCAACAATGTTAGTCATAGCTGAAGAGGAATCCTGTTGAATAGATGTGATCTCAACAGGAGGTAGAGGTGTAGAAGTCTCAACACTAGTCTCATGAATAGATGGAAGAACACATAAGTTCAAGTGACCAAACTTCACCTCAGATACTGCATGCTCTCTTGTAGAAAGAGAGGAAAACTCAGACAGTGGAGATGGTGGACCAAAGTGTGTGAATGCATACAATCGGGAAGAGTGATCAACTGTCCCTGTTGCAACAATGTTGCCAGTCTGAATGTCTCTGATGTGCACTGAATCAGGTGTAAACTCAACTGTCTTCCCTGTCCCACTGTGAGCAATCTGATAGATGGAGAGAAGGTTAGTGGACAAAGATGGAACACATAGTACATCATTGAATGTACCATCATCAATGTTGATAGAACCTTTCCCACATACACTCATATAAGTGTTATTACCCATCAATATGTGTGGTGAGGATGTAGCCTCGAAGGATGAGAACATGTCCTGAGAAGATGCCATATGGTGTGAAGCACCTGAATCCAATAGCCATCTAGATGAATGTGAACTGGTGGTTGCACATAATGCATGACCCTTATGTGGGGCCTGTCCATCTGACTGGAATGAAGATGAAGAAGAAGACTCGCCTGATGTAGATGAAGAAGAGTGATGAATATTGTTCCTCTCAAGAAGAGCTGTCAAATCTGAAACCTGTTTGGCATATCCATCTATCTTCTTCTCATAACACTTGGACTCAGAATGTCCTGGCTTATTACAATAAGCACACTTAGGTCTATCTTTCTTCGATGATTCCCCCTTAGGAGAAGGTGAATCAGAGGTGTGGTGTGAACTGGAATCCTTCCAATGCTCTGTGGTCTTTGGTTTCTGATTTTGTTTTCCCGTGGAGGACTGGGCTACCAACGCTTGGTTCTGTGAACCTGAAAGTGAATCCAACTGCTTAAGCTTAGCTTGCTCATGAGTCAGATGATCACAAAAGACCTCAAAGGAAGGCATGACATGTCAATCACCCAAGGCATCCATGGTGGAATAGAAGATCGAAGAGAAGATCTAAAATGGACCTCGAAGCTTGGAGAGGATCAGGAAAATGCACTCTATATCAGTCTTAGTCTTACCACAACCCTAAAAGATAGATCTTTGTTGTTTGAACTTCATCAAAAAGTCCTCAATAGAGGGAAATGAATCAGGTACCAAGGAAGTTAACTCTACCTCAAGCTACACAAAGCTTTGAACTCGTTGACAGTACCAAAAAGTCCATCAAACTTGGTCCAAATGGCTCGAGGAGTGAGACAACCCTCAAGATGAAACAGGAGACTGTCGAAAATGTTTAAAGCCATCAATCCCATGGCCTGATCCATATTGTTCCTATGCTACATAACCTCAAAGGCACATGTCAATTGAGGCTGAACCTCATCCAAATAGGACCATAACCCTCGATACTAAAGAAGAGTCATCATGCAACCCTTCCAAGTGTGGTAATTATGCGGTGTGAGAGGTTCAATAGGTCTATCAGCCATCCTGTGAACTATGCCTCAACTGCTTTGAATTTTTTTAATTATTATTAAGTGGTCTTTTAGAACTAGACAAAAGATGTAGAAGGGGTTTGTTTGTTTTGTTTTGGTGTTTAAAGATTCTAGTTTTTTGATGTAAATAACAAAAAGCAAGAAATAAAAATGCCCCCCCACAATGCAAAATCCAATCCCCAGTACAATACTGAAAGCTAGAAAGCAAGAAAGAGTAGTAACTAGTTGAGACAAATTTTTGAGTACTTGAAAAAATTATTGATGAAACAAACTACAGATCTTGAAAGAGCATAGAGCCACCTTTCTGATGCCTATTTGCTTTCAAAAAATGGAGCAAAAATGAGCAAGTTATGCCCATCGGAGTGCAAAAAGGCTCATCAGACTTTGACTATGAAAAATTGCAATCAAACTAGAAAAATTGAAAAAATTCCTATACCATTAGAATGGGCTAGGAGCCAGCTTTCCAATGCCTATTCATTTTCAAAAAACAGAGATGGGACACCCGATTTATACCCGATTTACCAAAAGAGGTAAATTTTTTTTAAATAGGTAGGGCCCTGGTGGCGCCGCTCGGACCGGTGGCGCATGGGCAGCTGGCGGTCGGTGCACGGTTAACCGCTGGAAGTTACCACTGGCGGTTGCCGCTGGTGGCTGGGCGGTGGCTCTGCTGGCCGGAGCGGCTAGCGGGTGGCCGCTTGGTGGCCGCGGGGTGGTCGGTGGGCGGCGGCCCAAATTTGCAAAAAAAACTATGATTTTTTTAATTTTTCTCGCCTTAAACTATGTGCCCTGGGGCTGTATGGCCTTGGGGCAAAAAAATTTTGCCTTTTCGAGCAACTGTGTCCTAATCGGATGTATTTTATATGAAAATAGGGGTTTTTGGGCGCTGCAAGCTCAACAGTGAGGTCCGTTTGGGCTCAAAGTGCACCAAAAAAAGTACCCCTATTCCAAAATAAAACTAGAAGACAAAACACAGATCTGATGCAACCAAAACCTGGATCTCAAACTCTTTCAAAAGACTAAATAGGCTGCAGCAGATCTGGCTCTGATACCATGTAGGATTTGAGAAATACAAATCCATAGAACCCAAAGAAACCTGCATGCAAGAAACCTGTCACAGAGAAAGAGAGAGAACGAAGACAAGGGTTTTGGCTCTGAAAAAGTGAATATATTTATTATCAAAGGAAAAAATGAATCAAGAAGTGTATACAATACAAAAGATCAATCCTTATAAAGGAGATCAACACCGAAAAAATAAAAACTAACCCTAAGGTGAGTGCATTTAATAATTAAATATTAATTATTAAATGACTAATGTATGCATAAAGTGAAATCTTAAGAGGAGAGTAAAGTTAATTAATTACTTTACTCTAACATTAGGAGTCATATGTCGCAATGCCTTATGAGGCATCTGATTCTGAATATAATTGGCACAATTGACTGCCTCAACCCAGAATGAAGAACTCATAGCTCGAGACTGTATCATACAATTTTCGATCTCCTATAATGTTCTATTCTTTCTCTCAGTGACACCATTATGCAGAGGGGTGTAAGGGACTATAAACTGATGTTGTAAACCATGCTCAATGAAAAAATCTATAAAATACTAATTAACATATTCCCTCCCATTATCTGTGTGTATCCGCATGATAGAAAGTCCAGATTGCTTGTCCACAAATGTCTTAAAAATCTTGAATGAGTCAAAGACACTAGACTTGTACTTAAGAAAGTACACCCATGTACGTCTGGAGTAGTCATCAATAAAAGTGAGCACATAGTGGGCCCTTGAAAAGGAAGGAGTTGGAAAGGACATAAGATCACTGTGTACCAACTCTAGGGGTGCCCTAGCATGAGTGGCTCGACCTTTAGGAAAAGGATCTCGATGATGTTTTCCAAGAACACAACCTTGACATACACCATCAGTACAAGAAATCTGTGGGAGCCCAATCACAAGTGCCTGAGTACTCATCTGCTATAGATATCTATAATTGACATGGCCAAAACGCTCATGCCAAAGCCTGCTCACTGAATTTGCATGTGCTATAAGAGAGGAACCAACAGTGTCTGAACTCTCAAAGCCATCAAATCTGTATAAATGTGATGTAGAATCCACACTCCCAGTAGCCACAACCAAGTTAGGATCATGAAGGTCTCGAATAACCACATCATGTGGTGAGAACTCAACTGTCTTACCAGAGCTAGAGTGGCAAATCTGATAAACCAGATAGATGGTTTGTCAAAATGTCAGGAACCGAAAGCACATCCTATAGACAACCACCATCCAATGAAATAGTACCTAAACCCTAAACTAAAATTTGTGCTAAGTCACCAACTGTAATATGTTTAGTGCCTGTAGGGGCAAGAGCGGTGATAAAGTCCTCTGTGTGTGTCATATGGTGAGAGGCACCAAAATCAAGAATCCAAGTGGATTATGAGGACAATGCTCTTGCAGAAAGAGCATGACCTTTCCCTGTGGGCTGTGAAGGAGGCTAAGGTGCACTGATATTATGTTGCTACATGGCTTCCTCCAAAGCCTCTAAACATTTCCAACACCTAGAAATTGGATGTCCTTGCCACAAAAATTGCAAGGATCTCCAGATTTCTTCTTAGTCTTGAAGGAAGACTCACCAGACTTCAAAGATTTTCCCTGTGTAGAATTGAACTATGGTTTTGAATCAGACTTAGGTGGTGGCTTGGAGGGATTCTCACTAGCCCCTGAATCTTTCTTAAGATTCAGTTTCTGCTTTTGTTTTCCTTTGGAGGACTAGGCTACCAATGCTTGGTTCTGTGAACCTGAAAGTGAATCCAACTGCTTGATCTTGGCTTGCTCATGAGTTAGACGATCACAAAATACCTCAAAAGAAGGCATGACATGTCAAGCACCCAAGGAATCCATGGTGGAATAGAAGGTCAAAGAGAAGATCTGAAATGGACCTCGAAGCTTGGAAAGAATTAGGAAGATGCACTCTATTTCAATCTTAACTTTTCCACAACCTTGCAAAATAGATCTTTGCTATTTGAACTTCATCAGAAATTCCTCAATGGAGGGAAACAAATCAGGTACCAAAGAAGTTAACTCGGCCTCAAGCTGCAAAGCTTTGAACTGATTGACAGTACCAAAAAGTCCATCAAACTTGGTCCAAATGGCTCAAGGAGTGAGAAAACCATCAAGATGAAACAAGAGACTATCAGAAATGTGTAAAGCCATCAATCCCATAGCCTGATCCATATTGTTCCTCTATTGTATAACCTCAAAGGTTCGAGTCAACTGAGGTTGAACCTCATCCAAATAGGACCATAACCCTTGAGACTGGAGAAGAGTCATCATGCGACCCTTCCAAGTGTGATAATTATGCGATGTGAGAGGTTCAATAGATCTGTCGGCCATCCTGTGAACTATGCCTCAACTGCTCTAAATTTTTTTAGTTATTATTTAGTGGTCTTTTAGAACTAGACAGAAGATGCAGAAGGGGTTTGTTTGTTATGTTTCGATGTTTGTAGATTCTAGTTTTCTAATGGAAATGACAGAAAGCAAGAGAAAACACCCCCCCACAATGCAAAAATCCAATCCCTAGTACAAACTAAAAGCCAAAAAGCAATAGAAAGCAGTAATTGGTTGAGACAAATCTTTGTGTACTTGAAGAATTTACTAATGAAATAGACTGCAGATCTGGATAGCAATCATCGGTAAAAAAACTTTCAAGTCAAAGTACAACACCCATGAGGGTTTGAAGTTCTGCCTTTTCAGATCTATCAATGCAGACATCGACTCATGCACGACATTTAGAGGAATAAGGTGCAAGACTGGTAAACGATACTAGGAAGGACACCACTGTGAATAGCACAGAGGACACCCAAAAAAAATGCCAGATCTAATGCATGTGCTTGTAAAAAATGCTAAAAAATGCCAGATTGTTGGGCAAGGAATACTAGATTTGAAAACTACACCTAGAACCTCTCAAATTAGCCAAAGAATCCCAAATTTCTTTTGTTAAACCCTTGCTCCCTTTTTTCTTCAAACATGAACAAGCTACAATAGATCCAGCTCTGATACCATGTAAGATTTGATGAAAAACAAATCTATTAAGCCCAAGAAACCTGCATGCAAAAACCTGTCACAAGGAAGAAATCTGTAGGAAACAAAAGAAGGGTTTTGCTCTGGCAATATGCAAGAATGTATTATCTGACTAAAAAAATAACATCAAGAAGAGAATATAATACAAGAGATCAATCCTTATAAAAGGATATCAAAACAGAAAGGAGAACCTAACCCTAAGTAGAGTGCATTTAATAATTAATATTAATTATTAAATGACTAATATATGTGCATAAAGTGAAGTCTTAAGAGGAGAGTAAATTTAAATAATTACTTTACTCTAACAGTGTTTGGGTATGTGCAGGATCATCATGGAAAAAATAGGCCCTTAAGTGGCAAAAAATTTAGAAAAATCAGAGTTAGGCACCTTGACGTAAAAAAATGAATAAGTTATCTATATTATTTCAAAAATATGTAAGAATAGAGTCTATATAAAATTGAATGTAGTTTCTAAAATACTAGGTTTTTTAAAAAAAAATCTATTTGGTGAAAATTTGAAATTTCAATGCAGTAGTACTTTAATTTCACTGAAAAAATAAGAAGTAGGTGTCTGTCTGACCACCCTAACCACAATAAAATGATAATATTTTTTTATAAGATTTTAGATATAAGTAGAGGAATCATGTTCTGATGTGATGCATATTTATTTGTAATTTTTTCCAATTAAATAATTAATTATGAATTTTTTATTACAACTTTTAAAAATATAAAAACTCGTATGTCTGACCACCTTAACTTGGTCAAAAATTCATGAAATTATATATATATATATATAATTCTATATTATGTGAAGCATATAATGTCATGCATGTTTTGGATTCAAAAAATGTGATACCATTTGAAAGCTATAGATGCTTTTCAATCAGCCTATCAATTAGGACTTTAGTCGTAATTCAAATAGAAAATGAATAATAATTATTTATTAAATTCTAAGTAAAGCATAATTTATATTGGTGGAACGCTGAGAATCTCCTTTAAAAACCCTTTTCATTTCATTATTTTTTGGTAAAAAAAAAAGTTGTCAGCCACATACCCCATCATATTGCCACTTTTTGGCTCATCATGATCCTACACATACCCATTTTCAACATCATCTTTTCTCATGTAGATTTGGTGGTAACTTGATCGGAGATCAATCTTGGATAAGTAAATTACTCCATACAACTCATGAATAAGTTCATCTATCCTTAGAATGGGGTATCTATTCTTAATAGTAGTTATTTTAAAGCATTTTTAATCGATGTATATCCTCATAGTTTCATCCTTCTTATTAACCAAAACCACGGAAGATGCATAAGAACTAGAACTAGGCCTATGAAACCCATGTCAAGAAATTCTTGGATCTTTATAAAATTTTCTCCTTATAACCCCTTGGATGATAGTAAGGAGCTTTGATAATAGGTTTGGAACCCTATTCTAACTCAATGGCATGTGAAAATCATCTATCGAGTGGTAATCTAAGGGGTAAATTATTGAAAATTAATCTATGATTATTAAGAAGTGTCTAAATATCAAAATGGATTTACCTTGATTCTTGGAAGAGCTTGTAGTATGGATCAATATTTCTACTTCCCAAGCTACTTGACCCCTTTTAAAATTCCTCTCCATCCTATTAGCTGAAAAAAATCTCCCTAAAACTTGAACTCCATGGTTTGATGGTTTGTGTGATATCCTCCAATAGAAAGGAAAAATTGAACACACAAAACAACATTAGTTTCTCCTATTTAAACCACATAAAAATCATCACATACCTCATAGTCACCCAAAGTTATTTTTGTTGGTGTGAATAATTGTCTTGTACCTAGGTAATTAATTCACTAGGAAAATCAAGGGACATATTCACCTGGTTAAGTTTACTTAGGTAAAAGATTCCTTCTAGAAGTCTTAGTTGGGTTATCTAGAACTTATCTTATCTAGCCAGGATGCATCATTTCCTAGGTGATTAGGTTGCTGGTTGTCTCATGTCATAGGATCATGACATTTGTCAACATCATATTCATTCCTATCTCTCAACCTTGCCCATATAAGCAAAGTATCTCTTGTACATTTGTATTCAAGGTAATCAAGCAATCAATCAATCTTGCATTATGAAGCAAGCTTTCTTGCCATTCTCTCTCTTGTGGAAGTGGTTTTGGTCGCAACTGATCTTGGGGGTGTTGAGGAGTCACCATCAACTCCTACATGGTATCAGAGCTCTCCGGGTGTTGCAGATTCCTTCCCAGATCTGAGGGTGATATTTTGGCTTGAAGATTTTTTGCTGGGTGCATATTGGGGTTTCAATAACCTCACGGTTGAGTTTAGAAGCTTTTGTAGATGAATTTTGACTGTAAATTCACCTATATTGGGTAAAGTTGTTTTTGAGGCAATTTTTTTTTGCTGGAACAACCTTCTCAGCAGTACGATTTTTCCAATTTTTGCAAAAAAATATTTGGAAAATTTTTTTCTGTGTATTTATTATTAAATATTTGGGGCAAATATTTTGATAAATTTGAGCAATTCATTTCTATAGTCTGGGGAAAAATATTTGCATTTGAGTCTCGACATATTCTGCAAGATTCCCTGTTCGCAGATTCAGTCTATACCTCCGCATTTAATCCATTTGAAAGGTACTTGTCGGCATCATCATCCTTCTTCGGTGCAATCCGCAGAATGGTGGAAAGGTAGCATGGGCTTGTCACATCATTTTCTTGTATCGGCAAGATTTTTCGCATCCCTTACCATCCACTGGTATCTACCCGAGGGTCCACCATTCTGCAGTTGCCAAACTCCGGCCCGGTCATAGTTCTCAGCTTGTTTTCCCATCAGCGTTGGTTCATTCATTGGCCAGTCCCATCTAGGGTACAATTTCCTTTTTGATTGACGTTCACCCTATCTCATCGGCGGATCCGTCATGGGTACAAAAGGGTTCATCGTCGGGCTTTATCATCTGTGAATTGTATGGTTCAATCGACGGTCAATGGCATTAAATCCAGGTGGTATATTCTGATCGCAAACCACACAGCTGCACCAGTTGTTGGGTACGGGGTCATTTCATGCCAGATCTCATTCGGTGGGTACACCTTCACCAAAGCATTTTCAGTTGTCAGTCTTCCTGATTGGTCAAGATGTGACATCTCCATTGCCGGTACTCATCTCAAATCAGTAAGGTCTGACCACTTGCATTCCTCTGGGTGCTACCTTGTCTCATTAAAGTTTGAGTTTCCATCAGCATAGTCTACACATTGTAGGTTGTCTTTTCATCGAGCTAGCATTGCTTGGTACAAAGATTCTATTATATGGTTTCTTCATAATATTGACATTTTAAAAAAAAATCTTGCATTAAAATTTATTTAAGCCGACTATCTAAGGTTTCATATAATCCTCGGCTTGTAAGCCAAGATATATTTTATTTTTCACTAGAGGTCACATGGAGAACCGAATCTTTAGCCCCAGGTACCCAAAATTGCTCTGTTTTAGCCTTGTGTAATTGCCCCAAGTGCCTATTTATAGGCCTTTTTTTCATTTTTTCATAACTTTCAAATAGGGAGGTGAATTTTTTCAAACAAAAATATCATCGGAAAGGTGAAGACCTAAATTTTTCAGTGGTGCAGATATTTTGCAGAGATTTTATAGTTTTGTGCCACTTTTTCTAGGTTGAAGCCTGATCATCATTTTCTGCTTCCGACCTCATATCTTTGTGCTCCGATCTCTGATTTTCTCCAAATTTGTGGCATTTGGAGGGTATTCAGGAGCACTTTAGATCTACTCATATGCTTTTTTCAGATTTGTTTCCAGATTTTCATATTTTTAGTTTGTAGCTGATTTTATAGTTTGGGATTCCTTCTTGTAAATTTGCAAAAAAAAAGTGCAAATCTTGTTGGGACAAAGGGGTTGATATCTTGTATTGTGAAGGAAAATTGTTGTTCTTCTCTTGTAATATCTCATTGTATCATGGATTTTACAAAAGTTGTACTTCTAACTCCATATAACTATCATAAGTGGAAATTTCAAATGGAGTTGTTATTGCTAAAATCAAAGTTGCAACAAATCACATTTGGTCAAGATCCAGAACCTGCAGGAGCAAAAGAGAAAAGGAAATAGCTTGATAGAAGGGATGAAGCTCTTGGTACTTTGAAGTTGTCCATTTCTCCAGATCTTAGATATCATGTTGCATCTTGCACTCATCCTAATGAAGCTTGGAATACTTTAGAGAGTCTCTTTGGTAAGCCAGATAAGATGAGGAAATTTAAGTTGGAGAATGAACTAATGGGTCTTAATCCTTTATATTTTGACAATGTCCAAGACTTTTTCTCTAAGCTCAATTCTATTAGATTGTAGTTATCTAATTGTTGGGTAACTAAAGAGGATGAACAGTTGATACTTTCTATTCTTGCTAAGCTTGGTCCTGATTATTCAGTGTTTGTTTCTACCTTTTATGCTACAATGGATGCTCTTGGCACTGCATACAAAATGCCTTCTCTTGATGAATTTGCAGCTCAACTCACAAGGGAACACACAAAGTTGGTACACATGGGCACATTGAAGTCTTCTAGATCTCATGCTCTTGTTGCAAAGGAGACAAAGGATTCAAGTGGCAAAGGTAAGAAGCAGAACAAGGCACCCAAGTCTAATGAGCAAGGTAAAGATCCTCCTTCACATAGAACTCCTGAGTCTACATCCTCTTCTAAAGAGGAATCATTTAAAAAGAATTCAAAATGTGTATATTGTAAAAGATTAGGACATGATGAGCATAGATGTTATAATAAGAAGATTGATGAACTGACACACCTTCTTCAAAACAATAACATTAAGCTGCCCTCATCAGTGTCTGCTACTTCTTCTTCTGCATCTCAATCGGCAGCTCCATCATCATCAACTTAGTCACAGGACATAGGATCTACTTCTGGGCTACACAAGATGAAAGGAAAAGCACTCTTGGCCTCTACAAGTCTTGCATCTCATAGATGGCTTCTTGATTCAGGGGCATCTCATCATATGGCATCTTCTATGGATATGTTCTCTTCTTTTGAGCCTTGTAATTCACCTCATATATTGATGGGTAATAATACATATATGAAGGTAAGTGGGAAGGGAGCTTCAATGATGTACTTTGTGTTCCTTCCTTGTCCACTAATCTCCTTTCTATTTATCAAATTACTCATGGGGGTCAAGGTAAAAAAGTTGAATTCACTCCAAATAGGGTGTACATAAGGGACTTGGAGACTAGGGATATTGTTGCTATTGGGATGGTTGATCATGCATCTCATGTATATTCCTTTTCACATTTTTCTTTAGAAGATGATAATGTTCCTTTGACTGCATCACACCCTCCATTAAGTGTGAACCATGATAGTGAGGAGAAGTTTGGTCATCTACACCTTGGTATTCTTGAGACTAGTGTTGATCTTCCTACTCCTCCACCTCTTGCTCCTTCAGCCATTGATGCTTCTATTCAGCAAGATGATCATAGTTTTTCAGATCTTGCTTTGTGGGATGAGTATTTGACAAGGATATCTAACTTGTTCATGGAGTCTCATACTACAGATTTGGAGGACACACTTGAGGGGATTTCTCTTCTCTTTGATGACAGTTTTAGTACAACTGTTATCCCATCTTCTTTTTCTTTGGAGATTGACATTCATGAGTCTCCTTCATCACTTGATTTGTCATGTTTCTTGGTTCAATTTGACCATGATTCTATTGTGGCTCATTCAAGCTTGGAGGACCTTCATCAGTTTTCAGAGGCATACATGAGCATTCATGGTTCCTCCTTTTAGTTGGACATGGAGTGGCTTCATCATCAGCTTATGGATTTGTTTCTTCCTAAGGGAAGATGTGTTTCTTGTAGACATTGGGTAATCTTTTGTTTTCAGGCATTATTCATCAACATTGGAGCATCTTCATCATGGGGGGGAATATCTTATCTCTCTACTTCCCTCTTATGGGGGGGTCATCTATTGTATATACATGATGCATGATGTCCTTGGGGGGTATCAGTGAGTCCTCCATACATCATGTTGTCTTGTTTTGTTTCTCTCTTTTGGAGAGGAGTTTTGTCCCACTAGGTTTTCTCCTTTTCTCCACTTGTGAGAGATTGTTTGCATTTGCATTGTAAATGGGTACCTAACATGGCCTAGTAGCCAGGACCCATGGTCATAGTCTTTGCATAGTGTGCATAATAATCTTCTCCCTAAGTTGCACTTAAGGGGAGGTGTTGGTGTGAATAATTGTCTTGTACCTAGCTAATTAATTCACTAGGAAAATCAGGGGACATATTCACATGGTTAAGTTTACTTAGGTAAAAGATTCCTTCTAGAAGTCTTAGTTGGCTTATCTAGAACTTATCTTATCTAGCTACCTGATGCATCATTTCCTAGGTGATTAGGTTGTTGGTTGAATCATGTCATAGGATCATGACATTTGTCAACATCATATTCATTCCTATCTATCAACCTTTCCCATATAAGCAAGGTATCTCTTGTACATTTGTATTCAAGGTAATCAAGAAATAAATCAATCTTGCATTGTGAAGCAAGCTTTCTTGCCATTCTCTCTCTTGTGGAAGTGGTTTTGGTCACAACTGATCTTGGGGGTGTTGAGGAGTCACCATCAACTCCTACAATTTTGAGCTACTAAACTGCCCAACTACATGGTATAGTGAAACCACCAAGAATGGTGACACTAAATCCTTTAAATTCTTCTATCTTCAATGATCTCTTGGATACATATCCTTCATTGATAGTTGTGGGTTGCACCACTAGCAATGAGAACTATTGTACACTAACAAAAGATAACTCCTTGAACTTTGAAATAATTGTATCTAGGTGCTCCACATAGGGATACAATAGTGACCCCTTTACTAGTTTCCCTTTCTTTCTTTGACTCTACTTCTTTGGTGTCATAGAAATATTCATTATAATTAGTATCCAAATATGAAAGAACCTCAATAAAATGCACTTGCCATTTTCCAAAATATCTATCTTGGAATCCATGGTTCTCTACAAGAAAAAAAAAAGTTACATCCTTCTAATTTTAGATTTTGTTACCCCATCCACCTTCTTACCTACAAGGAATGATAGATTATTTGGTGGAGGAATTTGATGAGTCATTATTTAGAAAATTTTCCCTTTTTTCCTTGGAATTGGAGGCTTTGATTGATGGAAAAATTCTTTCTTAGGCATAGATACCTCTATTTGTAAGCTCCTTCTAATTACTTCTTGCAAAGAAGTGGGTAAAAAATCCTTGAATTAACTCTTGAAAAGTTCTTCAAAACACTCAAGGAAGAGGTATATGGTCCTCTTTTCAAACATGCGAATCAAAAAAATTGAAATCTTCTAAAAATTTTCCATTGTAAAATCATTAATAGAATGTGTTTAATTTCAAATAGAAAACTCCTTAAAATACTCTTCTTCATCCTTGACCTCAAATCTATTTATCAAACTCTAATTGATATCATCAAAATAATTTACCTAACTACGACCTTGAGTGGTCATACCATGATAACACTAGTTATACGCAACTTCCTCGAGATGCAAAGTGGACAATTATATGGAACCTTGCTTCTTCATAGGAATAAGAGTGAAATAAGTCTGTAACTTTTGTAGTGAGACTCTAGATGAGATTTTTTCCATTCCATAAAAGGTAGGGGCTAAAAGAACATTGACTTTTCTCCTGAGATCTTTATCAGCATAATCTAAATGATGTCTATTACTCTTTATGGCCATCGTGTTATCGATTTGAGTGAAATAATCATTAAAGGGAACAAAATTCCTTAAAAAATCATCTTGATTCTTATAAGTAGCTTTGATGGATGCTATCTCTCTTTCCCAATATTCCATAGAGTTGTAATGGGGGGTATTTGTAGTAGGATCACCTTCAGGTCAAAAAATAGATTTGGATGGTTTGGAGATGCTGTTGAAATTATGAGGTGCTCCCTTTTTCCTTAGTCGTTGCCAAATTTTGAAATTTATCTTTCTATAATCTCATCATATCTCTATAGATCCTAAAGGAATTTCCTATTTATTTTATTTGCATCGGCCATTTCTTTATTCTTAGGACTTTCAACTTCATTTTTTTTGAATGATGGTTTATAGCAATCTTTTTATTCTTATCCTACAATAAATACCTCTTTTCCCTATCATGTAGAAAAATAAATATGGTTAAACCTTTAGGTTGGAAGGATCATGTCTCTAATACCACTATAATACCCATAGTTAAATTATTTGAATTTATGATGGAATTTTATCAAATAAGAGAAAGTCGGGTATAGATTTAGCTTCACCAAAATGTGAAAATTTCACACAAGAAAGTGTACAAATATCATATGATATTTTATTACTTATAATATAATGAAACTACATCAAATTTATAGCAGATACAATAGACAACAACAAGTTATAGAGGTAGAAGAATACAATGGAAAATATTAAAACTGGAAGCTAAAAATATTCTCCAAACTGGTACCAAACTCACACCACACACCAAACTAAAATTCCACTAATCTGGAAAATAAATTATATGATGAAATTCATTACATAGAAGGGTATTTTTTGCAAACTACAACAAAATTATACTGAAAATCAAAACACACTTCTACACTAGAAAACACTTACATGCAGCTAAAAATAAAGATCTAAACTGAATCTTTGTAGCATACAATAAATATCTTGATGAAACTATACCTAGAGACCTTAGAAACACTATATTTGAGCCTCAATATCCTTGGTTTATCAACCTTGGATATTATCCTTCCTTGGTTTGTCATCCTTAGAAGAAATGTTACAACCTATGTGAGAAGACACACATGAATGAATAAGAATGTAAAAATAATAATATTAATATGCAATTCCTATTCTAGGGGCAACTTGGGTGCCCAAAATCAAATGTCCCACATGAGAATCTTGCATGCATTGGAATTAACTCATGTCAAAATATTCTCCTAACCTAACAACCAAGTCTCTATTATTCTCTTACAACCAATAGATCCATAATCTTGCCAAAATAAGACTTCCACCAAATGTTGCACCTAACTTGGACCCTAAATGATAATTTTAAATATTAATTTATTAATATCTTAGAATAACCTTATTTATTAAATTTTCATAAATTAATTTTCTAATTTTATTCCCAAATCCCGATTTTCTATTTTATAGAATTTGGAAGGGCTAATTTTCAAAAAGGGACATTACATATACTACCAAATAATTCCCTTTTCATATCCTTATAGTACCTTGTAGGTCAATTTTACCTTTGGAATTTATAACTTATCTCAGATTGGTTATACATGTACTTATCTTATATTTACTCACCTCATTCATATTGATATGAACATAATCTATTGTATGCATATCACATCCTTTTTATAGATTAATTTTTTTATCATTTTAATATTCTATTTTTAACTCTTTTATATATCTTGATATTTGGATAGCTATATAGATAGATAATACTAACAAAAATAGTACTAGGCTTAAATTTAATAATAATTGGTTGATAGTTCTACTTGACGACAATAACCATGATGATTATATTTCTACCCAAGTACACATTTTTAACAACAAACAACTTAGGTATTTTAGTATAAATCAAATTTGATATTGACACTATTTATTGAGGCATCTTAGTCATTTGAGAGGATGGAATCCTTGTGCTTCACAAATATTTGTAGGTTCAATTCTAATGGATGGGGTTCTAAGTAGATCACTAGTTGACAGAGTTATAGTTATATAATTCTTACATGCGCATTCCTCTACGAGTTTGTGTTGCATAGTGTAGCCAAGTTTCATGTATATTTGTGAATCATTGTAATTCTCTAAATTTTTTCTCTATAAAAAATCTTCTCTTGTTTGATCTATGTTGTTATTCCTTGTTAGATTCTATTGTAATCTCTACATATAGTAAAATTATTACAAAAAATATAGAGCTGTATAGGAGTGGACATGCTCACTAAAATGAAATGAAGTAAAATAAAATTATTCATTTTTAAAAATATATAGAATAAATAAGATAAATAACATAAGTACCAAAATCTACCATAGGTCACAACATTGGAAAAAAAGTATCAAAGGTAAATTGATCTAGACAATGAATAAGAAAAAAAATGATAATTAAATAAAAAACATGACGTAAACAAGTTCTAATAGATAGTCATAAATTATTGATTGATAGATAGAAAAAATAGTGTTAACTAGGTGAATTCTTCACAATGCAATCATTATAAAAAATAAAATAAAATCTATTCATGGTTTATCTTGAAGTCCATATTCATTATCCACATAAAATTTTAGTCAATTGATTAGAATATTTTTTAGTTCCGGAGAATATGTCTCACCTAAATAATTTTGTATATAATAGATGTTAGAATAAGTATTCTAATTAGAAACTTTTTGGATTTTGATGCAATTTTTTTAGTGATATCTAATCATGACCTATATAAACATGTGCTAACAATTGTCCTTAAAATTACCCCAAATAATGTAAGTGTAATATTTTATGCTTCAACTTGGCACATAAAGACTAGTTGGTAGGTCAAGATGACCTAATTTCAAGATTAATAGTAGGGACTAATTCTATAAATTATGAAACAGTTTGTGTACTTTCCAAAAGAAAGATAATGTTGACAGAGGATTATGACTATTTGCAAGGAGCGAGTATAAATAGAAGTAGAAATGATTTAGATTGTATGTCAATTCTTAGTAGAAAATCAATAGAAAAGTGTAAGGTATGTAACTTTCATGATTGTTATTTGATGAATTTATCTTGATCCTCATGTTCCATAATAAATACATATTCCTTCAAGTTCAATTTTTTAATACTATCTTCTTCCATATACTTCCCATAACTTCAATTTTTGTTAGTTAGTAAGAATGTTATAACTCCATCCTCACTTTCTCCAACCCCCATCCACCTTCTAAAACTATGAGATTATCTAAGTTATAACTTTACCTTTAAATATAAAATAATTTAATGATCCAATAGCCAACAATAATTTTACAACTTATTTTTCCTTAAAGAAAATAAATAATCTTCTCTTTACTCTCAAACTATTTGATATTTTAAACAAGTGTCACATAGTGCTAAGTTGAATGTATCATAATTTTATCAGGCTTAAGAATATTATATTTTTTATAATTTGATTGATTGATTATAAAAGAAAACTAAAACATACACATTCAATATGTTGGTTGATTCATAATGATCACAAGATATAGATTTAAAAATTGAAGATTAAATGATAAGCATAATATATTTGTTTCAATTTTTAATTTTAACTTTGTATTAATAATATTATTACAAGTATGATTATATTAATTTTTTAATACATATTCAAGATATATAAAATGATATTATCTAAATATATTATAAAATATTTAATAAATGATTTTTTAAATTTTATTATTTATCACTAAAATAATTTTAATATGTATAAAAACTTAAATTAAGAATAAAAATTTAGTTCAAATAAATAAATGCTATTTAAATTAGTAACATGTTTGTTTAAATTTTTAAATTTATATTCATAATATTATTAAAAGTGTAAATAGTTTTTATAGATATTAATAAACCAATTACTGTACACATGGCTTATTTTTAGTAAATAAAAATATTAATACATTAAATTAACCAATATCTTTATTGTAGAATACTACATGCCTATATTTTATGATACCACATGCCTATATTCTAAGATACTACATGCCTATAAAATATTAAATGTCTATATTCTAGAATATTGATGCTACATACCTAAAGACTAGAATACTACATTTCTATATTCTAGGATACTACATTCCTATATTCTAAGATATTGCATGCATATATTCTAGGGTATTGCATAAATATTGCATTCTCATGTTGAAAGCTATATATTATATTAAAATTATAATGTAAATTTTATGGTAGTGTATTTTTATATTTTACCTTATGAACCAAATGTAGTTACATTCATTTATTAATGTTAGATAAAGTATAATAGCAACTTCATATTTATAATCTTTAATGTATTATAAAAAAATAAAACATATGGCTAATAATAATAACAAGATACAAATTGTCAATAGTGGCATAGTGTGATGGTTAAGGTGATGTTGTGTTGTTCTTGCTATCAAATTTCAAACCCCATTAGGATGTTATTGTTGAATATTTAAATTGAGGGACCTCATTGAATCAAATTGTTTACCTTTTTAAAATATATATTATTTTTTATTTTTTATTTTTAAAATTCAAAATTGAATAAATATAGTTTTGATTTCAAATTTTGATATTGATAATATTATTATAAATATAATATGTTGGCTCATAATCATTATATAGTGTGTTAATATTAATTATTAAAATGATGTAAATGTTAGTAATATTATCTAAATACATTATAAAAATTTTAATAAAGGATTTTAAAAGAAAATTTATTGATTATCTTATAAAAAAATTAACAATGCACTAAAATTAAAAACAAAAATTAAACATATTAATTTTTTGTTTGAGATATACATTAATATCAATTATTAAAAATATGTAAATGTTAACATTGGAATTTGTAATTCTCCATTTTATATTTATTAAATAATATTATATAAATACATTATTAGATATTTAATTAAAAATATTGTTTAAAATAAATATGTTAATTATCATAATATTATTTTATTATAAAATATAGATATTCAATTAAAAATATAAAAATTAAATTAATAAAATCGTTCTAAAAATCTTCAATAATACTCAAAACTTTTAAGCCAATCATATTTATGAAAAATAAACTTTAAATGGATGAAAATAACTTATTAATAACTAATTAAAAAGAAAAACATAACAATAAATATTATAAATAGACTTATTTTATCCATTTGTATTTGAGTTTTTTTTCCACATATAAATTTTTATTTATCATAATAAAGGCAGCGCTGATGGATAAATTACTCTAGAATATTAATATGCAGATTTTAACGCCTATCTTGTCGGGCAGTGAAGAAGGCAGCAGCTACTGGCAATCCCATTCCATAAAGCTCTGCAAACTGCCTTGTACTGAAATTGATACGCGAAGGAGGAGCTTCTATTATTCCCCACTCCCTTTGCTCAAACAACACGAACACATATCTATGAAATCCAAACTGCGGCAAAGGGCTCTCATAGCTAACCACTGGTCCACCTGTATGAAAAAAACATGAATTTCACTTCCATTTGAATCAAGGTTTTTTTTAAATGATTGTCGAAATATTTTTTCATCAACATTTCAGATTATCTTTTACAATCTTAGAGAAAGGAAAATGGATGATGAAAAGAGCTGGAAGGGAAAAATGGATCTGATCATGTAAGTAAGAGAAAAAAAAAATGAATGATAATGTGAATTAGAGAAGAGATAATAGATCTAGAATGATCCAAAACGTTAATGAAAAAATATTTATACAGTAAAATCTAAAAATTTTAAGAAACTTAATATTATACATTAGAGAAATTAAAACAAATACTCCCTGGAAAACCATTTAGACAGTTTTTGTAACCAAATTCAATATTGCAAACAAAAATTTAACCATATAAACTTGCTCGAATTCAAAAACTTCAAGTACGAAACAGTCTCTTTACGTACCAAAAGAGCTGGATTGCCTTCCAGGTATGTCCGCCACCATCCTTCACAAATTAAATGCAAAGATGTAAATTGATATTGAGCATGTTTATAATAAAATAAGGACAACCTTTAAATAAATGCATGAAAGCATATAATTAATTTACCGATTAATAAAGTCCCAGAACTATAACTATAACCAGGACGCACATTATAATCAATGAACAACAAAATGTTGCAATCTTTCCCAGTTTGACGACAATACCAGAGAAGATACTCGCGCCAAACGGGGTCGGAAAAACTAGGGGCATCTGGATCTGTCATTATCTGAATAAAAACAACCAAAATCACCCACAGAGACAATTGAAACCATGGTTATAGCTTCTATGCTATGAATGAAATGAATATATACAATCCAAGCTCTAGGCTCTGTAAATCAAAATCATATTATTATTACCAACGTGTAAAATTTGGCAGGATTGCCCTCAACAGTAACTTGAGGCGGTGATGAGACAGCGGACGGCATCAGTAGGACTCCATTATTGACTTTCGTATTTGCGTCGTACACAACGCTCATTTTTACTGTTGCAGTGAAGTCGTCGACAACATCCCCAATCACTCTCCCTTGTCTCAAGTGTGTCCTCGATCTCGACGTCATTCTCTCAGGCCTTTCTCTACGACACAAGCTTTCCAAATTCAAATAAAACTTGGCTTATTGGAGGTACTTATAATAGCTGTATAAGTTTCTAAATAAGGCATACTTTGGCTAGGCCCAACATAGAAAATTACAGCAAAAAATCCGCAAGAGGAATCCGTACATGATGCGTAACATTATGTATCATCAATGCGGGCTTTTCCATGACCAGAGCATTGGATTGTGATATCGTAAATTATTGTTCCACTCTCATGGAATTATGAATATGTCATAGTTGGTATTTCCCATTACTTCATTTGCATTATGACTTTTATGACTTTTGTCAGAATTGTGTATTTGTGGGTTATTTAGTGGATTGCGAGGGAATCTCTCACTGGTTAATAATAGTCATGTCTAAGAGTAGTGTAAATGTGGTTATTGTTTCATGGTGGAGCATGAGTGTTTTATATATATAATTTTGAACCTAAAAGATAAGAGTTTTATAAAAAGGTAAGATTCAGTTCTACTTTAAAACTTAACTTTACATTGATATAGGTTTATGAATGAAAACAATATTTTTTGAGAATATAAAGTATAAAATTGATAAATTAATTTTAGAAACATAAACATCACAAATTAAGGAATCTGGTATCAAACATTGAAGGTCACTGTCTAGGATTCTAACACATCATGTGCACATCCACACTTTGGGGTGTCATCCATATGGCCCAAAACATTGAAATACTGCTAGTAAACATCCAAATATCGCTCAATCATTTACCTAGTCTACAAAATTAGAATGTTAATATACTAGAATTATATTAGATGATGAAATTGATAAGGAAACACAACAAATGGCAAGATTTCCATCATTTTAACATTAGACAAAAGAATGAACAATAAACAAGAAAGGACTTGAAAACATTTGTGTAGTTGAGTGCCCTTATATTAATTACAAACACAGGTAAAGTGACCCAAGAGCATCCAGGTCCATAGGATATTTTCCATAACCCAAAAATATTTCCTTTTCAATTTAGTTGCTTGGAATTTGGTGGTCTAGTTTTGGTTAGTTACTTAGGAGGAAATTTGAAATTTAATTTTGATTAAATGATGTTGTTATCTTGTAGAGGCTGCAAATGATTAGTCACAAATCAAATTTAATAGGATTTGGATGTACCTTCAGTAATTTATGGCCTTACAAGTTGTCAACCTCCTACCATACTTACAAATAAATTACATATGAACCAAAATATTGCTACTATAAATTACTTGGTGAGTTTTAATAGTTTTCTTGCATTTTGGAAATCATGATGTCATCTGACCTTACAGAGATTCCATATGCATCTGAATATTTGTGGGAACTTGAGCACTATTTATCTTTTGCAAAAGCCTCACATGCATCTAGATGTTTGTGAGTATTTTTGTTGTCATTGATATTTGTGGGTAGTCCCTAGTGAACTAAACCTAAGAATATCATGATCTAGTTTTAATGAATAGTTTTGCTTATAGTGTTAGCATGACACCGTAATGGTGTCATCTTGTATCGATTATAGAAAGTTATCATCCAACAAAACCCAAAGTGGAATTTTATGTTTGAAGTAGTTGATTGCAAAAGTTCCACTTGCTATTGCACTTGTGGATTTTTGGCACACTATTACAATTTTAGGTCTCTATTTTTTATTACACCTTGTGAGAACTTTGAGGTCATTTGGAATTTGCAAACCTTCAACCCGAATCTTCATTTTAGTTTCTTGTAATAGATTGGTTATTGTAACGACTTAGTTTAAATCTATTTTGACTTCAAACCTATTGATGGATAAAATGAAGGGGATTACACTCACTTGGGACCTTTTGGAAAATTGCAAAAAAGGTCAATTGTAGACAATATCAATTGGAAATGGTGATGATTGGTGATAAAGCGAAAGCTGGTGGAGGAGTGAGAAAACTTGGTTTGACTTTAAATTTTGAGGATGGCAGTTTTGGTGGTGATGATTATGAAGGAGGTTTGGCTTCTACTATGGAGGGGTTTTTTTGTGTGTGTTGGTGTGGTTTGCAGTGATGGGGTTATTTGTTTTTTGGCTATCTATAAGGTGTCCATGGTGGATTTGACTATTGGCAAGGTATTGGAGATTTTGGTCTCTACATTCAAGTATCCTACTATGGGTCATGTCTCTCTTCCTATGGTGGGGAAGGATGATTCCTCAGAGATTCATACTTTAGAGTCTAGTTTCTCTTACTTGACTCTTGAGGTTGATAATGTGGGGGCTCACACTGATGATCAACTATGTTGTGGGCCTCCTCTTCTTGCTCAATGCTAGTCATATTTATTGGCTCCAAGCCTAAATGAAAAAGTGTTTTGTCATCTGTTAGAGTAAATATCATATTTCTGCTTAAGTTTACTTAGGCTTGCATTATATTTTAATAGTGCATTTAATTAATCAGGTGGTTTTCTCCCATGTGGGTAGTTTTTACACCCGTCACCTATTTTTCTTGCCTTTAAAAGGTTGTACTATTATGTGATTTATCATCTCATTTTCAATGCGTTTCTCTTCAGTGAAATATCTTCTCTCGTGCTTGTGAAGGTTTATTTCTATAGTTGGTCTTCCTGGGTGTGCTGCTCTCTCATGGTATCAGAGCCACCCACTTTAACTCCTTCCTAAAAAATTTCGTCGAAGATTTTGAGATCAATTGGAGATTATTCAACATTTGAATATTTTTTAATTTTTCAAAATTGCCTCATTCTATTTTTCTATTGGAGGCATCATTGGCATAACATCTTGTTTGTTTGGCCGATTTCCTTCACCCCCATCCTCAAATCTGCTATCATTAGCACTGGCATGAAGGACAAAAGCCGATCATTTTCTTCCTGTTGGAGGCCTACGTGTTGAAGGCCGATTTTATTTGATGCTATGGCATGTTTTTTTTCCAAACCTGGAGGCTCTCTTTGCATTTTTTGTAAAACTATTTTGACTATTGGAAAGCCATTTTTGTTTACTTTGAAAGCTGCAAAGGCCAGGTTTTTCTACACTAGAGGCTACCTTTTTTCCTTGGAAGGCATTCGATTTACATCTTGGGTGTTTTTCTTTTTGAAGGATTTTTTAATCAAAGTTTATATAAAGTTTTGCAAGAAATATTTGGTTAGGGTTTGGACGTGGGACTGTGTCAAGTTTTTTTTGAAGTGCTCTTAGGATCTTTAATCCCACATTGGATGTGTGGAAATATTTTGTGCTATTTAAATACATTTGGCTTGCAAGTGGTTTGAGCAAAGGCTCACATGGAGGATTTGTCAAAGCTCACATGCCTCTGAGTTTTTGGTGTGGATTTTCTGTGACTTGTGGAGTTGGTGACTTAGCCATGTTGAAGTGTCTTTCACATGGATCGATTAAAAAAGGTGCCATTATTTTTCTCCAATTTTTTTTTCCAGTTCCAAAAATTAGCCTTTTTGCTTGGAAAAAGTGGTGAAAATTATTTATTGGAGGTTTTTTTTAGTTTGGTTTAATTTTTCCTTTTAGTGCAATATTTTTCATGGATACTCCTAGAACCATTTAATTGTTAACTCACTATAATTACCACACCTATAAAATGAAAATGTGTAGATTGCTTCAGTCTCAAGGTCTTTGGTCCACACTAAGTGCTACACAACCCTCTCTCACCAAGGAATATGAAATATTTTCCCATCAAAATAAGTGTGATCAAGCTATGGGTTTGATGAAATTAAATTTTTATGATAGTCTCCTTTTTCATGTTGATGAGTTGAGTACACCCAAAGAAATATGGGATAAGTTAGAAAACTCATTTTGTTAGGTCAATGAGATCCATGCATTACAAGTGGAGGTTGAATTAACCTTTCTTACCTCTGAAGCATTTCCTACTATTGATGACTTTCTAGTGAATTCAAATCAGTAAGGTCACAACTGGTAGGGTGTGGGAAGAGAAAAACTGATAAGGAGTCTATTTTCTTGATATTGTCTATGTTGAGAGGCCCATTTGTTGTTTTTTCTTCTACCTTTTACTCCAAAATGGATGCCTTGGCTACTACATTCAAAATGCGCTCTTTTGAGACCTTTTGTGACTGATGGACAAGGGAGCAAGACAAACTTGTCCAGTTTGAGGGGGTCCTTACAAATCATGCATTGGTTGCACAAAGCTCATAGAGTAAGGGAAGAAGAAGCCTAAACCTAAGATAGAACCAAATGAGACTTCCACCTCCACAAAAGAAGATAAGCCTAAGAAGGAAAACCTCAGTTGTGCGTAATGTAAAAAGAAAGGTCATGATGAGCATCCTTGTTACATGAAGAAGATTGATGAGTTCTCACACCTTCTTAAAAAATAATAATATACCACTATCCTCTTCTATGATTCCTTCTACAACCTTTGCATCTTCATCTGAACCATCAACTAGGCCTACACAGTTTGGAAATGCAAGAATTACAAATAGTAAAGAAGATAAACAATACATGGGTATGGGACATGCAGTGGTGACTTCTGTAGTTGATTCTCACTATGATAGATGGTTTCTAGACTTAGGTGCATCATCTCACCACATAAGTTCTTCACCTTATCCTTTCATTGGTATTCATCCTTCTAACACTTCCAAGATTTTGTTGTGAGACAGTAATATTTTGGATGTTCAAGGGATAGGAACTATTTATATAGATGATGGTTTTTTTTCAAAATTTCTCTCTTCTTTGATGACAGTTGCAACATGGCAGTTGATTCAACCAAATTGTCTTTGGAGGTTGAAATTGTTGAGCCTTCACTTTTATTTGATCTGTCACATTTCTTGGCTGTGTTTGATCATGATTATGTGATGGATTATTCTATTTTGAGACTACCTTCCCCTTATCAGTTGTATATGGAGTGACTTCTTCATCATCTAGTGGACTTGCTTCTTCCTAAGGGAAGAGGTATTTCTTTTAGGCATTGGATCATCTTCTATTTTCAGGCATATTTCATCGACGTTGGAGCTTCTTCATTGTGGGGGGGCTATATAGTATCACACTTTCCCTCTTATGGTAGGGGGTTTATTAATTTTATATACATGAGGTATGTATTCCTTGAGGGGTGTGATTGAGTCCTCCATCTAGGTATCATTTTTTCTTTTCTTTTCTCTCTTTTGGAGAGGGGTTTTTTCCCATTAGGTTTTTCTCCTTTTCTTAGCTTGTGAGAGATTTTTATGCATTGTAAATGGGTACCTAAAATGGTTGTGTAGTTGGGACCCATACTACATTTTACGTATTCATTCTCCCTAAGTTGCACTTAAGGGGGGGTGTTAGAGTAAATAGCATAGTTACAGTTAAGTTTACTTAGGCTTGCATTATAGTTTAATAGTGCATTTAATTAATCAGGTGGTTTTCTCCCATGTGGGTAGTTTTACACCAATCACCTATTTTTCTTTCCATTAAAAGGTTGTACTATTATGTAATTTATCATCTCATTCTCAATGCATTTCTCTTTGGTGAAATATCCTCTCTCGTGCTTGTGAAGGTTTATTTTTGTAGTTGGTCTTCTTAGGTGTGCTACTCTCTCATCATCTAACCCCATGGTATCCTCAATTATTTATGGTGAAATCACTCTATCTATTTTAGACACCATTATGCAAAAAAACTTTTTTTTGATGGAGTTCTCCTTGGTTGGGAGATTTCTGGGTTCTAGGCCTAACAATGAAGTGGTGCACTCCTGGATAAGGAAGAAGTGGTTTCTCAAGGGTCAAGTGGAAGGAGTAGTAATAGCTAGAGGTTTCTTCACATTCTCTTTCTCTTGTGAAGAGGATTTGAGGATATTATTTTCTAAAGGCCCGCAGATGATATGGTGCTCCTCCTTAGCCCTTCATCCTTGGGAACTAGGTATGAACCTCTCTAAATGTTTGGTAACTTTGAATCTATTTGGATTAAGGTTTCAAACTCACCTTTGGAATATTGGGATGAGTCATGAGGAAGTTTTCAAAGGAAAATCTAGTTTGTTTGGGAATATTGTTTGTATTAATGATATGATAGTCTCTAGTAGGTGGTTGGTGTTTTCTAGATTATGTGTTCTGGTGGATCATAAGGTGAACCTTCTTGAGTTTATGCTCTTGAAATCAAAATATGGTATTTGGAAGCAATTGATTATTTTTTAATCTTTCATCTACAAAAATCAAGTCATTGGGTGAAACACTACCCTTCAAAAGTTGATGTGCTTGCACCAAAGATATCAAAGGAGAAAGTGGTGAATGAGAAGGATATGTCTTTAAATCTCAATACTTCAATTTTTATGAAGTTTGTATTATTAAAGGGGGTTCCCCCTCCATTGACTATTGTGGAGGAATGGTATCGTGCTACCCTTCCTCCACTCCTATGGTGGAAGGAGCTAGGGAGATTGTCCCCTTGTTCAATGTCAACATATCTCTCCTTGGGCCTTATGCTTCTTTGGTTAAATGATTTCATTCATCTCCATTTGTGGGGATGTTGGTCATGGTGGATTCACCTCTAAGTTAGGTTGTGAGCAATGATTTCATCACTTAGCATCTAGTTACGGTGCATGATTCCCTCACTAGAGTTAGGGGAGGGAAGAAAAAATAGTCTCTCCCATCCCCTTTCAGTTTGAAAGGTGTGCTTACTAGGAGATAGAAATATCATTATGGTTTAGATCACATAGGGTAGGGTAGACTATCCTCTTAGAAAAAGAGAGGGAATGCAAAAAATATATTGATGAAGGGGTTCAAAAAACCCTTTTTGAGATGTGCTCCAAGAGCACACCCTTAGGTTGTAAATGGAGATTATCTCTTGTAATATAATGAGGCTTAATAATTTTCACAAGAATGACCTCCTTAGAAATATTATTCGTGATCAAAATATGAAAATACAATGTTATAAAATTGAGAGATTCAAAAATAACCTTCTCAAAGATTGTGGTTTTGATGGGTTCAGTTTGGATGGTGCCTTGGGTGGTATTGTGACCCTCCAGAACTCCAAGACCATTAGGGGTTCCCCATTGGAAGCAGAAGTAAATCACTTTGAAACTTAGGTCCATCATTGAAAAGATGATTCCTCTTGGGTCATATCCAATATCTATGCCCCAAATCCAAAAATAAGTAAGAAGGTTTCTTTGGGAAAGGATTGTGGCTCTGAGATCCCCGCTCCATAATTATTTCTAGTTGGTCATGGGGGATTTCAACACTCCCTTGAATGATAATGAGAATATGAGTGGCTACCAAATCCCTTATGATAATAGATTTTATCTAAGCTATTTCATTGATGAAAATGCTCTTATGGACCTTTCCCTTCAAGGTTCTCCTTTCACCTGGTCCAAAAAAAGAATAGGTGTTGATCTTATTCTGGTAAAATTAGTCAAGCCTTTGATTTCTTTTAATTGGCTCCTAAATTATAATTTTTCTCTTTCATCCTTCACTAGGTGTGGGTTTGATCATTTTACCAACTCTCTGTCTAGATAGAATTGGTAAGAAGAAAAAAATTCCCGTTAGATTTGAAGCTATATGGCTTAGACATCCCAATGTTAGAGATTGCATTAAGGAATGGTGCAAACTGGAAATTGATGGTAGCGTTATGTTTAAAATTGCTAATAAATTATCTGACATTAAACTTATAGTTAGAAGGTGCAATAAGGAGTCCTTTGGTTAGATATTCAATGACAATAAAATGGTGTCCCAATTCCTAGATGAGGATCAACATGATATTCAGTCTAGTGGCATGGTTGAGGTGCTTTAATTGGAGGAAGAAGCCTTGCTCTTGAGACTCAATGATACTATTTTCAAGGTGGAATATTTTGGAAACAACGTTCTTGGGAAATTTGGCTTATGTCTAGGGACTATAACTCCAAACTATTTCATCTTTTTTCTCTTAAACATAAGTTTTCTAACAAAATCAAATAAATCATTTCTAATGGCTCATTGTTAGTTGATGAATTGGCCATACAAAATGTGGCTTCAGATTTCATTACTAATATTTTAAAAGGTGGTATTTATTTGGAACGTGAACTTGAGAACACCTTTCTTGATGCCATTCCTAAGATTATTTTAAAGGAAAAAAAAACAAGAATCATATTGCCATCCCCTCTACTAAGGATATCAAGATGGTTATTTTCTCTTTTGAGGGGAAGAAATCCCCTAGTCCTGATGGCATCCCCTTTCTTTTCTTCCATTATTTTTGGGATACAATTGCCTTTGATGTGATTAATACCATGAAAGAGTTTTTGGTTGGAAAAAGGTTCTAAAAGAGCTCAATTCCACTTTCCTTGCACTCATTCTGAAGGTCCCTGGAGCATCTACATTTGAATATTTTACACCTATTAGTCTATGCAATGATATTTACAAAATATTCTCGAAGGTCTTGGCAACTAGACTCCAAGCAACTCTTCTATTGATCATCTTTCAGAAACAAAGTGTCTTTGTTCATGGTCACAAAATTCTTGATTATATTATCACTATTCATGATGTTGGCCACTCCCTTTTGATCAATAAAAAGGTTGGTTTCTCCTTAAGTTGGATATTCTAAAGCATGTGATAGAATCAACTAGCATTTTTCTGCTTTAGGGGTTGTCTTGTTTTGGAATATGTCCTAAGCTCATGCAACTCATTGATTAGTTGGTTTTGGCTTCCTACATCTTGGTCCTAGTCAATGTGATAAGTAATCTAAATGTTTAGGATATATTATTCAAGGGAAACAACCATAGATATATAAGGGCAATGAGGACGCCAGGATGTAGTTGAAATAAAGCAGTTGAAATGAGTGATTGATGGAACTATCTTAACAAAAACATCTCAACAAAAAAGTACAATCAAACTAACTCCATAGCAACATTACAATGTAATATATTTGCTAATATTCCCCCCATTATTACACTGTTCGTAAAAAAATAAAACCTTACAATTCATCTTGCCAAGGGACCCCCCTGAAGGCTTACATGAAAAAACTTGCTGACTACAAATTATGTATACATTCTTGAGAAAATTTTCCTTTTGAAGAAACAAATATTAAATCATGTGAGACTCCTACAGAAGCTCCAAGTTGAATTCCTAAGTTATTCCTCCATGAACTCTCGAGCCATAGACCAAAATTATTAGACAACCACCTAGTGGAATCCCTAAAATTTATGTGTTCCACTAAAAATTATTGCATATATGACTGTCTTTTTTGGTCTATGGTGTGTCTTGAGGCTTAGGGTTTTCATTTTATCCTCTATTCTAGGGTTTGGTTTGTTCCCTAAAACCCTTTGAAAATTTTTGTGTTAAACCCTTGTGTGCATTCTAATATGATGTTGACTGGTATTACTTAGTTCCTAATTTTTCGAGTTACAACTTTAGCCATTAAAATCATTCACTTATCAGCCCCTAATGCCTAGTGTTCATAATTGTTACTCGTTGAGTCATTTTAAATCATGTCTATGTTATATGGGTTCAAAAATGTCTTAAATATCTACCATGATTCCTAAGTCTGGGTTTATAAAACACTTAAATTCCTTTCGATTATAATCTTAGTGAATGACCCCTTTTAAGTAATCTTATAGATGCATGTTCCTTTTGAAACCTTTATGATTTTTCAATGGGTCCCACCAAAGTTTTCCTATTTTTTTCCCACTAGCTCATGGGAATAAAGTATTATGATAAAAAATTTGGAGGGATAGTGAGCGGGTGACACTTGTCTATCCTCATTGTGGATCCTACCAATTTTCAAAGGCACTGATGGAGGGATAGTAGGCGGGTGACACTTGTCTACCCTCATTGGGGACCCACTATCAAATCTTGGCTCATGGAGGGATAGTGGTGACTTCCACATGGAATAATCGCCACCATCTGTAGGACTATTGAAATTAAGCAAATATTTTGAAAAAATACTTTGGGTGACTATGATAATTATTAAAAGCCATGCACTACTAATGAACCTCAAGTGCACTTACAAAATTATTTCATGAGATGTTTTAATCTTGACTATTCATCACATGATGACTAGCCTAGATCTTAAATAGTGTACATGTTGTGGTCACTGGGTTGAACTGGGCCATTTCCTGCTAGCCTACGACCACATATCTAAACCATGTAGATTCTAATGGGCTAGTAGGCTACTAACATGTGGATCTTGTGGTAGCTTGTAAAGTGCAGTGGGGCCACGAAGCTAACAAAAGGGATGCACACTTGGCAGAAATAAAGCATGATGGATGACGAGTAAACAAAAGTAAAAATGTTCAAAATTTGTTGATTTCATGTGAGCCACATGTTGGCCCACATCATGATGAGGTCTACAATAGGAATTCAAAGGTTCTAAAAATGAAATCATTGAGCCATTATGGTTTATGTGAGCGAGTAGTAATGAAAAAGTTGATGGTTTTCTATCGAATTGAAGGTTTTGTTCACCATAAAAGCTTATTTTAAAGCTTGTAGCTGATTGCAAATATATTACAAAGGCATTTCCACACAATTAAGAAGCTGTTGCAGAGCGTTTTGATTTCCTGGCATCTCCAAATTAGGGCTTTCTATGATTTAAACCAATAAGTAAAATATGCACTCCTTGAGCTTGAAATTACCTTAGTTTTCATTCAATCACAATTGTTGTTATCTAATTTCCAAGTAGGGCTTCTTTTAAGGTTTGACGTTCATTAAGTCTGTTGCAATTTAAAGATTTTTTTTAATCTTTGCAACAAATCACCTTAAAACCTAAAGAGACCTAGTTTAAACCAATCAAGCCCTAGGTCAAATTATCCATTAGACATGTCATCAATAATCAGATCTTCTACACCAAAATCCCAAGCCTTTTCTTTCAAATATAAAGTTAGAACCTTAGTCTAGGATTTGTTTGAGCAGCTACCACCCTCTACATCTGAAAAGGAAAAAGGGAAACCTATGTTCTATGGCCCTGGGGTTAAGGGAAACCTTTAGATTTTAAGTCTTGGCCCACTTTTTGATGTCAGTAAGAAAGGAAAGGGAAAGATCATTTTGGGACCCTCTAATGTGGATCCCCTCCCTATCAAGTATTTTTCCCCCTATTTTCAAATGACTTTCTACTCCATCTGTCAGATTTTGGGGTTTGATCCCTCTTCCGGCATGCCAATTTCCCATATGTATATGGCTGCAAACATTTATCACCCCAACATTAGCATTGAAGAGTGGATGACAAACTAGGCCTACATATCTAGAACAAACCGAACATTTAAATTTTTTACACCAAGGACTTACTCACCTCATCTTTTTGCATTAGACATTCCCCATAGGTCAAATTTTTAGGTCATATTTTTAGCTTGTATAAACCTCTTGATTAGGAAGTTCATCAAACTTAGACTAGACCATAGCTTCAAATCTGTATTCTCTTTACCTTATCTTTAAAAAAAAAATCATCCTATTCCTTCGTCATTTAGGTTGGTTCCGCAACTCATCAGTCTAGTGTGAGACTACCTTGTCAACATATCCTATCAGTACTCAAGGTCATTGATAATAAAATTAGTTATTATACCTATCTTAGTTTGATTAACATCCGTATCTTTAGTTTACTAGAGGTTTTAGTCTTCATCCTAGGTCATAGGACTCTATCCCTTTGTCTCACATCTTCCATACCCTAGTCATAGACACACTTCTAATTTTGATCATTACATGACATTATCTTATTCATACCTTTACTATTGTCACCTTGACTCTTAATCATGGTATCATTATTAGGCATCCCTATATCTTCAAAAAAACAAAAAAAATAGCTTCGGTTGTTGAACAAGACAACTGAGAGGGGGATGAATCATTTGTCACAGATTTAAACCTTAATTCATTCATCAGAACTAATCGTTAGCACTGCTTAGATGATTAAAAATTAAATACTAGTGTAGAAACTAAAAACCATCACGCAAAAACAATAACACTAGATTTACATGGAAAACCTAAAAAGGGAATAACGATAGTGAGGATTAACTCACACTATAGAGATTATCAAAACCGATTACAAGAGGCTCCCTGCCTATGAAACAAGCCTCACTTCCAAAACAAGTACTCACTGTCCAACAAGGCTAGCAACCTGTAGGGCTCACTACCATAGAGATACAAAGAAGATAGAATAGATACATTACAAAGAGAATACAATATCAATGCAATGGAAAAATCCACCACAATTTTCTCAACCACTTGTAGTCATGCATGAATGATAGAGTAAACCTTTTTCTCACTACATCTAGAAACTTAGTATTTAGGCTTCACACTGATTTGCAACATTCACATCACACACACTCATTGAGTCATATCAATCTCACAACTATTTGTTCTATTTCTTTGCACTTATCTCTCTTTCCTCATGTGAACTATGATAATGTGGATGCATCTACACTTTGACCAAATGAGGTACAAAGAGAGAGATCCAATTTCACACACTCCACACTCAAGGATAGCTTAGAGATCTTCACCCAATAAAGGATGGAAAAGATCTGACAATAAGATATCCTAGGATATGATTTGAAATTAATAAAGTGGGTTCACCACCAAGTGTAAACTTGGAAAAGACAATGAATTGGAAAGCACAATGTGATATGCAAACAAATGCTAAATGACCTAGAAAGATGCACAAAATGCAATAAAAAGCTATGAAACTAGAAATGTGAACTAGGGAAACTAGAGGAGTAAAAATGGAGGTCTGGATTCCTAGAAAATCTAATGTTAATGCTAACTGGGACTCATATTCCAATCTGGACAAATTAGTCCAGTTTTAGGGAAAAATGTGCCAAAACAGGTTTCTACCAAAAGGGTATTCAGATCTACAAAAATATTTTTCATTCTTGTATAGTGGGACTCATTCGCCAATAGTGGTGAATTAGTCCACTTTTTCTTTTCTTGAAATTTGGACTGGATCCTATGCCTCTTAGTCTGCTCTACTCTGTTTGACTAATTTTTGTGTTTGAATCTGCAAAATTCCACCTGTAGGCCTTCTCCAAGCTTCTCCTAGGTTTGATGAAATTTTTAACAACTCTAACAACTTTAAATTTTTTCTCCACCTTTGCTTCTTGGAAAATCTACAACCTAGCCTTGTAAATCACACAGAAGAAGAGTGAAAATTGTTGTGGGGGTTAGTGAATAGGGGTTTTCCTTGGTCAAACCCCATTTTGGTAATTAAACCTTGAAATGAAAGCCAATATGAAAGGATAATTATGAATGAACAAAAAATAATGTTGTAACTCACCAAAACCTAGTAATAAGGTGTTACAAACATGTAAGTAATTGCTCCAATGGATGTAGACTTGGAATCTAGATTGATGTTGATAGATCTTGAATGAAATTCTTGCTTGAAACACAAATCCTACATCACAATTTTTTGGTCTAAAACAACACGATGCAAGAAATATTTGACATGATGAATGACTCTTGAAGAATGCCCTCAAATGCTTGATAATCTGCTCATGAAATTCCTTGAATGCTCTTGTGAACTCAAATTTGCTAAAGGCATTAACACTTGAATGCTATACCTATGAAAACAAGAGATAACCTTGTATTTATACTCAATTATGAAATAATTCCCAAAATTACAACACTAAGGCTGACCTCCAATCTTGGAGAATAAAAAACCATCAGAAATTTAAATAAAATTTGAATTTTGAGTTAAAGGGGGCTCATTTTCCACCTTGGGTAAATGGGTCCCACCTAAGGGGACTCATTCGCCCATAATGGTGAATGAGTCCCACTTGAGGAATTTGAGGTGTGTTTTTGGGATTTGAATGTTTTAAATGCCTTTTGTTAGGATTATCCTAAAAAATACACATAACTAAGGCCTATGGATGCAAAATGGGGCCAATTAAAGCATAAGAAAGCCCAATTATTAATGATAAGCGTAGAGAAATGTGAAAGTGTGATACAACACTTTACAACACTCCAAATAAGGCAAGAATTATTTTGATTATGCTTAACTACTTGATATAATCCTAGAAAATTGTGAAATTGTTTTACAACACTTCACAACACTTTTGCAAGGCACCATTAAAATTCTATCAGTTCACAAGGATCCAAGACATAATGTGAATGTGTTATCCACATTACAACACTAAATCAAGGAAATATTAAGCTAAAATCACAAGCAAGGTTGAACGAGTCAGAAAAAGTAGAAGGGTTACTTTTTTGGTGACCACATTTAGCCCCCACTTTAGTGAGAGGATGAACCTGCTCCAAACTCACACTAAAGTAGACCAACGCACATCAATAGGGGTTCAAATGGACCAATGCTAGCAATATGGGACAACAACGATCAAGAGGGGTGATCAAGCCCCCAGGATCAAGATCCCATGACAAACCAACATAAGCACAAAGGAAAGAAAATAAAAATTATATAAAGAACAATGACAAGGCCAATTATACACTGCCAAAGATGACAAAGAAAGAAGAAAAGAAATAAAAGAATCCGATCAAGATTCAACTATTTTTCCATCCCGATGTGGATCATATCTAGGTTGTTTGTTCAAAAAATGCATACTCACTTTGAGGCAATGAAAATCCTGGCTGCCCGCTAGGTGAGAAATCCTAAAATGGTCAGAAACATACACTCATGGTTGGTATGTACTCACACACACACAAACAAGTGGCTATGTGGAAATTCATGCCTCAGATTGGGATTCCCACTCAACCATATGAAATTTATACCTCTTGATAACTTTAATAAGGTGCCACAAAAAAATAATTTTTGAGCTTCATGAGACAAGAAAATTTTTTTATGTTTAGAGCTCATGAACAAACGTGGTGGAACTACATGAATGCAAGTTGTGTTATGCAAGGTGGCCATAAAAAAAATAAATGAAAAAATGAAAAATGCAAAGAATTTTCAAAGGACTCTTGCTTAGTTCATGTGAGGTCTTTAACTTAGGGAACATTGTGCCTAATTTCTCCAAAAGAGAGGACTGGTCAATGAATAGAAAATTTGTAACTTAGGGGATGTATTGTGTCACATCAAGCCACAAAGAGGAATGTAATATGCTAAGATATATCATGCTCATGAAGGAAATCACACCCAATGTCAACCACAAAGTGACAAATGCATTATATGAAGTATAAAGGCTGCACTAAGAACCATGAAAAAAAGGAAAATGAGAAAGAATAATGCCAATGTATGCCACCACTGTAAAGAAATCGCTAAACACCATACTGTGAGAAATTACTTTAAATTAGCAAATGAAAAATTCACACAAGAAATAAGACATGAGATCCAACATGGAAATCCCTATGCCAAGTGACATGTTTTCGAGTGAAGTTGCATCATGTAAAAGAAAAAGAAGAGAGAGAGGTTATCCCCAAAATAAAAACACCAAACACATAAGGGATCTATGGATTTGGGGTTAGTATGTTCTTTGCTACAATTTTTTTTGAGATCTCAAAATTGTCATCATTTCCCATATACACATAAAACTGGAAGAATGACACAAAGAGAGTGAAAACAAAGAAAAACCTTTTGGGTCAACATGGAAGAAACATGAATGTTTTGATACCTTGCATCATCCTCAAAATGAGAACACAAGACAAGCAAAAATGAAAAGGAAAATGGAATAAATAAAGCCTTTTGGGTCAACTTGGAAGAGACATAGGGTGTCTCGATGTCTTGCATCATCCCCAAAAGGAAAACACAAGACAAAGGAAAAAGAGAAGCAAAAAGAAAAAGGAAAAGATTGTGGGTCAACATGGAGGAGACATGAATGTCTCGATGCCTTGCACCATCTTCAAAAGGAAAAAACAAGACAAAGGAAAAAGATAAAGTGAAATGCAAAAATATTTATGACATAGAGAATAATGAAGGTACAAATAGAGGAATGCCACAAGGAGAGGACATAAAAAAAAAACATCACAAGGGATCACATTACGCACATGTAATCACACAAAAGAAAATGAAAAAGAAATAATGTAAAAGACTAGTAAGGCAAATGCAAGTCAACCTATGAGCAAGTCATCTTCCTCCCAATCATGTTTTGTGTAGATTGAAGGAAAGTAACTAGCCAAAGGGACAAGAGAAAGCTCTGAACAAGGAGAAGTAGGTCAAGTTCAACACTCTTTTTTGAATATTTTTTGTTTAAGCTCATGGAAGAGGAAAACAATGTGTTCAATTCATTATACACCTCTTTGTCAATTTTAGTAATTTCATCATCATCATCCAAGTTAATCACAATAGGAGGATGAGTGATAATATCCATCAAAGAGTTCAACTCTTGTTGTGATTTTTGTATTGGATCATTTTATTTCGGTTGGGGAGCATGGCCATCATGCATTTCTTCGATCAAGTTGGGATTTTGATTTTCTTTGTTTAACTCTTCATGTAACTTGCAAGAAAGGGAACGACATCTATGCTATGCTCTTTAGCACCTCTGTTTCTTTTGGTTTTGTTTTCAAGTTGTGTAGGAGTGGGTTGATCAACCCTAGGTTTCTTTTCTTCCCTAAGGGGAGGAACGAAAGGAACCACAGGAGGTTGTTCATCCACTTTATCTTTGACTTTTTAAACTTTTTTGAGTTTGGGAGGTGTAATGGGGTTGGTTTCATTGTCTCTTGGTTGTTTGTGGAATGTAGGTGAATTTTCTATTTTAGGTTGGTGTTTTAGGTCTTGTTTAGGTTCAAGCATGGTTTCATCAAGGATAGGAGGTGTAGAATTTGAGGGAGTCATGTTTCAGAGGGATAGTTATGCTATCTTCTTTTCCTTGAAATTTTGGTAGGAAAAGAAAAATAAGTCTTCTCTAGGCTTTATAGGATCCATGGGCTCGGGCCAAAAGGAATCTACGGAAAAATTTCCTTTAGATGCCAAAGGGTTAAAGCCACTATGGTGAACAGTGAATATTTCATTGTCGAAGGGAAAATTTAAGCATTTATGCACAACCGAAGGGACAACTTTCATGGAGCGAAGCCATGGGTGGTCTAGCTTCACACAAAATTGGTTTCACTATGGGATGATGGAGAATGTGACATATAATTTTTTTGGTCCTATGTGCAATGGTAGGGTGATCGATCATATCGTAGGGAAAGAAAAACCATTGTGCATCTTGATCCATACTTTTGCTTTATCATATCAATCTTGATAAAGTTCATGCAGTAGTAAGAATTCTTCGGTGATCACATTCTCTCTACAGGCGGGATCTATTAGTATCCCATTAGTGGTCTTTTCAAAGATACAGCCGACTATGTATAGACGAACATTGGGAAAATGTTTAAATATATCCCAGGAAGAGAAACAAATGTCATGAGGACTCTTAGTTCGGCCCTTACAAGGGATGACATCTATTTCCCCAACCATTTCATCCATAGGATTGACATTGATAATATTTAGGATATGATCACATCATTTGTATCAAAATTCATCACATCATTCTTTGCAGTTTCACTAGATTTGACAAATGAAATATTATGTTTCGGCATTGGGTTTGTGAAAATTTGAAAGTTTTGGTTCACAGGGGCAACAAACTTATTTCCTTGATCATTAACACCTCTAATGGATAGATGACCAGAATCAATGAGGTCTTGCACAAGATGTTTAAGATGCTTACAATGTTCTGTGTCATGCCCATTTTGTTGGTGATAGTGGCAATACACATTTTATTTAAAGCTTAGGGGTAAAGGCTTATTAAGGTTGGGTGTTTTGATGAGAGGAAAGTTAATCATCTGCTATTCTAGGAGTTGGGACATTGTGTTATGGAGGGTAACAGGAAAGGGAGTGAATTGTCTATTCAGATCTGTGTAACTAAAGGGTACCGTGGCTTTGATAACTACTATTTGGTTATTGAAATTTTGAGTTGTTTGTTGAGGGGGATTGAATTGAAGGAACCTTTTATTTTTCTTTCTAAAGGGTTGGGAATTGTTTTCATTTACAGGTTTAGATCTCTTAATTCAACTAGAAGTGGACTTTGTATCTCGACTACTAACTGAATTTTGATAATTGCGGAGGGCAGTGCACAAGTGCGTGAAGGATGGGAATTTCATCATTGTCAACTTTTCTTGAATATTGGTTTGCAAGTTTTCTATAAAAATATTTTGAAGGTGTAGGTCGGGGACATTTACATCAATTTGGGAATAGAGTGATTGATAGCATGAGATAAAATCAGTTATCTTTTTGTCCTCTTTTTGCTTGCATCTCATCAAATCAACCAAGGTCAACTTGGGAGTCATATGCATTTGGAAATGGTTTACAAATGCATCAAAAATTTCATTGAATGAACGAATTGAATTGTTTAGCAAATAAGAGAACCATTCCAAGGCAATATCTTTCAATGACCTAGGAATTTTTTTCCAACAGTTTATCGTCAAGGAAAAAGTCACTACATAAGGTAGTGTAGGCATTAAAATGGTTAGAAGGATCTCCCTTTCCTCCATATTTCTCAAATCTAGGCACCTCTACACCTTGTCACATTAGTGTTCACAATATCTCCAAGGATAATGGAATGCTTTGACATAATATGTAGGTGGATCATTTTGATTTTGGTTGATGGTGGAAATTTGATTTTGAAGGGATGAAATAGTTTGGAAAAGTTGTGTTATGGGATGGAATATATATGGTTGTAGGACAAGTGAATGTAATTCTTATACGTGGTAAGGTAGAAGATATAACTTGTGATGCCACATTGGAATTAGGGATGCTCGTAGGAATATCGAGGGAAGGAATCACATAACTAAATTGTTGCATTGTTGTTGTGACTTTGGGATTGGTATAGGTAGGTATTGCAGAAATTGTTGTGGGACGAGGAATGTGAGTTCCTCATTGACTTGTAACATTTTTTTTTTTGGAAAGGACAACTAGTGGTTGAGGGAAAATGTTTTCCAAAGATTTGCATTATTTTTTTTCACAAGGTCAAGGCCTTCATCACTTTCAAGCATGCAGTGAATGTTTTCTATGAGAGGAATTGCAGTGGCTGAAATGTTTTCAAGCCTTATTTGATGTTTTAAGTTTACTAGATCCTCATGAATTTGAAATATGTTTTCTTGTGGGATGCTATCATTCCTTTGTTTGTCTTGCATGTTATTTGACGGAAAAGAGTTGATAAGGGTGTTATCCATGCCTAGTGTACTAGTGTCAATACTAGAAGTGGAAGCTCTAGATAACCCAAGATCCAAAATGATTGTGTTATCATGGGATGACATGAGTCTCAAAATTATTTTAACTATGGTATTAGCAATAGGACACCAAACACGCATGAAGGTTACTAAATGCAGGATGAGTGCAAATGTAATGTAACCTAATAAGAATGAAATGCTTATAACTGAAATTCTGGAAAGTTAAATAGAAATGCAGAAACAACAAACAAAAAGTAAGAAAATGAAGACGCAATGCCAGAAAATGTAGTGCAAAATATGCAAAGGGGTTGATTCTCCCTAAGTGGCGAATGAGTCCAGGTGCTAATTTTTTTGGAAATTTTTAGAATTTTTGAATTGATTTTTATGCTTTTTATTTTTTTTATGCAAATATGAGATGTAAATTCATAATTTTAATAATTTTCAATGAATTCAAATGCAATAATGCAAGCTAAATGAAATTTTCAATAATCCAAAATTTGAAACCCTAGAATGCAATTTAACTAATGCAATGCAATGCAATGTTAATGCAAGCTAAATATAGGATGTAAATTCATTCCAAATCAGAATGAAGATGTTCTAAAGTTAGGTTCACCAAAATGTGAACTATGATACTGTGGATGCATCTACACTTTGACCAAATGAGGTACAAAGAGAGAGATCCAATTTCACACACTCCACATGAAAGGAAACCTTAGATATATTCACCCAATAAAGGATGGAAAAGATCTTAAAATAATGTATCCTAGGATATGATTTGAAATTAATAAAAGGGTTTAACCACCAAGTGTAAACTTGGAAAAGACAATTAATTAGAAAACACAATCTGATATGCAAAAAAATGCTAAATGACCTAGAAAGATGAAAAAAATTAAATTAAAAGCTATGAAATTGGAAATGTGCACCTGAGAAACTAAAGGAGGAAGAATGGAGGTTTGGATTCCTAAAAATATGATGTTAATTTTTGGTGATTTTTCCAATAGAACCTTGCGATTCTCTAAAGAGTAGCCAACCCTTATGGTTAAGAATCTACAAGATTAGTGGCAAACACAATGATTAAAGGATTCTAAGGTCTTTACTCCTACTCTTCAAGGTTTGTGAGACATAGAAGGGTATTCCTTTTTGTGTCCAAATTAGGTATATCATGTTGATAACACATTTATACACAAATTTATTCCTACATATTGCAAATAATGTACTTCACTGAAGGTTTGGTAGACCTTTAAGCAAATGATTACCTATTTTCTAGGAGACAAGGGTAGTTCAAACCCATACATCATAATTGAAAATATTTTTAAATGAATATTATACTGATTTTAAAATCTACAGTCAAATATACAAGTAGCTCATTTTATGCAAGGTTATCTAGCAAATAGATGAGTGCTTCATAAATTGGGACAACAAAGTCAAATATGTAAGAACCAATAATATATAAGCCACTTAATTCAAAAGTTGATAGACTATTCTTGTAATACTTTTCACTATGAAAACTCACAATGCCTAAAACAATAACTTCTTATCAAATCCTATGTAATTCCCCACAACTCTATGACCCACTTCAAGCATTTAATAAACTCTTTGAGTCAAAGCTAAAACAGTTGAAGACAAATGAGAATACCATTAATATTTTCATTTATAACTTGTAAGAAATATACATAGGAGAGCATTTATTCCTGAACTAAGATTTTTTTTTATATCTGTAGCTTTTATAAAACCAATTTAAGACTATTACATATAGTACTTACACCCAAGACAATCTACTATTCTATTAATCCATATTCTTTACAAAATTCCTTTCTTTGACTTAGCTTTCCACCTAGACCCTGTTTAGACATAAATATTTGACCATGTAATGAGCCCTGAAATCCCTTTTATAGAACAAGAGAGCAACAAGCACCAGGCTCAATTAAATTTATATTTCATTTCATTTGAAGATCATTTGCAAAATAATTTGAGACAATGCTTAGTTAAATGTAATCATTGAGGAAAATGGAAGACTAAAAGACCAAACTCCACATTCCTTGAATGAAGAAACGCCAGCTCCTAGAAAGGAAAATTTTGTTGCTGGAGAAGAATCACCTTGTCATTGTTGACCAAATAAGATTCTCCACTCACGGTCCAAGCAAAATTTTGTATATCTGTCAAAAAAAGTAAACATACTATGAAATTTAGGAAGTTTGGCACTTCTGCAACATACTAGCCTAAAAAATTTCCCCCTCAGTGCTAGAAACAAAAAACCACAAAAATGTTGAATAAGACAATCCTAACAAGGTGGCTATGGTATCATCAAAAATAAAAATGGGGTAGAGTCATCACTCTGAGTCATCGGCCTCAAGAGATACACGCCAATGTCTTGTTCATGGTGGAATTGGAGGAACCGTCACCACCGCCTTGTTAGAGTCTTTAGAAGGTACCAAGGAGAGGGGATAATAGTCACCCTTTGGATCAGTATCACCTTCACTACCTCAAAGGCTATTAGCAACCTCAACGTTACTTGTACTTCTTCTTTTCCTTCTCATATTCAACCAGCTCCTTCCCTGTAAACTTGACCAGTTCTTCTGAAACGGTCCAACTTCTCAGATGATAATTGCTCCTTACACCATATTTCTTGAATTTCCTTCATTCCCTTCTACCCTTTGGTTTCTTAAGAGCTCCCTTTATCTCAATTTCATCTTCAGGAGCATTTTCCTTAGATTCTAGAAAACTTAATCTCGTAGACCTTCAAACTAGCTTAATAGACTCTCCTGACTTACTCAACGCCTTAAGAAGTAGAACAGGAAGACTAAAAAAAAAACCTCACCAATTCTGCTCTGAAACTAAAACTCAATTGTCAATCTCTAAATGCAAATTCTGAAAGGAGAAAAATGGCCATCTGTCCCCATTATATCGATCCATGCAAGCGTTCCAACCATTAATATTCAAGAAAATATTATGCGTGCGAGCTGACAATAGTCTGCTTTGATTTTTAAAATATCAACCATTGATCATGTTTTAAAAACAAATAAAAGGATAATTATCACTGGTATAACCAATAAAGCTTTAATTGTGTGCTGTTAATTCCTTTTCCTAATTAGAAAAACCCCAAGTAGATATACATCCACTCTGTACACATACTTAAACCACATACTTGGCATCAATTAAAACTAGTCGTGCCATGGTTACCCACTCACTCATGGGAATTAATACACTTGTATTTATTCATAGCAAAACAATAGGGATTGATCTTTATTTGTTCTCAGAATATCAGTTTGTACCCTAACTTGTTTAATTATCACCTTCCCATACGTACCAGTAACTATCAAAATTGAAGGTCGAAATCCCAAACATGTACCTTAAATAATAATCTCCAAAATGGCATCATTTTTACCACAGTTCCCTTTCAGCCAAATTTAGCAGCATTCTAATTCCACTAGAGTCCATTAGAATCTTTTAGAATTTCCACATGGCACTTGTTCGCTTGCTCATTGAAAAACATGGGACATGAGTGGGCCCCTCATGAGATGGTGGGGAGTGGTCAGGATCAACCCACATGACCTACCACTGATTTTTGATCTTCCTTCTTTATGGAGAAATCACCATCTTCAAAACTTGGCGGGTCCCCAAAGTGACACATATCACTTCACTCGCTAGCCCATGTGATCATCTTTCCTTAATGCACAAGATGGATAGGTGCGTGGGGAATGGTCCCAATGAAGATATGTGTTGCGGTGTCCATTGTTGATCTTTGTCAAAGCTATGTCCACTAGCTTTTTGGAAACATTGGTCCCATCACTAGACACGACACGTAGCTATTTCATGCTAGCCTATGTGTTTAAAATAATGTAAAATAAACCAACATAGGTGTGAGGGGAGTTGTCAACATGTTCCCACGTCACTTGATAATTGAACCATAAATTTTTGTAGGAGATTCCTCTCTTACACTTCTAGGGTTTTTCACCTAAAAGGAGAAAGATTTCCCAAAAGAACTTGGGGGTTCACTCAAGACTAATGCTAATATGTTTGAAATGTGCCTAAATGTAATTCTCTAAATGAAAATAACTAAAAAATAAAGTGAATTGTTAATGCAAAACCTAAGATATGCAAGTTGTTTGAAAACACATTGTGATATGAAAAATTACCTAAGAATGCAAGTAAACAATAACAAAAATAAACAAGACTGGAGAGATGCACCTGTAAACTAAATTGTGATGCAAAGAGGCTCTAGAATCCTACAAAAAAAATTTTTGGAGCCAACTGGGACACTTACACCAAGTTGGGCGACTTAGTCTTATTTCAAGGAGATTCTACTAGAACAAGAATCTATCAAAAGGGTATCCAAAAGTCACTTTCCAGGCCTAGCAATGGGACTAATTTTCCACTGATGGAGAATTAGTCCACCTTTAGCTTTCAAGGATTTTAGGATAGGAACCTATAGCTCTCATTCTATACTTCTCTTCCTGATAGGTGTCTGGTTCTGATTCTATAGAAATCAGGCTAAAATAGGTCTCCAAGCTTCAATTAGGGCTTTGTTGACTTGAATGGCTGATGGATTGTTGACCACTTTTTATCACCTTTCTCTTTAACAAATTTTCATGTACAAGACTTGCAAAAAACACATGTAAAGAGGGAAAAAGGGGTTAAGGGTTAGATAATAGGGGTTTTTCTTGGTTAAACCTAGGTTTGGTAATCAAACCCTTGAAAATGAAATGAAATAAAGAGAGAATGATGAATGAACAAGATGCAATGTTACTACTCACCAAACCATTGAAGCAAAAATTTGAAGATATTCAAGACGATGCTCCAATGGATGACTTGATAATGCCTAGAATTCTTGAATGCTTGAGAATGAATTAAGAGATTGATTGCTTGATTGTTAGATGAATTAGAATGAAAATGAGAGGAAAAACCCTTTATTTATACTTTATTTTATAATATTTCCCAAAAATAACACATCACAATCTGACCTCAAGGCTAAGAGAATAAAATCCTGCTAGAAAATTAAAATAATTTTTATTTTTGTGCCTAGTGGAACTATGTCGCCCCAGGTGGCGACTTGGTCCTACCAGGACAATTTTATTGGGTGTCAAGCATTAAAGTGCATTAAATGATGTTTAACGGGATTATTCTCTGAAGCACACTTAAGTAGGGTTGGAAAGTGCATTAAGGAGTTATTTAAACATAAGAAAGGGTCAAATTAGTGATGACAAGCCTACAAAAGTGTGATAGTTTGTTACAAATTTTTACAACACTTTGAAATAAGAATTGGTAAGGGGTAAAAAGAGGTTATTTAGGTTAATTATAATGAAAATGTCCTAGAAAAGTGTGAAAGTGGGTTACAACACTTCACAACACTTTTAGAAGACATCATAAGATTCTTATTGATTCACAAGGGTCCAAGACCTAATGTGAATATGTTGACCACATTACAACATTAAATCTAGGCAAAATCAAGCCAAATTCCATAAGAAAGACTCAAGTGAGCACAAAAATGTCCAAATATACATTTTTTGGTGACACAATAACTATGATTGATCTTCTTCAAATGGTGCCAGCTATCTTTACCAAGGATATTGAGCCCACCAAAGTACCTAACACATGGTAGAAGCCCACCATCCTATGCAAATAAAATAATAAGGAATAAATCAGCACGGGGGTGTGGGGAATGGTGGTGATTAACTCTTGTTGATCATATGACCAACGTGAAAACCAAATTCTCCACATGCCAAAAAAGTTAGTTTTAAAAGGGGGGCCATCTCTAGGCCAATGGGAATTTGACCCTTAGGAATGGGGATTTAAGACTCAAATCATTTAAAGGAAAATTAAGGCTGACCAAAGGAAAATTTAACTCTAAAAAGGACTAAGGTGACTGAAAAACCTATACTCAGGGGGCTGGTGAATACAATGATTCCAATGGCATAGGTGACAAATTGAATGACCAGATACATGGAACAACAGGTCAATGTGAAAATATAATGACCAAGGGTTTCCTAGATTCATAAGTTAATTGTGAGGGATTTAAGCAACACAAAACCCTAACATACTGATGAGGACACAAACCGAAGACAAAACAAGGGTCCAAGCCAAATGATGCAAAAAAATTAAAATGGAACCAAGAATATTTTGAGTGGTTCCATTAGTGCCTCCAGTTGGGGACACATGCCTCTTGCAGGCATGGTGAGATCCTAGAATCACAGGTGAAGCAGACCAAGAACAAAAACCAAAACCAAGGTAACCAAGAAATATATATACAGTTTTTAGATAGGCCATAAAGACCAAAATTGGGAGATCCAATATCCATTCTTCCTGAAGCCTTCTCTTAAGGTGAAAATTATCAATATACACCTTGCAATTTAACTCGACTTCAAAGTTACTTTTGGTGGCACATGGCCGCTAAACTTAGGGTTGATTTTTTCCCTTGTCAAAGACCAATATATTGAAATAACTTATTCTCTTCTATCCACTTTTACCTCTTCTATACCACTGTAATGTGTATAATCCCCCTCTTACAAGTAGAAATATGTCATTACCCTTAATTTTTCTATTTAAAAACATTTCCATTAACATCTCTTACAAATTTTCTAACCATATCAATGCTAATGCAATCTTTATCATTCTGCATTATATAACCAGGAACAAACTGCAAAGTTTCATCATCACATGACTCATATGTGTTATATTCATTACATGAAACATGTTCATACTAAAAATAACCTTCCCTGTTCTTTATCAACTTATCATGCTCCATTAGAATACACTCCAATTGAACTGGAAGCTAGAAGTAATCATACTCCTCCAAGTAGTTGTCATCATGACACTTCAAGAAGAGCATACAAATATATTTTCAACTTCATCTACATCCTCTATAATTAACATTTTTGACTCATACTCTGAAAAACTCTTTACAGGAAGAAATTTGTTCCTTCTCAAGCCAACATATGTTTCCACTATTATCATCATATTTTTAATTTGTAGAAAAAATTTCAATTTGTTCCTTATGAGAAAAAACATGACTATTAGAGGAGTGATCATGTTTATTACTAGCATCACTACTACAACCAGAGGACTTGTCTGTATTGCAACTGCGTTCAAAATTTTTAGACTAAATGCTTAGTCTTATGTCTTCCATAGGAGCATAGGTAATGGACTCTTTAGAAGAATTGGAACCAATTATTTCATTTCCTTCATTGAGTCATGTTTTTTTAATCTTGGCTCTACTTTCTTCTTCCTTATGTGGTATCTCACTTCCTAACATATGTGGAGCCACAAAATCATTGTTATCATATGTCAAAAGCATGATAGTTTCTTGATGATCATCTCTAATTTGTTAAAAAAGAGAAAAGTATTCACATGCTTGGTCAAGCTCAACAAGCTTAAACTCCTTTGGTAGAGAGCTCAAACTTGGTTCATAAGATTCATAATGTAAGTAAATGCACACTATTTTTTTAGATCTATGACACTCAGAAATTGAAGAGAGAGTACCCATAAACCTTGCATAGAGATCATATGATGATTTTGTAATGTCCCCTTCTCGTTAGTGATCAATTTAGTTGTTCATCAGCCTATTCCGGAGGCCCATAGGCTAGATTCTGATGAAATCAGGATTTCCTTGCTTGGAGGTTTGTCACTTTTTCTAGGAGTTTACTATTTATAGTAAATTCTATTTTTGGTAGTGTGCAGTTTCCAGTCTTCAGGTCTTCATTTTCAATTAGAGCAATTATATGAGTTCATGTTTTGGCTTCTAAAAGCTTTATTTTGGTGAATTTCTTAAATAAAGGCATTAATGTTATAATTTTCAGTTGACCCCTTCGCCTAGTAAAATAACTTGAAGTTTTTCTTAAAGGTGGGCATTGAGGGTGGGCGCTTCATGAAGTTATAATATTTATTAATTTTGAATCTTTAATGCCTTGGAATGTGGATGCCATTTTAATGAAGGATTTATATTTTTTTGAAGATTGAAAAAGAATTCTAATGTGTCCTTTGTTTACCTTTAGGAGAAGTTGAAGGGTCATCACTTTTTCTTTAAAAGGGAAGTTTACTCCAGCTTTGGTATCCATTAATTTTATCATATTGTTATGTTGTTGGAATGAAAATTGAATTATTGCTTCAAGGGATGCTTACCTCCTAGCGTCTAGAAAATTTCGTGTTTGAAATACAACATCTAGTTGGTCATTTGTTGCTTCTCAAATTAGACTAGCAGATTAAGCTCATATGTTGAAGAATTTTGGAGTTTTTGTCAGTTTTGGTTTGTTGGTTCATCTATAGCTAAATGTGATTTTGATTCATAGATTTGAATACAATTGGAATTTGGTTATGGGTGTTTGATCATTGAGTTTGCTAGCTTTGGGCAACCCTTCATACACATTTTGAGATTTTACTTTGATGAATCTAATTTTTCAAAGAAAATCACCCCTTCTTGCTTGGCCATACCTTTCAAGGGAGCATTGTAATTTGTGAAAAATAATTAGAGGTTCTTCGAAGGTGTTTCTTGATTGTATTTTGGGCACCAACCTCCTAGGAAGCATTTGCATTTGGTTTCAGCCAATTCAGATTTAAAATGAAAGAGTTATAATCATTCCTTTGAATTCACAATTGTTGGTTATTCATTTCAGTTTGCTGATTATTATTATTAGACTTCTAAAAGTTCAAATTTTGATTCATGTTCAACATTTTGAGAGATAATTAACTGTGTGGGATCATCAAAAACTATGTGCTTTGAAGTTATTGTAATTCTCATATAATTTGTAGTTCTTTCTCATATTGTAAGACCGTAAATAGTTGTATTGTTCCAGTCCTTATTTTCTGCAATTATTTCTTTTATTTCACATTAAGTACCCCTGGATGGTTTACCGCTAGTGTGGAGAAGTGAACTTGTATCTCTCTTTGTACCCACTATCAAGTGGTGAATCCCCACTCTTAAGTGGATTCCTGTCGTAGTGGAATTATTAGTTAGTTTGAGTTTCTATGGCTAGTTATCCACCTAGTTATTTCAATTTCTATTAATTACTCTTTCATATGTTAGCACCTTGCCCTCACTGGGATCTTGAGTGCACATTCTTAACATTAAGTTTTATCTTCATTTTTAGTTGCATTCTATTTATGTATCAAGTTGAATCCTAGGGATCCTATGACCATATGCCTTCCCCTCTTCCTTAAGTGGTTTTAGGGTACATTCTTGGTTAGAGTTGCTTTGATAGAGTTTGGATTTGGTGCTAACATTACTAAAGTTGTCCAAGTTTTGTTTCATGTTGTGTAAATTCAACAAAAAAAATGGTTAGCATATTTTAGATTCTCCTTCATATCTTGTTATGCAAGAGAGGTCTTGAAGAAAGACTATAGGATCACAAATGCATGCAACTTCTTGAAAATTTTTTGGGGGCTCTACATCATCAACATTATGGAATGATGTGCAAGCTAAGACAATAGGGGTGTAAGTGCTTTGACATTCATTTTCAACTTCCGACTTACACCTTTCATCAACATGTGTTGTCCCAGGGCAGTAAACACTTGTATTCAAATAACCTTTGTGCATTCCATATTTTTGGTTGTTTTCAATATTCATGGCTATATCATAGGCTTGATGAAAAGTTTTAGGATCCATATCTCTCAGTAAATAACTAATCTTAATATCAAAATATCCCAAACAAACAACCAAACATACTACATCACTTAATCTTAAGATCTTAGGAATATTCGTTAATTAAAGTATGTTTTTTTTATTTAATTGTGTAATTTTTTTTGGATCAATGTTTCGGATCACACTCAGTGATCCATCATCAGGATTCAAAAAGAGATGAAGGAGTAGAAAATGCAGATCGAACCCAATTATAAAGGAGGAGGAAGAGAAAACTTGTACAAGAATCAAGAAGGAAACCAACAAAAGAAAGAGAAGAAATAAAGTAATAAAATAATAACAAACAAAAACTAGATAATAAGAAATGGATAATGATCAACAAATAGAGAGAGCCACCAATCACTAAGAATAAATAAATAAATAAACAACAAGAAGACAAGGAGACAAAATAAAGACAAACAAAGAGGTGAATTAAATTATTAGAAATAATAATAGAAAAGAAACCAAAAAGGGAAAATAAAAATAAAGCCAAAAGTTAGTAAATAAAAATAAAAAACATAAAAATATCAATGAGCAAGAATAAAAAGAATAAAGAGGAAAGATCACCAAAGGAAACTTGAAAACAAAAGAAATTTCCAATATGAAGATAATAAAATTGTAAAGATAAATGAAAGGAAACAATAGAAATAAAATTAGAATGTAAAAAGGGATTAAAAAAGAAAGAAAAAATATATATTGTTAATAGTATAATTAACTATATATTATTAACAATGATATATTGTTAATAATATAATATAGTAAATTGAATTATTAATAGTATATAAATAAAATAATATAAAATATAGTTATTAAAATAAAATAAAGAAAATAAGAATTTTCAATTCTTTATATTTAAGTAAAATATAATATATATAGTAAAATATTAACATTATAAAATGAGATTAAAATAGAAAGAAATGATATATTGTTAATAATATAATAAAATATATTATTAAAAATATATATAGTAAATTATATTATTAGCAATATATCATTTATAATAGGTACATTCCATAATGAAAAATCTATCATAGCTAGAGATTTCAATGCAATAGCTTCTTTGGAAGAAAAAAGTGGTGGAATTATACCTCCACCTAGGGTAATGGCTGATTTTAGTTAGTTTATTTAAACAAATTCTTTGAGAGACATTTAGCTAGAATCTAGAAAGTTTACTTGGTCTAACAAAAGAAAATATTTCTTGCAAATAGCAAAAAGTTTAGACAGATTCTTGGTTTCTTCAAATTGGTTTATCTCTGCACATAAGTTAAAATTATATATTTTTCCATATATGAGTTAGGATCATTATGCAATGTGTCTAGACATCTCAGACATTTCTATGCCAAGGGTAAAATCTTCATTCAAGTTTGAAAACATGTGGTTCAAGCATCCTCAATTTCTAGATCTTCTCAAGTAATGGTGGGAGAATTCCCCTTATGAGGAAGGGACTAAGATGTTTCAATTTTATAAGAAATTGATTCATGTAAAACATCAAATAAAAAATTGGAACAAGCAAGTTCTGAGAAACAATTTTCATCAAAAGGATTCAGTGTTTAAAGAGCTTTCAACAGTCCATGAGTGTAAAATATAGAATGTTATGGATGCTGCTCTATATGGAAAACAAAAATTGTTACAAGAATGGGAAGAATTATGTGCAAGGGATGAAGTATATTGGAGACAAAATTCTCAGGAGCTTTGGTTAAAAGAGTGTGACTGTAACAAAAAAAAAATCATGCATCTACATAGGTTAAAAAGGTGGCTAAGTCAATTCAATCAATTCAGGAAATGGCTACAAGAAACTAGCTAACAAAGGAAGAGGATATTAACAATGAGGGCATTAAATTTTTCTCAGAACTCCTTTCCTCTCCACAATCAACTGATAATAATAGAATCAATAATGAAAATGACCTTTTGGCCACAATTCCTCATCTTATCAACAATGAATATAATAATCTTTTGATGAGACCATTTACCTTGGAGGAATTGAGATATGTAGTCTCCTCGTTTCCACCAGAGAAAGCTCCTGGTCCAGCTGGTTACTCAACATTATTTTTTAGAAATGTTGGGATTTCATGTGCTTTGAACTTTTATGGGCACTTAAAGAGTCTAGGAGAATTGGATCCATGCTTAAGCAATTCAATGTAACCAACATAATAATTCTCCCTAAGGTCAAAGAGCCTAAAAAATTTGTAGAATTTAGGCCAATCTCATTGTGCAATATAGTTTATAAAATATTCATGAAAGCAATTTATCTGAGACTACATCCTTTTATTCCAAATATTATATCTCTTGAACAAGGAGGTGTTGTCCCTGAGAGAGAAACACATGAAGGAGCAATTGCATTAAACGAAGTGTTGCATACCATAACTACATCAAATTTACATGCTTTCATTGTCAAATTAGATATGATGAAGGCCTATGATAAGGTAAATTGGCAGTTTCTTAATAAGGTCTTGACAAAATTTGGATTTTGTTCTCAGTGGCGAAGATGGATAATGTCATGTCTTTTTGGGGAATTTTTTTATTAATAATAAATGGGAATCCAATTGGCATTTTCAGCTCCACTCAAGGTGTTAGGCAAGAGGACTTGCTCTCTCCTTTCCTATTCATAATTATGGCTGAAGGTTTAAGCACATATATTCTTCTAAGGCATAATCATAATCTATGGCAAGGTGTGCAAATTCCAAATACAAGGATATCAGTAATGCACTCTCTTTTTGTTGATGATACCCTATTATTTAATAATCATCAATATCAAAATCTAAGAAAGTCAAAGAAGTCCTAGATAAATATTCATCAGCTTTCGGTCAGAAGATAAATCCTGCAAAGTCAAATGTTTACATTCTAAATACTCCTGATGTTTTGAAAAGGAAAATAGTTAATATATATTAGGTTTTTAGGAAGCATAACTGCCTTGTTCATATTTGGGAATACCCTTCTTCAAAGGGGAAAACAATGTTGGTTATTGGGATAAGGTCATTGATGGATTAAAGTCAAAAATTCTCATTTAGAAAGCTAGGTGGCTATCACTGGTAGGAATAATTCTTCTAATAAAATCAATTTTATCTTCAATTCCCAATTACTTCTTAGCAGTCCTTAAAGCTCTTGCTTATGTTATCACTAAAATTGAGAAGATAATAAGATCATTTCTATGGAAAGGAAATATTAATGAAAGAAAAAAGATTCCTCTAATCTCCTTAAAAGGATTGGAAAAAGGAAAGAAGCAAGGTGGGGCAGGTATTCAAAATATAAATTGGAGAAATAAAGTATTTGGAGACAAACTTGCAAGGAAAATGTACACCAGTCTAGAAGCCAAATGGTCAAAAACATTGCAATCCAAATATCTAGATAATGAAAATCCAACAAGAATATTTACTATGGAAGATCTCCCAAAGGGGTTTGCTATGTGGAAATTCATCATAAGTAGCAAAATCCTCATTACAAAAAATTCATCTTGGGAGGTAAATGATGGGCAAAGTGTTAAATTTTAGGCAGATTCATGGAATGGGAAGCCTCCGTTGTTAGCCAATCAGGATCTTCAAGAGGTAAGAACAATTTTATCTCAAGAGTGGGGTGAAAATATTTTAGATTATATTCACTCTTCAAATCCTCTAACGAGCAAAGTAATTTGGAAAAAATCTTCAACTAGTTTATTGAGTAATCAACAATCAGATCTTTTTAGTAAGAGAATGAATGAAAGATTTGTTTACTTATCTTCAAAGCTAGATAGAATTGTATGGTCAACATCAAAAGTAGGCTCATACTCTATAAAGGAAGGATATTCAGTACTAGCACAATATAAATATTCCATTGAACCTCAATGTGCATTTTCCTTTTGTTGGAATAATAAAATTCTTCCGAAAGTGGAAAGCTTTGCATGGCTAGCCTTATAGAAGAGAATTTTAACTAGTGATCATCTAGTCAAATTAAAGATTACTGATCCTTTTAAGTTTCCATTATGTGAAGTAGATTTTGAAATAGTAGACCATTTATTTGTGTAGTGCATTGTTGCCAACCAATGTTGGAATTTTATTAAAAACAAGTTACAAATTTCCATTCCATTACCAAACTCCATTTGGGATCTCTTCCAAACTTGGCCAATTTTATATCAGTCCTCTTTCTTTTCATGTATTTGGCTCATCATCCCGACTCTTGTAATTTGGAATATTTAGTGCGAATGAAACTTGAGAATCTTCAGGAAAACTGAATCTCCAATGGAGTTGGTTCTTTTGAAAATTGAAAAGGCAATTCCAGAGGGGGTCAACTCATGTGTCTAGAGAGATAAATTCATTAATTCCTCTTTTACGAGTTGTGATAGCTCTATTTTTAAATATGGGAGAGCCATAAGATTTCCTTTTGATGGAAGCCTTTTCAAAAATGATGCCACAAAGGTGGATAGAGCATCAGTGAAATGGATTTCACCTCAAAGAGATTTTGTAAAATTAAATTTTGATGCGGATTCTAAAGGTAATCCAAGAATATCAGGGGTAGGAATTTGCATTAGAAATGTATCAAGAGTAGTATTGGAAGCTTTCTCTTTCCATTTTCAAAATGGAACTAATAATTATGCAGAGGCACAAGTTTTGTTATTGGGATTGGAATTGACAATCCAAATGGGGTTCTCAAAGCTCCATATTGAAGGGGATTCCTTAATAATGATTAATGCATTTAGGGATAGGAAATTTCAAAATTGGAATTTAGGCTACATGCTAAATAAAGCATGGTCACTACTCAATAATATTTAATCATTAGTAATATCATATACTTACAAAGAAGGGAACATACTAGAAAACTTCTTAGCTGGGTTGGGAAGTGATAAAATAGAGCTAAGGGAAATTAATAATTTAAGTGATTTAAATGCTTTCCCCTAATTTCCTGATTTAATAGTGCAAGATGCTAAGGGCATATAGATAAAATTCAAAGTTATCTTTGCTTAGGAAAATGGATGACTCCTTAATTTTTCCAATGAATGCATACGTCGTTGCCTTGTAGTATCATGTTTAATTACCATGTGATACTAATGTTTCATAATGAAAGTGCAGGACCTTCATCGAGAAATACAAACATATGTTGTAATACAGGTTATCGTGGCATTGAAGTACACCATTCACACATTTGAAATGGGAAGAAATACAAACATATGTTGTAATTTAGGTTATTGTGGAATTGACTTACACCATTCACACATTTGAAATGGGAAAGTTTGTCAGGACACATGTAATAAGAAATTTTCTCATAGATCTTGCAAGGATGACATGCCTGGACTCAGTCTCCACTTTTGAATGTAAAGGACATTGCTAAATTAGTTGCTAGTTTTCCATTGTTGGCTTATAGAGCTAGCCAAAGTTAGGCCTATGTCGTTTTGAGAGTTGTCTTTATAATGATTATAGATAAGAGTTTAACTTGTGTGGATGTCATAATTGGTAAAATGATGGAAATTTATCCATATGTTAACTGGAAAACTAGCATCTGTTTTAAATTCCAAGACTCTCCATGCATGTTATCCTTGCAAGGTCACATTATCAAGAAATTCTGCCGTAAAAAAGCATGTTAAGTTTGACTTTAAAATCATCATTGACTTGTTCTATTTTCATTGTTCATTATTCCAGTGATCTATTGTAGTTTATAGTGACATCTTTGGTTAATTACAAGCTAATGGAGTTAAAAGAGTTTCAAGTAAAAAATTGCAGGGTGCCAATTTTAATTAAGTTGTGGGAAGAACATTTCTCAGCCTGCATCAAGAAAGATGAATTGCAAAAAGTCTTCAAAGTAAACTATAAGTCTATATTAAATTGCATTAAATTCATCATAGACGAGGATGTTTTGCACATATAATTACAAAGTATCATATTCCCAGGCAATTTACTAGCCATTTTCTTATGAAATATTTTGGATCTCGTTCAAAATTTCAATGTTTTAAAGAATATAGCTAATAAGTCTTTTATTAGTCTATATCTAGAAAATGATGCTTTTACTCCAGAGTGTGCAACAATATGATTTCACCAAGGGTGATAGTCTACTAGGAGGTTTATTCCAAAGACATCTAATCCATTTCAAAAAGAGATATGTAGAAATTTTGCAAGGCATGCTTTTATCAACAATGCATGATAGTTCTTCTTACTTGTATCAAGCTCTTAACAAGTGCCCGTCTACATTTTGTATGGAGGAGATAGATGACTTTAAGAGAAAGTATCATGCAATATATTTCTTGAGGAATCATACATGTGTTCCTGATATGCAATTATCAATTTGTCCATAAGCTATGAGGGGGAAATTTTGTTATCATTATATTCCTGATATAAATAAAATAATTCCATTGGATGATTATGATTATAAACATAAGCAAGTGGTGAATGAAGAAAGCTTGGTAAATGGTCCACAAGCTACGAGGGGGGAATTTTATTTTTGTTATATTCTTGATATAAATAAAACAATTCCATCACATGATTATGATTATAAACAAAAGCAAGTGGTGAATGAAGAAATCTTGGTAAATGGTCCACGAAGAGATGGAAATAAGTCAACTTCATTTTAATCATGTTTTCATACTTTTGACTATATACCAGTTATAGTTAAATAATATTTTGTAATTAGGTCAATATTGTGAGACTTGTAAAGGGTTATTAGTTTCTTATGCAAAAATAAATAGGGTGGTTTCATCTATGTAATGGGGTTTATAATGGTGTCTTTGGGTCTATAATGTAAAGGGTTTTAATGGGTCTTGATAGTTATAGGGTGCAACATCTATATTTTGGTCTTGTCTGGGTGATGGTTTTTGTAAAATGTAAAAGTGATATTTCGACTATTATTGTAAAGAGGTCAAATAAAAAAGTGTCAGTCAATGGTATTTCTCAAGCTATAACTAGGGGTTTTCTTCTAGATTATTTCACGCCGGTATGCTTGCTTGAACTAGGCTTTTGTAAAACTTATATTTAATATTAATATATTTATAGTGGATTGCCACTTTTGCTTTAAAAAAAACAATATATCATTTATTGGTAAAAATATAATTTACTATAACTATATATATATCAAAAGAACAATAAATCAAGAAAAAGATAAAAGGAAAAAAAAAACATAAAGAATTATTCACAAATAGGCAAGAAAGTCGAACAACAAAAAGAAGGAAAAAAATAAAAATAAACAATTAACAACAAAAATAAAAGAGAAAAAAATAAAGAGAAAACAAAAAGAACAAAATAAAAGAAAGGGTGAATTAAATTAAAGTCAAAGAAATGAGAAAACAAAACATAAAACAAGAGAAAAATGAGAAAAATAAACATGAATTGAGCACATGAAAAGGAAAAGAAAAACAAAGAAAGATAAAGAGATAAAAACAATAAGATGGAAATAGAAGACAACAAGAGAGGAGTCAAAAACTTAACCAAGAGAGGAAACTAAGAGGAGAAACGAAAGAAGAGAATCCTTAGTTGGGAGACACCAGAAGTAAGGGGGCGTCGGGGGGGTAGAGCAAGTAAAGTCGAAAGAGGGGAGGGGGAGAAGGAAGAGAGCAAGAGGGAGGAAACAAAAAACAAGAAGGAAGAGTGAAGGGAAGGGAGAGCCAAAAGATAAAAAGAGAAGAGATCCACCTAGAGGAGACAAAGCAAGCTAGGAGAAATATTTCAAACCTTCGGTTAAATGTTGGAACCAACTCATCCTTCTCTTTTTTAATGTTCATGAATTTATTTAGCATAGAACTAGCATTGATTATTTCACAAAATTTCTCTATGAATACTAATTTTAACTCACTCCAAGAATACACATAGTAGGCTAGTAAATTAGAGAACCAGTCTCTTACATCTCCCTTCAAATATTGAACAAGTAGTCTCATAATTATATCTCCATGATCCACTTCATATTCATCCATTAAATTGTTGAATTCTTGTAGATGCTTATTTGTTGATTCATATTTTGTACCTTTGAATTTTGGTAACTTATCTATGATTTCAGGTGGAATAACATTTGGGTAACCCTTAATTCCACTTAAATTAAAGGCTCTATATATTTCAAAGTTGAAACTTCTCCTACAACCTGACTGGAGTGGATTACAAACCATGGTTGCACTAGGAACCATATAAGGATGCATATATTGATAATATAATTTCCTATATCCTTTACAAATCTTTTCATATCAAATTTTCAATTACCAAAGGTAATTCCAAGTGATTTTACAACATAATCTTAAGCTTTTAGAATAAAAATTTCTATCTCAACTTGCTTAAGACCTTCTAAATGAATCTCTTCCAAAATATTGCATAATTCATTGTAGATGCTATAATCTAATAACACAAAAGTATGTAAGACAACCACTACTATTCCCTTTCTTAGTGTTTGTTCACTCCATAGAGAACCAAAATTTTCATGACTTTCAAATGTGGTTTTCATATACAGAATGTACACTTCATGAAAACCCAAAATATGAAGAATACCTTCATATGTTGCAGCTGCTGTAGATTTTTCTCCTTGATTGGAAGTATTGTAGATCTAAAACTTTCTTTGAATCTTCAGTAGGTTCTTTTGACATATTTTTCACCTCTCTTCACAAATGATTGAACTTCAAGAAATATGAAGCTCTTTGAAAATAAAATTTATTTTTGGGTATTTTCCCACAATAGAGACACAAATTCCTTGAAATTATGCTACAACAAACTAACTTCCAGGTCTAGAAACTTCTCAATATTTGAACTAGATGTTCAAATTTAATTTTTTGATAAGATTAAAAAAAATTCAATCTCCCGTTACAAATACTTGTTCAAGAGTTCTAATGGCCCTTTGATAAGACAATTTGCATCCAAATTTCTTATTGCGTCCCTAGTGGAGTCACCATTTATGTTGGTGATTTTTCCAACAAAACCTTGCAATTCTCTAAAGAGTAGCCAACCCTTATGGCTAAGAATTTGCAAGATTAGTGGCCAACAAAATGAGTAAAGGATTTTAAGGTCTTTACTCCTAATCTTATGGCTCTGTGCAACCTAGGAGGGTATTCCCTATTATGTCCAAATTAGGTATATCACGTTGATAACACATTTATACATAGATTTATTCCTACATATTTCCAATAATGTACTTCACTAAAGGTTTGGTAGACATTTAATCAAATGATTACCTATTTGATAGGAGACAAGGGTAGTTCAAACCCATACATCATAATTCAAAATATTTTTAAATGAATATTGTTCTAATTTTAAAATCTATGGCTAGATATACTAGTAGCTCATTTTATGCAAGGTTTTCTAACAAATAGATTAGTGCTTAATCAATTGGGACAAAAAAGTCAAATATGTAAGAACCAGTAATATATAAGCCACTTAATTTAGAAATTCATGTACTATTCTCATAATACTTTGTAGTATGAAAACTCACTAAAACAATAACTTCTTATCAAATCCTGTGTAATTCCCTACAAATCTATGACCTCTTCAAGAATTTAATCAACTCTTTGAGTTAAAGCTAAAATAGAATCATACATATAGTGGAACAACCAAAGAAAAATGAGAATACCATTAATATTTTCATTTATAATTTGTAAGAAATATACCTAGGAGAGTATTTATTCTTGAACTAAGATTTGTTTCGATATTTGTAGGTTCTATAAAACTAATTTAAGACTATTACATACAAGACTTACACCCAAGAAAATCTACTATTCTATTCATCCATATTCTTTATAAAATGCCTTTTCTAAACTTATCTTTCCACCTAGAACCTGTTTAGACCTAAAAATATGACCCATGTAATGAGCCTTGAAATCCATTTTATAGAAAAAGGGAGCAACAAGCATCAGGATCAATTAAATTTACATTTCATTTCATTTGAAGATCATTTGCACCAGAATTTGAGATGCTCCTTAGTTAGTTACATGTAATCATTGAGGAAAATGGAAGGGTAAAAAACCAAACTCCACATTCCTTGAATGAAGACCACCAGCTCCTAGAAAGGAAAATTTTGCTACTGGAGAAGCATCACCTTGTCCTTATTGACCAAATAAGATCTCCACTCACACTCCAAGCAAAATTTTGTATATCTTCTAGAGAAAGCGTGCATGCTACCAAAGTGAGGAAGTTTGGCACTTCTCCAACATACCAGCCTAAAAAATTTCCACATCAACACTAGAAACAAAAAACCACAAAAATGTTGAATAGGACAATCCTGACAAGGTGGCTATGGTATCATCAAAAATAAAAATGGGGAAAATTCATCACTCTGAGTCGTTGGCCTTAGATGATACTTTCCCACATCTTGTTTGTGGTGGAACTAGAGGAACCATCATCACCTCCTTGTCAGAGTCTTCAAAAGGTACCAAGGAGAGGGCATAATAGTCACCCTCTGGATCAGTATCACCTCCACTACCTGAAGGGCTATCAGAAATGTCAACAGGAGAATTATTTTTCCCCAGATAGGCCTTACGATACTTGCACTTCTTCTTTGCCTTATTCTCATATTCAACCAGCTCCTTCCCTCTAAACTTGACCAATTCTTCTGAAACGGTCTGACTTCTCAGATGATAATTTCTCCTTACACCATATTTCTTGAATTTCCTGCATGCCCTTCTACCCTTTGGTTTTTCAAGAGCTCCCTTTGTCTCAATTTCATCTTTAGGAGCATTTTCCTTAGATTCCATCAAACTCAATATCTTGTACCTCTGGACCAGCTTAACAGACTCTCTTGACTTACTCATTTTCTTAAGAATTGGAATAGGAAGACTCAAAAAAAACCCTCACCAATTCAGCTCTCGAACTAAAACTCAATTGTCATTCTCTAAATGAAAATTATAAATGAAGAAAAATGGCCATTTTTCCCCATTACATCAATCCATGCAAGTGTGCCAACCATTAATATTCAAGAAAATCTTATGCACACGAGTTGAAAATGGTGTTCTTTGATTTTTAAAATCTCAACTGTTGATGATGTTTTAAAAAATAATCAGTGGATAGTTATCACCAACGTAACCTATAAAGCTTTAATTGTGTGTTGTTAATACCTTTTCCTAATAAAAAAAAACTCAAGTAGATATACATCCACTCTATACACATACTTCAACCACATACTTAGCATCAATTAAAACTAGTCGTGCCATGGTTACCCAGTCACCCATGGGAATTAATACACTTGTATTTCTTCATAAAAAACAACAGGGATTGATCTTACTTTGATCTTAGAATATCATTTTGTACCCTGGTTGTCTTAATTATCACCTTCCCACACATACCAATAACTCTTAGAATTGACATCCAAAATCCCAAACATGTACCTTAAAGAATAATAACAAAAAAGGTGTCATTTTACCACAGTGCCCTTTCGACGAAATTTAGTAGCATTCTAATTCCACTAGAGTCCATTAGAACCTTTTAGAATGTCCACGTGCCACTTGCACACTTTCCCATTGAAAAACATGGGACACGAGTGGGTCCCTCATAGGATGGTGGGGAGTTGTCAAGATCGACCCACATCACCTGTCACCAGCTGTCGATCTTCCTTATTTATGAAGCAATCACCATCTTCAGAACCTAGTAGGTCCCAAAAGTGATAGATGTCACTTTGATCGCTAGCCCATGTGATCATCTTTCCTTAATGCACAAGACGGATGGGTGTGCGGGGAACAATCCTAATGAATACATGTGTTGTGTTGTCCATCGTTGATCTTTATCGAAGCTATGTCCACTGGGCTTTTGCAAACATTGGTCCCACTACTAGACATGACACACCTGACTATTGTGTGCTAGCCTGTGTGTTTAAAATAATGTAAAATATACCAACATAGGTGCGCGAGGAGTGGTCAGATGTGGCCATGTCGCTTGATACCTACTGTTGATCTTCTTCAAATGGCACCAACTATCTTTACCAAGGAGATCAGGCCCACCAAAGTACTAGACGTGTGGCAGAGGCCCACTAGCCTATGTGAATAAAATAATAAGGAATAAATTAGCATGGGGCATGGGGAACAGTGGTGATTAACTGTTGTCGACCGGACGACCACCATGAAAACATAATTTTGCACATGCCACAAAAGTTAGTTTTAAAAGGGGGGCCATCCCTAGGCCAACAAGAATTTGACCCTTAGGAATGGGTATTTAAGACTCAAATAATTTTAAAGGAAAATTGAGGCTAACCAAAGGAAAATTTAACGCTGAAAAGGACCAAGGTGATCGACAAACCTATACTTAGGGGGGCGGTGACTACAATGATTCCAATGGTATAGGTGACAACATGAACGACCAGATATAGGGAACAATAGGTCAATGTGAAAATATAATGACCAAGGGTTTTCTAGATTCATAGGTTAATTATGAGGGATTTAAGTAACACAAAACACTAACATACTGATGAGGAGACAACCCTAAGCCAAAACGAGGGTCAAAGCCAAATGATGCAAAAATTTCAAAATGGAACCAAGAATTTTTTGAGGGGTTCCATCATTAATGCTGACTAGGAATCATACGCCAATCTGGGCGAGTCAGTCCAGTTTTGGGGAAAATGTGCCAGAAGAGGTTTCTACCGAAAGGGTATTCAAATTTGAAAAAATCTTTTCTAGGCTTGTATAGTGGGACTCATTTTCCAATATTGGTGAATCAGTCCACTTTTTCTTTTCTAGAAATTCTAGACTGGATCTTATGCCTCCCGGTCTGATTTGCTCTATCTGATTGATTTTTGGGTCTGAATTTACAAAATTCCACCTGTAGTCCTTCTCCAAGATTCTCCTAGGTTTGATGGCAATTTAACACAAGAACTACATCACAATTGTTAGCTCTAAAACAACATGATGCAAGCAATCTTTGACATGATGAATGCCACTTGAAGAATGCTCTCAAATGCTTGATAACTTGCTCTTGAAATGTCTTGAATGCTCTTGTGAACTCAAATTTTCTAAATGAATGAATACTTGAATGCTAGGTATGAAAATGAGAGAAATAACCTTTTATTTATACTCAATTATGCAATAATTCCCAAAATTACAACACTACAGGTTGACCTCGGATCTTGGAGAATAAAAACCCACCATTATTTTGAATAAAATTTTAATTTTGAGTTAAAGAGGGCTCATTCCCCACCCTGGGTGAATGGGTCCCACCTAAGGGGACACATTCTCCCATAATGGAGAATGAGTCCCACCTTAGGAATTTGAGGTGGGTTTTCAAGATTTGAATGTTTTAAATGCCTTTTGTTGGGATTATTCTAAAAAATATACATAAGGAAGGCCTGCAGATGCAAAATGGGGCCAATTAAAGCATAAGAAAGCCTAATTATTAATGATAAGCCTAGAGAAATGTGAAAGTGTTTTACAACACTTTATGACACTCCAAATATGGTAAGAATTGTGTTGATTATGCTTAGCTACTTGATAAAATCCTAGAAAAGTGTGAAAGTGTGTTACAACACTTCACAACATTTTTTCAAGGAACCATTAAAATTCCATCAATTCACAAGGGCCCAAGACCTAATTTGAATGTGTTATCCACATTGCAACACTAAATCTAGGCATTATTAAGCCAAAATCACAAGGAGGGCCCAAACAAGTCAGAAAAAGTAGAAGGGTTATTTTTCGGTTACCACACCTCTTTATATGCTTTATTTTACAACTAACTCATCCTTTATTTATACCATCTTCAAAGTTGGAACTGAACCATCAATTTATGTGGTTTTTTGGACTACTCTTACACTCTTAGGATCTTTCACCTAAAAGGAGAGAGATAGAACACTAAAATTGTGGTGGTTCATTCAAATAGAGGATTGTATGATGTGATTAAGACTAAATGCAATGTTGTAAATGCAACTAAATGGTGTAATTGACTAATTATGAATGCTAAACCTATGAAATATGCAATGTTTGAAAACATAATGAGGTTTCTAAGAATGAACAAGAAACATGCACAAATGAACTCAAAAATGAAAGGGACTAAAAAAAGTGCACTTGGAGGAAGATTGAAGGTATGAGAATATTATGGAATACTGTTAAAATCACTACAAATCACCAGTGGGACTCATTCGCCACTGATGGTGACTTAGTCCTACTACTGGTAAAATCTCCAGAAATAGGTTTCCAACTGTCAGGAATTGGAATCTGGAAAAATCAAAAATTTCAACCATAAGGTGGGACTCATTCACCACTAATGGAGAATTAGTCATCTTCCAAAATTATATGAAATCAAATGTCAATTCTGTAGCTCCAAATCTACACTTTTCTTCTTATCGGGTTGACAAAGTCAAATCTACAGAAAATGGACTATAGGTTGTCTCCAAGCTTGAAATAGGGTTTAGTTGACTTGAAACACTTTTTTGACTTCTTATCCACTTTTCAACACCTAATTTCTTGAAAAATATGTATACACAAGTCTACAAACATGCATGCAAGAGGGGAAAAATGGTTAAGGGTTAGGTTATAGGGATTTTCCTTGGTCAAATCCCACTTTGGTAATCAAACCCTTAATAAATAAATGAAATGAAATAGACAAGGAATGATGAATAAATAACATGCAAATGTCCTAAACTCACCACAACCTTGTTGAAGAAGTCTAAAGATATGTCAATGGTTTCTCTAAGGTACTTGATAGTTGCTTGATTGAATGATGCTTTGATGGATTGAATGCTTGAGTGAATACTTGAATGAATTAGGTGTAAAATGAGAAGAAAAACACTTATTTATACAAAATTCTTCCATAATTTCCTGATAATACCGCATCATAGGCCGACATAAGGTATTTTTAAATAAAAACACAAAAGGAAATTTAAATTATTTTTAATTTAGAGCTAAGAGGGAATCATTCGCCACCCATGGCGGATGGGTCCTACCCTGCGCTTGTAAGTGGGTGTCAGGAATTAAGTAACATTTAATGTTGTTTGTTGGGTTTAAATTCAAAAATACACTTAATTAAGCCTTGTGAGTGCATAAAGGGGTCATATAAAGCATAAGAAAGGTGTAAATAGTGAAAACAGGCCTAGAAAAGCATGCAATCTTGTTACAAGACTTTACAAAACTCTAGAATAGGACTTGATGATGAATAAAAATGTGATTTTAGGTGAATTGTAATGAAAAGAGTAGAAAAGTATAGAAATGTGTTACAACACTTCACAACACCTTTACAAGACATCATAATTTTAATTTTTAGGACTTAATGTGAATTTTTAAGTTACATTGCAACATTAAATCAAAGAAAAATAGGTCAAGCGTCATAGGAACAAGACATAAATAACCATGAAAATTTGAATGATCCATTTTTCTATGGTACATTTAACCCCCACTTTAGTGAGAGGATGAACTTCCTTCAAACTCACACTAAAGTAGCCATGTATATCGAGAAGGATCCAAATGCACTTATGTTAGCAAGATGGAATGACAACGATCAAGAGGGGTGATCAAGCCCCAAGGATGCAGATCCCATGGAAAACTAAACATAATAACAAAGGACCACAAGTGTGAAAAAGAAAGGAGAATCAGATTGAGCTTTGATCGTTTGTCTAACTAGTTGTGGATTAGATCTAGGTTGTCTAAAAAAGAAGATGCATGCTCACTTTGGGATGACAAAACTCATGGTGGACTACCAGGTCAGAAGACCCAAAAGGTGAAGTACATAAGCTAGTTTTTATGCACTCACAAACACATAGATGGCTATGGGGAAAGTCATGTTGTTGAATGGGCTTCTTGCTCAACCATATCAAAGTTATACCTCCTGATAGCTTTAACAAGGCACTGCAAAGGAAAATTTTGATTCATGCTTCATGAGACAAAAAAATATTTGTATGCTTAGAAATCATGAAAAAAGAGCAAGGTACCATAGGCATGTAAGCTATGTTATGTAAGGTGGCAAAGATGTAAAATGTAAAATGAAAAAATGTAAAAGAAAGTTCAAAGGAGTTGTTAAGTTCATACAAGGTCTATCACTTAGGGAAATTTGTGTCTAATGTCTCCAAGAGAGGACCAATCAAAGAATAGTATATTCACAACTTAGGGGATGTAGTGCATCACATCAAACCATCAAGAGGAATGTAATATGATAAGAGATATCACACTTATGAAGTACATCACACCCAATGTCATCCACAAAGTGACAAATGCATTGTATGAAGTGACAAGGCTATAGTAAGAACCAGCAATACAAATGAAATGATGCCAATGTATGCCCCCTACTTTGAAGGAATTTTTATACACTATTCTATGATTAATTAATTTAAAGTAGCAAAGGAAAAATGAAAAAAGAAAACAAGACATGAGAGCCAACTTGGAAAGCCCCTATGCCAAGTCATATGTTTCCGAGTAAGGTTGCTTCATGTAAACAAAAAATTAAAACAAAAGAAAAGGGAGGTTTCCCCCCAGAAAGGAGCACACCAAACACATAAGGGATCTATGGATTTGGGGTCATTATGTTCATTGCTACAATGTTTTTCTGAAAGAGCTTGAAACTTCCATCATTCCACAAATACATAGAATTAGAAGAATGACACAAAGAGAGTGAAAGAAAAAGAGAAATAAAGTCTATTTTGGGTCAACATGGAAGAGACGTTGCTATCTCAACACCTTGCATCATCCCAAAAAGGAAAAAAAGTAGAAAATAAAATGAAAAGAAAAGGAAAATATTTTTGGTCAACATGAAGGAGACATTGTAGTCTCAATGCCTTGTGTCATCCCTAAAAGGAAAACACAAGAAAAGAAAAGGAAGAAAAGGAAAAGGGACCTTTTGGGTCAATATGGAAGAGACATAGGGCGTCTCTATGCTTTGTATCATCCCCAAAAGGATAACACAAAACAAAAGAAGAAAATACAAAAGTAATGCATGACATATAGAAGAATAGAGGTACAAATAGAGGAAGTGTACAAAAAGAGAGAACATCAAACAAACATTATAGGAAAACACGATACGCACATGCCAAAGAAAATAAAAATGAAAATGCAAAAGAGGCTAGTAATGCAAATGTAATCCAACCATTAATAGAGTTATTGACTTCACAATCTTAAGTGATATAAGTGGAAAATGAATAATACGGTTAAGAGACAAAGACAAATGTAGTACTAGGATAAGGTTTACAAATTCTTTCCCCCACTGAGTGTAGGGAAAGAATGAGCTGAGGTAGGTGATGGGAAAGGATCATGCAATAGTGAAAATGGAAAATTCTACAACTATGGCATGATGAGGGGATTGGATTAAAATGTACTTGCTATCCAATAAACTCAATAGGTTGAGGGACGTTAGACTATTCCAATATATGTCGTAAAGCTTTACAATTATTAGTGTGATGTCCAAGGGTGTGGTGATAGGCACAATACTTGGTGTTGTATTTGAAAAGTTTGGTTCTAGTAGGGGGTGGGAGAGTGATGATACCATGATGAAGGATTATTTACAAAGATTCTTCATTATCACATGGAGGAAAAAGTAATTGAAAAGGGTTATCCATAGTTGGGTTTGAATGTGGTGAAGCATGACCAAGGGCGATGGATTCCTTGGGGTTATTGTTATTAGGCAAGGGTTGCTCATGAGGAAGGAGAACATTCAAGTTAGGAGGACAATCAAAGATCACTATACCATCATCTTGAAGTATCCAATATTCAAAAGGATGCTTTTCATGAGGAGGATATTGATATCCTAATCTTGTTCTGTTTTCATTTGTTGGTCTTTGTTCAAGAAGTTGGTGAATATTATTCTCATTTGATGTGTCACAACCTTGTTTACTTAAGATCGTAAAGCCTTTTCCATATGTTTATAAAAGGTTGATTGGTGTGTTTGTAACTTTTTTATCATAAAATGGTTGAGAATGTGGTTGTTTAGAGGAACTAGGTCCACTTGTTGGAGGGAACTTAGGTCCTTCATTAATTTTGGGATGCAAGTATCCAAAGTGATCAGGAGGTGCAATAGTAGGAAGATCTTGTGACTTCCTGGATGGGTAAAAGGTTGCATTAGCTTCAAGGTTATCAAGACATTCATTTAAGAACTTGTTCATGCTAGGATCATCTTCTCCAATGATGTCTACATCATGAGGAGGAAAATCATGAGGAGTTGAAGGAGCATGAGGAAACTCAAGGTCAATAGGGTCATAGCCAAAGGCACAATTGGAAATGTTTACTAAGGATTTCAATAAATTTTAAAACTTATTAAAATAAAAATCCATGATGACAAGTAATGCAAGTAAACTAAGATGCAAGAAAGAAGAGAAAACAAAAAGTCTAGAAAGTATAACAAAAAGTAACTATAGAAAACTGTAATGAAGAAAATACCCAGAAAATGCTTGAAAATGTAGTTTAAAATGTTCAGGTGGACTGACTCACCTAGGGTGGCGAATGAGTCTAGGTATGATATATTTTTATGTTTTTTCAAAAAAATTAATATGATTTTAGTGCTTTTTCAAATGCAAAATTAGGATGCAAATGCATATTTTAAGTTTTCTAATGATTTGATATGTGGAAATGAAATCTAAATGAGTCTTTCACTAATGCAATTTGAGAAACCCTAGGATGCAAAATCAAAACAAACCCTAATTGAATTTTGATGCAAATGAAACCTAGGATGCAAGATGCAATTGAAATCAAAAACAAAATGTGATCAATATGTAGGTTCACCAAAATGAACCAACAATTTATGTGCTTCTATGGACTACTCTTGCACTCTTAGGACCTTTCACCTAAAAGGAGAGAGATAGAACACCCTAAAATGAGGTGGTTCATTCAAATAAAGGATTGTATAATGTGATTAGGACTAAATGCAATGCTATAAATGCAACTAAATGATGTAATTGACTAATTGTGAATGCTAAACCTATGAAATATGCAATGTTTGAAAACAAAGTGAGGTTTGAAAGAATGAACAAGAAACATGCACAAATGAACTCAGAAATGAAAGGGACTAAACAAAGTGCAGCTGGAGGAAGATTGAAGGTCTAAGAAGATTATAGAATGTTGGTAAAATCAATGCAAATCACTAGTGGGACTCATTCGCCATTGATGGTGAATCAGTCTTGCTACTGGTAAAATCTCCTGAAATAGGTTTTTGACTATGAGGAATTGGAATCTAAAAAAATAACCCTTTTTAGCCTTAAGGTGGGACTCATTCGCCACTGATGGAAAATCAATCCTCTTCAAAAATTATGTGAAATCAAAGGTCAATTTTGTAGCTCCAGATCTATAGTTTTCTTCTTGTTGGGTTGATAGAGTCAAATCTGCAGAAAATGGACTGTAGGTTGTCTCTAAGCTTGAATAGGGTTTAGTTGACTTGAAACACTTTTTTAACTTCTTATCCACTTTTTAACACCTAATTTCTTGACAAATCTACATACACAAGTCCACAAACATACATGTTAGAGGGGGAAAATGGTTAAGGGTTAGGTTATAGGGATTTTCCTTGGTCAAATCCCACTTTTGTAATCAAACCCTTAATAAAAAATGAAATGAAATAGACAAGGAATGATGAATAAATAACATGAAAATGTCTTAAACTCACCACAACCTTGTTGAAGAAGTCTAAAGATATGTCAATGGCTGCTCCAAGATACTTCATAATTTCGTGATTGAATGATGCTTTGATGGATTGAATGCTTGAGTGATTATTTGAATGAAGTAGGTGTAAAATGAGAAGAAAAACACATATTTATACACAATTCTACCCTAATTTCCTGATAATACCTCATCACAGGCTGACATAAGGTATTTTAAAATAAAAACATGAAAGGAAATTTTAATTATTTTGAATTTGGAGCCAAGAGGGACTCATTTTCCACCCATAGAAAATAGGTCCCACCTTGGGCTTGTAAGTGGGTGTCGGGAATTAAGTCACATTTAATGTTTTTTTTGGGTTTACATTTAAAAATACACTTAATTAAGCCTTATGAGTACATAAAGGGGTCATATAAAGCATAAGAAAGGTGTAAATAGTGAAAACAGGCCTAGAAAAGAGTGAAATCGTGTTACAAGACTTTACTAAAATCTAGAATTGGAATTGATGATTAAAAAGGTGATTTTTAGGTGAATTGTAATGAAAAAGGTCTATAAAAGTGTAGAAATGTGTTACAACACTTCACAACACCTTCACAAGATATCATAATTTAAATTTTTAGGCCTTAATGTGAATGTTTAAGTTACATTACAACATTAAATCATAGAAAAATAGGTCAAGCATCATGGGAATAAGACCTAAATAATCATGAAAATGTAAATGATCCATTTTAGTATGGTATAGAAACATATACAAAGTTGGCCATAAAATTTAAATTCAATTTAGGTCAGTTCCAAAGCATCCTAGGGTGGAATTAGAATGAGAGGAACCCAAACACATGCTTCATAAGAACCCAAATATATCCAACATGCTTCATCAACTCTAAAGGTAGTGTTCAACACAAGGTTGACCAAACCAGTGTAAAACACATAGAACAATTAAGCACAAACCTTCTAGATACCAAAATTATCTTCAATACAATAAAAACAACTCAACTCCAGAACTGTAAGTCATAAGACTTTAACAAAGAGAAATCCATACCAATAATATTTCTCCTAGACCTTAACCAAAAACATAGAAAACCACAGTTAACAACAGGTGAACATAACTCACACTTTACAATGAATCAACAACCAATTATCTAGATATAGTAGCTTCCAACAACCATGATCAACATATTTCAACCACACAAACATAGGATAAATTCCCATGGTAAAACCTGAAGCAACCATTGAACACCTACAATATTTCTTCAATACAATTTTCTCAATATGCTTGACATATATAGCTAATAACCTGTATCCATGACACTAATGACAACAAAAATCAGTTGATAACCAATTGACCAAATGACATCAATGAAAAAAACTTCATTCTTTCCATTCTTGTAATAATCTCCCCCTTTTTCATTGATGGAAACACATGATGTGAAAAACCATCAAAGACACCATACTAGCTCTGAATACACTTCTCAAGATTTTTCTTTCTGTTTCTCCCCCTTAGTAGATAGTCTTTTATATTCTTCCTCTTTTTCACATGATTCCTCTCTTTTTTCACATGCTTCCTCTCCCCCTTTCACATCAATGGAAAAGGAAAAAGATATTTTACATTGATTTCCCCTTTGACATTAAAAAAACATAATACTCTTAATGACAACACTTGACACTGCCTACTCCCCCTAAGAGGTAGCAACCAGAACATCAGTCCAGAAGAAAGATAGATCCATAGATCCACTAGACTGATGCATCTCCATATGCATCTAGTTCAAGAAAGAAGGGGCAATGACACCTAAATTCTCCCAGAGATACCCAAAAGTATTTTTAGGAAGATCCTTTGTAAATATATCAACAATCTGATCCTTCTTCAGAACATATTCAATTTTTACTTCATTCAACATGACCTTCTCCCTCAGGAAATGATACCTGATAGATATATGCTTCATCCTTGAGCACATCACATGATTCCTTGAAATGTTAATTACACTTGTATTATCACAAAAGATAGAAATAGGACCATCATACACCACTATGATATCTTTGAATGTCTTTTTCATCCATAAAACTTGTGTACAACAAGATGTAGCAGCAATATACTCATCTTCAGTAGTAGACAAGGATAATGAATTTGTCTTTCTACTCAATCATGCCACCAATATGCAACCAAGAAAGAATGCACCACCACTTGTAGTTTTTTTGTCATATACACATCCAACCTAATTTGCATTTGTATGGGAACTTAGAGTAAAGTAAGTATCTCTAGGATACCATAATCCATAATCCAAAGTTCCATTTAAATATTTGAATATTCTTTTCATAATAACATGTGTTTCCTTAGGATCTTCTTGAAATCTAGCCACAAGAAAAACAACATGCATAATATCAAGTCTAGTAGCTCAGTCAAATACAATAGTCCACTAATCATAGATCTATACTTGCTCTGATCAGCCATAGGTGAATCATCATCTTTACCTTATTTGTAACCAGTCACCATACAAGTATATATTAGTTTGGAAGCATCCATCCCAAACTTCTTCAACATCTCTTTCACATACTTAGACTGTTGAATGAAGATTCATTTCTCTATTTGATTAATCTATAGCTAAGGAAAGAAATTCATCTCTCCAAACATAGACATTTGAAATTCTTTCTGCATCTCTTCTACAAACATCTTGCACATATTTTCATTTTCTCCAAATATAATTTCATCAACATATACAACTTCAATCACGATTTTGTCATTTTCAATCTTAAAATAAAAATTACTATATGTCATACCTTTGTTAAATCCTTGTTGTATCAAATACGTGTCTAACCTCACATACCAAGCTCCAGGAGCTTGCTTCAATCCATATAAGCTTTTCTTCAATTTGCACACCATATCTAGTTGATTTGGCAACTAAAATCCTTCTGGTTGTTCCATGTAGACCTCTACTTCTAGCTCACCATTCAAAAATGCTGACTTGACATCCATCTGATAGACCTTGAAGTCTTTATGAGTAGAAAATACTATGAACATCCTTATAGCTTCCGTTCTTTCTACCAGAGAAAAATTTTCTTGAAAATCTATGCCTTCTACTTGTGAGTAACCTTTACACACAAGCCCTGCTTTATTTCTAACCACTTCTCCATTCTCATTCAACTTATTTCTAAATGCCCAGTTCGATCCAATAATTTTCTTATTTTTTGGTCTTGGGACCAATTCCCAAGTTTGATTATTCTCAATCTGCATAAGTTCTTTCATGGTTTCCATCCAATGTTCATTTTTACATGCTTCACTTATAGTATTCGATTCAATCTCAAAAAATAAAAATAGATTTACTTCAGCAACAACTCTCCTTCTAGTCAATATTCCATTAGTCTTATCTCCAATAATTTGACTTTCTGAATGATTCTTCTGCACATATCTAGGAATCTTAGGTGACACCACCAGAGCTTCTTCTTCTCTTTCATTTTATTCATTCTGCTCCTCTTTCTCATCCTTTCCATGTTCTTCCACAATCTCTTCTGTTAGTACACACTCAGGTTCATCAGATACATATCCATCGATGCCAATTAAATTCTTCATTGTCTCATCAACCTTGAAATTTTCACTTTCTAATGTAACTGTGGAATAAGTCATGAGTAAAATAACAAAAATAACTTCTTAATAAGACATTATATCAAGAGAATCAACAATAATTAATCTAATTAACATAGGAAAACTCTTGAAAGTGTCATATTGCTCTCTATCTCCAAAGATTTATTAAGTCACTGGGCTCTCATATTTGGTAAGAATTATGACTATTAAAATGTCAATCTAGAGAATGACATGTTGCTAAATGCAATAATCTAATTCTATATGATGATGTCCAAATGATAATGATGAAGCTACTATAATCTAAATTAACATGAAACTTGATAAAAGAAGCTACTGTAAACTGTGATGCAGCTAAATGAAGAGCCATGATATTGATTCTATTCTAAAATGATATGATTGCTATTGCTATTGGTATTTCTAAGATGCTTGATTGCTCAATTGGTATTTCTACAGAGTAAGTTTTCATAATGTTGGGTTCATTTCTTGTGAAAAGAGGTTGTATTTATAGATTCCCGACAACACAACAAAGGTTTGGATTTGATCTAAAGAATTGAATGGTGAAAGATGAATAAGCCTGAGATGGTTATGGAGGTTGTTCCTTTCCACAAAAACATTCAGCCAGATGATAGGAATGATTTTTGGAAGAAGATGAAGAAATTTTCTTGCAAATTTGTCTCCAATTTGTCTCCAAATTTTCCCGTGAAGGTTGAGATGAATTAAATTAAACATTTCATATCTAATTTGGTAGGTGAATATTTTGAGTGAAAAGAGGAAATAGATGTAGGATATATTTCAATTGAATATTTAGATTTATTTAATTTAGGAAAAAGAAGATATTTAATTTAATAAAAAAACCTATAGAAGTGTATGTTTATTAAATAAATATGGAAGAAATATGATAATTAAATAAAACAAAGTATGTGAACCTGTTTATTTAATTTATATGAAATGATGTGATTAAGATACAAGATAATTATAGAAGAATTCAATAATAATAATTAAATTAAAAAAAGTATTAAATCTGTTTATTTAATTAAGAGGAAATAATATAATAAAGATAGAAGAATTAAATTTGAACTATATAAATAAATATTTCTATTTATTTAATAGTAGAGGAATTAAAGGTTAATTAATCAAATAAATCTTATTTAATTAATTAGATTATCCAGACCATTTTTAGGTGTATACATTTGTCCCCTCTTTGAAGTGATGTGTTTATACATTGCTTCAAAGAAAATTTTGTTGTGATGATAGATATATGCCCCCTTGGGAGATAAATTGATGAACTTTTGTTTTGTTTTGTTTTGTTTTTTTCTATTTTTTGAATTTTTTTGATGATTTGACAATGATTTGATGATGAAATAATTTATCTCCTGACAAACAGTGTGAAAGATGCCCCTATGATGAAATTTGAATTAAGCCTCCAGGAAATAAAATAACTAAATCCCATAAAACTCCCCCCTTAATCACTCTATTAAAAAGAAAAAGGGGCTGATTTGAATTCATTTGTGCATATTGAGTTTTTAAATTTGAGAGAGAGTTATTTGGGGCCATTTTGCAGAAAAAATTTCAATCCACTACCTCACTCACCATTTCAAGTGCATGCATCGACACAACCACCTGACCACCTACTAACCTCCGGTACGTACCTGTGAACCTCCTCATAATTCATGTTTTTCATTTTTTGCACATTTATTTCAGTTTTAAATTTTTTTCATTCTTTTAACACACCCACACACTGAAGTAGCATGTCAAATTTCTATTTTGGTGCATTGATAGGATTAGCACATAGGTTAACTATTTTAACACGTCAATAGGTTAGTTTAGCGCATAGACTGGTATTGCGTGTTGACTCCAAGAATTAGCACATTGACTGCCTGAAATGGCACATAGAATGTTTCAGTGCATCAACCACCTCAATTAGCGCATAGATGTCGTTAAATAACGCATTGATCACCTATTTTGGTGGGTTGATGAGTTGTAATGGCATTTTGAATTTTCTAGTGCTTTGACTGCCTATTTTAGCGCATCAAAGTTAGAATGATGAAAATTGTTACTAACTCCCTAATTTTGATGATTTTTTATCACGTCAATTGTTTGATTTGATTTGATTGATGATCCTAATAGTTTACATGATGATCAACCTCATGATAGGCAAGGTTTGATGATTGATTGACGATAATTATCCTCATGATAGGTGAGGAATAATTACAGTTTGATTGATAAACCTCATGATAGGTGAGGTTGATTTGATTAATTGACCTCATGATAAGTGAGGTACAATTTTAGATTGATGATTAACCTCAATATAGGTGAGGTTGATTGATATATTGACAAATAAACTTCATTTTAGGTGAGGTTCATTAATAAATTTGATGATTGACCTCATGATAGGCAAGGTTGATTTGATAGTTACTCATGATATTTTAGCGAAGTCTCACCAGAGCTGATTAGATTTGATAGACTGATTAACATTTGATGAATTGACAAAGATTTTTGACTTTCATTATTTTTACGATGATAGGAGTCCTTGACCAGCTTACAGATGTGATAGCGATTTTTGAGTACTTTTGATTTGATTCCTCAATTGACATAGCCTAAGATTGATCTTATTACATGATACAGATTGTCTTCTCTTCTAGATATGCCCCTGATTATGATTAATCAGGGACTATTGACAGCCTTAGCTGAGAGATGGAATAGTGAGCATAATACCTTTCATTTTCCCACTAGAGAGATGACAATGACTCCTGAGGATGTATGGCGGATCTTATAGATACCTTTTGTTGGGGAGCTGGTTGTTTATGATGCATAGGAGTAGGGAAGGACTGAGGCACTATGCCAATTTTTCGAGGATGAGCATGTTGGTGGTTATGAGATTCCCTGGAGAGAGATTTCTGATTCATATGCTACCTTGCCAGTAGTAATTGTTGGTTTCATTGGAGGATTCCTTTGTCTTGATCATAGGTCAAAGGGACATTTAGTTGGGCGGGGTTAGTTCTTAGAGGGTATGATTCTTCATGGTACCAAATATGCTTGGGGTATATGTATGCTTTCCCACTTATACCATGATTTGCATCAGGTAGTCTACCTTGGAGGGGCCAGTTTGGCTTCTAGAGTTACATTACTTTAGGTGTGGGCATGGGAGCATATAGATGTTACCCATCCAATTCAGGTAATACAATGACCCACATTTAGTCCATATGTTCACAGATAGATAGGATGACTAGCTCAGCCCAGACTGGGCAAGTTAGAGAATTGGGGAAGAGTTCTAGATGATGTAGAGGGAGTCACATGGTGGCCATATTTGGATTATGAGTAGTGAGAGGATGATGATATAGAGATTTTGTATTTATGTCAGTCCATATATTTGATTGGTAGGAAATTTTTTGTTATTGAGATATTTCTATTGAGGAGGGTCCTAAGATAATATGACAGAGTACAGAGCAATGCCTCAAAGTGTTGCTCATTATGCACATCATCAAGTAGATGCTACCAAGTGGGGACCATGTCTATCATATGATGTTGTAGTATAGGCATATCCGAGTCTATAGGTGATTATCTGGGAGATTTGTTTGAAGAAGTGTCGATAGTATCTTGTTTTACACCCATTTCCATGGATCTTCATTTTGGATGAGCTAGTGTCGATAGTTGGTGAGGAGGAGGTTGTAGTTGTACATGGTCGATGATAGAGGGAAGAGGATGAGGATGTAGTGGAGGATATAGTGGAGGATGTAGATAGTAGTGATGATGAGGAGGGAGATGAAGAGGATGAGAGTAGTGATGATCTAGATAGAGGTGGAGGTGATGAGGGTGAAGCGGGTCCAGCTTTCGATGTTGGATATCTTAGGGTGCCTCATAAGAGGTGATCACTAGTAGCTCCTACAGAGTAGCATGTGTGGATTAGTGTACCTTCCTAGCAGTAGCAGATGTAGATTGTGAGCTTATAGGTGTAGGTGCAAACCTTACAGGGGTAGTTGATATAGGCTCAAGGTTTAATGGTGTAGACATAGATAGATGTAGAAATAGGCCTAGTCTCATGCACATGCCCTTTCATAGGTACAGGCATAGTTGACAACTACCCAAACACATATATCCTCGTTGACAGATGAGAGAGATTCAACTAGACGGGTTGTAGAGTAGGCATAGTTGACTACTGAGAGATTGTAGAGACTAGTTGATGGTACCTCTATAGTTGATTACATGAGAGAGGTCCTCCATGTAGGTAGAGAGGTAGAGTATTACAGGGGTCGTTACTATGATGTTTTTCCCTTTGAGCAAAGAGTTAGTTATGCCTAGTCTCGATCAAGCAGGACTCATTCTAGGACTATTAGCGTGGGTGTGACATAGCCCCCATGGAGAAATCCAAGAGATCCTAGTACATTTGGTGGGGGAAGTACCAGTCCAAAGATACTGACACCGTCTAGGGCTAGCAACACATAGTCCCATGATTGGATTATCTGATATATTTTGAGACATGATGTATACTCTGGGTTTCTGATACACCACCATTTTTTATGTTGTATCTCTTTACATTTTAGACATCATTTTATACTTGACATTCTTATTTTTGAGCTTTATATGATATGCAATGGATTTTATTGATTTATATGAGTCTATATGATTTCATGATGGATGCATTTGATTCCTATGTTAAATATGCCATATGATGATTTATATTATGATGATCATGATGACATGTTATGATTTGATGATGTTTTATCTATGATGGTTAAATGTGAATATGTGAATAATGATGATGAATGGATGCATGATGATATTTGTATGATAATGAATATATGTAAATGATATGAAAATCCATCTATATGTATTATTTTTTTATATGATTTTTCTATGATGTATGAATAATGATGTAAATGAGAAATGTTGCACTTTTATTTTTAGGGTATTTTAAATGCATATAGATGATATAATAAATGGATGAATGAATGATGAATACAATTGTACTTCAAATGTATGATATATGATATGATGAATGGATGAATGAAAATGTAAATACATAGAGATTTGTTTTTGATAGTTTTCTCATGCAATTTTATGATGTGATTCACAAATGAAGAAAATGATATGATAAATGAAAACTATTTGATCAAAAGTATGAATGATGAAATGATATAAGAATGTTTTCTAATGTATGCGATGAAAATGAGTATACACTATATGATAATGATAATGTTTTTGTTAATGTTAAGTATACTCAATCCATTAGTGAGAAAAGATAACATCATTTTTTAAATCTTCACCAATCTTTGTAACAAATAATCTACAGATGTAAAACTATCATGAATTAAATCTAATTTACCATGCAAATCTATATGCAAGCATTGGCAACTTAATAGTCCATTTATTGTGCTTTTGTATCATCATTGAGCTTTTAAAATGTTTAAACTGAGTACACGCATCAATAGTATAATTTAAACCAAAGATGACTTGAGTACTACTTTCATGATTTTTGATATTGCAAGTTAACACAAGCATCTAGGTATAATTAAACTGACATGACTTGAGAATTTCTTGCGTAAAAAAAAAGAATCAATCTTTTTCTTATGTGAATTCAGAATGTCATCAGTGATACTTTGTAGAGCACATCTTGTGACAATTGACACAATAATAATGACAAATTCACAGATAGCAGACAAAGAAAATACCATTCTCCTTCCTAGCTTCTTTAGTTCAATACATCATCGAGTTTCTCCAAACAAATTATAACAACAATCAAAGTACAACATTTAGAAAATTCAAGCTAAAGCGATAAAATCATAATTCAAGAGAGTATCATCCACCTAGAGTTGTTCTGATTGGTTTGATTTCAACTGTTTTGATGTGGATGGTTGATTTTCTGAATCCTTTGATGTCTGTTCAATGTTGTGTTCCACTGTGATCATTGTGTTTTATATGTCGTCATATTGTTGTTTGTCTATTTGTTTAAGCTCAAGTTTATTGTGCCCAGTGAGTTCAGTATTTTTCCCCCAAGCTAGGGTGTGACACGATCACTTTGCCAAGATATGTACATGATGTTCTCTTTTCAAATGATGGTGAAAGTGAACCACCAAGTCATGCATCTAATAGATTGAAAAGATAGTTTAAATCACAAGTAGTGTCTGTTTCTAGGTTTTCACTACATGTTTTTATTACACTTTTTTAGATTTTATGATTTTTTTTGTATTTTTCTCTTTTTTCTCATTTTTTTTTGTATTTTTTCTTTTTCTGATATTTTGTATTTTCTCTTTTTCTAACTTTTTTGTATTATCTCTTTTTCTGATTTTTTTTTGTATTTTCTCTTTTCCTAATTTTTTTTGTATTTTCTCTTTTTCTAATTTTTTTTTGTATTTTTTGTCACCAAGATACCTATTTGCCAGGTTTTCAACAAGGCAACTATTTAAACCATGCGCTAGATGATTTAGGTATAGAATTTCCTGAGATGGATATTGTTGATAGGTTCATCAAATAGATCCCCTTCAAGTGTAGACAGTCGATAGGCTCCAGATCCATAGACTATTATGACAACAAAGGGACCTAGCTAGTTAGCTTCAAACTTCCCTTTCTTTTCTTTGTCCTATTAATTTCGAGGGTTTTCTTTTAGAACCAAGTCACCAACCTAAAATGCTCTTGGTTTCACTTTGTGATTGTAGTTTCTAGGGTTTTCCTTTAAATGGTTCATAGCTTGTTGATGATGTTCATCCAACAGTTCTAATTCTTGAAGTCTAGACACTCTATAGTCCTCATTTGAAATAATTCCCTTTAGGGTAAGTGCACCAAGATGGTTCCCAAAAAGGGGACTTAAGTGGCCACTTTTTTTTTTTCTGAAATCAGGAAATACTGACCTTGGACGTGAAATTGAGGATAGCTACACTCAAAATTTTGAGATGGAATGAAAAAAAGGATCAAAGTGCTCCGAGTCTACTTTCTAAACTACTAATTTATTTTTAAAATGGTTGATATTAAGGAGTTCAAAAGAGGGATGTACAAAAAATGTTTTTTTTTTAGAAAATCATAACATAGCAACTCTTGTACGACCCTAGCACGGTGAACTTTTTTGTAGTATTTTTAAAATCGCTACGATCAAAAGTTAGATAACAGTGTCTAGTTGATGCACGATTTTCCTGATTATTTTTTAATGAATATTTGACTTTTTACTAATTTTCTAAGTGGGTACTTCCTAAGAAGCAAAATTTTGGTCGTGCCCCCCCTACAAGTTTTGGAAAGTAATAGATTTTTTTTAATTTTTAATTTTTAAAATTTGTAGAATGGAGTCTAGTTTCTAAAAATGTAATTTATTTGAAATTTTGATGAATGGTTAATTTATAATGAAAAAAATACCAAACACTACTTTTTTGAAAAAGAAACATACAAACAAAATAAATTATGGATGAAAGGCCTAACATTGTGAGAGAGTGAAAAAAATTACATTGTTGGAAAGCTAAGAGAGAACTTAACATGACCCATGTGTTTGATTTTGTTAATATTGAACCAGATGAAATCCTGATAGTGAGCACGAACTTGATTATGTGAA
>VDFB02000017.1:214762668-214845168 GCA_007258455.2 Sequoia sempervirens
TCCAAAAACAATCTTTAATTAGGTCTCAAAATTTTATTTTTTCCAAGTTTTAGGACCTTGCATTCTCAAATAGGTTTCCAATAGAAAAACCATCAATTTGCTCATAAATATCTAGGGTTTTCTATATTTCACAACTCCAAGGCCTTCCAAGCCTCACCAAAGTGTCAAACAAGTTTGATAGGGTTTGTACAAACAAAATAAACCTTCACTAGGCCTTTACCCTCATTAGATCTCAAAAACACCACTTTGGTTCCTCCTTTTCATGCCAAAAACTCACATTGTCGTCCTAAGATAACATCACCATCCCTATAGACAGAGGACCAAAGGAAGGTATTGAGGGAGTATCACTTTTATATTAGTGATGATCACACACATTCTCCAGAGTTCGTGCAAGGTTGCTTCCAGATGTTCTATAGTGATTTGGCTTAGAGGGGCATAACATACGGTTGACATATAATATGGTCGGATAACCGTGCAACACAGTTCAAGAATGTGCAAATGTTCTACTGGTTGTGTAGGATGCATCTCACTATAGGTGTTCAGCATATGTGGAAATTTTGTGAGGTCGGGCATGGAAAGGGGGAGCATGATGTTGCAGGAGCATGCATGAAAAGAGCATTAGCACAAGAAGAGTTAAAGTATAAAGACAGTGCAAAGCTGACATATGCAATTTCAATTGTCGAGTGGTGTAATGCTTCAATGTGTCCAAGTAATGAAGGTATTTCTTCAGTTCATAGATTTTTTTGGTTGATGGATGATACTAACATTGCACCATATGAGGATTGTTGTACACTAACATGATCGAGTGAGCTACAGTCTTTCCTTAGCTCAAATGCAGGTTTATGGAGTATCGATACATGCAAGATGAAATTATTTTGTTCTTCATGTATAATGCAAGCCTGGAATGATTTTGAGTCAGGGGAGTGGGTTGACAAATGGTTGAAAAGTTACCTTACCCCACTTCACACATATCGCCCTCTGACAAAATTGGAACTAACACAAATGAAATCATCAATTGACTATGACCATGTATCAGATCTAGTTCAACCACATAATATATCTACTTAGTTTTTTCAAATTCCATATTGTTATCTTACTTTGTACTGTATTCATAATGTTGAGTGATTTCAAGTGATTTTATGCACATGTCAATGCAGGGCATGTTTATGCAATTATTGCAGACGAAGAAAATGAAGAGGGAATGGACTATTACTTGTGGCATTGTGGTGAGGCCAAAAATAAATTGGAAGCCCCAATTATAGATGGAGAAAACATCAAATAGCCTACAAGCTTAGTTGTTGTTACTAGAATGTGGCATAGAAGGTACCCACATAAGAGTGTTAAACATTGGCTGTTTGAGAACTTTGACATGCATCATAAGATTCTTCATTAATCGAACCTTACTTTGGCATCTAATGTTTGTTTGAGAAAATATGGGTAGACCTTTGAACAAGACCTTGTGGAAGGTCGTGAGTCTGACCATGAGGCAATACTTGAAACAATAAAGAGTAGAGAAAATCCAGATGGTTCATTGGATTAATTTGTAAGTATATGCACAATGGTTCTTATTAATTTATACTTGTATCCACGTTAATTTTTTTGATGCCAATGCTATCATGTCTTATTTTACTTTGCGTATCTATAAGTAACCTAGTAAACATTGAATGGTGTCCCCTTGCAGAAAATGTAGATTTATGAGCCATCCAAGAGAATCTTAGGCATAAAAGCAATGCAACATTCCTATTTTGATTATGAAGCCAAATATCAATTATGATTTTCATCCATTAACAAGTGTGTGCGAAGCTTGGTGAGGGAATTTCAATTTATTCATTTGAAGTTAACCTTATCATGAGCACCTATGATGTAGACATTATAGGAGCATCCCAAATTTAAAGATATTCTATATTCATGAGAGGTATTGTGTGCAATAGGTATCTTGGAACTCGTAGTAAAGATGCATGAGCAAGAGTGACTAAGTTGAGAGACTGCCATGCCTATTTGTAAGTTTCTTCCATCTATTTTCATTTCATTTCCATTTTGGACATGAGTTGTTTCCTTTTATTCTTTTAGTTTGCCTATTTGTAACTAAACTAGTAAAAATTGATTGGTCTCTCCTTGCAGAAAATGCTGATTTTGTAGCCATCGAAGAGAATATTAGCCAAAAAAGAAATGCAACATCCTTATTTTGATGATCTTGAAAAATCTCAATTTTTATTTCAAGCCATTATAAAAGAGTGTGCAAAGCTTTGTGAGGGAATCTCAAGTTTCTCATTTGAAGTTAACCTCTAAATGAGAACCTATGATGTAGACATTATAAGAGAATCTCGAATGTATGAGTGACATTGTAAAATATTTGTGATAATAGAGTACCTAAGGCATTGTAATGAGATTTACTTGTAATGACATTTACCGAAATAATGAAATTTGGTGTAGGGGGACCAAGGTTATTGAGAAAATTTGGTTCAGGGAAATCTTTTAAGTTAGTTTTGTGTTATGATTTTTTTCAATTGAATAAGTTCATAACACATCCACAATTGATTTATAATGTAATAAGTCATGTTAGTTACAAAAAGAATAGTTAGGCATGATTGGAAAGATGTAGAATCATTTGTAAAGGCTATTTAAAGCCTCTTCAAGGATATTTAAGTCAATATTTGAATTTGTAGCCTTTTGAAGGAAAATATTTGAATATGGTTGTAAATGTACTATTAGTGAGATTGAGATTGTTAACCTTTAGAGAGTAGCAGTATTTATGTTGATGAAATTTCCTTTAGATGCAAGGATTCAAAGCACATCAACCATGTGGTACAAATGATTAAATCCCATAGATGATCTGTAGCAATGAAAGAGTATGAAAATGAAGAGAGAGGTACAATAGTGACTTAGGAGAAACTTTAGTGATGCAGAGTCAAGGTGGAGAAGACTCAAACAAATCAGATTTTAGTAAATCAACAAACTTTGTTATTTCATTTGGCCATCTTGGAACAACTACCAACAAAAAGGCTTCTAAACTCAACAATTTGGCTTAAATTTTAGAGAATTCCTCTCAAGGACCATCTCATCATCAATATAGCATCTACTCAAACCCCCAACACCATTCCCAAGCTAGACATACAAGATTTCTTTGCAATTTCTTGGAGATCCTTCAAACCGCCCTGTAAAAAGGCTACAAAATTAGCCCTGTTTTACAAAAAAATTGCTCTTTAAACTTCTTCTAACCCCACAAGCTCTTGGAGAGTCATCAAATAGGTCACAAAACTCCCAATTCCATAGGTTTTAGAAAAGCACTCAACCTTTAAGCCATAATTGATTAAAACTCTCAATTTTTTAACAAATACATGGGGTTTTTAGCATCTCACAACTCCAATCCCTTCCAAACCTCACCAAAGCATCAAAAAAGTTTTTTAGGGTCTAAAAACACATAATAAACCTTCACCTAGCCTTTAGACTCAGTAGATCTCAAAAACATCACTTTGGTTCCTCCATTTCAAGCCAAAAGCTCACATTCTCAACCTAAAACAACATTGCCAACCCTATAAACGCCTTACCATTATTAAAAGAGTTAAGGAAACTTGAAAAAAAAACATTGTAAACCTTTCCTCTGAGTCACAATTGACCACAGTAGGAGGACAGGCTTCATCACAAAAAAAAGAGTAAACTCAAACTCTGCTGGTCTATACAAGCTGAATAAAGAAAAATGGATTTTCCTTTCACTAAAAAAACCAAAGGTGTATCAAAACAAATTGAAATCTAGGTTAAGACCTGCCACCACAATTTTTCATGAATTTATTTTCATAAGAGGCATGTACTAGGTTGTACATAGAGAAAAGAAACTGAAAACTCAGAAAATGTTGAAATTCCACATTTTTAGGCATTGTGAAGAGCACCAATCTTCAAAAAAACTATTGATTGAACCCCCATTCAGGCTTGAATGATGTTTTTAATACATTTCAAATGAGAATCATCTCCCTTCAATGCCCATAACTACCTTTGAACCACCAAACCCTTATTAAGCCTACAAATACTAGTATTTATTATTCAAGAATGGTTTTGCTTACTAAGCTTTATCATGCAAACTTAATATTCTAAGGGCCTAGGACCACTTAGACACCCTTATAACATGAATTTTAGACTCTTTCTCTGCACTCCCACCTACTTTTTACATAATTTTCCTTTATGGCAATATCAATAATTATATAATTCAAGAGTACTTTTGCACATTTGTCCACCCTAACCTACTAATTCCCAAAGTACATAAAAGATTGGTCTATTAGACCTTATTCAAGACAAAAAGACCTCAACATACTAAAATTTACCAATTTTCCTCCAAATTTACCATCAAACAATCACAAATTGAGGGTGAGTTGTGGGTGCTCCTACACCATTTAGCTTTCAAAAACAAAGTTAATTAGGCTGGTAGACATTTGGATCGGGCTAGCATTTGGTGGAAGAGGAAGAAAGATAACTAGAACTCTAGAGGCCCACCATACTAGATTTTGGTATTGAACCATGAGAGTAGAAGAGAGATTTGATATCATGTATCAAAACATTAAGCATGCATTCTTCCAACCAATAGAGAAGGAGATGATTACTTTGCTTCATTTTCATTTGCATAAGCATATCAAGGCATGAGAACCAAGAAGACCAAGGATGTCTAGTTTTATGTGGATGTAATGGATGTGTTCCAAACTTTAGGAGGGTCAAGAAGGTCAATGTATGATCTTGATGAAATTGAGGAAGAACAACAAGAGAGGGACATGAAAAATAAAATCAATATAGAGTTTCAAGGTTTTGTCAAGTGAGTAAGAGAGCTATGGGAGCAGCCTCATCTAAAATATTTTAAACTAGACCTCAATGATATATACCATTTAGAGAGCTTCATTTTCATGGAGTTCCTTTCAAAGCCTCTACTTTTATTATTCTTATGGTAAACTATTTGGTAGAGTTGATGGAATTACCTTTCTTAGTATTAATCACTATTAGTGAGATTGAGATTGTTAACCTTGAGAGAGTAGGACTTGGGTAAAAGGAATTTGATATGGCTATTTCTTTCAAATACTTCAAGTGGGATGTACTCCGCATTGATGCAATTCCTCAATATTCACTTGATGGCATCAAGGAATGGCTGAACTCCATGGTTATAAAGTATTATCAAAGAAGAATGAACTTGTTGTACTTAGCAACCAATTTTGAAGACTATTATTGATGATTCAAAGCACATCAACCATATGGTACAGATGATTAAATCCCAAAGACGATTTGTAGAAATGAAAGAGTTTGGAAAGGAAGAGAGAGCTACATTGTTCACTAAGGAGAAACTTCAACTTTCAAAACACAAAGCCAATTAGGCTGGTAGATGTGTGGAGAGAAGAGGAAGAAAGATGAATGGAACTCTAGAGGCCCACCATACTGGATTTCGATATTCAACTATGAGAGGAGAAGAGAGAGTTGATATCATGTATCAAAAAATTAAGCATGCATTCTTCTAGCTAGTGGAGAAGGAGGTGATTACTTTGCTTCATTTTCATTTGCATAACCATATCAAGGTGTGGAAACCAAGAAGACCAAGGATGTCAAGTTTTATGTGGAGGTAATGGATGTGGTGCAAACTTTAAGATGGGCAAGAAGGTCAATGTATGATTGTTAACCTTGAGAGAGTATTTATGTTGAGGAAATTTCCTTTAGATGCAAGGATTCAAAGCACATCAACCACATGTGGTACAAATGATTAAATCCTAGAGACAATTTGTAGCAATGAAAGAGTCTAAAAAGAAAGACAAAGAATCATTGGTGATTTAGGAGAAACTTTAGCTTTCAAAAACAAAGTCAATTAAGCTGGCAGACGTGTGGATCGGGCCAGCATTTGGTGGAAGAGGAAGAGAGATGATTGGAACTCTGGAGGCCCACCATACTATATTCTGGTATTCAACCATGAGTGTAGATGAGAGAGCTGATATCATGCATCAAAACATTAAGCATGCATTCTTCCAGCCAGCGGAGAAGGAGATGATTACTTTGCTTCATTTTCATTTGCATAACCATATCAAGGCATGGGAACCAAGAAGACCAAGGATGTCGAGTTTTATGTGGAGGTAATGGATGTGGGACAAAATTTAGGAGGGACAATCAGGTCAATGTATGATTAGTGCACGAGCACCATTCAGTAGGTTTTGTTCATCAAGGAAAATAAGGAGTAGAATATCATCAATTTACTAAAGTCGGGCCGAACTTTTACATTTGAAGCTTTTAAGTGAATAAAAATGGCTTTTTGACCCATTCCTCTTTCTGTAGCCTCTATAACTTGAGGAATGGGTCTGAACTAACATTATTAAGGTGTGGGAATGATGTGTTAGTTTTGGGGAGGTCTGAAAGTGAGATGGGTGTGAAACCAATGTGTGTAAAAGTGAGTTTTCTTTAAGAAAAATGGTGGTTTTGAAGAGTTAAATTGTGTTTTTGTGTATGGCAGCATTATTTTATGATTGTTTGAGCTTGTGTAGGGCATCACAAACTTGTTTGATTAATTTTTAGTTGTAGTTAGCTTTGGAAGTATCATTTTCAATAATCCCCTAGGGTTTAGGCTACAATAGAGGGTTTTTTGGTTTACCCATTGTACGGTGGTATAACTAAGATTTGATTGTGGATTTTGAAGTTTTGACACCTTAGTATTGTTGTCCCAAGAGTTGGTAAGGTTTAAACAATTTTAGAGTATAGACCCTTTGTTCAACCAGATCGATCCCTTAAGGGTCCAAAGGGAAAAATGGCTGCAAAATTTAGCATGAGGTTACTCAAACACTGTGATGCTTAGAACCTTCTCATCTAATCTAATGGGATAATTTTTGGCCCCTCTACAATAACCTCTATCGGTTTTCATTATCTCAGAGTGGTTTTCCCATGGTGTCTAGTTTTTAGTTGATGAAAAAAGTGTCAAATGGAAGCAGTGGAAAGTTGCAAAGTGGTGCAACTTTCGTTCTGCAACTCGTGTGACCAAACAGACTCTTCCAATGTGTCTCAATAGGAATTTTTACACTAGGCATGGTCCTCTTTCGCACCCAAACATGTGGACCCACTTCGAGCTACGTTCAACCAGATCGATCCCTTAAGGGTCTAAAGGGAAAAATGGTTGCAAACTTTAGCATCAGGTTACTCAGACACCGTGATGCTTAGAAACTTCTCATTTGATCCAATGGGATAATGTTGGGTCCCTCTACAATAAAATCTCTCAGTTTTGGTTATCTTGGAGTGGTTTTCCCATGGTGTCCAGTTTTCAGTTGATGAAAAAAGTATTAAATGGAAGCAGTGGAAAGTTGCAAAGTGGTGCAACTTTCATTTTGTAACTCGTGTGATCAAATGGACTGTTCCAACATGTCTGAATAGGCATTTTTACACTAGGAATGGTCCTCTTTCATACCCACACATGTGGAATCTCTATGAGCTACGTTCAACCAGATCGATCCCTTAAGGGCCCAAAGCGAAAAATGGTTGAAAACTTCAGCATGAGGTTACTTGGACACCGTGATGCTTAGAAACTTCTCATCTATTTTGATGGGATCATGTTGGGCCACTTTACAATAATATCTCTCAGTTTTCATTATCTGAGTGGTTTTCCCATGGTCTCTAGTTTTCAGTTGATGAAAAATGTGTCAAATGAAAGTAGTGGAAAGTTGCAAAGTGGTGCAACTTTCATTCTGCAACTCGTGTGACCAAATGGATTGTTCCAATGCATCTGAATATGAATGTTTATGCTAAGCATGGTCCTCTTTCACACCCAAACATGCAGAATCGCTGTGAGCTACATTCAACTAGATTGATCCTTTAAGGGTCCAAAGGGAAAAATGGCTACAAACTTCAAGAAACATGAGGTTACTCAAACACCATGATGCCTAGAAACTTCTCATCTAATCCAATGGGATCATGTTTGGCCCCTATACAATAACCTCTCAGTTTTTGTTATCTCGGAGTGGTTTTCCCATCGTTTCCAGTTTTTAGTTGATGAAAAAAGTGTCAAATGGAAGCAGTGGAGAGTTGCAAAGTGGTGCAACTTTCATTCTACAACTTGTGTGACTAAATAGATTGTTCCAGTGCATCCAAATATGAATTTTTACTCTAGGCATGGTCTCTTTCACACCCAAACACACGGAATCACTCCAAACTACGTTCAACCGGATCGATCCCTTAAGGGTCCAAAGGGAAAAATGGTTGCAAATTTTAGCATGAGGTTATGCGGACCCTGTGAAACTTAGAAAATTATCATATGATCCTATGGGATTAAATTGTGCCCCTCTACAATAACCTCTCTCAGTTTTTGTTATCTCAGAGTGGTTTTCTCGTGGTGTCCAAGTTTCAATTGATGAAAAAAGTGTCAAATGAAAGTAGTGGAAAGTTGCAAAGTGGTACAACTTTTGTTCTGCAACTTGTGTGACCAAACAAACTATTCCAATTCATCCGAATAGGTATTTTTTATGCTAGGAATGATCCTTTTTTGCACCCAAACACATGGAATAGCTCTGAGCTACATTCAACCGGATTGATCCCTAAAGGGTCCAAAGGGAAAAATGGTTGCAAACTTCCAAATGAGTTTACTCAGACACCGTGATGCTTAGAAACTTCTCATCTAATCTCATGTGATCATGTTGGGTCCCTCTATAGTAACCTATCTTAGTTTTTTTTTTATTTTTTTTTATTTTTTTTTATCTTAGAGTGGTTTCCCGTGGTGTCTAGATTTCAGTTGATGGAAAAAGTGTCAAATGGAAGTAGTGGAAAGTTGCAATGTGGTGCAACTTTCATTCTGCAACTTGTGTGACCAAATAAAATATTCCAATATGTTCAAATAGGTGTTTTCACTCTAATAATATTCATCTTTCTCACCCAAACACATGAAATTGCTCTGAGCTACGTTCAACCCGATCGATCCCTTAAGAGTTTGAGTGTAGTATGTTGAAATAGGCCATTACACCTATTGTACAGGCTATGTCTTGGTGATATGGGCCTAATGTAAGTAGTATAGGGAGTAGGAATAAGAAAATAGCATTAGTAATGGCATTGGAAGAGATTACTAACACTGCCCTCTTGAAAATTCAAAATTGAGGCCCCTTAAAAGCAAGGCTAGAAGAGGTGAAAAGAAGAAATTGCTTGAAAATAAGTTAGAATAGGTTGGAAATAGGCTAATATTGTGGAGTTTGATGTGTTCAAAAGGTCTACAAGGACAGGGGAGGTCAAAAGTATGTTATGGCATGACATGCCCTACTTGGCAAAATAGGGGTTTTGAATGAAAAAGAGACGTTTGAGGGAGTAAACGTGGGTAAAGTCAAGGGGAAACATAATTTGGTGGTCAATTAAGTTTGTGCAGGAAAAATGAAGACTGTTGGAATAGGTTTTGAGGTTTAGGTTCAGGGGTTTGGTTTTCTGGATTGGCCAAAAAATTTTGGAGGGGGGTTCAATTCGTTTTGGGTTCGTTGGTACAAAAAACATGTAAAAATAAAATATATATCTATGCAACCTAGAAGCATGAATTAGGATTATGATATCACATATCATAATATAAATGAAATAACCACCATAAACTTGAATGTCATTTAAAACAACAAAATTGGCAAAAAAAAAAGTGTTTATAACCTGCAAAAAAAGTGAATAAAATCACGTTGATTTTTGCGTGAAAAGAAACCACGAGACCATAGCTTTTTGCTTACAATTACACTTTGATAGATTTTTACCAAGCATCCATAGCTTGTTTCTAAAGTAATTTTTTTAGGCTTTTAGCTATAGAAGCAAGGCAGTGAATTGTTTGACAAAATGCTCTGGTAGACATGTATGAAAAATGTGGTAGCATAGACAAGGAAGTGAACTATTTGAAAAAATGCCTCAAAGAAACGTGGTTTCATGGTGATGGAATGGTATGATGAATTCCATGACAAGAAAATTTCTATGGATTGTCATGGTATTCCACCACCATTAAGACCACATTTCTTTGAGGCATTTTTTCAAACAATTCACTGCCTTGTCTATGCTATTGCTTATTATTATGCTTTGATAGATTTTTTCCAAGCATCCATTGCTTGTTTGGAAGCACCTATTTTAGGATTTTATCCATAGCAGCAAGGAGGTGAACTGTTTGATAAAATGCTTTGGTAAAAATGTATGAAAAATGTGGTAGCATAGACAAGGTAGTGAACTGTTTGAAAAAATCCCTCAAAGAAATGTGGTGTCATGGTGATGGAATGTCATGACGAATGCCATGACAAGAAAATTGCTATGGATTGTCATGGCATTCCACCACCATTGAGACCACATTTCTTTTCGGCTTTTATTCAAATAGTTTGCTTCCTTTTCTATGCTATTGCTTATTATTATGCTTTGATAGATTTTTTCCAAGCATCTATAGCTTGTTTGGAAGCACCTATTTTAGGCTTTTAGCCATACCAGCAAGGAGGTGAACTGTTTGATAAAATGATTTGGTAAACATGTATGAAAAATGTGGTAGCATAGACAAGGCAGTGAACTGTTTGAAAAAATGCCTCAAAGAAATGTGGTCTCATGGTGATAGAATTCCATGACAATCCATAGCTTGTTTGAAAGTACCTGTTTTAGGCTTTTAGCCGTAGCAGCAAGGTAATAAACTATTTGATAAAATGCTTTGATATACATGTATGAAAAATGTGTTAGCATAGATAAGGCAATGAGCTCTTTGAAAAAATGCCTCAAAGAAATGAGGTCTCATGGTGGTGGAATTCCATGACAATCAAATTCTTTTGATTGTCATGGAATTCCACCACCATGAGACCTCATTTCTTTGAGGCATTTTTTCAAAGAGCTCACTGCCTTGTCTATGATATTGCTTACTATTATTCTTTTGATATATCTTTTCCAAGCATCCATATCTTGTTCAAAAGCACTTGTTTTAGGCTTGCAGCCATAGCAACAAGGCAATGAATTATTTGACAAAATGCTTTTGTAGACATGTATCAAAAATGTGGTATTATAGACAAGGCAATGAATTGTTTGCAAAAATGTCTCAAAGAAATGTGGTCTCATAGAATGCCATGACAAGAAAATGCAATTGGGAGCTACTCCTAGTTATTAGTTATGCAATGTGAAGTAATTGCATAACTTCTTAGGGTGACTTTGTAAAAACTATATTGTAATTGAAATTTTTTCATCTATCAACATCTAGTTATTAGTTATGCAATGTGAAGCAATGCTTTGAGTTTGAAATATGTGCAATGCAATGCAATCAACGATATGAATATTTAAACTACAAAAATCTATTTTTTACAATTTATAAGTTAAACTCTTTATTTTATTTTCTCTCTATATCTCTATGGTATGGAAATGCTTTTTAATTTTTTTTAAAAAAAATTATCTCTTGTTCTACTTTTTTTTACCTTTTTTTAAATCTATTTTTTTTCTTATTTTTTAAGACTTTTTCCCAATTTTTTCAAAAAATCTTATACTTTTGGTTTGCTGATTTTTTTTCCCAAAAGATTTTTGCTGCTATGGTATAAACGCATATATTTTTGTAATATCAAGGATACTTTTTGAAACTTCCATGCATTTCTAATCTAAAAGGAAAAGTCTTTTGCCTAATCTATATGCAACCATGCTTTTGACGTTGTCAAAAAGAGAAAATATGGATACCATCGATAAAAAATATTTGTATTAACTAGATAGCCATGTACACATACATCAATATATGTCGATATAAGTATAAAATATAGTTAAAAAATAGCCATATAGGCTTATGAGAATGCCATATAGGTATACAATGTCAAATATATCCAATACAAGATATGCACAAAAATTCCATGTCTAGGCATACAACAAAGGGCTCTGGAATCAAAATTCATTTCCCTCCATGCTCTAGAAATAAATTCTTTCCCTTTGTTTGGCGATCCAATGGTGATAAGTCTGTCACTCATTTTTTCTATGCTCGAGGAGCACTCCTGCTTCTCCTCCTATGGTTTAGCTCTTGGTGAAGTTTTAACTGTTACAATAAGAAGTAAACACATTAATATATAGAAATTACATTATAAAAAATAATATATTTAATAAAATAATCATTTACGGCCATCTCATGATCACTCTCCATAATGGAAATATTTGCATGCCGATGCTTAGGCGTGCTCAACCTTGTATAAACCATCCAAATAGGAATTAATCTGCAAATCAATAATGGTTTGATTTTTCACTAGAACCAACATCTATAACAACAAATGTAAATTGGACTTTAGTAATTTGCCTCATACCTCCTCTATTAGAGCCATTGAGGATTGTATAGCAAATGAAACACCAATATCCATTGCCCTTGTAACATTTGGAGGTGTTTCCAAAACCAACATCTGAAAATAAAACAACAAATTATTCAATCACAAAAATTTACAATAGCAATACATGTCATGACTTATAATGTATGATATCTAATGAACAAAATTTTGAGTACAAGTATTAAACTATATATTTTTGGTAGGCCTTGGAAGTTTGATAGGAAGACTAAGCATGATGGGAAAAAGAACACATACTCCATTGTGAAGGATGGGAAGACTTACAACCTTTCACCTCTCCTAGAAGAAGACAAGGAAAAGCATGAAGGGCCTAGTGTTTTGATTGTCGGTGAGAAGGAGTTCATGAAGACCTTGAAGGAAGGAGGAGGAAGAGGAATCTTCCTGATTATGAAGCCAAAAAGTGAAGCAGATCTACCCACAAAGAAGAAGGAAGATGCACCAAAGAAAGTCTAAGAATTGTTGGAAAGGTACAAGGACATAACGGTGAATGAATTACCTAGTTCCCTACCTCCCATTAGGGATATAAGCCACCATATTGATTTTATTCCAGGGGATACATTGCCCAATAAGGCTGCATACAAGATGACACTTGCTCAAAATGAGGAGATTGCAAGACAAGTGCAAGAGTTGATGGATAAAGGGCTAGTGAGGAAGAGTTTGAGCCCATGTGTTGTTCCTACTATCCTAGCACCAAGGAAGGATTGGAATTGGAGGCTTAACACTGATTCAAGAGCCATTAATAGGATCACAATCAGATATAGGTTCCTGATGCCAAGAATGGAGGACCTCATGGATTGTCTATCAGGAGCATCTTACTTTTCCAAGATTGAAGTAAAGAGTGGGTACCATCAGATAAGGATCAGAGAGCGGGATGAATGGAAGAAAACTTTTAAGATTAATGAAGGGCTCTATGAGTGGTTGGTGATGCCCTTTGGGTTATCGAATGCCCCTAGTACATTTATGCGCCTTATGAATGAGGTATTGAGACCGTTCATTGGAAAGTTTGTTATAGTTTATTTAGATGACATCCTTGTGTTTAGTGGGTCTAAAGAAGAAAATTTGAAGCACCTTGAAATGGTACTAAGGAGGTTACAAGAGGAGAAATTGTTCATCAACATGGAAAAGTGTGAATTCATGAAGGAAGAACTAGTCTACCTTGGTTTTGTCATCTCCAAGCAAAGTTTGAAGATGGATCCTTCAAAGGTGGATGCTATTCTTACTTGGCCAATGCCATAATCCATGGGAGATGTGAGAATCTTCCATGGACATGGAAGCTTTTATAGAAAGTTCATCAAGAACTTTAGCCAAATTTGTGCACCAATCTTGGACACCATCAAAGGAGGTAACAATGGTAAGTTTTCTTGGACCAATGAGGCTGATAAAGGGTTTGAATATTTGAAAATAAGAGTAGCACAATATCCTATACTTGTGCTCCTTGATTTTGATAATTTTTTTACCATTGAGTGTGATGCTAGCAAACAAGCAATAGGGTTGTTTTGAGCCAACAAGGCAGACCAGTTGCATTTTTTAGTGAGAGGTTGAATGAAGTAGAGGAAGTATTCTTCCTATGATTTGTAATTTTATGCTATGGTCCAAGCCATAAAAAAGTGGAGGCACTACTTGTTACCTAAATAATTTGTTGTTTATACTGATAATCATGCCTTGAGTTTTTTGAATGCATTGGACAAACTCAGTCATAGGCACATGAAGTGGGTAGAGTCTTTTCGAGCCTATAATTTCAAAATAAAGCATAAGAAGGGCCAAGAAAATAAGGTGGCAGATGCTCTCAGTAGAAGGGCACTTGTAGTGCAATAGATTCAACTCTAAAGCATAGGGGGTTGAAGCATTGAAGGATATGTATCATGAAGATTCAGATTTCAAGGAGGTATAGAATGTTTGTGAGTAGAATTTGAATTATTTTCATGATGAATTCTCTAAATTTTTATTGCAAAATGGTTTTCTCTTCAAAGGAAGCCAATTGTGTGTGCATAAATGCTCAATGAGGAAGAATATCATAAAGGAGAAACAAAGTGGGAGTCTTGGAGGTCACTTTGGCCTTGAAAAGACCTTGGAACAAGTTAGGAGATTTTACTATTGGCCAAAGTTGTAGGTGGATGTGAGAAGGTATGTGGAAGGCTACAAAATATGTCAAAGGGAAAAGGGAAATTCATCAAATGCAAGACTCTATCAGCTACTTCTAGAATGTGTAAGTATGGACTTTGTCTTGGGGTTGCTGAGAACCCAAAGAGGTTTCGATAGTATCTTTGTGGTAGTTCATAGATTTAGTAAGACGGAACATTTTCTTCCTTGAAAATGCACCAATGATGCATTTCATATAGCAGGTCTCTTCTTTAAGGAGGTTGTTAGGATACATGTATTGCCTTTAAGCATTGTTTCTAGCAAGGATTCTAAATTCATTGGTCACTTTTGGAGGACCTTGGGCAAGAAAATCAAGGCAAAAATATGTCCTTTCGTTCAACATACCATCCAAAAATGGATGGACAAGCTAAAGTGGTGAATAGATCATTGGGAAACCTCTTAAGATTCCTTACCAAGGAGCATGGACAAGCTTGGGATCTGATTCTACCTCAGGCTGAATTTTCATATAATGACTCCATGAATAGGAGCATTGGTAGAAGCCCTTTTTAAGTAGTCTATGGCATGCACCCTAGAGGGGTCTATGAACTAAGAGATCTACAAGAAGTTTCTAAGAGAAGTTCTCAAGGTGAGGACTTTGCTATTACAATTAGGGTTATTCATCAACAAGTGAAGGAAACCCTTCAAAAGAATGTTGAGAAGTATAAGGAAAAGGAAGATTTAAATAAGAGGAATGTCCAATTCAAGGTTGGAGACTTGGTGATGGCACACTTGAAGAAGGAGAGACTTCCAAAAGGAAATTATACCAAACTCATGATGAAGAAGATAGGACCTTGCAAGGTGGTCCACAAGTTTGGCCAAAATGATTATGAAATAAAGTTACCCCCTGGGGTAGAAATCTCTCCTATCTTCAACATTTCTAACTTATATCCTTTCAAAGCTTATTTGAATGCAGGTGATGGAGCAATTATAATAGTAATGGAAGATGAATATTGGGTGAAGGAACTACCCCCCAGCCAACCTATGACTCTTGAATGCATCTTAGACACCAAGGAGACAAAGAAGACTAGAAGGAAGGTGTACAAGGAATACCTGGTCAAATGGAAATGTCTACCTAAAGAGGATGCAACATGGATGTCAGAAAATGATATTAAATAGCATGGAACTACTATAGAAGACCTGATCTCAAAGAGGACTTGAGATCTTTTTCTTGCTTGGGAGTATGGTGTAGGAGAATCCATGGGTCTAAGGAACCTAGAATAATTTTTCATGTTTTATTTCTTGGTTTATGGATGGAATAAGGTCTTATGTACCTTTTCAATGCTTTGTAGTAGGTCTTCTAGGTTTTTGGTTGAGTTTTTGGTCTTGGTGACCAACTTCTTTGTACAACAAGGTCTCCATCCTCCTTTGTAAGTCTAGTGAATCTTTGAAAAATAAGGAAAAAGGATACCTTGCTGTATCTAGACACCTGAGGGGACTCACCTTACTTTTTTACAAGGTTTTAAATGCCTTTGACACATTTTGGAAGGCTCTTTGTGGTCGTGTTGGTAGAAGTTACTTGCATTGCCTTAACTAGGCAATTAGAAGTCAAAGCATAAGATTAGTTGTTTTCCAACATCTATCTTTTCAAAAGACAATTGGAAGAATTTGGAGGGAGTTTTTAAGACTTCAAATATGCCTCTCTTGGTCAAGGCAAGGTTGATGTTGATGTTTTCAAAAAGTTTCAATAAGAAGTTTGTTGTTTTTCCTATGTTTTTCTGAAGAATTTGTTGATCCTATACTTGGTATGGACTGTATGTTAACTTTCATTCTCCAAGCCTATAATGGTCAGATAGTTAATTGAATAATATTTCCTTTGGCATTGGAGTGGTGATATTTCATTGAGTATCAAGGGATATATTCCAATTTCTCTATCGGTTGGTCTGAAAACCCTAAAAAATAGGGTTTTGGGTGACAAATGTATATTTCTTCCATTCCCACATTGTAAAATTGGTAAATCTTAGTGGGATGGAAGATATAAGGTTGTACTATCATGTCCTCAATTTTTTGGAGAATGGAAGGCTCATTTTTGGAAGTTGTGCATGAATTTTGGCATGACATCTCTATGTGGCAAGCATAATTGACAAGCAAAAAAAAGAGTTTTTTCTTGATTTTGAAGAATCTATTTAAGAGGAACTTAGGAATGGTGGAAATATGTGTGGAGAACCTATAGGAGTCTAAATTTTGGCTTTGGGATTAAGGGGAGAGCCTAGATAGTCAAGACCTAGATGTAGGTCTGTGAATTAGGCCTTTTGGAGCAGCAGTAGAAAGCCTGGCCATTGTGAGTGATGTTTTGACAGTCAAGAGGAAGGGTTTTGGAACCTTGTAGGGGTCCATATTAGGGGTCTGAATCCATAGGTTTGGTGTCTTAATAGTCTTCCTTGTGTTTTTTATTCTGACTATCCTATCAGGTAAGGGTTGCAAACCTTAAGAGAGAGTGAGGTCTAAGTCACCATAGTGATGGGTGTTTGTTGTAACCTAAATGCTAGAGGGTTGTTAAACCTTGTTTTGACTTAATGAGACACGATCCAAATGTTTTCAAGCTTTTTGAGTGGTCTGAGTTGTGAACCCTAGGTGTGTGGGGTTGATCTCTTAAAGAATAGTGGAGTTTAGGACTCCTCATAAGAGTATTTGAGAGAAGCATTCATTGGAGTGACTTTTCCATTTGTCATTGTGAGTTTTCCTTCCTTGCCACTCTGCATCATTTCTAAAGCTTATGTAGGCTATTTCCATGGTGTTTTGGGTGGTGACAGGAGTATTTAAGGTTTGTAAGTACCTTATGCAATAAACCCTCCTTTGTAGGGCTTGATTTGTGCATAGAATAAGCTTAGTCAATAAACATGATGTGAGTAATGTCTTGGAAGTTAGATGAAATTATTAAGGTGTAAATGTTTGATTGTAGTATCTTGGTCTTGAGGAACTAGTTGGTAAAAGTGAAAATTTGGTGAGTTTTTTAAGGAATTGAAAGATTCAAAGCTCTTTATCAGGTTTTTGCTTTGAATTCAGATAAATTGATGATAACAAAGTGTGTTAGGATCTGATGGATATAGGTTGTAACATGAAAGATTGGTTTTTGATTATTTTTCCTAGGTAAATAAAATTGAGTGGAAGGGTGCCTTGGTGAATGATGAAAGAGTGGATTTTTTAGTGACTCTAATTAGGTTTATTGTGCATAGATCAATCATTTTTGTTGATAAATAAGATGTTTGAAGCTTGAGGATGATAAGAAGTATTGAAATGAGTTGGCTTGTTGTTTCCTTTTTGGTTTCCAAATGAAACAATGTGATTTTTGATGAAAAGAGAAAGAAATTTTATTTTCTTATTCAATTTGATCTTCTCCCGATTCAATTGGGTCAAATGTTCGTGCAGGAGCACCTAGGTCATCAAATACTTTTCAATTTTGCAAAAGGGATGAGTGTTCAAATTTGTATTGAGTCAATCACAAAAGGTCATGGAAAAATTATGTAAAGCATGTTCAAGGTCATATGAGGTCTTATTTGAATGTATTTAAGGTTATGGGTAAGTTCTAGGTGGTCAAAGTGGGAAAATACAAACAATGCAATAATGTAATATTGTTAAAAGTTGTTAAACTGACAAAAACAACGAAATCAGGCATATTAAGGGTTAAAAGGGGTAGTTTCAACCGATGGAAAGATAGTTATGGAAAAGGAAATATCTTTAAAAGCATGTAAAGGTGAGAAAAAGCAGAAGTTTGTGTTCTTGTAATTAGAGTTTGAAATAAAAATTCCATGTTTCCAAGTTTACAACATTACTCCATTGTTTTATTTTCTTGTGTTGGTAATTTAGGAACACCCAAAGTTAAATAATAGTGTGAATACATGTAAAGAGGAGTTAGTTTCCAAATTCAAGAGTTGGACTTGGTTAGTTTTAGGAAAAAAAAAGAATACTTGAGGTAGTTTTCAGTGCCCGATATAGTCCTTTTAGAAGCAAGTTTCAGAGTCCAATATAGTTTTTCTTCACTACTCCACCAATGTAGGTCAAGTAAATTGGTGAAGTAGGTTAATGTTAGGATTTTTTGCATGTTTTGATGATTGTAAATGCAGGGAAAAGCAAGAATACCATGGCGGAGTTGTTGCTACACTGGCAAATAGATGATTTTCCTACACAAAGTGATGCTACAGTCATGGGTCATGAATAAATAAAGCTTGCAGAGGCATGGAAACTATGTAGAAGGTCTTGGAAGATATAAAAAATCATGTTCCAGTTGGTGGCCAGAGAAATGGAGGTTTCCAAGAGTATTTTTCACAAAACCCTCCTTGATTTGTGCTTTTACACCCTATAAACAAGGGTTTATTGGATTAGAACATTTTCATGGTTTTCAATCCCTATAAATGGTGAAATATTGAGTTATAAGAAATTATTGAAGAATTTTTTGAGGTTTTGAGTGATTTGGAATAGTTTTGAAGGGGTCTCCTTTGTAAAACAGGCCTAATCTACTAGCCTTTCTTAAGAGGACAGTCTGAAATTTGATGATTTTCTTTATGTAAAATGCCTAAGAACTTTGATATGTTGTGATGTGATGGAAATTGTTTCTAAATATGCATTTAATTTTTTAATAAGCTTTGAGATAGGAATGTAACTACCCGATTCAATGGTTGACAAACCTACTAGAGGAATACAATATTGTCGAATCAAAACAAATATGTTTGTTTAAACAGTGGAAAGGATGATATTGAGTGCTTAGTTACTATCAAACTAATGATATGATTGATGCTAATAAATTTGGTTAAGGTGTATAAGACAAGTTTGGTGACTTTGATGGTTGGATGGGTGAGTATTATGAAGCCTTTTGAGAAAATTGGTGATTAACCACAAGATGATAATCAAGATTTTGTTGTAGCGGGAGTTTGTAACCTATAAATAGACTAATGCAGTCAAAATATGGTGAGTACAATGCTTGATAATGGACTGATAATAGTGTGGTATGGTTTAGTTGATTTGTTTCCTTGGTGAATAAATGAAAGGATGAATTATACAAGTGTCAATAATTAGGTTTATGTTGTTTTTATGGTGGTTGAGAATGATGTGAATCTAATTGATTAAGTTAAATTTTTCTTTAATATGGTTTTTTCTTTGAATGAGTCAATTGGAATACTAATTAGTGGAATGATGAATGATGGCCTATGGAATGGCTAAGAGAATTTGAGTGGATTTTGGTTGAATGAAAAGTAGATTTCTGATGAAATTATATTTGATCTTCTCCTGATTCTATTTGGGATTGAAATCCCTTGAAGAAATGATGTTGATGGTTTTTGTTGGATGCTATGCATTAGATGTACCTTGATGATTGAGTGTTTTGATATGATGCTCTGCATCACTAACTTCCTTGTCTATGCTATTGCTTACTATTATGGTTTCATAGATTTTTTTCAAGCATCCATAGTTTTTTGTGTTCGTGCACCTTTGCAAGCACATGCCTCCATGTGAAGTAATTACATCGTGTTGCTTATGTTGAATTTCTAAACAACTATATTGTATAGTTGAAATTTTTTCATCTATCAACATCTAGTTATTAGTTATGGAATTTGAATTAATGCTTTGATTTTGAATGATGTGTAATGCAACGTAACCAAAAATATTAATATAAACTACATAAATCTATTAAGTAGAATTCATTAGTTAATTTCTCTTTATTCTATCACCTTCGTGTACATTTGTGTGAATCCACTAGCACCAGGATGTGTTTTCTTGAAACCGCCAATATTAGCCTATTCAACATCCAAAATCACATGTATTAAAATAGCATTCATAAAAAAATTCTATTAACATGTAATAAATTTATAATTGTTTAATAGTTAAATACCCCATTAATAGGTGTATTGCAAAAATAAGTAGGTGGAGGGCCACTGTATCCAGTCTCAACACTGTGATCTTGCAATTTTATTAAATTAATAAAACTAAATTAGTTAATCTTGCATTTTAGAATCAAAATTTAATAAATTAAATTCAATGAACATGCTGACTTTTACCCGACTATCAATGCCATATGCATGATGCAAAATGCCATCCATCCTCTCCATCCCTGTAGCAACATAAAAATCCTATGTAGCAACATATAGATCCTATGTAGCAGCATATAGATCCTGCGTAGCAGCCTCTTGAGTGTCGGTGGGGTCATATGAACAAGTCGTCCCACAAGATTGACACACATGGGTTCGAAGGCCACCACCTGAAGACTCCCCTGGATGGCATTGTACAATAGGGATAGTATGATGGATGAAACTCTAGGTCAAAGTGTTGATTACCTACAATGTCTCTACATCGACACTCTCCTTCGCAATGACAAGCATAACAATGTGCTCATGAGGCGGCTTAGTGAGAGGTTGTCTCCCTTGCCATGCAGGATCCAGTTGTGCACTGGGCCTATCCTAAGCTGACCCCCCATCTCTTCCCTAGAACTCCCTCATATCAAAATAATTTTGGATTTGGTTCAATACGAATGCACTTTATAGTTTCCTAAGAAAATATTGGGGGACTTCACAATTGTTGCACGGTTGGTAATCAAAGACCAAGTACCACCTATCATAAAAACGGTTCCTAATATCTTGGTGGTGGCACCAATGAATAGGAAACCTCTTCAGATTGAGGTTAAGATTTTGATTTGTTATAGGGTTAGTGAATAAAGAGCACAAATCACCTTTAGTAAATTTTCAATCTTTTACTTGTTTCTATGATAGTTTATCCGCATAATATGCCCTAGTTACCTAACTCCTATCTTGCCATCCCATTATTTGTTGGGTTATTGAATCTACATTTTTTAACATCTCTTTCATTGAATTTGATAGCTTCATTCTTTTTGTTGTTGAAGCATTTGGATCACTCAACCTACTGATAAGATCCTTAATTTTTTTTTATTGTTCTCAATTTCACTCAAATTTTGTTGAGTGCTAGGAGGTTGTTGAGTGATTGGTGGGGGAGGCTGATTTTGTTGAGGAGGATTTTCTTGTTCTTCTTGTTGAGGATTTTGAGGATTTGTAGGATTATTTGCATCTCCTACAAATTAAAAAAAAAATCAACTCTAACCTAAAACAAACAAAATCAACTTGAAACTAAGAAATTCAAAACAAATAGCAAACAATACTTACCTACTGCACCTCTTCATCGTCATGGTGCCATCTTTGCAAAGGAAAAGCAACTATTGTTGATGAATTCTATAGAATTCCTCCTCGTAGAACACAAGTGAGAAAATGATGGTTTTTGGCCGTGGGCAGAGTAGAAAAGAAGACAAGAGAAAATGAATAGCTTTCACTTTCTTTTTGCTTTTAAAATGGCATAACGCGAGCGCGTTATAACGCACTCGCGTTATGTCATTTTCAATATTTTTTTGAAGTTGGCCACAAAAGTGTAACCCAACTTCATGCACCTTCCCTTCAGTGACACACAAAGTGGTGGAATCTCAACCTCAATAGGTAGTATGGCCTCTAATCCATATACCAAGGCATATGGTGTAGCTCCTGTAGGTGTTTTGATGTTGGTTTAGTATACCCAGAGAGAAGGGTTCAATTGAACATGCCAATCATGTCCAACATCATTGACAATCTTATTTAGGATTTTCAAAATAGTTTTTTTTTAGGCCTCTACCTAGCCATTTCCCTGAGGATAGTATGGTGTTGAAAAATGATGTTGGATATGAAACTTCTCACATAGTTCCTACACATCCTAATTCTTAAAATTTCAACCATTTTCTGTGAGAAGGGACTGAGGAATTCCATACTGACAGATTAGGTAATTTAGTATGAAAGAAGAAATATGTTTTCCAGTGATGGTTGTTAAGGGAACCACTTCTATCCTTTTTGTAAAGTACTTAATTGTTGTGATTATAAATTGGCATCAATTGGATGAAGAGGGGTTAATCTTTCCTACTAGGTCCAATACCCACTAGAAAAAAGGCCATGTTGAAGTGAATGGTTGCAATTCTTGCACCAGTGCATGAATTAGGTTACCATGTATTTGAAATTTTTCATAGTTATTAACAAATTTGAAGGAATCCTTCTCCATGTTCGACCAGTAATACCCCAAATGGAGGAGTTTCTTTTCTAGGTTTAGTCCGCTTGAACGAGTTCCACAAATACCTTCATGAACCTAATATAAATTTGTCTCATACTCATTATGTTCTAGACACCGAAGAAGAGTACCTTCTAGACCTCGATGGTAAAGTGTGTCAGCAAGTAAGGTATGTCTTGCAAATTGGCGAATGAAGTTGCATTTCTAGTTTATGGAAAGATCGAGAGGAAGGATATTGTCTTTTAGGTAAGCATAGGTCTTTCCATAAATGGAGGATTCAACACCAACTAACTGGCATATGGTTTGAAAATACATATTATCATAAGCAGGATTAGACACTTGTTCTACCATAAACTCATAACAACCTTGCTTTTCTGGAAATTGTACAAGAGAAGAAATCATCTCCATAGTATGAACAACTTTGTTTTATGCCCTTGGAATTTGTTCAAACTTGATATCCACAAAGTAATTTTTGAGATCATCCACCATTTTCTTATATGACATTAACTTCTCATATTTTGTTTGATATTCATCATTTACCTAATAAATTACTAGTTGTGAATCTCCATATACTTGTAGCTCTGTTATCTTCCATTCAACTACCACTTTTATGCCAATAATTGATGCCTCATACTCAACTACATTATTTGTACATGGAAACATAAGTCTATAGGACTTTGGGATGGTATGTCCTTGAGGTGCAACAAATAGAATTCCCGCACCAGACCCACGTTGTGCATATGGCGCATCAAAATAAAGCCTCCATTGTTGTGTTTTCATAGTAAGAATGTCTGCATTAGGAAACTCAATTTTCATTGGACAATCTTCTGGTAATGGAGCTTCAACTAACCAATAAGCTATCACTTGACCTTTGATGGCTCTTCTATCCACATACTAGATATCAAATTCACTCAAGATCATGACCCACTTGGCTAGTCTTCCTGTTAAGGCGGCCTTGTTGAGAAAATAATTTAATGGGTCAATCTTTGCTATGAATTTGACTGTGTGGGTTAACATATAATGTTGCAACTACTGGGTAGAAAATACCATTGCCAAAAAGGCTTTCTCGATGAAGGTGTAATTTATCTCATAACCATTTAGAGTTCTATTGATATAATAGATAGCTTGTTCCCTTCCCTCAGGATCTTCTTGTGCTAATAGAGCTCCTAAAGAAATGTTAGTTATTGCAATGTATAGAAATAAGGGTCTATTTTCCATAGGTGGCATCAATATGGGAGGTGACATCAGATATTGCTTTATTTGATTGAAATTTATTTCACATACTTGATCCCATTTGAAAGAGAAATTCTTATGTAGCAAATGATTGAAGGGATGACTTTTATCTACTAATTGGGAGATAAACCTCCTGATTGATTGTAGCCTACCCTGTCGAGATCATAGTTGACTGATATTCTTTGGTGGTGACATTTCTATTATTTCCTTGACCTTGGAAAGATCCACTTCGATGCCTTTTTCTGCAACTATATAACCTAGAAGCTTTCCCAATGTAACACTGAATACACATTTCTTAGGATTTAACCTAACATTGAACTTCTCTAGTCTTGTAAATATTTTTCCAAGAATCTCCAGATGTCCTTCTCTGGTATATAATTTTTCTAATATATCATCCACGTAATCTTTCATAAAGTATGCATCATGCCATAGAAAATGGTGGTCATTGCACATTGATATGTTGCACATACATTTTTCAACCCAAAGGGCATGACATTTCAACATAATGTTCCCCATGGACATGTGAATGTTGTTTTCTCCTGATCCTCTGGTGATATTTTGATTTGGTTATACCTTGAGAAGCCATCCATTAGTGATAACATGGCATGTCCTGATGTTAAGTCGACAATAATGTCAATGTTTGGAAAAGGAAAATCATCCTTTCGACATGCCTTGTTGAGATCTCTGAAATCGATACATATTCTGATACTATTTATACGGTTTAGAAATAGGTAAAATATTATAAATCCACTTGCCATAGTCAATAGATCTGATGAATCTGACATTCAACAACTTTTTTAGCTCGACCTTTACCATCAAGGCAATATGCAAATGCATTTTACTTAGTTTTTGTTTCATAGGTTTTATCCCAGATGGTAGAGATAAATGATGCATTAGAAGATCTGGATCTAAACCTGGCATATAAAAGTATGACCAAGCAAAGTTAATGTGTCTTTCTTCAAAGAACTTGGTGAATTCTAGCTTTTCCTGTTTAGTCATTGATGCTACCAGACGTAGAGTTTTTTCCTTCTCTATTGTACCAAGATTAATAGAATGTGTAGGCTCCACCAACAATGATGATATTCCATGATAGTGTTATGGAAGGGTGTCAAATATCCCATCCTTTCGTGCCTCATAGAGGTTTTTACCATCAGATGCATTCTTTATTTTTAATTTTTCAAGATCTAATGCTGGCATTGAATGGTTTTCACCATTAGATCCATTATTCCTATTATCAATTTTACAATTGAAAGATTTTACACCCTCCTACCTCAAAGCATCATTATGAGATTTATTATTAGAACTTGTGTTAGGTTCATCACAACAAAGGGAATTTATGATAGCATCATCATTCACAAAGATAGGTACATTGATAGGTTCAGTTGGTTCCCAGTCCATAAGTTTACGATGCAGTAAGGGTAGAAAGTCATCGGATTGGCTAAGGTCAATGGAAGTAAAGGTTTTGATATCAATGTTGTCAAAAATTTTAGTGGTAATGTCAGGGTCTATGATATTACTCTCCTCCAAGTCATCTATCTCACTTGATATATGCCCATCATCACTTGAGTCATCAATATTTTGTGATCTAAATACAAGGGGTCTAGTCCCTTAGATTTGTCCCTCCTCACATGTGGGTGCATACTATTTCATGACATCAATTTGTATGTCCTTACATGATGTTTCTGATAAAGAATCCCACTCATACTCAATAGAATCTGTCTCAGAAATATCATGCATTTGAAGGATTCTTTCAACAACTCTGAGTGCTTTCTTCTTTTGTTTCCCCTGTGTAACCTAATCATGTTTTGTCTTTTGACTGAATTGTGAGAGGTTGTATGGGTTCTGCAGTTCCTTCTTTCTTTTTTCCAATAGGTCCTTGTCTTTCATATCCCATTTTTTCTAATATTTCTTTTCCATTTCCATATTGATCTATCTTTATGCTAATGTTTGTCGATGTAGAGGCTTCCTAATCTTTGTAGAGCCAATTGAGAATGGCCTTATCTTGAGATTCTTCTCCTAAATTATTTACCTTTACAAATCTATAATCTAAAATTGTGGTAGGTTTTGATGTTGATGGTTTCCAATATGTTCTTGGAGATGGAAAAAATTGTGAAAAACATAAAGGTTTCTCAATGGAATACTCTCCCATGACCTTTTCTTTTAACTAGATCTTGTCTTTGAATTGATGTGATAGAGAATCCAATTAAGCTTTATTGTTTGATGAAGTAGAGTCAGCAACACTTGTCTCTTTTGATTGGTCCTTTTTCTCAACCCATTTAGATACAACGTTTAGTTTCCTTTCACCGTTGGATGAACTAGAACTGTTTTCTTACCTATTATGGGGCACCAAAGTGTCTTGAGTTATTTTAAGCATGTTACAAGTTTGGGGATTATTGTAGTTGCCTGAAAAGTGACTTTCTATCCATTGATTAGAAAATTTAAGCACTGATGATAGGTCGAAGGAGTTTCCTACATTTCATGAATTCACGGATGCCCCACAAGTATATTATATGTTAGCTCTTTTTCTAACACTTGGAAAACTATATTCTTGACAATTGGTCCTACTTGAATAGGTAACACAATCAACCCCTTGGAGGATGTCTCTTCTTCATCATAGGATTTTATTGTGGTCTTCCTTTTGGCATTAATAGAATTATCTAAATAACCTAGTGCATGGATCAATTTTAAAGTGAAAATGTTTAAAGCAGCTCCACCATCTATTAAGACATGTTTTACTTAGTGTTTATGGATTAACACTTCAATATAAAGAGTGACATTGTGCAAATGAGTAAGTGAGACATCATCTTGTTCAGAAAATGATAGGAAGTGAGGTGTGGTTAATTGTCCCACCATAGCTTGGAATTGAAAAACATCTAGATTATTGGGTACTATTGTGGCCACAAGAGCTTGTTCCAAAACCTCCTTATGAGATGGTGAGATTTTCGGGAGTTCCAAAATTGATATTTGTGCCAGTATTTTCTACAATTTATAGACTATGTTGTAATGATTTGAAGGGGTAACAATGGTTTTAGATGAAACTCCTTTCAATATTATCCTGGATTTCCCCCTTGTTGTCACATTGACTGGTTGATAATATTGGTTTTCCCCAATTTTTATGACATTAATCTGATTGTTGGATGTATCAATGTTTGGGATCAGATCTATGGGTATGATGTGATTAATTTCAATGTTATTAGTTTGATTGTCAACATCATCATTATTCTCAACTGCAGAGATACAATGAATAGTGTTTCCATAAATGTAGTTTACACTTTTACCTTTACCGTTTGTATAAGATTCTCCCTTTTCATAATTTGGTAAAGGATTTTTAAATGCACCATGATCATTGTTCATTTGATGTCCTTCTATGAATACCTTCCTATTGTCAATCAAATCTTGCACTAGATGTTTCAATTGCATACAATCATTCATTTTATGTTCTTTGTTTTTATGAAAGTCACATAAATCTGCATCATTCCACCAAGATGGTTTTACTTTTGGTTTCCAATTTCTTCCTTCACGTAATGTAATAAGTCCATGTGCAAGAAGTTATCTCATTGTTGATTCCATTGTTTGTCCCAATGGTGTGAATCTTCTTTGAATTATGGTTGTCATAATAGTGGTTTACAATTCTTGAGAGGAACTGATTTTAGCTAAAATCACATATTTTTAAAAAATATAATGATTTAAGCCTTAAAAAGTTCTATTTTAAGGATTCCAGTTGAAGAGGGTTTGATCAAATCACCTTAGATCAAACCCCCTTGGATAGAACCTCGCTAGTTTTAAACCATTCCTATAAATGCGTCTCCTTTTCACCTATCAAAATGCTGATAAAAAATCACTTTTAATTTAGCTTTTGGGGGATCAAATGAATTCATTTAAAATTTATTTCAAATGATTATGGTATTCCTCAGAACAAGCTATCCAATGAATATAATTTTAATATGTTTTGGTTTTGTTATGTATTTGTTTTTTAAGTTTTATTAAACATAGGTTTTTCATCGAAAATGAATTTATTTGTTCTTCACATGTGGAAAAATAGAAGATTATCAAAAAAAAAAAAAATATGAGTGCACTAGATATTGGAGTCCTTGATCCAACAAAATAAAAAAAATTTTGACATATACAAAAAAGTTACGCGTTATACTCGTTATGTCTGAATTGTAATTAGTTTAACTTCAAACTTGATTAAGGAAAAATATTCAATAAAAACTATGAAACCAAGTGGAAGCACTAGATATCGAGTTACAAATCTAAATTCAAAAGAATTAGAATTTTATCCATCATGGAAAAAAGGTTATGTTATACAATGTCACTTTTCAAAAATGTTGTTTTCTGAAAAAATCAATTTTCGTGGGAGATGGAAAAAGAAGTGCAATTTGATTCCAACAATTTTGAAAAAATATTTTTAGAATCTACAGACAAAATTTCATGAGACTCTAGTTTGCACCATCTCCAAATTCCTCATGGTTTAGCCGCTATAGGTGCCCGAATGTGAAGATTTAGTTAAAAATAATAATTTCAGTGTCCAGTTTGGCCAAAAATTGTAAACCACTATTATGGGATCACAATCCATTGTTCGGATTGTTGTTTTGACTAACATTCTGATTGATGTTTTGGTCATTATTTTTATTGTTCTTTGCAGTTGTTTTTGTCAAGTTAAATACCGGTTTCACATTTTGTGTGTCATTTACAACATAATTGTTTCCATTATTTCTATTCTTTTGCCAAAAAATAGGTTTATCATTGTTACCATAGTGATTTGAGGAATTTGTATTGTTTGATCCTTCATTGCAATGTTTTATTACCCCTCTTTTGACCAAGGCTTCTTCAATCCTTAGCCCATTTTCAATAACTTTCTCAAATGTAGGTGGACATTGTAGATTAAGCCTGTAGCTCATTTCATCAGTTAGATTGTCAATGAATAGTTCCATCTTTTCCTCTTCAGGTATGGAACAAGGATACCTCACAAACATCCTTCACCATCATTGTAGAAATGAGAGGAATTTTTCACCTTTCCTTTGTTTCGTATTGTAAAGGTCCTTTATTGTTACCTCATGTTGAATATTATAGGAGAATTATGAGATAAACCTATTGACTAGTTCTACAAAAGATTGAATTCTAGGTTGTAGTTTAGAGAACCATTCCATACATTGATCTCCTAACCTCCTTGGAAATAACCTCATTAGATAAGTTTCCTCTTGTGAAAATTCTAAACTAATGGTTCTAAATTCCCTCACATGATCAATTGGATCTGTTTTACCGTTGTATTTGTCGTATTTTGGGAATTCACAATGTCTGGGAAATGGTATCATGTCCACACTTGGATCAAAAGGATAGAGAAAAGTTTATTGTAATGAGCACCTTTTTGTGGTTCCTTTTTGCATATCTTGAAGTTGTTGCAAGCTTTGCATTTGATGTGTTAGGATATTCACTTGATCTATGCTTTGTGTCTTTTGTGGTTCATTTTTAGGTGCTTTAGGTGCTTCTTTTAGTCAATTAATGTCAAAGTCTTTTGGAAGTTTTTCTCCTAATTCTGCTAGCATCAAAAGGTATTTTTCCATATCTTGTTCCAAAACAATTTCCATAAATTTTATGGAAATTAAGATCTTGTTGTGCAGTTTGAATATCCTCTTGAGTTATTTCATTAGTGTCATTTTGTTGGAATCTGTGAAAGGTATTTTCTTCAACCATGATATTTGGTGTTTCAATTTCTTTTTCTCTAAGTTTCTGTCTTTGTAATCTTATCAAAATTTGCATACAAGTGTTGGTATTTTTAATAAAATTTGATCTTTTTGTTTGGATAAATGTCATAGTATTAACTTAAGTCAAATAGAATGATAAATCCTATTGATAAGACCAAGTTAAAAATCTGATTATTGTGTTTCGTTTCATGATTGTAGGATGACAAAATCCTAATAATGAAACTTAACATAATAATCTAGAGTTGTGTTTGGTGATTTATACACTTTAAGGTTCCAAGATCTTGGTTTAATTTGATAAATAAGGTCCTTTTTTAAAAAAAGTTTAAGACACTGTCTAGACTATGAAAATGTTTTTGTTTTGAAAAAACCCAAGTCTTGATGCCAACAATCTGATAGGGGTTTCAAATAGCTCTCTATTTTTTTGTTTTGTGGATGTGTTGTAACAGAGGGTAGATGTGCTAAAACAGACTGTGTATGCACTAAAAGAAATGGTGAATGCACTGGAAGACAGGGTATATGCACTAAAATATACTGTGGATGCACCAAGATACTAGTAAATTATGGTGATAGACTATGTAGATGTGTCGTAAGATAAGGTAGATGCACTAAGACAGTGGTTGTATGTGCTATTTGGATAGTAGATCCGCTAAAATACTAGGTGAATGCACTAAAAAAGATTGTGGATGCACTAAACTGGGAGTTATTAGTATGTTCATAGTTTTATTTATTTATTATGGTTTTTCTTAGTAAAAAGACTAACTCCACGTTGTAATTTTCTAACTAGTGAGTATTTTGGATATGTGTTTTTCTTGAAAATTTTGGAATTTGTGATCTAATTGGATGATAAATTTGAAAAATAACTTCACACACAAAATCCAGATTGTAAACAGTTGTTTCAGATTCTACGTATTAAAAATGTAGTGAGTGTTCTAGAATCTAGTTCGATTCTTTCAATTTACACAGGTTTTGACACAAAAACAAATAGTTCAAGAACTTTTCTATGTCAAGTAGGTTGCTTAGAATATCACAACCCATAGCTTGCAACTATGTCAGCTCACACAACCCTGTCACCCCCTAGAGGGTGTCCCTATTTTTTCCTTTCTTGAGTCTTAACCAAACTCGAATCCTCCACTTTTTGCTAGGGCCTTTGATAGTTATATGGTGAGTGTCTTGGGGGCAGATTCTTCCCTCCCTTTGCACTATGATATTAAAAGTGTTTGGAAACTGACCCAGTGAGATAGTAACTTAAAGTTCGTAGATAGGGTATCCATTGGGAGCAACAAATGATAAACTCCCTCAGGAGACCTCCCAATCTTTAGAATATATATTTTGGGGATGGTTATCTTGCACACTTTCGTTGAATGTGGGTTTCCCCAGATTCACTTTTGTTTTATAGTGGGTTAGAAAACCTGGCTTTGGTTGTTCCCACTTAGGTCGTTCCCATAGGGTGAGTAATTTTTCCCACTATGATAGGCCTTCTAAAGGATTCAATAAAGCATAAAAAGTGAGTCTAGCATTCTGATCACCCAGTAAAGGGGAGAGCACAGGCCTATCACTTCAACCATAGTAGACAAGGTGTTCAATTAATCCTTTACTTAATCTAGATGCACTATTTTAAACAAAGGAAAAACAATAATTGAAATTAAATCCCTGCAAACACCATTAGTAATTTATGAGAATTTTGTCTTTGACCGGCGTATGCTTTCCAACAGCTATCTTTGGCAAGAATATTTTGCACCTAGAACAAAAAAAATAGATTAGATTTTAGATTTTTGAAATTCTATAAAAGTAATCAAATATTCCACAACAGTCGTTAGATGTGCCAAAACAAATAGGAAATGCGCTAAAAAAATTGTTCAATGTGCTAAATTAACTCGTGGATGTGCTAAAATATTAGATCAACACGCTGAAAGAAAAATTCCCTAACTAGTGAAATAGAAACCACAGATGCACCATAACAGTCTTCGGATGTGCCAAAGTATCTGATGGATGGACTGGAATAGTCATTGGATGCGCTAAAGTATCTATTTTATGTGTCATTAAATATCTTGATTGAGCTAAAAGAAACATGGCATAAGCCTACACAGACATTTTATAGAAAAATATGTAAAATAACCGGGTTAGAATCCCCACAGTGGGAACCAAAATGTAAGTGTGGAATAAGTAATGAGTAAAATAACAAAAAAAACTTCTTAATAAGACATTATATCAAGAGAATCACCAAGAATTAATCTAATTAACACAGGAAAACTCTTGAAAGCATCATATTACTCTCTATCGCCAAAGATTTATTAAGTCACTGGTCTCTCAGATTTGGTAAGCATTATGATTATTAAAATGCCAATCTAGCGATTGAGATGTTACTAAATGAAATGATCTAATCCTATATGATGATGTCCAAATAATAATGATGAAGCTACTATAATCTAAGTTGACATGAAACTTGATAAAAGAAGCTATCGTAAACTATGGTGCAGCTAAATGAAGAGCAATGATATTGATTCTATTCTAAAATGTTATGATTGCTATTGCTATTGGTATTGCTAAGATGCTTGATTTCTAAATTCGTATTTCTATAGAGTAAGTTTGCATAAAGTTGGGATCCATTTCCTATGAAAAGAGGTTGTATTTATAGATTCTCGGCAGCACATTTGTGATGTGGCAACACAACAAAGGTCTAGATTTGATTTGAAGAATTGAATGGTGAAAGAAGAAGAAACCTGAGATGATTATGGAGGTTGTTCCTCACCACAAAAACATTTAGCCAAATGATAGGAATGATCATTGGAAGAAGATGAAGAAGTTTTCCTGCAAATTTGTCTCCAAATTTTCCTATGAAGGTTGAGATGAATTAAATTAGAAATTTCATATCTAATTTGGTGGGTGAATATTTTGAGTGAAAAGAGGAAATAGCTATAGGATATATTTCAATTGAATATTTAGATTTATTCAATTTAGGAAAAAGAAGATATTTAATTTAATAAAACAAACTATACAAGTCTATGTTTATTAAATAAATATGGAAGAAATATGATAATTAAATAAAACAAAGTATATGAACATGTTTATTTAATTTATATGAAATGATGTGATTAATATAGAAGATAATTATAGAAGAATTCGATAATAATAATTAAATGAATCAAAGTATTAAATATGTTTATTTAATTAAGAGGAAATAATATAAGGGTATGTGCAGGATCATCATGGAAAAAACAAGCCCTTAAGTGGCCAAAGTTTCAAAAAATTCAGAGTTAGGAAACTTGATGTAAAAATTTGAATAAGTTATCTATATTATTTCAAAAATATTTAAGAATAGAATTCATAGCAAATTGAATGTAGTTTCTAAACTACTAGGTTTTAAAATATATATATATATATATATATATATATATATATGGTGAAAATTTGAAATTTCAATGCAGTAGTACTTAAATTTTAGGGAAAAAATAAGAAGTAGTGTCTGTCTGACCACCCTAATAATAATAAAATGATAAATTTTTTTATAATATTTTAGACATAAGTATAAAACTCATTCCTGGATGTGATGCATATTTTTTTGTAATTTTTTTCTAAGTAAATAATTAATTAGGAATTTTTTATTACAACTTTTAAAAAATATAAAAAATCATATGTCTGACCACCTTAACTTGGTCAAAAAATCATGAAATTCAATTTTTCTTTTTTTAATCCTATAGTACGTGAAGCATAGAATGTTATGCATGTTTTGTATTCCAAAAATGTTATACCATTTGAAAGTTGTAGATTTTTTTCAATCAGCCTATCAATCAGGACTTTAGTCATAATTCAAATAGAAAATGAATAATAATTAATTATTAAACTAAAAATAAAGAATAATTTATATTGTTGGAAAGCTGAGAATCTCCTTTAAAATCTCTTTTCATTTCATTCAATTTTGGGTTTAAAAAAAATTGTCAGCAACATACCCTACAAATACCCATCATATTGCCAGTTTTTGGACCATCATGATCCTGCACATACCCATAATAAAGATAGAAGAATTAGATGTGAACTATATAAATAAATATTTCTATTTATTTAATAGTAGCGGAATTAAAGGTTAATTAATCAAACAAATCATATTTAATTAATTAGATTATCCAAACCATTTTTAGGTGTATACATCTATAATCTTTATCAGACTTTTATTGAAACATCTGTATGCTCTTCTTTTAGTATAATATCCAAGAAAAATTCCTTCATCACTTCTTGCATCAAACTTACCGAAAGTTTATTCATCTCTTCTGATATAACATTTTCTTTTGAATACCTTCAAATACTTAATAGTAAGAATTTATCCATACCATAGCTCATAGGGGGTGTTTGTACTATTAGCTCTTGCTTGAACTTGATTGAATACATAAACAATAGTATGCATATATTCTCTCCAATAAAATTATGGTAAAATAGCCCCAATAATCATTGATCTAGCAGCCTCTTGAACTATTTAGTTTTTCCTTTCAACAACTCCATTCTACTAAGGAGTTCTCAGAGTAGACAACTGTCTCTTTATTCCATGCACTTCACAAAAAAAATTAAATTAATTTTAGGTGAATTCTCCACCTATTTCAAACCTTAAGCATGTTATCATCAAATCCACTTCATTTTTAATCATATCTTTGGATGTTTTGAATCTATCTAATGCATTTGATTACTCTCTAAGAAATGTAACCCATGTATATCTAGAATAATCATCAATCAAAAGAATAAAGTACCTTTCACCTTGTTGACTTCTCACTCTTGTAGGACTATAGAGATCTGCATGAATTAAGTCTAGTAGTCAATTAGTAGACTATTCCTTTGTTCTACAATGACTTCTTGCTCACTTTCCAAAATGACAATTCCTACAAATAGCATTAACAGGATTTGTAATCCTTGGTAAATTTCTCATGGCCTGAATTGCACTGATCCTTGCCAAGTTATCAAAATTCATGTGACACATTCTCTAATGCCATAACCAACTATCATTAATCTAATTCATAAAGCATCATCCATCAACACCCTTAAGTTTATAGATATTTCCTTCATATTTCTTTCATAGAGCAATCAATGTTCTAGATCCTTTTCATATTTCAAATCTCTCATCCTTTAACACAAGATCATATCCCTTACTACACATCTTCCCAACACTCAAAAGATTATGCCTTAAACCCTTAACATAGTAGGCATCATCAGTGTTATGCTTTCCATCAAAACTTATTGAACCTATCAGAACAAATTTTAGTACTAGTATCATCTCCAAGCATAACCAGGCCTCTATCATATTTCTCATGTTTAAAAAACTTAGTTTTATCACCAGTCATGTGATGTGAAAAACCACTTTCAACTACCCAGTAGTTCTTTCCTTGTTTAGCATGTAGGGTAGAGATAATAGTACCTTCATTTTTCTTCTTCTCCAGATGGCTTCGCTTCACCTATTTCTCAGAATTAGAATAAGCAGGTTAATCCTTTCTAGCCAAGAACAAACATTCATTTTCATTAGGATCTTCATAATCAAAATCGTCATTAGATATAATAGCATTCTCATTCACATAATATTCTCTATTGATCTTCTTTCCTTTATTTTTCTTTCTCATATCTTTGTTTATTCCTCTTAGCTCTTTTCAGACATTTTGCACCATAATGACCTATTTCTCCACAACTAAAGCATTTAAAGGGTAACTTAACTTCATACTTACTTAAGCCTTTCCTTATCCTTCTCACAAAGTTAGCTTCCATTTCATCAAAAAATTCTTTATCTGGATCTTTAAATTTTGTAACCTTAAAAGTAGTTTCCGATTTGCATCCATTCCTCAAATTCATCTTCCTCATCTCATAAGATGCCAAAAATCCCAATAATAGATCTTTAGTGCAAGTCTTATAATCTATACTTTGTTTAATAACACACACCTTCTCACTATAAGCATTAGGGAGAGTTATAATAATATTCTTTACAATCCTCATTTCTTCTACAGTAGCACCAAGTCCTCACATTCTAGCCACTATCTCATCCAATATCTATACATAAGCTTTGACCTTCTCATCTTCAAACATGTGTAGAAGATCAAACCATGTCTCCAAATTCTGCAATTTTTCCTCTTTGACTCTTTCATCACCTTCATGTGCATTTTCCAAAGCATCCCAAACTTCCTTAGCTATCTTCAGAACCTTAATCAACTTGGAATGTACCAGATTGTTCTTCAAAGTGTACTTTGACTTATTATTTGCTTCATGTGCTTTGATCTCATCAACCATACTTGGACCATTAGTAGGAGGATGTATGGATTCTTGTACTTAAGCTTTCTCCACATCATATTCACAAAACTCTAGATATTCTTCCATCAATATTTTTCAAATAGCATAATTAGTTCCATTGAACCTTGTATAATCATAAGTCATTTTTCTAGCCATCTTGGACCTTCCTCAAGTAGTTAAGCTCTTCACCAAGGAACCAAGCTCTGATACCAATTATCGAACAAGACAACTGATACAGAGGGGAGTAAATCATTTTTCATAGATTTAAACCTTAAATCATTCACCATAACTAATTCTTAACACTGCTTAGATGATTAAACATTAAGTGCTAGTGCAAAAACTAAAAAACCATCACACAAACACAATAACACCAGATTTACATGGAAAACCCAATAAGGGAAAAACCATGGTGAAGATTAACTTACACTGTAGATAATATCAAAATTGATTAGAAGAGTCTCACTACCTAAGAAACAAGGCTCACTACCAAAATAAGGACTCACTATCTAAATCACAACTCATTGTCCAACAGGGCTACCAACCTGAAGGGATCACTACCATTGAGATACATTAGAAAGAGAAGATAATCTCAATGCAATAGAGAAATTCATCACAATTTTCTTAACAATTTGCAGACATGCATGAATGATTGAGTACACCTTTTATTCACTACATCAAAAAACTCAACATTTAGCCTTCGCACTGATTTTCCACATTTGTATCACACACACTCGTTGATTTACATCAATATCACATCTATCTATTATATTTATTTTCACTTATCTCTCTTTCCTCTTTTTATGCTTTATTTCACCACTAACTCATCTTGTATTTATACCATCTTCAACTTTGAAATATATCCAAAGTCAGCCATCAAATTTAAATTCAAATTAGGCCAATGCCAAAACATCCTAAGGTGTAATTAGAATGAGGGTGACCCAAACAAACGCTTCGTAAGTACCCAAATAGATCCAACATGCTTCATCAACTCTAAAGGTAGTGTTCAACATAAGGTTGGCCAAACCAATGTAAAATACATAAAACAATTAAGCACAAACCTTCTAGATACCAAAATTATCTTCAATAGAATCAAAACAACTCAACTCTAGAACTAAAAGTCAATCAAAACAACTCAACTCTAGAACCACAAGTCAAAAAACTTTAACAAAGAGAAATCTAGACCAACAATATTTCTCTCAAACCTCGACCAAAAACCTAGAAAACCACAGTTCATAGTTGGTGAACATAACTTGCACTATATAATGAATCAATAGCAAAAAATCTAGATATAGCAGCTTCCAACAACCATGATCAACATATCTAAACTGTGCACAAACATAGGAGAAAAACATAGCAACCATTGAACACTTGTAAAATTTCTTCAATATAATTTTCTCAATATCCTTGACATATACAACCAATAGCCTATATCCATGACACTAATGACAACAAAAAATAGTTGATAACCAATTGACCAGTTGACATCAATGACAACACCTTCATTCTTTCCATTCTTGCAACATAGGTTGCATACCTTAGGCTTACTTCATGTACCTTTGCATTTTAATTTTCTACCTCACCACCATTTCTTCAACTCACCTTGATATGCTTCGTAGTCAAATTGAATACCAATTACTCCACAATGGTCAATACCAACAAGCCATAGAATTCAAGAGACAATGGATCAATTCTCCATCCCAATCACCCATAGTCTTGACTCAACCATTCATCTACCCATCTTACCAACAATCCATAAGCTCTAGTACTACATCCACCTACCCTCAATATCAAGATTCACTTGAAATTTATCCACAAAAAAATTCTATGAATCATCCCTATCCTAACCTTAACAAGGGAAACCAACCTTCCACTAGTTCCTTCCATTCCTCCACATCCTATCCTAGTCCATCGTCCACTAATACATTCCTATTCACTCCATCCAAAGCTACATTTAGTTACAAAAATACATTTGGTCATGGTCTCCAAAATCACATCATATTGCCTACACCTTGGGATACATGTCAAAAAGAAACTCCAAAGCATGACATAATAGCTTCATCTTCATGTCAAGATTGAAGTATTCCATCCCATGACCCCATCCTTAATTCCATAAAAGAAGTCCTTCTAGATAATCATGTCATCCAAAACACACCTATTTTTGACCAAGATCCAACCCTTGAACATGAAGTCCACAATGATCCTCTCATCGAACTTTATACTATTCATGAACAAACATTTGAAGTTGATCCTATCCAAACTCCAAAAGCCACCATTTTCCAAAATGAGACACTTGTTGAGCCTTTGGACAAATAGATGATATTACTCTAGAATAAGAGTCTTCTACTCTAGACATATTTGCAAATGATCAAGCTATAGTTGAATTCACAGGACTCTATGTTTATGACCATAAGGAAGGTTTCTATGTATCGACTTGGAAGCACTAATATATTTTGAAGAATCATAAAAATCTAATATTTCACAAAATCAAACCAAAGATATCAATCAAAAAGAAATCCCACATATTAATGGAGCCAAAATATCCTATCAAATAGGATCATCCGCTTTTATCAAATCATACTTTTGCATAGAAGAGAATATTTTGAGCAACAATTTCCACATTGATGGGTTTGCATCTTGCTTCCAAAATGAGTAGTCCTTTTCATAAGGTTGTTGCCAACATTCCTTCCATCCACACCATAAAACATCATTGGCTTTAAAACAAATGAACAATATTTAGTGTTTTATTTATTCAATATTAACTACATTCATTGAAAGCATGTGTGTACATTTGTATGTAGGTGAATTCAAATTTGAGTGCAATTTATGATGGTGAATCCAAGGAATAGATTGAGTAAGTATGATAAAATAAGAGAGAGGAAGAGAAAATTGGGTGAAGGTACATCTACTTAAGAACAACCCATGGAAAATATTGATGACCAAGGTGACATATAGGTACAAGAACAAACTGAACCTAGTAATATAATTTTTTTCTACATGGTATGGAAAATCTAATGGAGATGTAAGAGGATTCTCTTTTCAATAATATTCATCTAAGGATATGTTATTTGAAAGAAAAGTAAAATTCCACTCTAAAATAATATGGGATGAATTTTTTGAAGAAAAATCTCTAATTGGAAGGGTATAGTTAGTTGTAAATTGATTTAGATGAAAAGAAATGACCCCTGTTTTGGAGTTGGTAGGAGTTGATAATAGGAAAAAGTCATTAGGTGCATTAAAACAAACATTTATTAAAAACTCACAAGAAGTATTGAGTTGTATTGAAAACAAGAGTCGATCTAGTGATCTAAGTATTGCCCGTAGAGCATTGATGACTATAATTTGTAGTAAGAAATTATCACATAGAAGAAAAGTTCAAGAAATTGGTATATTGAAAAGGGAAATTCAATAGATAAAAAAATTGAGAAAAATTAGGTAAATATTTGTAGGGTTCCCCAAAAAGATAGAATTTTAGAAGATGTAAAGAAACAAGTGGTTGAATATTGGACCAACCACTCTCATTTTTCTTCCAATAGAAGGGATACTATAAAAATAATAGGTGAAGATGGTACAAAAAAAATCATCCAAAACATTTTATAGATACAACACAAAGTGAACTTTTTGAAGCATTCAAGCAAGAATTTTCAAATGTGAAGATTTGTCAAAGGATGTTTGAAACACTACAACCATCATTTGTACATATAAATAAATTACGTGAAACTTTTTGTTCCCGAAAATCATGTTGAATTTGATCTACACCAACAATCATATAAAAAATCTATGGCAGTAATTGATCGAAATATAGCCATCCCTGGAAGCACAACACAATTTGTGAAGTATCTTGTATGCAAAAAATTAGAAGATTCAAATGAATTCAATATTTAGTGGATAAAAAATATTTGTAATGATTGTGAAGATTTTAAGAATCTTTTACAAGTTGACAATATTGAAATGCAAGTTATTTGGAAGAGATTCAAATATAACACATACTTAACAAAGTCATGAGTCGAGGCCAAAATAATTGTTCTCAAAGAGAGTGGATTTCCTTACAATGAATTTATGAATAAATTTAGCAATATCAGATATCCAAATATCCAGCATTGTCATGGTGCAAGATGGAAAGCTAAGCAATTTCATGATTCAAAGAATTTCTTTCCACTAGGTTGTATTATCGAGCTATTGTATATTTACAATCTAAGAAATATACATTTAGTCCTCAAATTGAGATTCAAAGCCAATATTATCATTTAGAGCAAGTTGCAATCTTTGTGTAAGCTTGCTATAGGAATTCCAAGTTTCACGTAGATGGTATACAAAGTAGAAAAGATGATTAAATTATCATTAAAGAGGTTCACTTTAATATTAGCGATGACACAAGTCATGATAGAAGCTATGTAGCTCATTATTTCAAAATGGTTTTTGAAGACTTGAGACGATGTGGCATAAATGTTGAACAACATTGGATATGGTTTGATGGGTGTGTTGGTAAGTACATTTTTTTTTTAATTTTAAATTTATTTACTTTTCACTTTGAGACTTAAATTATTCAATTACTTATATATAATTATATGTTGTGCACATATGTATACATGTGTATATAGACATACATGTAAATGTGTATATCTAGTTTTTTGGAGCTAATTTAGGCTGACTATAATTATTTGTAACTTCATAGGAAAATTTAAGTCTGCAAAATCTTTTGTTTGGTTAATCCATCAACATGCTAGATGCAACACCATTTTTTTGTGGATTTTTTATGAGAGTGGAAATGGAAAAGGAGAGCATGATGGAGTAGGAGCATGTGTGAAGTGTACACTTCGTCAACATGAACTTTCTAATATTTCACCATATATACATGGAATCTAGAGATAAGTTAAAAAAATAGATATATTTAAACTAAATTAAATTCTTAAACCTTGAAAGTAATAGGTGAATTTTTTTTCCAACATGTGTACTTGTAGTTAATTCCATATGAAATGCAAATGAAATCGTTGAATGGTGCAAAAGTCATTTTTTTTGCTCACAGCTCAACATACAACACACAGTATTTTTGGGAAGTTACAAGTACATCTAGTTAAAATTTGTTAAATTTGAACTTTAAAGTGTGTTTACATGATTGAATTGAATTCTTAAATTTTAAATATATATATATATATATATGAACTTAAATTAATCACTTGGATGTTTGTAATTTATAGATATTGATTGATCAAATCCTTATAATTGTGAAACAATTAATGGTATTAGAAGTCTGCATCAAATCTTGACAATGGGAGGTAGTAGGCCTTATACAATTAATGTGAGAGAAAACTCATGTTTTTGTGTTGATTGCAATGAGGACAATTCAAATATTGTTCAATGTGAGAATATTAGAGATGGGTATGTTTCACAATGGGAAATGAAATAATTAATATCAATGCCTCCTTTTGATGAAAATGAAAATTTTGATGCCTACGATCCTCTATATCGAGCTAATTATGAATGTGTATATGATTTAGTTGTTACAAGTATGTAAATTGATTAACTTAAAATTTATTTAAATATATTCTATGTAATTAAGTTTCAAGGATGTTTATATATAAATTTATATATTAAAAACATATTTACTTTTGTAAATTTACATGGTGTGTGTACAAGATATATTTTCACTATTGTTGCAGATCCTAACAATGTGGAAGGTGTAGATTACTGTCTACTAATATGTATGCAACCAAAAAGAAAATTGGTGGAATTAATGACAGATGGTGATGGACAAGAGTATCCCATTGGATCAGACATTATTGAAGGCACATATTATCAACAAATAAATATAGATAAAAATGCTATAATATTTTTTGATTATATGCCAAGACAAAAGGTTCTACATTATAGTCACATAGTTATAGGAACAAAAATAAATTTAGAAACTTTACCTAAAAGAGGACGTTCCAAACAAAAGTGGAGGTTTCCTATTGAAGATCATGAAAATATTTTAGAGATAATCAAAGATAGAGAAGTTCTAGATTATATGTACCAGTCCCGTGAGCTTTAAGTTATCTTTTAGATATATGTATATGTACATGAATAGATATGTGTGTGTGTATGTGTGTACTGAATTTTTTTATAGATATATCTATATCTATATTGATTAGACATGTGACATGATTTAGAATGGGTTTTTTTCAAAGGCGTGGTCATTTATTTCCAATTACATATTTAAATGTGCTCCATGTGGAATTCTTAATTTACTTCAAGAATCTTTGATTTCATAATTTACATTTGAAACTCCACTTAAATATGTTAGATCATATATATGCTTGATACAAAACCTCGTGACTTTAAACTTTTTTGAACATTTTTCCTAAATTATTTTTTTAATAATAATAAAAGGGGTAAAAACTTTATTAAATATCAGAAAGCAACATTACAAAGGAAGCAAAGGACTGAGGTCCCGAGGAAAAACAAGCACAATGAACCAAACCATCATCTGTCACCATTCCCAGCCTTATCTTCAGCAAGAATATTCATTAAATCAAGACAGAGCTCCTGTGGAACCAACTCCCACTCCTCAATTCTCCATCCCTCAACATGCTCAGAAGCCCATTTCACCAAACAATGAGCTACCCTATTCCACTCTCGTGGAATATGGACAAAAGTCACTGTGTCCATCAAAGAACTAACCCACAGAATTTGTTGCACAACCCTAGCCAATTTCCAGTTGACATCTGTCACTTTTTGCTCAATAAGAAAATTGATCAATATCTGGGAATCAGATTCACAAACAATCCTTCTCCATCCCAAAGCATGAGCTCTCTCAAGAGCATCAAGAATAGCCAACCCTTCCACCAGGTTGATGGTCTGTGTCCCTTCATAGATCGAAAAGAGGAAGATCACTGAGCCCAAAGAGTCCCTACCAATCCCCCCAATACTAGCCAGTCCTTGATTGCCCCTTGAAGATCCATCAGTATTGATCTTCAAAACACCATATGGTGGAAGTTGCCATTTGCCATCCCTATCAATTTTTTGCTTCTCTCGTCGTCCTCTCTGAGCCCTTGCCAAAGCCAAAGACAACCCCTGAATCCCCAATCTCTCCACCAACTCTGTATCCCTTTTCACCAAAGGGAATTCCACTTCACACCTAGCTTCCACTATTTCTTGAACCATGCCCAATAATCTCTGCCAAATTTGTTGCACCAACCTCCGTTCTCCATGAAATATCCTTGAATTGCGTTCCAACCAAATCTACCACAATAAGAAGATAGGCACCACAAACCACACATCCTACAAAAAGGAGGCCATAGAAGGGGGATGACCCATCCCTTGCAAAAAATCAATCAAGGAGGAAGCATGAACACAAGGAGTTTTCCAAACACCCCACCAAAAATGCCAAAGCTGGAGTGCAAAAGAGCAACAAAAAAACAAGTGAGTAGAGTCCTCCTCAGTAGCCCCACACATAACACAAACAGAAGGACCCTAGAAACCTCTCTTCTAAATGTTATCCCAAGTCAAAAAAATATTCCAGGCCAACATCCAAACAAAAAAATTACATTTTGGCAAAGAAAGCTTGTTCCAGACCTTCTTCCACCATTGAATTTCAAGCCCAACCAACTTATGAGAAAATAACACACTATAACCAGAGGGTACTGTATAGGTCCCATTAGGATTGGGGGACCAGGAAAGCACGTCATCATCTCGAAGAGAGCTACATCTTCGACTAGAGAGTATACTTTGCAGCACAACACAATCCTCCTATAAACCAACATCTAACCACTCATCTGGGGACTTCCATTTGGCCATCTCCATCTAATCATAGGAGGAAAAGGACTTAAAATCACTCACCCGCGACCAACCAGCCTCAAGAAACCTCTGGAAAAGATTCAATAAGTTGAGAAATTGGGAGGTGATGGGAGGAAAACCATCCCAAGAATCAGTCCAGAACTGGACCTCTATCCCCTTCTTGCAAATCCAAAATAATCCTTCCTTAATAAGCACAACCCCTTTTTTGAGGGTTCCCCATATCACAGAGCCGTTCCCCACAAGGGGGTACCTAAAAATATTGGGTGAAGGATCCCAGGGAGACACTTCTGAGAAAGAACCTTGGCCCAACTCTTATCCTGCTCCTTACACCACCACCAATATAGTTTAGCAGCCAAAGCCTCCCTAGTCAAATTTGATTACCTCAAACCTAGTCCACCATATTGTTTCGAGCTACAAACAACCTCCCATCTAACCAGGCTCCATTTGGAGGACTCCAAGCAACAAACCCATAAAAATTGTCTTTCCATAGAATCAAGGTCCTTAAGAAATCCCATAGGGGCAACATGGAGCATGCATCTATAAATGGGCAGAGCCTGCACCACTGACTTAATCAACTGGACACGACGAGCAAAGGATAACCATCGATGAGTCTGGTGATTAAATTTTTCCTGAAATTTATCCAAAATGATTTTCCCAGACTCCCTAGGCAGTCTACTAGCCGAGATGGTAATTCCAAGGCAAGTCACTGGGAGAGTCCCGATCTGAAATCTCAAAGTTTGGGAAATGCTCTGCTGAATGGGGCCCAGAGTGTTGAAGAAGAAAATGGAAGACTTGCCCTCATTAATCTATTGACCAGAGGCAACCAGGTAAACATCCAACACTCTTCATAAATTAGAGGCCTCTCACATTGTAGCCATCCCCATCAAAGCAGTATCATCCACAAAATGTAGGTGAGTTTGTGGAGGTAAGGTGCCACCCCACCTCCAACCTTGAATGAGACCAGACTCCACACTCTGTTTAATCCATCTCCCCAAACCTTCAGCCAAAAGAATAAACAAGTAAAGGGAAAGAGGATCACCTTGACGAAGCCCCATAGAAGCACCAAATAACTCAGAGTGACTCCCATTGATAAGCACAGAGAAAGATACTGAAGTAACACAACTCAAAATCCATTGAATCCATTCTTCAGCAAAACCAAAAGCACCAAGAACCTGCTGAAGGAAGGACAACCTAACTCTGTCATAAGCCTTAGCCATATCCAGTTTGATAAACATCACTTTTTCTTTAGAGCTAGCCATGGAATGGATGACCTCAGTTGCAATAACAATCCCATCCAGAATTTTCCTACCAGCAACAAAACCACTTTGTTCTTCAGAGATCAGCTCCTCAATCCCCTTTTTCAATCTGTCAGCAATAAGTTTAGAAATAATTTTATAAATTACATTGCATAAAGAAATGGGCCAAAATTGGCTTAACTTATTGACCCCCTCACTCTTGGGAATAAGAGCCAGTAAGGTAACATTTAGGGCCCTTAGCATCTGCTTATTTTGTTGAGATTGTTGAACCACAGCTAGGAGGTCAAGTTTGATGATATCCCAAAATTCTTGAAAAAACTCAATTGGGAAGCCATCTGGAACAGGTGCCTTCACTTTCTTCATATTGAAAAAAATCCCTTCAAGCTCTTCAAGTGAGATATCAGTCATGAGTTGTAGATTCAAATCTCCAGATATGAGAGAGGGGATACAAGAAAGAATCTACACTTCCTTAGGAAACCCCCCTTGCAAGTCCTCCCTAAAAAGAGATTCAAAGTACTGCACTACCTCCCTTGAGATTTCCAAGGAGGAAAGATGGTCTCTCCTCTCATTCACCAGACCAGAGATAGAATTTCATTGTCGCCTGGCTTTCACTAAATTGAAAAAGAAAGTTGTATTTTTATCCCCTTCCTGAAGCCACTCAATGCGAGCCTTATGTTTCCAATACATTTCCTCTCATAGTTCCCATTCTTCAAGAGTTTTCACAGCCTGAGCCTCATCCTGAAGCAACTCAACCATCACCCCATCCTCCCTTAATCTCCTCATGATACCATCCAAATCTTCCTGAGTCATCGCCTTTGCATGGAAGACATTCCCAAAGTACTGACGATTCCACCGTTTGAGCTCAATTTTAACATATTGAAGTAATTTAGCAAAGGTATACATAGCCGTACCATAGGCTAGTCTACCTTTCTTCCACTAGTCAGTCACAAAGTCATTTAAAGAAGGGTTCCGCAACCACATAATTTGGAACCTAAAAGAGGGCATACGAGGCACACGAGTTGACTCAGTAGCAAGCTTAATAGGCAAATGGTCAGATCCTCTCCAATCCAAGATCTCAGAGCAAGATGACCACATCCCTCCAACCCAATAACAAGAAACCAAAAATTGATCTAATCTTTTTGCAATGCAAAAATCACCAACTCGATGATTATTCTAGGTGAACTGACCATTGATGGGTTTGATATCAACAAGATTCAGGGTATTGATATTGTCACAAAGTAGCAGTGTAGAGGGCTCCAACCTTCCAGTACCACCATGCTTCTCAGCCAACTCACAAATAGCATTGAAATCTCCACCCAAAATCCATGGATGAAAAGGCATCATGCTATGGATAAGCCTAATATGGGACCAAAAACCTTGTTTACCCTAAAAATTTGTAGGGTCATATATATTAGAAAATAGAATGACATCCCCTATCTCAAAACAAGTAGCAATCATAGACATAGAGGATTTAGAAGAAATCCACCAAAGAGGTCAGATTCTTCGAGGATTCCATAAACATGCCAAACCCCCAGAAGCTCCATGAGCTCCAATGCACCAGCACTCCCCACTCCTCCACAACTTAGGTGCCAAGCCTTGCATATTTTATATAGATAACTTAGTCTCCTACAAAGAGAAGACATCAGGACCTTTCCTTCTAACTAAATCATGAACCACTTTTTGTCTAGGGCCGCTGTTCAAGCCCTGTACGTTCCATGAAAGAACAATCATTTCAAAGGGCTTGAAAAAAGAGAATCCAGAGTCTTTACTGACCCTGACTACACTAAATTCTTGCCTGCTAGTTTAATCTTCTCCACATCCTTTTTTTTGCTGGGTTTAGCAAATTTCTCTGCCCCACCCTTCTTAATATCCTTCTGCAAAATGCCCAATATGGGAGGAGGCTTGAACTTCTTAGTCGGGTCTGAACCAGTATTCTTCCCAGGAAGAGAAGAATACTCCCATACGAATGTAACAATGGCCTATGGTTCCTGCACCTCTAAAACCACCGCCAGTTGATCAGCTTCCATGTGCAGAAAATCATCCCTTTGTGGCTCCAAAGAAGAATCAAGAACAAAATCCTCCTGAGCTAAACCCACAAGCCCTTAATCTAAGTTGATCAAACCTGGGTTCACCTCCTGTTGGCTGAGCTCATCCAAAACCTCAAATCTATTAAAGGTACCTTCATCCTGCCTTTCTTTAAAAAGTCTCTTTTGACTCCTATTCTGGTTTCAAGCCTTGACCGTAGCAAAACCATCAGATGCACCTTCCTCATTACAAGAAATGCTCTTCCCCTTATCTGTTTCAGGAAGATTGCTAGTAGGTTGTGAAGGCTGCAACTCCACAGGCTTATACCTTGGACATCTCCGCTGCAAATGGCCATATTCTCGACAAAATCGACAATGAAAGGGAAGAGTTTCATAGTCTAATTGCTGCACCAAAGAATAAGAGCCCGCACACATGACTATTGCATCAGGCAAAGGCCTGCTTAGATCAATCTCAACACAAATGCATGCAAAAGTCATTACCTTTTTACCCAAAGTTTGTGATGAAATCCCAACTAGTTTTCCCAGCACCGAGGCCAAAAGGTGCAACACATCCTCTCAACAGCATTCCACTGGGAACCTTGGTAGACAAACCCACATAGGGACACGATTTGGAAGCTCCTCGATGGGGTTAAACCCTGCATGCCATGGCTTGATAAACAACCCTACCTTATTATGAAAATAAGGGCCTCCCTTAAATACCCTATTATGATCAACAATGCAATTAAAAGTAACCATGAAATAATTGTTCACCAGCAACATTATCTCCATTTCTCCCTTTGGCTCCCATGTCCTTTAGGCCTAGACCTCCAAAAATTGTAAAGAAACCCTCATGCCCAAAAAATTACAATATAAAGAGTGAGCTAAGTAATACTCAACATCTTCAGCAATCATTTCAGACGGAACAACCTGTTTTGTCCTCTCCTTGCACCTCTCGAGACATCCGTTAATCTTCGTGATCCTCGTGCCATTTGATAACCCTGTAGCAACACTCCCTATATTCGGAGCAAGCAGATTGTTATCAAAGGTCTTCATCCCTTGACTTGAAAATTGTGAGCCAATTGCTGCCCAGAAATCCAAGTTAGGGCACCCCACTAATGTCTCACCCTTCAAAGCCATCAAGCCCAAGGCAATAAACTCAACCCCTACACCAAAGAGAGGGTGGGGAATCCCTCCCCACACCCTTCCACTTAGCACCACACCAAACACCAAACACTCACACCTCAAACCCTTCCCACCCGTGCAGTAGAGAGAAGGATGAAAGAAATCGGGAAGAGAAAGAAACCCGCACACTCCCCACACACCAAGAAGAAGAAACACACCCCATCGAACACCACCACCCAACACAAAGGATGCAGTAGACTTACCTCCCAGGTAGATGCCCAACACCAAAAATAAAGAAAATAGGAGTGAGCCAAAGGCAAAATGCGTGCCCCTGAACACAGCAACAAGCAGAAAGAAAAACAAAACCCCCAGACGCGCACAAAGAAACCCACCCAGACAACACACAACAAGCAAAGAACCAGAACAAGCTAGGGCACAGATGCCCTAGCTTGGCTCCCAAGCACGCAGGCCCAACTTCATTTTTCATCTTGCCTAAATTATTTTAAATCATCTATTTCTAATTGCATTTTTATGTTGGACATGGAATTTTTTAAAGTTTACTTGAATTTTTTATTTAATTTGTTGAATCTTATATCATATATATTCAATTTACAAAACCTAGTGACTTTCAAAAATAACTCACATTTTTCCATTTAATTCCTTTAAATCATCCATTCCAATTGCATTTTTATGTTTGACATGGAATTGTTAAGTTCACTTTCAAATCTTCAATTTCATTTGTTCAACTCCACAAGTATAGTGCATCATATGCAATACAAAACATCTAGTACAACTTTAAAAATTCATTTTTCCTAAAAATTCCTTAATCATCCTTGTGACCCTTGTAAAATCCTAAGGTGAAGTCGTAGAGTCATACTTTCCCCATTTGTCAGTTACATTAGTATAAATAACTACCCTATGACATGGTGGTTGTGTTCTTTTACTCTATAGATATACTGTGTGAGAATGTTCATGTTGGAAGTCTTCTTTTGGTCCCCTAGTCACATGGGTAAACACTAGTAGCTATGTTGAATATCATATGAAGTGTTTATGTTGGGATCATGGTTTTAGAAGGCTTTAGAAGGTTTTTTCTAGTAGGTTCTTAAATGTGAAAGTGTTGGTATGTGAGATTTATTAGTGTAATTTTTTTATAGTTTTTCTTATTGGGTTCCTTGACTATGATTAATTTATTATAATTTTGTGACAAACTGGATCTTGTTGATTTGGTGTTTGAGTGGTGAAGAATCTACATGTTTTCTCTAGTTTTCTTTATTTTTTATGTTACTAATGTGACATGTTCAATATTTTTATTATATTATCCAAGATATATAGGCATTGTAATTTGTTTTCAAGTTCATTTAGAGTAGCAACCATGATTTTCTATAAATTTTGGTATGTTATGTGTATGATTTTGTGAATGTTCTTGTATGGGTTCTCTTGGTTTGGTCTTTCTTGTTCACCTTGGTGCATTGGTATTTCATAGTGATGGTGTTTGGGGTGCTTGAGATAACTATATTTTGGCATCAATAGTTGTTTACAATGTATAGCTTGAGACCACATGTAATGGGATCTTTGGTAATTATGTGGATTGATCACTTTTTAATATAGTTGTCATGGGAAGATCTAGATACTTATATTATGTGCATAGTGAGATTTAATAAATTTCCAATTTCATAAATGTTCCATGGAATTATTAAGTTCAAGAATAGATTTGATTTCATTTACATTCAACTCCACTTAGAGCTCGTCATCTAGATAACTTTCTTTGCATGCATAATCAAATTCATGTGTATTAGATTATATGGAATTCTTAAGTTCAAGAATAGATTTGATTTCATTTACATTCAATTGGACACTTATAGCTCATCATCTAGTTTGAATTATTTCCATGTACAATCAAATTCATGTGTATTAAATGGTATAGAATTCTTAAGTTCATATAACATCATATATATGCAATTTACATTTAACATAGAGTGACCTTAAAAATTAACATTTAGCTAAGAATTCATTCTCATCTATTTCCAATTGCATTTTTGTGTTACACTTAAATCACATTGAATCTCTTAGGAATTGACCTAGAACTTACATATTTTCATTCAAATTATTTCTATTTCTTGACCTATTTAAATAAAAACTTGTTTCTATAAATAATTGTACATCCATATTTTTGAATTTATGAAGAGCAACCACTAGATAGTCCAAAATTTTTATTTCTAAGGTTCAATGCTTAAAATTAATCAAACCTAATGTTTTCAACATTAATCAAGATTGAATTTTAAGAAGAAATTAATGTGTAACTTTAATTTTGATTAAGAACATATTTAAGAAGAAAAAAAATTAAGGTAAAAACTTGCTAAATAAATAAAACCATAATAATGCATGATGTAAATAGATGTAACAAGTGTTCAAACCATAATAATGTGTATAATAAACGTATTCAAACCAGAATAATGTATGAATGTGATGTAAATCATAACAAGTGTATACCATAAAACATTAATGTATGTAATGTGATGTAAATAATAAAAAGTGTCTCAGACATGGTAATCTGATCTCAAACCATGATACTGTAAAACATGTAAAACAACTCAAATAGAGTGTAACAACCCCCATGTTTTTATTTTGTTGTGGTCTTTTCTTGATGGATTCTAATGACTATATATTTTGTATTTACACTATTCATCCCTTCATTATTTTGTATTGACACCCGAGAGGTGTATTTCTGTGAGTCTTATGTGGATTACATGTTTATATGCTGTTATGTGTTGACATGATTATTGTTCATGTTGGATTTCAGTTTACATGGTTAGATATTATGTTGGATTACATGCTCATATTTTATGTATACATCATTGTCCTTGTTTTTGTATGATTATGGACAGGAAAAAGATGATATCATAACACTCGTAACCGAGAGGCTTATGATATTTTGATTCTTTTTCCTTGTGGTTGATGTTTCTTTGGATATATGATATATGATTCATGCATATGTACTTTAACTTTTCATTGGAGTGATGTAGGTACTGAGTATCGACACCGCCTAAATTAGTGGGCCTGAGTGTACTCTCATTCCCTGATGGTGGTTACTAGAGATAGTCACAGCCAATATCCCCTACCCTAGCCACTGTACCCTCTTAGGGAAGTTTTTTTGTGTTGTTGTCTCCCATCCGGTTACCTAATGGTAACTTCCAGAGCACCCTTCTAGCTTATGTGTCTTTCTAGCTTGTCTCATTTGAGGTATATGGTTTTGGTTTTATTGATATTTCATGCATATTTTATATGGCTTATGTTGTGATTTTAATTAGTTATTCCTTGTGGGGGAGCTTTAATGGTTAATTTTAAAATTTTAAAATAAAAATGCTTTATTCCCTTTTGTGGTTTTGGGAAAATATAAAAGAAAAGAGAACTTTTGTTTTGTAGAGAATTTTTATTTTAGGATTTGGATTTTTGAAAAGGAGAAGATGGTTGTGTTGCATGGTGAAAAGAAAACCCTCGATTTTTAGGATTGAGAGGGGAGAATTTGAAAGCTTTCAATGAAGAAGATTGTGGGTAGTGAATTGTTAAAACCAGTTTCCCAGACCTTGCTTGCTGCTTGATTTTGGAGCTTAGTTGTTCCTTCTCTTTGTGCAAACTCGCCATTTCATTTTGGGGAAATTTGAGGTAATTTTTCTATGGTTTTCATTGATGCTTGGCTTGTAAATCCTCTTTCTTGTCTGGGTTATTATTGTCCCTTGAAAACTGAGGAATTCCTTTATGTTTCTATTTTGTTGTGTGGAGTGAATGCTGGATGGTTTTATTTGGTTATTACTGCTATCTGGGGGTTTTTGGTGTGACTGATTTTGTAGTGCTTCAGCAAATTCGAATTGGGTCATTGAGAGAAATTGGTTTTGGATCATTTATGTTTGTTTGTTTTGCTCAATTTGTATATAAAACTATGTTTCTGATTGCTGCTCATTACCCGCTTGATATAAAAAAAATTGAGGGTGGTTTCTGTGTTGGAATGCCAATACCTCAACTGGGTTTTGGTAGATTCTAAATCTGGGTAGTTTCAATTTTCTATATTTTTGCTTGGTATGTATGGAAAAATGACATTTTTTGTATAGCACTTCAATTTTGGCCCTATAATAAAATATTAAAGGTCTATTTTGACTTGAATCTCCCAAATACAAACTAGGTTAGGCTTAGTTTTGTGGTCCGGGAACTTTGAATTTTCACATGTTTTCTATGCCTTCATTTCTTGCTGATTTTCAACCTTGAATCGTGTGTTTACAACAGTGCTTGTTGGTTGTTTTTAATTTGGATCTTGGAAAAAAAATTTGTGGAATTTCCTTCATTTCATGTATTGGTTGGTTACCTTGTTTGGTTGAATGAGATGAGCATAGGACTAGGTAATAAAGTGGTCATATGTAGTGGCTCTCTACGGGCCCGGGGCCCGCAAGTGGCTGCCAGGGGAACTAGTAGTAGAGTTAGAGTAAACAAGTGATAACTAAATAAAATTAATGGGGTAAAACAATAATAAGATAATGAGTCCTCGTGCATGGCCTTGAGAGCTTGTAAAGGCTAAAGATGCACTCTAGAAGGCCCATCTGTCTGCGAGGTGTGGATTCAGGCATGATTGAGTCTCCTCGTCCCTATGAGAGGTGTACTTGATTCCATGTGGTTCCATCCCTTTGAGCATGCATGATGACACTCCATCTAATATGTACTCTATTATCTAGCTCTTGGTAGACATGAGTAGTACCCATCTTGATATTGGATGAGCATTTCTTCTCGTGACTTTTGCTGTGTGCGTTGCCTTCCTTGACTGCTTCATGATTGATGTGAGTGTTGGATTTACCTTTCTTTTTCTTGCCACCTCTTTTTGCACCTTGTGGCTATCTCCGAACATGGTGGGGTGGCCTCTTTTGAGTCCACATGGTAGGGAGGCGTTTCCACTACCATTAGGGACTGGTGTACAAGTTATCAGAGCACCGTTGGAGTCATCCCCTCTTCTGAATTCATATTTTTGATGATGTATTTTATTCATGTATATTCTATTATACTCAAACTTATTCTTGTATGCTCATTGTACTCTCTTGAGAAAGAAAGAAATCAAAAAATTAACGAGAAGATATGTGATGTTATGTTTGGCTTTTGATTCCAGCGTTATTATTGGAATCACATGTGCTATGATGATTCCTTTATGGCTGCAATCTTATTTCATGTTAAAAAAATTAAAGTTATAGATGTATTATCTTCCTTTATGTATCTTGTGGTTAAGTTTCGTTGCATCTCTTCTTGCTATTTAATCTTTTTCATTGTTGCCGAAGTTTCAGAGTAGCATTGCAAGTTTCAGAGCAGTGCTACAAGTTCTAGAGTAGCACTGCAAAGGTTCCAGAGCAGTGCTACAAGTTTTGGAGTAATACTGCAAGTTTTCAAGTAGTGCTGCAAGTTCCAGAGCAGTGTTGTCTAAGTTCCAGAGTAGTGCTGCAAGTTCCAGAGTAGCACTGCAGAGGTTCCAAAGCAGCACTGCAAGATCCAAAGCAGCACTACAGAAGTTCCAGAGCAGCTCTGTAGAGGTTCCGAAGTAGTGCTACAAGTTCTAGAGCAATGTTGCAAGTTCCAGAGCAGCACTACTAAGGTTCTGGAGCATCTTCCCTGGTGCTGCATTATGTGTTCTTTTTTGGTTTTTCCTTGGAGGATAGGTTAATCTTCTCCCTTGGGTTGCATTAGGCCATTCTTGGATTTGTTTGAGGCCGAATTTAATGTGTTGGAAGATTAGTTTTTGTATGTAATTCTTTATGTTTCAAAAAAGAAATTATCTTGCCCTCTTTTGGCTCTTTTCCTTCGAGGCTTTATAGAGAGATGTTACATAGAGGGATGTCTAGTATGAATAGAATCATCTAATCTCTAGCCCAAGCTCTCCCCCGATCCATGTCTCGATCTCAACCACCACAATCCATCTCCTGATCCAAGTTGTCTGGATCCCTGCCCTGATCTAAGCTACCATGATCACTGTCTTGTGCCTCGTCCCAAGCCCTGCACAAGTTAAAGTACACATCTAATTTAATTTTTAATAAATGTATGTGTAAATATATGTAAAATTATCTAAAAATTACAATGTACAAGTTCAATGTGTTCAAACTTACATCAAGTAATTTAAATTTGTATTATTTAAATTTACCATATTTTTATAATACATGGGATCTTGATCATGCTCCAAATATCCAAACTCTAAAAAATCACCATACTAGTTCAAAAAAATTCAAATACATGATTATAATTAGGAGTTAAAGAACTAGACTTTAAACTAAAATTTATGTATGTACGTAAAATATTAGAACACAATTTATTCAAGTACCTGGTGTGCCTCCTCAATGGGTCTACCAATCTCAGTAATATCACAACCATGCAAAGACATCGCAGGGGGATTTGTAGCTAGTACAACATCAGTGCCAAAAATAAGCTGACTATATGTGCCATGGACAACATCAGGTGCCCTAGTAAACTTAGTGTGATCTATAATATGATGAGGACTTGGATAAGCTATATGATCAATAGAAACATGATGTGCATGGGATCCTGTAGGTTGCTATGGAATATCCTATGAAGTTGCCACCCTATGGCTCATATGTGTACTAGGATATCACTATCTAATAAAGGCCTATACTTGGTCATGTGGGATCCCATAGTCCTCACTGATGACTTAATAAGCTGCTAGTAAATCCAAAACAAAGACTCTACACATATTACAAAGAGTTGTGTGACTCATATGGTTGACATCTAAAGGAGTAGGTAGATCGACATGAATAAATGGATCATAAGGTGTAGATGTACCATTAGTGGTAGGAAGGCTGATCCATGACCATAATAAGTATCTACTAACTCGATCAGATGACATATGATTGATCTATGTCATAATATTGGAAATACTATCAATAATCTAGGATCTAGTTGAGCATGTTATTGATTCGCCTACTGCTACCAATTCTAAACGCTTTTGTAGAACCAAAAGATTTGGGCCAACTAATACCTTCTTGTTCATGGGCGGTTGAAAATCTTGATATCTATACTCTTGTTTGTTATAAAAATGTCTTTTACCTTGGACAACATGCTCAAGATAACATGTGTTGCACACATTTATCTATAAATGAAACTTTGCATATAAGTGTTTGACAAAATAGTGTGGCAGCTCATCATTGTGAGGCCATCTATGATAACTTGCCAACCATCTAGGATATATGAATGGTGCAACAAGCTCATCTGCACACCTCATCACCATATATCCTCTAATTCTGTTTTTTCCTCTATAAATTTGGAACATGGTAAACACTTTTTATTGTGAAACTAATTTTCCAACATCTCTCCATTTTTGTGTGCCAGTAACACTCCTAGAAAGAAATGAATAAAATTGCTCAATGCTGATAACATCATAAGGATTGAATGATTGAATTGTCTCGATCTTTTGTAAAATCTCATCTCTAATTTTGACTAATCTATCTCGATTAGCCAAATTAGGGGAGTCATAAATTGTTTGAAGTGCATTTTCTAATCTAGCAACACTAACTGATATAAATTTGATCTAACTTGATCATGATTCCCAGAATGAGGGGAATTGTGAGATCCTTTATCGACCATGATATATATAAGGAAAGAGATCTATATATCATTAAAACAAAATATATGATGCTAAAATGTTTTATCAAATTTTAAAACTAAAAGATATATTTAAATTACAAGTTTTTCATGTTTCAAAAATAAAACATTTTAAAATTTATATCTAATGGAATATAAAGTTATAGATCTATGAAATAGAACATTCTACAACTTAGATCAAAATAAGAAATGACAACTCCAAAGAGACTTGGTAGATATGTACATATGTACATATATATTTCAATATGTATATGACAAGGGTGCCAACTTGAGACACATAATCACACACACAAAATAAAGAATAATATTTTATTCAGAAATATAGAATTCTTACATGTAGAGGATCTCCAATCCTCCAGCTCTGCAATACATGCAAATTACATAAAACTACCAAAAATCCCCCTTTCCCAGTATTCATTTTTTCCCCCAAAATTCTATTAAAAATCAGAAAACCCCATCCATAAATAGATACTTCTCCATTTGGAGCCAAAAAACATTTGAATTATAAGTTTTGGTGGTTTGGGACAAAAAATTACAATTTGAAATTCAAAAATTGAATCCTAATTCAAAAATTGGCAATTTTCAAAAAATCGGCCAACTTCTGGAAGCCATAAATTTTTTTTTGGGACTCCGTTTTTTGAACCATTTGAACCATTGGAAAGGTCTCGGAGTGAGGAACACGTTAAAAACCCACTCTTCTAGTTCTCACAATTTTTGGGGCCCGTATGAGACCGTTTAGTGCCTCAAACTGGACTCGGAAGATTTTTCAGGGCAAAAAGCATAAACTGAAACTTCAATAACTTTCAAACTGTGAATGATCTTGACCTCATTATTTTTTCAAAGTTCTTTTTTTCCTGCCTTGAACTTTCCCTTAAATTGTTTCCTCCTCATGCCTTGAAATTCAAAACTGCTAAAAATAGTAGTTGAGCAGAAAAAGTAGGAAAGTAGTTCTGAAAGCTGGGAACTTTTATTCGACGAAAAGGGTGTCAAGAAATAAAAAAGCATCTACAAAAATAAAACAAAAGTAAACATAAATGGAAAGCATATTTTTGGGTGTTGTGGGATTTCCCTTACACCAAGTTGGATGCTCCTACATCAATATATATATACTTATGTGTACATGCACATCTACATGTATGTATATATATGTATTGGTACATGTATGCACATAAATGTATGACATGTATATATTTATATATATGTATATGTGTATGTATGTATAAATATATGTATGTACATGTACATATACATACATATATTTATACATACATACATACATACATACATGCATACATGTACATACATACATGTAGCTATATATATACATACATACATGTATTTATATATACATATGTATGTATATATACATAAATACATATATATATATATATCAAAAATTAATGTTTTGATGTCTTAATCACTTGATCATGAAAGCCAAACAAATGAGTCAAATATGTTGTCCTACCCTACCACCCCCATAATGAAAATTCCATTCTACAAAAGTATTGTATAATGCATATGTTGTATAATAGACAAGACATGATACCTAGAAGGTTATATGTGTGTGTGTGTGTGTGTGTAGTGTAGAAAAATGGATCTTTGGAAATTTTAATGCTCATTTGAGTCCTTGTGGATGTTGGCTTAGTTTTTCCTCCATTTAGTGTTGTAATGTGGTTAAAAAATTCACATTAGGTCTTAGACCCTTGTGAACTAATAAGAATTTTATGATGCCTTGCAAAAGTGTTGTGAAGTGTTGTAACACACTTTAACAATTTTCTATGATATTATTAATATATTTCACCTAAATAACCTCTTTTTATTATTTACCACTCCTTATTTCAAAGTGTTGTAACAAACTTTCACACCTTTCTAGGCTTTTCATTAATAATTGGACCTTTCTTATGCTTTAATTGGCTCCACTTTACATTTGCAGGCCTTAAGTGTATTTTTGAAAATAATCTTGATAAAAATCATTTAAAATATCTAAATTATGAAACCCACTTTAAATTCCTTAGGTGGGACCCATTTGTGATTATGGGTGAATGAGTCCCCTTTGGCACAAAACTCAAAATTATTTCAATTTTCTAGCGGGTTTTTATTTTCTAAGATATAAGGTTGGCTTGTGATGTGTTTTCTAGAATTATTACATAATTAAATATAAATAAAGGGTATTTCTACTCATTTCATCCCCAAAAAATCCAATTAATCGATGAATCACTCAAGAATTCTAAGCATTTCAAGCATTTTCTACATCCATTGGAGCCATTACTTGCATGTTTGTAGCATTCTAGTTCAAGGTTTTGGTGAGCTGTAGCATTGTATTTTTTCATTCATCATTCTCTTTCCATATTTCATTTCATTTTCAAGGGTTTAATTACCAACAAGGGATTTGACCAAGGAAAACACCTATTCACTAACACTACAACAATTTTTCCTCTCTTTGCATGTGATTTGTAGGTCTAGGTTGTAGATTTATCAAAGAGAAAGATTGGAAAAGTTGTTATTAAATTTTTAAAGCTATTTAAAGTTGTCAAAAACATAAGAGTAGCTTGGAGAACACCTATAGGTTGAATTTGACAGTTTCAAACCTGGATCTGAATCACGAGTAGAAAGGTAGACTGAACACTATAGTTTCCTATTTTGAATTTCCACAAATCCAGAGGTGGAATGAGTCCCATTGCCTAGTCCTAAACATGAATTTTGAAGATCTGAGTACCCAGTTGTCTAAAACTTTTTCCAACAAAGTCTTCCCGAAGTAGGACTAAGTCGCCTAGCTTAGCGTATGAGTTCGAGTTGGCATCAATGATGAATTCTTTAGGATTCTATATCTCCATTCCATCTCTTTCTAGTATCTAGGTGCACACTTTCAATTTCATAAGTTTTTGTTATAGTTTACTTATATTTCTAGGTACTTTTGCATATCATAGTGTGTTTTCAAACATCTTGCATTTTTTTAAGTTTTGCATTAGTAGTTAATTTCTTTTATCAGTTTTCAGCCTTTAGAACAATCCCCTTTGATATATTTCAATCTATTTTGAGTTGGAATCTCAAGGGTTTGTTCTAGTGTGAGCCTTTAAGGTTTTTGTACCTCTCTCCTTTTAGATTCAAAACCCTAGAAGTGTAATAGATACCTCTAAACAAAAATATTTGGTTCATTTTGGTGAACCTGCATTTAGAGCATCATATTTCTATTTTAGAGTGAATTTACATCCTGGGAATAGCTTACATTAACATTGCATTTTACATTATTTCATTTGCATTCTAGGGTTTCAATATTTTAATTAGTGAAAAGTTCATTTAGCTTACATTTTTGCACTTAATTTCATTAAAAAATAGTAAAATTATGCATTTTCATATCATATTCTCATCAAAAAATACAAAAAGCATAGAAACCAATTCAAAAATTCTAAAAAATTTCAAAAAAATCACTACCTGGACTCATTCGCCACCTTGGGTGAATTAGTCCTGTTGCATATTTTTCACTACATTTTCTGGCATTTAATCTTCATTTTCTAAGTTTATGTTTGTTGTTTCTGCATTTCTATTTTACTTTCCATAATTTAAGTTTAAAGCATTTCATTACACTTCGTTTACATTGAATTTGTATTCACCCCACATTTAGTAGCCTTTGCATGAGTGGTTGGTGTGCTATTACTAATACCTTAGTGAGAAGAAGTTTGAGACTCATGGAATCTCAAGATAACACACTGGTTGTAGATCTTGGGTTATTGAGAGCTTCCACTCCTAGTATTGACACTAGTACACTAGGCATGAATAATACCCTTAGCAACTCTTTTCCTTCATGTAGCATGCATGTTGAACCAAGGACTGATGATATCCTGCAAGAGAAAATCATTCAAATTCATGAGGACTTAGTCCACCTGTAACACCAAGTCAGCCTTGAAAAAATTTCTACTACTGCAATTCCTACCATAGAAAACATTCACCACATGCTTGAAAGTGATGAAGGCCTTGACCTTGTGAAAAACATAGTTCAAATATTTGGAAAACATCTTCCTTCAACATCTAGTGCTCCTATCCCAATAAACAATGTCGCAAACCAAGGAGGAACTCAAGTTCCTCCTCCCTCAATGATAGCCTCAATACCTACCTATACCACTCCTAAAATCACAAAAACAATGCAACAAGTTAGTAATGTGATTCCTTTCGTGGGTATTCCTACTAGCATCTCTAGTTCCTATGTGGACTTGCATGTTGTATCTTCTACCACAATACCACCTATACGCATTCCATTCACATTTCCTACAAACACATACACTCCACCACTTTCACTTCCATCTCATAACACAAACAATGACCCTCTTATTGCTTAACTCTTCCAAACTGTTTCATCCATGCAAAAACAAGTCTCCACCATAAACCAAAATCAGAATGGCCCATCCACATACTATGTTAAATGTAATGCCCCGTCTTAATAACCTAAAGAATGTTGCAATTGTGTATAAGGGTGTAATAATTTATTTTTTAAAGTATAATTATTAAGTTAATTAGTTGCATACATTCATTAAGCTATGCGACGTTACACTACTTTGAGTTTCCATAGATGACTTTAGTATTTTGCATTGCACATATTAATTAACATTAACATAAAGATAAACATTACATATCATTTGAAACTCCATTCAAGATAACATAAAGTACAAACTTGTTTCTTACATTGCATTTGATAAGATATTACAATACTCATTCATCTGATGAGGTAGTTCAATAATAATTACATTTTACAAGTGTTCCCCTCATATACAATTGAGGGATGTTTTCAAATACAAGATTTACAAATTACAATGAAGTACACATAAGTTTCCAAGTGCGAGCTCTCCATCCAGGAAGCTCTCGATGCCATGATCACAAAACTGGGGACCCAACGGAGTAAGGTGCACATTCCACCCAACCATGTAGTACTCGTAGGTCCATCCCCCATGCTAGGAGATAGTAGTATGGTTCCCTAGACATATTCTTCTAACCCTAGACATAGGTACATAACAAACTAATGGTTACATTGCTTCCAGATTTTACACAATCGAATGTACTAAGTACACTAGGTTAACTGTTATTTTAGGTGGAGTGTCATCACAATATTGCAAAGGTTACCCTAGTGTTTCTTCCTAGGTTCCGGCCCCCAACTTGGGTTACCCTGGTAACCTCTTACGAAACCCGACCCCATTGCAAATCATTGCGGAATCGAATGTCTTTTGAAGAAAGAAGACACCGATTTGCCATTCTAGGCCTTCTCAACTTATACTCAAGACTGAACTAGCTCAAGAGTCAATAAGTGAGGCATAAACATCTTGTTAAGAATTTTAATCTAACTACTATGTTCTTTAGTTATCACTGACTTACTAACTCTTTGTAAGTTACCCTGACACCACTTTGTGTGTCAGCCCTTACAAAAGGCCACTCCCCTAAATATAACAAAGGAATCTAAGTTCTCTGACTGAGGTTTACAAGATGTACATATAACCAAAATCAATACAGAAGACCAAACATGTTATAACGAACATCAAATCATTGTTCATAAAATAGGAGTCAAACCACCATGTAAAATCCATGTACACAACTCAAGAACTCTACTTAAATAATCACAATTCCCACGTTTTACAATTTGTCTAGAAGACTTGTATAGTTAAGACATTCCTAATTTGCCCAATAAAATAACACGATTAAAGCAAATCAAGAAAAATAAATGTCTATTGTTCAGATATACTAAATCCAGTCAATCAATAACTTGAAGTATTAAATTAATCAACTCCATCTCCGCACTTATACATTATAATGAAATTTTTGATTTCTTTACTATATATATTTCATTACAATATATCTATTCTAATTTTCATACTCTAATTAACAATTTAATATACATTAAAATAATAAAAGATTTAAATCATTATAGTTGAATATTTTTAAAATATATAAATATATATATGAATATATATATTTATATTATTACCCTGAAATAAATCCATATTCACTATTTCTTTAAATATTTATATTTTAATACTAAAATAAATTTATCCATATAAATATTATAAACAAATTATAACCCTTATGAATTTATATATATATGTATACACAATATATATAAATATATTAAAAATAATATATATTATATATATTAAGTATAGCATATAATATAAACTAATAAAAATTACGAATTTTAAAACAAAGTTTATAAAATATAAAAACCATTGGCAGGGGGCTGGCTGCCATACATAGCCGAACCCCCATAGTGGGGTGCGACTGTGCAGACAGCGCTAGACGCTGCCCTCATAGCTAGCTCCCTATGGGGTCGGCCGTGGGGTAGCCCCCTCCCTACCTTCCCTAATGTCCTTTTTTTTTAATTATATTTTATTTATTTAAAAATTAAATCCAAAAACCCTACATTTTCAGAAGCTCGGCTCTACTGATTTTAATTCGTCTTTAAATATCGCCGTACAGAAATTTGATGAAATTTATAAGCATGATTTCAAATAAAACTTTAAATAAAGATTTATATGTGTATATGTATGTATCTCATTTATATACATACATACATATATATATATATATATATATATATATATATATATATATATATATATATATATATATATATATATATATCCACATGCAATTTAATAAATAACAAATATTTTAACCAGGAAAATACATAGAAAAATGATTTTCTACAGAAATTAATAAATCTTCAAATTTGACACAAGATTTTTCTTTCTACAGAGTTTTCTAATTTTAGAATAACAAAATATTTTCATTTCAAATTGGGAAGAATAATTTTCTATAGGAACCCATAACAACAATTTTTTATTTTTATTTTTAAATAGGAATCTTTATTTACAATTTCCTCAAAGTTTTTTCCTGTTTCTACTGATTAAACCAAATTTTACAAAAATTACTGAGAAGAATACAGGAAACACAAAAATTGATATTTTCTCAAACACTCATTTTTTAAAAGGAAACAAATCAAAACAAGAAAAATACCCATTCTCCTGTGATTTGAAGATCTAAGCTGTTGAAGAGTGAAACCTTTGCCTATAGAGTGCAACCCTCCAACTTCTCCAAATCACCAAATCCAAAAGAAATCTAAACCCAATCACAAAGATCTTCCCATCAAAGGGATCTTCCACAAAAATACAACTGAACAGAGGTAATCACAAATATTTTTAAATAAATAATTTTAACAACAAAATCCTCTTTCAATTTCCTGTGAAGAAAATTTGATAACCCTCTGTATTTCCCAAATCTCAGATAATATTCGGCAAAATCTTCAACCCAAAAATCATAATTGCACTCGCACACTTGTCGAGAAGTGCAAAATATCTATTAACCACTTCTCGGCAATCTTGCCTTCCAAAATTGCATGCATTTAATTAATTTATTTAAATTTAAAATAAAAATTCAAATAGCATGGATTTATTTTATTTAATTTTCCAATTTTTAAATTGCAAATATGTTTAATAATAAAACATGCCATTTCCACAAAAATATTAATTTAAATAAATCTATTCATACACAATTTAAAACAATTTAATTTAATTAATTAATTTATTTAATTAAATAAATTTAATCCTTATGATCAAATCATTTAACCAAACAAACTAATTAATTGATTAAATAACTTGCAAAACTAATTTCTTCAACATTTAAAATTAATTTAAATAACAGTAAATAAAACATAATAAACTATTATTAAAATTAACATTTTTCCTTTCAAGCAATTAAACCAAATAGAAAAATACATGACAACCTATGACTCTGAACGAAACAAACAATGTACTATGACCAGGTTATAGACTAGGCTAGGATAAACCAAACTACTACCTCCCAATCAACATATCCGTTCAGTCTTGACACGCTCAGACCTAAGTAACCAGGTGGAGTCGGTGTCATGTACCTGCAATTCCTGCAACCAAGCAAATAACATGCATATATATATAAATAAAGCATTGAACAGGCACACCGTGCAGAGAAAATCATGGACATCACAGGGCACTTGCAAGCGAGTGATGCGATTCTGTTCTCCACACCGATACACATCACATCAGACTAACGAATTAAATAACAGTTAGTCCATCAAAACATATACATAGCAATAATCAATTGAAAATAAACATCTACACTATATCAAAGCATGACTAAAATCAGTAATCACCATACAATGTATCATCATGTCACAGAATAAATCCACTGTCGCTCAAAACCAGCGATCAAAATATCCAAACAAAGTACCATAGTCTAACAGTGTGAATAGATATCAGCAGAAAACATAAGCATAAATGGAGGGGTACTACATTAAAAGTATCCCATTATCCTTGGAGATATTGTGAACACTAATGCCACAAGGTGTAGAGGTGCCTAGATTTGAGAAATATGGAGGGAAGGGAGATCCTTCTAACCATGTCAATGCTTATACCACTTTATGCAGTGACTTTGTCTTTGATGATAAATTGTTGGAAAAAATCTTTCCTAGGTATTTAAAAGACACAGCCTTGGAATGGTTCTCATCTTTACTGAACAATTCAATTCATTCATTTAATGAACTTATTGGTGCATTTGTAAACAATTTACAAGTGCATATCGAGCTCCTAAGAAAACCTTGGCTGATTTGATGAGATGCAAGCAAAATGAGGACAAAAAGATAACTGATTTTATCTCACGCTATCAATCACTTTATTCCCAAATCGATGTAAAGGTCCCTGACCCACACCTTCAAAATATGTTCATATAAAACCTACAAAATAAGATTCAAGACAAGCTCACGATGATTAAATTCCCATCCATCATGCACTTGTGTATTTCCCTTTGTCATTATTAAAATTTAGTTAGTAGTCCAGATACAAGGTCCACTTCTATTCGAACTAAAAAATATGAGCTCGTTAGCCACAAGAATTCCCAACCATTTAGAAACAAAAACAAAAACAAAGGGTTCCTTTGATTTAATCCTCCTTAGCCTACAAATCAAAATGAAAACAATCAAATAGCAGTTGTTAAAACCTCGATTCCCTTTAGTTATGGAGATTCGAAAAGACAATTCACACCCTTACCCAACACCCTTCATAACAAAATGTCCCAAATTTTACAACAAATGATTACCTTTCCCATAGTTCAAACACACGACCCTACTACACCTTTACCCCCAAGCTTTAAATCAAATTATTATTGCCACTATCATCAACAAAATGGACATGACACATAAGATTGTAAGCGTCTTAAACATCTTGTGAAAGACCTCATTGATTATGACCATTTATCTGTTGCAGGTGTTAGCGATCAAGGAAATAAGTTCATTACTCCTTTGAATCAAAACTTACAAATTTTCACTGATCCAATGCCCAAACATAATGTTTCATTTGTCAAAGTTAGTGAAACTACAAAGAATGATGTGATGAGTGTTGATACAAATGATGAACATCATGATCCTATCTCAAATGATATCAATGTTAATCCTATGGATGAAATGGTAGGTGTGATAGATGTTATCCATCATAAGGGCTGACCTAAGAGGTCTCTTGATATTGCTTTCTCCTCTAAGGATATACTTAAACATCTACCTGATGGTCCTCTCTACATAGCTAGTTGTATCTATGACAAACCCACTAATGGGATAGTAATAGATCCCGCCTCTAGAGAGAACGTGATCACCGAGGGATTCTTATTATTGCATGAACTTTATCAAGATGACTATGATAAACTAAAATCCTAGATCAAGATGCATAATGGTTTTGCTTGCCCTACAATTGGATTGGTCACCCTCCCATTACAAATAGGACCAAAAACATTAGATGTCACATTCTCCATCAACCTGCAGTCAGACCAATTTCATTTGTTGCAAGGCCATCCATGGCTTCACTCAATGAAATTCATCCCCTCGGTTGTAAAAAATTGCTTAAATTTTCCATTTGACAATGAAATATTCACTGTTCACTATAGAAGCTTTAACCCCTTGTCTTCCAATTGAAATTTTTTCTTAGAATCCTTTTGGCCCAAGCCCATGGAACCTATAACAACATGATAAGACTTCTTTTTCATAGCTTACCAAATATTCAAAGCAAAGAAAATAGTAGAATTGTCTCTCTGACAAATGGCCCCGTCTACCTCTGACACTCCCATCATAGATGAAATCATGCTTCAACATGAAAAATAACCAGACATTCAAGATCAAACAACAATAGAAACTTTACCTACCTTGACCAAAAGAACAAGAGATGATGAAAGAAACCCCGTCATACCTCCTCTAATGAAACAAGTTTACCAAGCAAACAAGAAAGTGGATGACAACCTCCTATGATTCCTTTCGTTCCTCCCCTTAGGGAAGAAAAACAACCTATAGTTGATCAACCTACTCTTACAAAAACACAACTTCAAAATAAAACCAAAAGAAACAGAGGTGCTTGAGAGTGTAGATGCAGATGTCGTGCACTTGCTCGCAAGTTACATGAACCCAATAGCAAAAATCAAGATTGAAACTTTATCGAAGCAATGCATGATGATGATGAGGAAACAACTAAAATTGATGAAGAGGTGCATAATGAATTGAACACATTATTTTCCTCTTCCATGAGTTTAATTGAGACATCTCTTATATAGAGTGATGAACTTGGTACTTCTCCTAGTTCAACACTTGCTCTTATCACTTTATCTAGTCGTTTTCCTTCAGAATCCAATGAAAATGATTGGGAGGCAAATGACTTGCTCGATGGTTGATTTTTATTTTCCTTACTAGTATTTTTCATTTTCATTTTCTTTTTTGTCCTTGCATGTGCGTAATTTGATCCCTTGTGATGTTTTGTTTCATGTTCCCTCTCTTAGTGACATTCCTCTATTTGTACCTTCATTCTTCTCTATGTCGTGCATCTCTTTCACTTTTTATCTTTATCTTTTTATTTTATGTTTTCCTTTTGGGAATGACACAAGGCATTGATACATTCATGTCTCTTTCATGTTGACTCGAAAGGCCTTTTTCTTTTCTTTTACCTTTTTTACTTATCTTTTTTCTTTTTGGCTTGTATTTTCCTTTTGGGGATGATGCAAGGCATTGAGACATTCATGTCTGCTTCATGTTGACCCAAAATATTTTCTTTTTCTTTTTCATTTTTCTTGTGTTTTCCTTTTGCGGATGAAGCAAGGCATTGCAACATTCATGTCTCTTTCATGTTGACCCAAAAGGCCTTTTTCTTTTCTTTTGCAAATTTTTTTCTTATCTTATCTTTTTTGGTTTGTGTTTTCCTTTTGGGGATGATTCAAGACATCGAGACATTCATGTCTTCTTCATGTTGACCCAAAATCTTTTCCCTTTCTTTCACCTTTTACTTTTCATTTGTCTTGTCTTTTCCTTTTTGGGATGACAAAAGGCATCGAGACACCCTATGTCTCTTACATGTTGACCCAGAAGGTTTTTCTTTGTTTTCACTCTCTTTGTGGAATTCTTCTAGTTCTATTTGTATTTTGGGGATGATGATAGTTTCAAGCTCCTTACAAAAAATTGCAGCAAAGAACATGTTGACCCAAAATCCATAGATCCCTTATGTGTTTGGTGTTTTCATTTTGGGGAAAACCCCTTTATTTTCCTTTTCTCTTGCATGACATATCCTTACTCAGAAACATATGACTTGGCATAGATCTTTCTAGTTAGCTCTCATGTTTTCTTTCTTGTTTTCATTTTTCTTTTGCTACTTTAAAGTAATATCTCACAGTATGGTGTGTAGCAATTCCTTTGAAGTGGGGACATACATTAGCATTATTCCCTTTTATTTGGTTCTTAGTGCAACCTTCTTACTTCATACGATGTGTTTGTCACTTTGCGGATGAAATTGGGTATAGTTTCCATCATGAGTGTGATCTATCTTAGCATATCACATTCCCCTTAGTGGCTTGAAGTGATGCACTGTATCCCCTAAGTTGACAATTTTCTATTCTTTGATTGGTCCTCTCTTGGAGACATTAGGAATAATGTTCCCTAAGCTAAGACCTTGCATGAAATAAGCAAAACTCCTTTGAACATTCTTTTCATGTTGCATTTTTCATTTGTTGAACTATATGACCACCTTTCATAACACAACTTGCATGCCTGTGGTGCCATGATTTGTTCATGAGCTCCAAGAATACAAAGTTTTGCTTCTCTCATGAAACTCGAAAATCCATTTTCTTTTGTGATTCCTTATTAAAGTTATCATGAGGTATAACTTTGGTATGGTTGAGGAGGAAGCTCATTCTAAGGAATGACTTTCCCCATAGCCACCTGTGTGCGTGTGAGTACATACCATCCATGAGTGTATGTTTCTCACCTTCTAGGACTTCTCACTTAGTAGACAACCATGAATTCCATCACCTCAAAGTGAGTATGTTTTTTCTAGACAAACAACCTAGATCTAATCCACATCAGGACAGACAAATGATCGAAGCTTGATCTAATTCTCTCTTTTATTTTTCATTCTTTCCTTTCTTTTATTTTATCTTTTTTATCTTTGGCACTGTATGATTGGTTTTTTCATTTCTCTTTATATCATTTTCATGTGTGTTCCCTTGTGCTTATGTTTGGTTTTCTATGGGATCTTGATCCTGGAGGCTTGATCACCCCTCCCAATTGTCATTGTATCATCTTGCTAGCATTCGTTCATTGGAACCCCTCTTGGTGCATGTTTGGCTACTTTAGTGTGAGTTTGAAGCATGTTCATCCTCTCACTAAAGTAGGAGCTAAATGTAGCTTAGAAAAATTGATCTTTGGAAAATTTCATGCTCATTTGAGTCCTTGTGGATGTTGGCTTAGTTTTTCCTTGATTTAGTGTTGTAATCTAGTTAACACATTCACATTAGGTCTTGGACCCTTGTGAACTACTAATAATTTTATGATGCCTTGCAAAAGTGTTGTGAAGTGTTGTAACACACTTTCACACTTTTCTAGGATCTTATTAATATATTTCACCTAAATAACCTCTTTTTATCATTTATCAAGCCTTATTTCAAAGTGTTGTAAAGTGTTGTAATAAATTTTCACACCTTTCTAGGCTTTTCATTAATAATTGGACCTTTCTTATGCTTTAATTGGCCCCATTTTACATTTATAGGCCTTAAGTGTATTTTTTAAAATAATCCTGTTAAACATCATTTAAAATATCTAAATTCTGAAACCCACTTTAAATTCCTTAGGTGGGATCTATTTGCCATTAGGGGTAAATGAGTCCCCTTTCGCACAAAACTCAAAATTATTTCAAATTCTGGTGGGTTTTTATTTTCTAAGATCTAAGTTTGGCCTATGATGTATTTTTGAGAATTATTACATAATGAAATATAAATATAGGGATTTTCTACTCATTTCATCCCCAACAAAACAAATTAATCAATCAATCAGTTAAACATTCTCAGCATTTCAAGCATTTTCTACATCCATTGGAGTCATTACTTGCATGTTTGCAGCATTCTACTTCAAGGGTTTGGTAAGTTGTAGCATTTTCTTTGTTCATTCATAATTCTTTTTCCGTATTTCATTTCATTTTCAAGGGTTTAATTACCAAAAAGGGGTTTGACCAAGGCAAAGCCCTATTCACTAACCCTACAACAATTTTTCCCTCTCTTTGTGTGTGATTTGTAAGTCTAGGTTCGAGATTTAGCAAAGAGAAAGATTGGAAAATGTCATTGAGTTTTTGAAGATATTCAAAGTTGTCAAAACCCTAAGAGAAGCTTGGAGAACACCTACAGGTTGAATTTGACAGTTTTTGACCCAAATCTGAATCAAGAGAAAAAAAAGAAGACTGAAGGCTATAATTTCCTATTTGGAATTTATAGAAATCCAGAGGTGGAATAGTTCTCCATTAGTGGTGAATGAGTCCCACGACCCAAGCCTGAATAGGAATTTTGAAGATCTAAGTATCGAGTTGTCTGAAACCTATTCAGACAAAGTCTTCCCGAAGTAGGACTAAGTCATCCAGCTTGGTGTATGAGTCCTAGTTGCCATCAACAGTGAATTATTCAAGATTCCAAAGCTCCATTCTATCTCTTTCCAGTCTTTAGGTACACACTTTCAATTTTATAAGTTTTTGTTACAATTTACTTACATTTCTAGATCTTTTTTCATATCACAATGTGTTTTCAAACATCTTGCATTTTCTAAGTTTTGTATTAGTAGTTACTCTCTTTTATTATTTTTCAACCTTCAGAACAATCCCCTTGGACATATTTCAATCTCTTTTGCATTGGAATCTCAATGGTTTGTTCTTGAGCGAGCCATTAAGAATTTTCTACCTCTCTCCTTTTAGGTTTGAAACCCTAGAAGTGTAAGAGAGACCCCTAAACAAAAATCTTTGGTTCAGTATACATATATATATATGCCATACATAGATTCCAAATTGTATTTAATGAATTTAGATAAGAAATCTATTTACATATATTCAAGAAAAAGAATATAACTAGAAATTACACCTTGGTGTGCAATGGGTATGTCGAAGAGTTGTGGAATGTCAATTAGAGAAAAAATGGTTTATTTTTTGCATACATTTGTGTAGTACATGAGGTTAGTTGGTAGGTCATTTAAAAATATGGTTTTGTGTATATATTACTACTACTACTACTACTATATAATTAGCCAATAGGCTATATGTGTGAACTTTGGTCAGAATTTTCATCAGCCTTCTCGGTTTTTCAGCCTTCTAGCGGTCAGGAAAAGGTGGTAGATTTTTTGGCACATGGATAGAGAAGGCCAGAGAAATTAAAAGATGGTTGGAATCAACATTAATTATAGTATGGTTTTCATGTAATGGTGATGGTTGTAATAACACCTTCCATTTAAAACCTTGGGAAACATAGCGAATGTCTACACAATTTTTGATAAGGCATTGTTGGGTGTCATTTTGTGGCTTTACTTGCTATTAGAGTTGTGAGTGAGGAGGGAAAGCTTTTGTGAAGGTGAAAGTTTGATCAACAGTTGTCTAGCTTCTGTGAAGGTGATTGGAGGTTATTTTTTGTTTTTTGCATGGGTCGATGGTTGCAAAAGCAATACAAAAGTGTCGATTGTGATCATTTTTTGCCCATTTGTTACAAGCATTTGAGAAACAAGGTAGTAGAGAGAAAGAAAGTGGGAAGAGGTGCATTTGAAGCAAGTGGGAAGAGGTGAATATTGAAAAAAACCTTTCTGATTTTTTGTGTTTTGTGGGGTTTTCCATTTGGGTCGTTGTTGAAACCAATATTGTTTGATTTATGGCTTTCGTATTGTGGCTATGGTTGCAACAAAATAAAATAGTTAATGTTATATAGTTTGTGTTGATTTCTATAGGGAATTGTTGATTTTTGTTCTCTAGCTTAGGGTATATTGTTTTATTTTTGATAAGGTGTAGTCAAGAAAATACTAAATTGTTTTTTAAAACCAATGTTGTTTCATTTATGGTTCACGATTTGTGGTTGACTATATTAGGGTATGTGCACGATCATGATGGGCCAAAAAGTGGCAATATTATGGGTATTTGTAAGGTATGTGTGTGATGACTTTTTTTTAACCCAAAATTGATGAAATGAAAAGGGTTATTAGAGGAGATTCTCAGATTTTTACCAATATAAATTATGCTTTAATTTGAATTTAATAAATAATTATTATTCATTTTCTATTAGAATCACAACTAAAGTCCTGATTGATAACCTGATTGAAAAAAATCTATAACTTTCAAACGGTATCACATTTTTTAAATCCAAAACATGCATCACATTCCATGTTTCACATACTATAGTATTAAAAGAAGAAAAATTAAATTTCATGAAGTTTTGACCAAGTTAAGGTGGTCAGACATATGGGTTTTTTATATTTTTAAAGGTTGTAATAAAAAAATAATAATTAATTATTTAATTTGAAAAAATTACAAAAAATATGCATCACATCCAAACATGAGTCCTCTAATTATATATAAAATATTATATAAAAATATTATCATTTTATTATGGTTAGGTGGTCATTGCAGACACCTACTTCTTATTTTTTCCCTGAAATTTAAGTACTACTACATTGAAATTTCAATTTTTCACCAAATAGATTTTATTTATTTTTAAATAAACCTAGTAATTTAGAAACTACATTCAATTTTCTATAGATTCTATTCTTACATATTTTTGAAATAATATAGATAACTTATTCAAATTTTTACGTCAAGTTGCCTAACATTGATTTTTCTAAGAGTTTTGCCACTTAAGGGCCTGTTTTTTCCATGATGATCTTGCACATACCCATGAATTCATTTTCGATAAGGTACTACTGATTGTTTCAATTTTCAATAAGGTACTGTTGAGAAAAGACTATATTATTTTTTGAAATGAATATTATTTTATTTATGGTTCACGTTTTGTGGCTATGGTTTTTCATGGGTTTGTTATTGTGAATTTTTTTGTTTTGTGGGTTTCTCCATCTGGGTCACTTTTGAAATAGATATTATTTGATTTATGGCTTTCGTTTTGTGGCTATGGTTGCAATGGAATAAAATATTTAATATTATATAGTTTATGTTGATTTCCATTAGGCATTGTTAAGGGTATATTGTTTCATTTTCGATAAGGTGTAATACCCATCATGTTGTTGATACTCTTTGATGCTCTTATGTGTTGGTTTGATACTTGGTTTGTGATGGTGATTAGTTCATGGATTTGGTTGTGTGTGGATTCATTGTTTGGTTTGTTTACTGCACTTGACATTACTATGATGTTTGATGATACACTATGTGGCGGTTATATTTGGTTATGCTATGGTTTTCCTTAATATTATATGTGACGATGTTGTGATTATATGTTGCTATGTTTTCTGATGTGTTTTCTAGTGAGTCTTGGTGAAAGGATGGAGTAGCATCACTCGCTTGTAAGTGCCCTGCTACCCTGCGATTTCCTTTCACGGTGTGTCTGCAATGGAGATTTACATGCTACTTGACATTTGTTTGTATGCAGGAATTGCAGGAATAAAGTCTCAATTCCACCTGCTTCGGCAGGATAGGGCGAGCATTAAATTAACCCAATGGGTATGATGTTGAAAAATGGAGTTGATAAGGAAGTGTCCCTGTCCCAAGTCTGTCACCTCATTGTGAGTCTTGTTGTGTCGTGGTTTTAGCTTTGTCCTTGTCTCTGTATTGGTTGTTGTTGTTTAATTATTTTAATTATGGTTAGTTGTTATTTAATTTATTTTTACTTTATAGGGAATAAATTAATTATATTTTGTGGATATGATTAATTGTGAGTAATTGTAATTTTGAATTTAAATATTGTAAATTAAAAGTATTTAATTAAAAGGTGTAAGTAATTAATTTAAATAAATAATGTTGCTGATAATTATAAATTATCTTTTTCAAGATATTAAAATTAGAAAATCAGAAGAGAATATCTTGTGAGGATAATATCATGTGAAAGTAATGAATTTTTAATTAAAGATTGTGAGATAAGTGTGAGATTTTAAAGTAACAAAAAAGAACCAATGGATGGGTTCGATTTTTGAGAAAAAAAGAAAAGAAAGAAGAGCTTTATTTATTTTACTGTGAGGGAAGGGAGTTTTCTCTACACACACAGAGAATGGTTTTCTTCGGTTTTTGTCTAGAAAAGAAAAAGATAAGTTATTTTGCATTTCTCTAGAGAAATTGTTCTACAAGAAAAGAATAGAAAATTGATTCAGAAGTGAGCTGAAAGGAATTTGAGAAGGATCTACAGAGGAAGTTCATTTTTGAAAGAAGAAGAAGGGTCACTGTGTTTGGATTCGACATCAAATGAAGGACTTTAGGTTCTTTTAAATTTATTATTTCATTCGATTTATTGTTTTGTAAACAAGAATCTTGTCTACCATATTTGAAAATCAATTTCTCTATTTTTTGTTTTTGAAAGAGGGTTCTGTGATTGAAAATTTGTTTGTGCTAAACCTTTGAATCTTCTATAGAAAACTATAAGGAAACCTTTAGAATTTCATCAATAAAAATTTAGTTGTGAAATTTGTGATTTAAAAGAAAATCAATTTATTAAAAGATTAAAATATACACCCTGATTTATTTTGTGTTTAGAGGAAAATGTATTGGATTGTTGATTCATCTTAGTTATTTTATTTATTTTATTATGGGTGAATATATATTTAAAACATTTTATATTATATATATATATATTAATATATATGTGTGTGTGTGTATATATTGTTTTTATCTTATAGTAAGTTATTTTGTTAATTTAATAATATGAGTTATATATATATATACATATAAATATATATATACATATACATATACATATATACATGCACATATATACATATACATATATATATGTACATATACATATATATATACACATACATATATATATACATATACATATATGTATATGTATATTGTAACGCCCCGTTGTGCGAACCCCAAAGGACAATTACACAATAATTACAACATAATTTTTTTTTTAAAAGTTAACATAACATACATGTAATACACATTAAGTCATGACATAAATTTCATTTAAGTAAATTCACTAACACATACATCCCTTGGGGTACACAAGGAGTCATTACAAGACTTAGATCCACATAACGAGAATAAAAGCCAAAGATATAAACATTAACAAAATAAACATTAACAAATATAACACATACATGATAAAGCATTGATAAGAAACCATCTGTGTAAGTACAACATATACATGGTTAACTCAACACAATGAATAACATCTACCATGGCCAATAGCCACATAAGGTTAACGTTACATTACAATACAATGCTCTAAAGGTACAATGATAAAAGTGTTTCCAAACATAAATAGAAACCATAAAACAAGAATCATGATACAAATGAATAGATGAATACACAGTATCATAATTGGCTCCAAGACATACAACTATGGAGTCGCTGCAACAGCACCAAACCACACCTCTCGATCCTCGACTGGGGACCCAATGGGGTGCTTAGCACGTTCCACCCGACCACATGGGTCTGAAGACCCACCCCCCGTGCTAAGGAACTGACAATAAGAGTCCTCAACCAAGAACATCCAAACACGGAACCACAAGACTCAACATCATACAAAAGTATCATAGAACTTAGGGATTACAATGACATAATCAACAACATCCAAGAATAATTAAAATAACTTAAAATCATAAATCTCATCACATAAATCCAAGCAATGACCAGTAAACAAGTAACCAAAGGATGATCATGAAACGCTTCCAAATAAAACTGAATTAATAACATAATACAATTCCAAAGTGCAATTAAACAATACAATAATATCATATCACAGTACCATAAGAGTATAAGGTCATAAGTCAACTATCAATGAGATCATACAAGACCAAAAAGTACACCAAAGATGTATCAAGGCAATACTCAAAAATCAATATAAGTCCATTCAACAATAATCTAAATCAACTCCCATAACGTACTTCCAGAGGAACATAATAAAGTAAAACACCTAAACAACTAGGGGAGAGTGTCATCGCATAGTCCTACATGGGCTATCTTGTGCTCTTCCTCCAAACTGGAGGCACCGGTCCCATCTATGGCTATCATGTGCCCTTTCTCTCAACTAGAGGCGCCGGTCCATAGGGTGACTCATGCGGAGCCGTAACCTCTCGTGAAGACGAGGTCATGACCTTGCCAACCACGGCCTTCTCAACCTTCCATTAGTCTGCAGAAGCACTAATGAAGACGAGGCATCCATTTTTAAAATCTTATAATGATATTACTATCCAACCCTCCTAAGTTAATTATTAGGTTTTCACTTGTTTACAAACTCACTCGTGGGTTACCCTGTGCCCTTCCCCTTAAACGGGGCGCTGGCCCCCACGAGGAGCCACTCTCCCTAGAGACCCAACAACATAAAAAACCAAGGGTTCTACCATCATAATTTGAACAAAGAATCACAACATAAAAGCATTGTGAGGCATTACCCATCTCGCTAACAAGTACAAAATTAGAGTCTCAACAATTCTCGTACAACCCTTTCAAAATCATGAAACCAAAACACTTGCCACATCAAGGGCACATAAAGAGAGAGAAAATCAACTGTCAATCATCTCAAGCCTCTGGAAGCCAAAAGAATGAAAACCCACAAACAAGGGTAAAGTGAATCAATACAAGTTTTTCCTTAATAATTCCAACACAAGGATAAAATTTCCCCCAAATATGAGATTAACTCCGAAAAGCCATACAAAGGAAGTTTCATCAAATCCCATCCACAAATAAATCAACTCTAAAACACAAATACAATTGATAAATCCATAATGGTGTCATCTCAAAAAGGAATCATAGAAGAAAATCAACCTTTAATTCAACAAAAATCATTCAACATCCAAAAACCACCAATTAGGCATTCCATGGAAGACCTCAATTTTCTCCTCACAAGAATCCCTTAGATTGGTACGTAAATAAAAATAAAAAAACATGGCAACAACAACAATTATCTATTCACATTATCAATCTTCTCAACAAACAGGCCAATTACATTCTCAAGTTCTAAATAATTATCCATATAAGAACCTCATTGATTAGACACTCGAATTGTCATAAAGTGATCCACCAGCTAACAATCCAAATGAAATAATTAAGAATGAAAACTCAATTCAAGGAACAATTTATTTCATTGAATCAATTTTATAAAACTATTAGAATGAAGTCAAATAGAGTTTACTATAATACTTAACCATGGCCAAGGATACACAATTCCATAAAAGTTCAGTACAAACACCCCTGACACGATACTCAACAATTACTTAATTAGAATATACAAATAAGAGAATCATTGTTCCTAGTAAATTTCTATAAGATGTGAGGAGTTAGATATTAAGATAATATAATATTTATTTAATTCTTAAACTAAAAGAAATATAAAAGAATTAAAAGATATCACGAAATTAGTACTATAAAAATTAAATCACCAAATAAGAGAACATATAAGAAAAGGTCAATATATACTCCATATTTTAAATTTTTCATTTAAATAAATCTCAAGTTAAAATCTTTAACCTACCTTTCCATTCTAAATTAGATACAATGATTAATAATATTCTAAAAGAACATATGTTTCCTCTTAAAGTACAAATGTGAGGATTCTATACTTCACCATCCTTAATACATGATGACTAACTACATGGCAAGATTTCATACCAACAATTAATAACTTTATTTATTCAAAACAAGATCCTTTAATTATATATCACCTCAACCAATATCCAACCTATTTATATTTTTAGCTTCTAATATTGAAATCACTCCCCTAAAACTAATTAATCATTTTCCCTAATCAATTCAAGAGAAATAATTAAAAAGGAAGTCTCAATTCAAGAACAATTTATTTAAATAATTTTCCCTTCATTACCCGATTTAAGTAACTAAATTTCATAGTTCTCAAAATCAATTAATACTCTCAAACAAAAGAGTTCATTTGCTTTGGACATAAACAACTTTCTATAATTACTGCAAGAAGTTCATTCATTTAATCGAGGCTTCTAATAATCTAAATAAATAATTAAGTCAATTCCCTCTAAAGCATTATTTTACTAATGGGTCAATTTATCCTAACAACACTACTAATTACAAGAAATACTTTCTATGATAACCAATTATTAACTAGACTATTCTCTCTTTAGATAACATAAATATATATATCAATCTAACAAAATATACATATAAAAATGCACTCATACAACTTAAATCTCAATGAACATCTTCATGTGAAAAAGTATTCAAATAAATTCAAACTAAATAGTCCTTTCTAATCTGAAATCAGTTAATTCATTTATGATTACACAAGTTAAAATATACTAAGAATGGTGGGAAGTTGTTCTCCAAATTTGAGGAGGCAAAGAATTACATACCTCAGCGATTTACATTGAGGGGTTGATAAAGGCCCTCACTAAGTTGAATGGGATCGCACATCATGAGGTGCAGAGAATATCAAAAGAATGACATGGGTGGGAGGACCATAAACTTCATTCAAGATTGAAGGTTGATAATTCCATGAAGGGGGTGGATACACACAAATGGTATGCAGGATAAACATCAAACAACGAGAATTACAAATGCATAATCTTCATTGAATACAAAATGTAAATGATATAGTGTCAAGCATATATACAAAATGAAAATAGAGAGAGAAAGAGATAGATTGAAAATAAAACCAGTGAGATTATTTAATTTATTCCACCTTTGCAAATCTAAACGTTGCAGCTGTGATGGTTTTCCAATGGTTTCAGGGAGACTATTTAATTCTGTACAACGCCTCAACTCTAAATGCTGAAACTGTGATAGGTTGCCAAGAATATTAGAAAGTGAAGATTTTAATTTGGAAATATCGATGTCTACTTGCATTATTATCAAATTCCCAATGTTATCCACAGACTTGAAGGAAAAGAGAGAGGTGAGATGCAAATGCGTGACTTAAGAGGAGGAGAATTAATGAACAACTTTTCTTTCTGTTGGCAGCGAGATTCCAGAGATGCGCTCAGGTTGAAGTTTGGGAGTTAAACTCCACCATGATCAAGGGGTGCATTCTATTATGCTAGAATAATGACAATATCTATATTTCAAGTGTTGCAACTGCGATAGATTGTCAGAAGAATCGAGCATATTATTTAAATCTTTAAACTTCCTATCATGTTTAAGCGCTGCAGCTTAGACAGGTTGCCAATGAAATAAGAGAGATCATTTAAACTTTTAAACTTCCTATTATTGTAATCTTTGCTAGTGTCCTAGGTGCATGCAATCATGATGGTTTAGCGGCTGAGGACAGAGTGCTACGCAGGATGAAGAAGTCTCAATTTAAAGGCTCACAATGATTCATGAGAAGCCTTATGATGTATAGAATAAAAAAAACATAGAAAAAGCTCATGACAATATAAAGGACGCCTCCATCTACATCATCTCTTAGAGTACAATGATTACATAATGAACATGAAATAAGTTTGTTGAAACAAATCAAGAAACTTAAAAAAAAATGCAAGCAAAAGTGGTTATCCGAAGCAAGACAACCATCGAATACCAAAAAATCCTCCCTCTTCCCTTATATGAAATTTAATAACAACACTATTAACAAATTGTGAAACCATAGCAATATAATGAAGTTTTAAGAGGAGGGCAATCAAATGCAATAGAGAAAATCAATGGCCAACCTGAAACTTACGCTCAGAAGTGATGAGGATGAATAGAAGACCTCCACCTCATAGCCATAGATCCTTCCTTCACACTATATCTCTGAAATTGATTCAGATCGAAAAACAATATCAACATAAAACCCGTGATCTGTAATTTTCTTTTAAAAGTATTGTGCAGAGCCCGTATTCATTTCCCCCCGCCCCAAAGCTAAATAAAGTTATTATTTATTTTTCCTATTCTTCAGTTCTGTTCGACTTCCAATTGCTTTATAGGTGTAGTTTCTTTCCAACTTTTCTTGTTTTAAGACACTTCAGCTTCCTATCCATTTAAATTCCTTATTATAATGATTATCTTTGAACAACTAATAAATTATTAATTATTATCGAATATCATTAAAGAATACTTTTTACAAAACAATTAGTTTATTTATTTATTAATAACTCTTTACTTAATATTTTATAAAACTAATTTATTTAATTTTCATCTTTATTTCTAGTTTTATTTACTCAATGCTATTTTAACTAATTGAGTACAAATTCCATCAAATATTATGTTAACTGCATAAACTAATCACACACAAAACAACAATAATGCAATTAAACACTTACACAAAATCCGGAAAGGTCACAACGGAGGGGCACTACATCCTCCCCCCCAAGGCTTCGACTTACTCTTGGAAGTCGAGCTCAATCAAAAACATGTTAACACAACAATATCAATGATCATAAGCACATCAACACCATAAATTAAAACATCGATTAAACGTCATCAAGTAAACAATGAAAATTAAACAAACCAAAAATAAGGAAAAGATACCAAAACAAAAATGGTGACAGCGTTGCAACCAGAGAAAATTGGTCAAGCACCAGGACATATGACGAACTAGGTTGGGGAAAAGTTCTTGTCAGCTCCTATGTTCAACGTCAAACCCATTGGGTGTATATGATGCTCGCCATGTCCTGACAATGCAGGTGGAATCGAGACTTAGTTCCTGCAACCCTGCATGCAAACAAACGTTGTGCACAATACATATATATATCACAAATACATTGTGAGAGGAACTCCTAGCATAGTAGGGCACTCGCAAGTGAGTGATACCACACTGTCCTTCCCACCAAACCACACATAGTAGTCAAAACAATTCTAGTAACTCATAAACAGTTTACTTCTTACTAGTTAGGCAATATTCGCATAAGGATGCTAACCATAAACCTAATTCATCTACTATATCAAAATGAATTACTACTTGAAATTATAAATATCTATACCTACAGATTACCTTCATCACTACGTTTCTAAAGCCAACTTCCTGTAAATCAAAAGCTACCATAGAACATTGCACATTAGTTACTACCAATAATTCAAGTTGCGTCTTAACCTCAAGATATTATATTCTACTAACAATCATAGAATAATTATCCACAAAATCTCACATCTTCCTTAAAACTCATAATTTTCACACAAAGAACTCCACTTTAACCATTATTCAACACCAAATCTCACATCAATTTCAATAAAAAGGGTAAAATTTTACACCTTCACAGATTCAAGAAAACATAATTCATCACTCAAGGACAACAAAATCGCAAATTCCACACACACTTGACCTATTCACACACATAAAACACATCACCAAGGAACACATCACACTAAAACTCAAGGGTCCATAGAGCATCCCCGACAGGACAAATATCGGTGCATTGCGCACTACAACGAGGGTCCTATCCTTTCCCATTAGTTTCCTACACCATCGACCTGACACCATCTAACAGAAGAAATTCAAGTTCACAACAATGACAAAAGCAAAGTGAAACTCAAGACTCACGGGTCTAAGCGCAAGGTTACATAGTGAGCACACGTAGTGCCCAGTGTATGAACCTATGCTCTGATACGATGTTGTAATGCCTCGTCGTACGAACCCCAAAGGACAATTACACAATAATTACAGCACAATTTTTTTTTTAAAGTTAACATAACATACATGTAATACACATTAAGTCATGACATAAATTTCATTTAATTAAATTCACTAACACATACATCCCTTGGGGTACAGGAGGAGTCATTACGAGACTTAGATCCACACAACGAGAATAAAAGCCAAAGATATAAACATTAACAAAATAAACATTAAGAAATATAACACATACATGATAAAGCATTGATAAGAAACCATCTGTGTAAGTATAACATATACATGGTTAACTCAACACAATGAATAACATCTACCATGGCCAATAGCCACATAAGGTTAACATTACATTACAATACAATGCTCTAAAGGTACAATGATAAAAGTGTTTCCAAACATAAATGGAAATCATACAACAAGAATCATGATACAAATGAATAGATGAATACACAGTATCATAACTGGCTCCAAGACAAATACAACTGTGGAGTCGCTGCAACAACACCAAACCACACCTCTCGATCCTCGAATGGGGACCCAATAGGGTGCTTAGCACATTCCACTTGACCACGTGGGTCCTAAGACCCACCCCCCGTGCTAAGGAACTGACAATAAGAGTCCTCAACCAAGAACATCCAAACACGGAACCACAAGACTCAACTTCATACAAAAGTATCATAAAACTTAGGGATTACAATGACATAATCAACAACATCCAAGAATCATTAAAATAACTTAAAATCATAAATCTCATCACATAAATCCAAGCAATGACCAGTAAAAAAGTAACCAAAGGATGATCATGAAACACTTCCAAATAAAACTGAATTAATAACATAATACAATTCCAAATTGCAATTAAACAATACAATAATATCATATCATAGTACCATAAGAGTACAAGGTCATAAGTCAAATATCAATGAGATCATACAAGACCACAAAGTGCACCAAAGATGTATCAAGGAAATACTCCAAAATCAACATAAGTCCATTCAACAACAATCTAAATCAACTCCCATAACGTACTTCTAGAGGAACACAATAAAGTAAAACACCTGGGAAACTAGGGGAGAGTGTCATCGCATAGTCCTACATGGGCTATCCTATGCTCTTTCTCCCAACTGGAGGCGCCGGTCCCATCCATGGCTATTCTATGCCCTTCCTCCCAACTGGAGGCACCGGTCCATAGGGTGACTCATGTGGAGCGGTAACCTCTCGTGAAGATGAGGTCACGACCTTGCCAACCACGGCCTTCTTAGCCTTCCATTAGTCCGCGAAAGCACTAATGAAGACGAGGCATCCATTTTTAAAATATTATAATGATATTACCCCCCACCCTCCTAAGTTAATTATTAGGTTTTCACTTGATTACAAACTCACTCGTGGGTTATCCTGTGCCATTCCCCTTAAATGGGGCGCCGGCCCCCACGAGGAGCCACTCTCCCTAGAGACCCAACAACATAAAAAACCAAGGGTTCTACCATCATAATTTGAACAAAGAATCACAACATAAAAGCATTGCGAGGCATTACCCATCTCTTTAACAAGTACAAAATCAGAGTCTCAACAATTCTCGTACAACCCTTTCAAAATCATGAAACCAAAACACTTGCCACATCAAGGGCACATAAAGAGAGAGAACATAAACTTTCAATCATCTCAAGCCTCTCGAAGCCAAAAGAATGAAAACCCACAAACGAGGGTAAAGTGAAGCAACACAAGTTTTTCCTTAATAGTTCCAACACAAGGATAAAATTTTCCCCAAATATGAGATTAACTCCGAAAAGCCATACAAAGGAAGTTTCATCAAATCCCATCCACAAATCAATCAACTCTAAAACACAAATACAATTCATAAATCCATAATGGTGTCATCTCAAAAAGGAATCATAGAAGAAAATCAACCTTTAATTCAACAAAAATCATTCAACATCCAAAAACCACCAATTAGGCATTCCATGGAAGACCTCAATTTTCTCCTCACAAGAATCCCTTATATTGGTATGTAAATAAAAATCAGAAAACATGGCAACAACAACAATTATCTATT
>VDFB02000017.1:214850168-214855259 GCA_007258455.2 Sequoia sempervirens
ATAAGGAATTGTTGATTGTTGTTGTTTAGCTTAGGGTATATTGGCTCATTTTTGATAAGGTGCTATTGAAAAGGATATATTGTTTCAATTTTTGATAAGGTGTCATTGAGAAAAGACTATACTGTTTGTTAAAACTAATATTGTTTCACTTATGGTTGATGTTTTGTGGCTATGGGTTTTCATGTATTTGTCACTATGATTTTTTGTGTTTTGTGGGTTTCTCCATCTGGGTCGTTGCTAAAACCAATATCATTTGATTTATGGATTTCGTTTTGTGGCTATGGTTGCAACTCAATAAAATAGTTTATGTTATACTGTTTATGTTGATTTCCATAGGGAATTGTTGATTGTTGCTCTCTAGCCTAGGCTATATTGTTTTGTTTTCAATAAGGTTTTGTTGAAAAGGCTATATTGTTCCATTTTTGATAAGGTACTGTTGAGAAAAGACTATATTTTTACATGGGTTTCTTATTGCGTATTTTTGTGTTTTATTGATTTTTCCATCTAGGCCATTGTTGAAACCAATATTGTTTGATTTATGGTTTCTATTTTGTGGCTATGGTTGCAACGCAATAAAATAGTTAATGTTATAAAGTTATGTTGATTTCCATAGGGAATTGTTGATTGTTGTTCTCTAGCTTAGGCTATATTGTTTCATTTTTGATAAGATGTTGTTGAAAAGGCTATATTATTTCATTTTTGATAAGGTGTTGTTGAGAAAAGACTATATTGTTTGTTTAAACCAATATTATTTCATTTATGGTTCACATTTTGTGGCTATGGTTTTGTATGGGTTTGTCATTGTGAATTTTTGTGTTTTGTGGGTTTCTCCATCTGGGTCGCTGTTGAACCCAATATTGTTTGATTTATGGCTTTTGTTTGTGGCTATGGTTGCAATGGAATAAAATAGTTAATGTTGATTTCCATAGGGAGTTGTTAGTTTACATATGGTGTCGATGGTTGCAAGGAAATTAAATAGTTTATGGAATTGTTGGTTGTTGTTTTCTAGATTAGGCTAAATTGTTTCATTTTCGATAAGGTGTTGTTGAAAAAAGACCATTCTGTGGATTTTTTCATTTGGGTCACTATTGAGACCTATATTGTTTCACTTATAGTTTTCATCTTGGTCATAGATGGTTGTAAAAGGCTATTAAAATGGTTACAGCATTAACACCCAAAGAGTTCTTTACAAAGATCGGCTGTAGTGTTTTCGATTTGCTAAAATAAAATAGTTAAGTGTTATCATTTCATTTTAGATAGGATGTTGATGAGAAAGACTGTTTGAGGGATTTTTTTCAATTTAGGTCATTGTTTAGGGACAATATTTGTTTCATTTGTAAGCTTCTATTTTGTGAGTGATGGTTGCAACACAATAAAATGAAGTTTATGTTGTTCCCAAAGGAATTGGTAGGCATTGTTGTTCTCTGGCTTTGGCTATATTGTTTCATTTTTGATAAGGCGGTCTTGGGAAAAGAATTTTTGCATGTGCGGGGCTTTTTTTGTTTGTTTATGCATGGGTTTCTTACTATAATTTTTTTTTTTGTGGGTTTCTCCATCTAGGTTACTATTGAAACTAGTATTGCTTCATTTATGGCCTCCATTTTTTGGTGATGGTTGCAACACAATAAAATAGTTAGTGTTATAAAGTTTATCTTCTTTTCCATAAGCTATTATTGAGTGTTGTTCTCTATCTTTGGCTAAATTGTTTCATTTATGATTTACAATAAAATAGTAAATGTTATAGAGTTTATGTTGTTATTCATAAGGCATTGTTGACTGTTGTTCTCTAGCTTTGGTTGTATTTCATTTGTGGCTTCTATTTTTTGGTGATAGTTGGAATGCAATAAAATAGTTAATGTTATAGAGTTTATGTTGTTTCTCATAAGGAATTTTTGAGTGATTTTCTCTAACTTTGGCTATATTGTTTCATTTTTGATGAGGCAGTCTTGGGAAAATAATTTGTGCATGTACGAGTTTATTTTGTTTTTTTTTTATGCATGGGATTCTTACTGTGAATTATTTTGTTTTGTGGGTTTCTCCATATGAGCCACTATTCAAACCATTATTTTTTCATTTATGGCTTCCATTTTCTGGCGATGATTGCAACACAATAAAATAGTTAATGTTATACAATTTATGTTGTTTTCCATAAGGTATTGTTGAGTTTTTTTCTCTAGCTTTGGATAAATTGTTTCATTACCGATTCACAATAAAATAGTAAATGCTACAGAGTTTATTTTGTTATCAATAAGGCATTGTTGACTTTTGTTCTCTAGATTTGGATGTATTGTTCCATTTTTTATACATTACTATTGAAAAAATAATTTTCTAGGTTTCTATTGAAACCATTATTGTTTCATTTAAGGCTTTCATTTTGTGGTGATGGTTGCAATGCTATAAAGTTTATGTTGTTTTCCACAAGGCCTAGTTGACTGTTGTTCTCTATCTTTTGCTATATTGTTTCTTTTTTTATATGCAACAAAATAGGTAATGCTATAGAGTTAATATTGTTATCCATAAGGCATTGTTGATTGTTGTAACATAAATTTACCACCACTATGATTAATGGTGAAACACAATGTTTCTTATTGCACTTAATGTAGAGCCTATCATTCTATGTTATGAGACTGTAGCAATATCAAAGAAAGACATATGCAGCATATCTTTAGGAATCCACAAGTAACATCAATATACTCTACACTCAACCAACACAAGAAGATTAAAACCACAGTAATCAAATGATAAAATTATGAAACCTCATATTTTTTGGTTTTCCCTTATTGTGTGCACTTTGGGCATAATTTTTGTCAACTTTCCTGCTCCACCACCCTCTTTACTATTTTTTTACTTTTTTGTCCTAGGCTTCATTTTTCAATGCAGGTAGTAATTGACAAAATTAGGCCTTAGTAGGTAGAATGCAATGAAAATCTCTTTGAGGTTAATGTGGAAAAGAGCCCCTCAAAGTATAATGTGTGAGATTCGGTCAAGCATTTTGCAAGAATTCTAGATCTTTGCTTGACTACTCTGAAGAAAAATTCTTTTAGAGGATGGATTTCTATGCATTATTGACAAAGATCATCAAACTCAAAGTTCCAGATCAAAGATATGGAATTCATGCAAAATGGTTAATTTGAAACTGGTCATTATACTCTCTGGAACTTCTTCCTTAAATAACTTCAAAAAGATTTTGAACACATTGTATGTGGCAACCAATGTTTCTTATTATGCTTAATATAAAGCCTACTATTGTAATAATTCCTTTCTGAGGATGAAACAAATAACAACTATCTTCCCAAAATAATAAACATGAGGAGGTGTATATATGAATGTTGTCCATATTGTTTTATTTTTGATAAGTTATTGTTGGAAAAATAGATTTTATAGGTCATTGTTGAAACCATTATTGTTTCATTTATGGATTTCTCTTTGTGGTGATGGTTGCGACGCAATAAAATAGTTAATCTTAAACAATTTATGTTGTTTTTAATAAGGCATTGTTCACCATTTTTCTCTAGCTTTGGCTATATTGTTTCATTTTTGATATGCAATTAAATAGTAAATGTTATAGAGTTTATGTTGTTATCCATAATGCATTTTCGACTATTGTTCTCTAGCTTTGGCTAAATTGTTTCATTGGCGATATGGTGTTGTTGAAAAAGGAATTTGTTTGGGTTCGGGGTTTTTATTTTTTGTTCTTTTGCGTGGGTTTGTTACTGTGAATTATGTTGTCATCTATGACACTGTTGAAAAAAATAATGTTTCATTTATGCTTCCTATGTGGTGTCAATGGTTGCAATAAAATTAAACATTTTATATTATAATGGTTGTTTCCTCCCCCCCCTGTTGCATGTCTTTGTTGTTGTGAATTCTTGTGTTTTGTGGTTTTTCTTGTGTAATCCATTGTTTAAATTTTTTTTTTGGGCTGCGGGGTTGTTCTATTTGTTTGGGTCATCAATACCTTGACTAATAATTGATATATGAACAATGATCTTCTTTCCAAGGTCATCAAGCAAAATTATTTCTTAGTTTTCAATACAACATGGTCTAATGTTCTTTTTTTTTTATATAGATGTAGATATAGAAATAATTGAATGTATTGACTAAGGCATGGCTATGAACTTCGAGATATAATAGTATGACTATGCGTCAATAAACCAATAATTAATTCACCATAAATTCATCACAATGAATAACCAACTAATAATAAACCTAATTTGATGTCATATCTAACTCCATCAAAGTAACAATTTAAAAATGATCATCATTACCTTGACTACTTATTGATATATGAACAACGATCTTCTTTCCATAGTCATTAAGAAAAAATATTTCTTATTTTTCAATACAACATGGTCTAATGTTATAATTCTTTATTTTATTTTTTATATAGATGTATGCATAGATATTCACAACAACTTGCACAAAATCCCATACACCATAGATTCATCATTTTATAAGGGGACACCTTCATACATGGGGTGTGATAATATAAAAGATAGAGAACCCATGCCTTATTCAATATGAATGTTTTCTTTTCCTTTGTAAATAATGTTTCCTTTAACATTTAATTCTCATTAACATTAATTCCACTCATGGTTCATATGATACTTAATTATCATAACAAGGTACTGAGAGTCAAAGATTCAATCATACAATTTTAAAATAAAGACCTTAAGGTTCAATCAAGATGATATGATTAGTTTTACTTACAATAATATGTTCACAATTCAATTATTCCATAATAGAATGATGATCATGTATGGAAAATGGGAGTGAGATTTGGGCATCTCAGAGTAACCTCCGTAACAGTAGTGCCTTTGGTAACTTTCATTTCGATTAGGTTGCCTCAAAGACATGTACAACTATCTCCTAAAGCAGAAATAGACACAGTTTATTTCCCGCATTGATCCTTCTAAGAGAACTACATGTAAATTCAACAGCAAGCAACAACACAGATGAAAGACACTATGAAAATAGAACATAAATATTTTACATGGGGAAAACCCTTTCAGGTGAAAAACCCCACTCTCCAAAGTTTGAGCCATTGTATTATTCAACAATAGAAAGTTACAATATAGTTTTAGGCTCTTA
>VDFB02000017.1:214855359-214857859 GCA_007258455.2 Sequoia sempervirens
TTGCGAGGCATTACCCATCTCGCTAACAAGTACAAAATCAGAGTCTCAACAATTCTCGTACAACCCTTTCAAAATCATGAAATCAAAACACTTGCCACATCAAGGGCACATAAAGAGAGATAACATCAACTGTCAATCATCTCAAGCCTCTGGAAGCCAAAAGAATGAAAACCCACAAACGAGGGTAAAGTGAAGCAACATGAGTTTTTCCCCCCAATAATTCCAACACAAGGATAAAATTTCCCCCAAATATGAGATTAACTCCGAAAAGCCATACAAAGGAAGTTTCATCAAATCCCATCCACAAATCAATCAACTCTAAAACACAAATACAATCCATAAATCCATAATGGTGTCATCTCAAAAAGGAATCATAGAAGAAAATCAACCTTTAATTCAACAAAAATCATTCAACATCCAAAAACCACCAATTAGGCATTCCATGGGAGACCTCAATTTTCTCCTCACAAGAATCCCTTAGATTGGTATGTAAATAAAAATTAGAAAACATGGCAACAACAACAATTATCTATTCACATTATCAAATAGAACAAAAATCAATCTTCTCAACAAACAGGCCAATTACAATCTCAAGTTCTAAATAACTATCCATATAAGAACCTCATCGATTAGACACTCGAATTGTCATAAAGTGATCCACTAGCTAACAATCCAAATGAAATAATTAAGAATGAAAGCTCAATTCAAGGAATAATTTATTTCGTTGATTCAAGTTTATAAAACTACCATAATGAAGTCAAATAGAGTTTACTATAATACTTAACCATGGCCAAGGATACACAATTCCATAAAAGTTCAGTACAAACACCCATGACATGATACTTAACAATTACTTAATTAGAATATACAAATAAGAGAATCATTGTTCCTAGTAAATTTCTATAAGATGTGAGGAGTTAGATATTAGGATAATATTTATTTAATTCTTAAACTAAAAGAAATATAAAAGAATTAAAAGATATCATGAAATTAGTACTATAAAATTAAATCACCAAATAAGAGAACATATAAGAAAAAGTCAATATATACTTCATATTTTCATTAAAATAAATCTCAAGTTAAAATTTTTAACCTACCTTCCCATTTTAAATTAGATACAATGATTAATAATATTCTAAAAGAACATATGTTTCCTCTTAAAGTAACAAATGTGAGGATTTTATACTTCACCATCCTTAATACATGATGACTAACTACATGGCTAGATTTCATACCAACAATTAATAACTTTATTTATTCAAAACAAGATTCTTTAATTATATATCACCTCAACCAATATCCAACCTATTTATATTTTTAGCTTCTAATATTGAAATCACTCCCCTAAAACTAATTAATCATTTTCCCTAATCAATTTAAGAGAAATAATTAAAAAGGAAGTCTCAATTCAAGAACAATTTATTTAAATAATTTTCCCTTCATTACCCGATTTAAGTAACTAAATTTCATAGTTCTCAAAATCAATTAATGCTCTCAAACAAAAGAGTTCATTTGCTTTGGACATAAACAACTTTCTATAATTACTGCAAGAAGTCCATTCATTTAATCGAGGCTTCTAATAATCTAAATAAATAATTAAGTCAATTCCCTCTAAAAGATTATTTTACTAATAGGTCAATTTATCCTAACAACACTACTAATTATAAGAAATACTTTCTATGATAACCAATTATTAACTAGACTATTCTCTCTTTAAATAACATAAATATATATATCAATCTAACAAAATATACATATAAAAATGCACTCGTACGTAGGTTAATTCATTTATCATTACACAAGTTAAAATATACTATTCATTTCAACATTCAGTCCAAATATCTTCTAGAGGGAACCCGAACAGGTTGCCTGGAAAACTAAGAATGGTGGGAAGTTGTTCTCCAAATTTGAGGAGGCAAAGAATTACAGACTTCAGCGATTTACATCGATGGGTTGATAAAGGCCCTCACTAAGTTGAATGGGATCGCACATCATGAGGTGCAGAGAATATCAAAAGAATGGCGTGGGTGGCAGGACCATAAACTTCATTCAAGATTGAAGGTTGATATTCAATTCCATGAAGGGGGTGGACACACACAAATGGTATGCAGGATAAACATCAAACAATGAGAATTACAAATGCATAATCTTCATTGAATAAAAAATGTAAATGTTACAGTGTCAAGCATATATACAAAATGAAAACAGAGAGAGAGATAGATTAAAAATGAAACCAGTGAGATTATTTAATTTATTCCACCTTTGCAAGTCTAAACGTTGCAGTTGTGATGGTTTGCCAATGGTTTCAAGGAGACTATTTAATTATGTACAACGCCTCAACTCTAAATGTTGAAACTGTGACAGGTTGCCAAGAATATTAAAAAGTGAAGATTGTAATTTGGAAATATTGCTGTCTACTTGCATTATTATCAAATTCTAAATGTTATCCACAGACTTGAAGGAAAAGAGAGAGGTGAGAAGCAAATACGTGACTTAAGAG
>VDFB02000017.1:214862859-215009773 GCA_007258455.2 Sequoia sempervirens
GAAAATAATTTGTGCATGTACGAGTTTATTTTGTTTTTTTTTTATGCATGGGATTCTTACTGTGAATTATTTTGTTTTGTGGGTTTCTCCATATGAGCCACTATTCAAACCATTATTTTTTCATTTATGGCTTCCATTTTCTGGCGATGATTGCAACACAATAAAATAGTTAATGTTATACAATTTATGTTGTTTTCCATAAGGTATTGTTGAGTTTTTTTCTCTAGCTTTGGATAAATTGTTTCATTACCGATTCACAATAAAATAGTAAATGCTACAGAGTTTATTTTGTTATCAATAAGGCATTGTTGACTTTTGTTCTCTAGATTTGGATGTATTGTTCCATTTTTTATACATTACTATTGAAAAAATAATTTTCTAGGTTTCTATTGAAACCATTATTGTTTCATTTAAGGCTTTCATTTTGTGGTGATGGTTGCAATGCTATAAAGTTTATGTTGTTTTCCACAAGGCCTAGTTGACTGTTGTTCTCTATCTTTTGCTATATTGTTTCTTTTTTTATATGCAACAAAATAGGTAATGCTATAGAGTTAATATTGTTATCCATAAGGCATTGTTGATTGTTGTAACATAAATTTACCACCACTATGATTAATGGTGAAACACAATGTTTCTTATTGCACTTAATGTAGAGCCTATCATTCTATGTTATGAGACTGTAGCAATATCAAAGAAAGACATATGCAGCATATCTTTAGGAATCCACAAGTAACATCAATATACTCTACACTCAACCAACACAAGAAGATTAAAACCACAGTAATCAAATGATAAAATTATGAAACCTCATATTTTTTGGTTTTCCCTTATTGTGTGCACTTTGGGCATAATTTTTGTCAACTTTCCTGCTCCACCACCCTCTTTACTATTTTTTTACTTTTTTGTCCTAGGCTTCATTTTTCAATGCAGGTAGTAATTGACAAAATTAGGCCTTAGTAGGTAGAATGCAATGAAAATCTCTTTGAGGTTAATGTGGAAAAGAGCCCCTCAAAGTATAATGTGTGAGATTCGGTCAAGCATTTTGCAAGAATTCTAGATCTTTGCTTGACTACTCTGAAGAAAAATTCTTTTAGAGGATGGATTTCTATGCATTATTGACAAAGATCATCAAACTCAAAGTTCCAGATCAAAGATATGGAATTCATGCAAAATGGTTAATTTGAAACTGGTCATTATACTCTCTGGAACTTCTTCCTTAAATAACTTCAAAAAGATTTTGAACACATTGTATGTGGCAACCAATGTTTCTTATTATGCTTAATATAAAGCCTACTATTGTAATAATTCCTTTCTGAGGATGAAACAAATAACAACTATCTTCCCAAAATAATAAACATGAGGAGGTGTATATATGAATGTTGTCCATATTGTTTTATTTTTGATAAGTTATTGTTGGAAAAATAGATTTTATAGGTCATTGTTGAAACCATTATTGTTTCATTTATGGATTTCTCTTTGTGGTGATGGTTGCGACGCAATAAAATAGTTAATCTTAAACAATTTATGTTGTTTTTAATAAGGCATTGTTCACCATTTTTCTCTAGCTTTGGCTATATTGTTTCATTTTTGATATGCAATTAAATAGTAAATGTTATAGAGTTTATGTTGTTATCCATAATGCATTTTCGACTATTGTTCTCTAGCTTTGGCTAAATTGTTTCATTGGCGATATGGTGTTGTTGAAAAAGGAATTTGTTTGGGTTCGGGGTTTTTATTTTTTGTTCTTTTGCGTGGGTTTGTTACTGTGAATTATGTTGTCATCTATGACACTGTTGAAAAAAATAATGTTTCATTTATGCTTCCTATGTGGTGTCAATGGTTGCAATAAAATTAAACATTTTATATTATAATGGTTGTTTCCTCCCCCCCCTGTTGCATGTCTTTGTTGTTGTGAATTCTTGTGTTTTGTGGTTTTTCTTGTGTAATCCATTGTTTAAATTTTTTTTTTGGGCTGCGGGGTTGTTCTATTTGTTTGGGTCATCAATACCTTGACTAATAATTGATATATGAACAATGATCTTCTTTCCAAGGTCATCAAGCAAAATTATTTCTTAGTTTTCAATACAACATGGTCTAATGTTCTTTTTTTTTTATATAGATGTAGATATAGAAATAATTGAATGTATTGACTAAGGCATGGCTATGAACTTCGAGATATAATAGTATGACTATGCGTCAATAAACCAATAATTAATTCACCATAAATTCATCACAATGAATAACCAACTAATAATAAACCTAATTTGATGTCATATCTAACTCCATCAAAGTAACAATTTAAAAATGATCATCATTACCTTGACTACTTATTGATATATGAACAACGATCTTCTTTCCATAGTCATTAAGAAAAAATATTTCTTATTTTTCAATACAACATGGTCTAATGTTATAATTCTTTATTTTATTTTTTATATAGATGTATGCATAGATATTCACAACAACTTGCACAAAATCCCATACACCATAGATTCATCATTTTATAAGGGGACACCTTCATACATGGGGTGTGATAATATAAAAGATAGAGAACCCATGCCTTATTCAATATGAATGTTTTCTTTTCCTTTGTAAATAATGTTTCCTTTAACATTTAATTCTCATTAACATTAATTCCACTCATGGTTCATATGATACTTAATTATCATAACAAGGTACTGAGAGTCAAAGATTCAATCATACAATTTTAAAATAAAGACCTTAAGGTTCAATCAAGATGATATGATTAGTTTTACTTACAATAATATGTTCACAATTCAATTATTCCATAATAGAATGATGATCATGTATGGAAAATGGGAGTGAGATTTGGGCATCTCAGAGTAACCTCCGTAACAGTAGTGCCTTTGGTAACTTTCATTTCGATTAGGTTGCCTCAAAGACATGTACAACTATCTCCTAAAGCAGAAATAGACACAGTTTATTTCCCGCATTGATCCTTCTAAGAGAACTACATGTAAATTCAACAGCAAGCAACAACACAGATGAAAGACACTATGAAAATAGAACATAAATATTTTACATGGGGAAAACCCTTTCAGGTGAAAAACCCCACTCTCCAAAGTTTGAGCCATTGTATTATTCAACAATAGAAAGTTACAATATAGTTTTAGGCTCTTAGCCTTTTCAGAGATTACATCTTGTTCATTCTAGATACAATCTGGTAGCAAACTCTCCCTGAGAGATCAACCAAAGCAATCATGATCATGAGAGATTCTGGCAATTTAACTCTGCCTCTCAATCTTCTGCTTTGACCTGCTAGCCTCGGCCTTTCTGCCAGCCACTTGGTCCTCTCTTTGGCTCAGCTATTCAGCTCCTTGGCTTATCAGCACCAGCTACAGAATGTCCAATGCATACATATATGCATTCGTTCTCAACAGGCTCTTCACATTCCTCTTCCAACTGTCGGATCACAACCTCCAGCTCAACATCATTATCATCGATGTTTCCATTTCCTCGTGTAGAGATTTTCCCTTCCACAAATAAATGGTTGCAATGGTTTCACAGCAAACGGTTCACATTCTGCTCACTCTGATTAGTCCAAGTCACACCATGTCAAACAGTATTTCACTCAGTCAAAGGTGTTCAACCTATGTCTCATGTCGGTGAGACACTAACCATGTCTACCCAATGCCATAGATCCCATATGTCATTATCACCAAGAGTCTTCACTATCAGCAAGACATTATACTGAGTCCAAAAAGTTATCGCTCAAACTTCGCCGTGTCACCAAGACCTCACACCGAAGATCACAAGGTATTTCAAAGAGTTCATCATTCGGAAAGACTATCGATCTTCACCCAGACATTAGACTGAAGTCTTCAAGTCACATCGACCTCAACATTCTCATCAGTGAGACAATCACCATTCGATGAGACATCATACCGAAGTTCAAAGGTCACTCTAAAATGTCCAACAGTTGGCAAGACTATCATCATTCACTGAGAGATCATACCAAGCCCTTATGTTATACCGAACACTAAACAACAGTTGGAAAGACTTATCACTTTCGCTGAGAGGTCATACCGACATCAAGATTCCCACCAGCAAGACAAACACTCTTCACCAAGACATCATACTGATGCCTTCAAGTTACACCGAAGACCACACAACCATCAACGAGACCATCACAGTTCACCAAGACTTCATACCGAAGTCTTCAAGTCATGCTGAGAAGAACACTCATCAACAAGACTTACCGCTCTCGCCAAGACATCCCACCAAGCACTTCATGTCATACTGAGTCGGCAAGATAATCGCTTTTCACCAAGACTTCCCAATGAGCACTTCATGTCATCCTGAAGAGCTTTTACTATTGGTGAGAGTCGTCACTCTCACCAAGACTTCATACCGAAGTCTTCAAGTCATGCTGAGCACCAACACCGATGACATAACCATTCAGCGAGACAACCCTTCATCGCTAAGACTTCATATTGAAGCAAAATGGTTACACTGATGACTCCAGTCGCTGTAGGTCTCCCCGACATCTGCTAGGAATTGAACCGTCAGTAAGACATACCCCTTGTCACCAAGAGATCTTCCCAAGTGTTCAAGTCACCCCGATGACTCCAAGCAAATACTGTCAACAAGACATCACCCTAATCGCCAAGAATTCTAACCAATAGGAGCAAGTCATGCCGATTACCACATCGGCCAGACGGACCAAAGGTCACGCCGATATTGGCCAGAATTTCTACCATCACCAAGACATCATCCTGAATGTCCAAGGGTACACCGAAGGTTTCAGATGCTGATCACCAAGACATTCAGGAGGTCACAACAATAGTCAGGATCAACTAGTAGGTCAGCTAGACATCTCCATAGTCTCACCGAAATTGCTCACAAGAGGTTTCAGCCTGTGGGATTGAGGCACACAATTCCAACAATCTCCCACTTGACAGAGATCACACAAGAACCTCCAAAGCAACCAGAAACTAAGATCACACTAGCTCCACTAGTTCAGACTCTGCAACACTCAAGACACCCAATCAATAGGATTCCATAGATTCAGTCCACCAGATAATCTGCAACCAAGACCAGGCATCCAACTACAACTCACTATCCAACAAAGCAACCAAAATGCAACCTATCACAGCCTTCCAGGAAACCACATAGACCTCAAACATGCTCTCATGCTCCATCAAGAATTCTACTCCAACATCGAAGATGTCCACCATTCAGGCAACAAACCCTATCATCTTCCAACATGCCACTTGTGGAAGAAAGATTCAAGCTAAGGTGAATAAGTACCATTCCAATGAACACAAGCAAAAGATCCCAGTGATATCACCAACAAGATACTGCTACCACTTCACTATGCTCAAATGCTATACATAAGTAATATCAACTTCAAAGCTTCAAATAGAACACACCAGTGAATTCATTCTCCAAAAACAAGATATTAAACACCAGCTAGAACAATAGTCAGACTGACTTCTCCCATCCAACTGATAAACCCACTCGACTGAAAATAGCACCCACAACTCGTGCTATTCCATCCAATCTCACATACGTCATAGGTATCAACATTAGTAAACTTATGTCGCTCCAAAGCCAACCCATCAATAGAAAAAAAAAAGCTCCAAGTGCCAACCAGTCGAAGAAGACAAGACACATACAGGAACTCCCACTGCCTAAATAATCTAGATCTGAAAGATCAAAAGGCATGACAAGTCTACCAATAACAGCACATAGAATATGTAACCATCTAGCACCAAAAAAATATCCACAATGATATGCACAACCTACAACAAACTGTTATAGGAAACATTTCTCTCACCGCAAGTCTTCACAGTTCTTCCAAGATCTCCACACCATCCAGGAGGAAAACCAAGACTAAAGAGAGAAATTTTGCACATCATGTTCCTGTAGAACATCCTCCTACATACAATTCTAAAAGCCAGCTATGACAAGAATGATCTTCTTCACAATAGAGAAGCCTTAACAACATCCATCCATTCAATCACCAAGATCAAACCAATTTAAAAACAACATGGATGTAAGCATCTTAAAGGAAATCAGCCCATACATCATCTCCTACCAATTCTCATCAGTAACAAGGAGAGAAAAAAAGCTGTACAACTTCCACTATGAATCCTCCAGAACCATTAAACAACAATTCAAGATCCATATCATGAGAGTGAACATAAAACACATCTAAAAAATATAATGGGCCAAATACCTTTCAGATTAACTGCCGAGTAGAACAAGAGCGGGAATGAGAATACTCCTTCAAGATATACAAGTCAACATTACTAATCCAAGAGTAATCTCCTCATAGGTCTCTTATTGAACTCATGTTCAACCAAGGTGTAGGTTTCTCAGACTTTCTGCTAAGAACTCATCAAGAGTAACAATCAACAACACCTCTCTCATAAGAGAAAGACAACCTCACCTTATTCTCCATGTATCCATGAGTACTAACAACTGATCATCTCATGCTAAAATTTGAATGCATCACTGCACTATCATGAAGTATCAATCAAATAATCAAAGCACCCAATACACAAAGAATTACCAGACCACTGTCAAAGCTCCAATTAGCTGAATCAGGAACTTATCATGACACCATGATCTACATATCCCCTTAGGACTTACCATGCTTCAAGTGACTTCACCATGGTCTCAAGTACAATGCACAATGCGAAAACTCTAGTGCACAAACAAGAGTATACATGACATAAAGCAAACAGAATCAAAACCAACATCACCTGTGAAGCACCACCAACACCTTAGCCAAAGAATCCAAGTGTCCTCCATGGATCCAAGATGTTGCACATCTTCAAATAATGTCCATGCAAATGTGAAAGAAACCATTTTGTAGCAACAGGATCCCAAGAAACATCTGCAACACTAAAGAAGACCATTCACCACCATGTGATGAACCCACAGTCACTGCTAAAGCTCCCACTGAAACATGACAACCGAGCTCTCCAAGCATCATCACCACCTACTTTAGGTTCCCATAACTGACTATTCATGTACTCAACAATATCCATCCTCTCATCTCAAAGCAATCACACCAATGAACAAGTGAGCACGGATAAGGCCAGCTAACAAATCTGCGCATGCAAAGAATCAACCTCATGGATAAAGAATGTCCACATCCAAGTTATTACACTATAGCAAATGGGTAGCTAATCCACCAACCGCATAACTTGTAGATCACAAACATCGAACATGCAAACCTGATATTGCATTGGAAACTGCAACACTGAGATTTCAAAGAGAATAACCATGTAGACAACATGACTCAAACACTAGATCACACCAGATCTGATTTTCCAATCATGTCCACAATGAGCACCATAATCAAGGAACCCACAAGCACCACCACAAGAATGCTGAGTGACAAATCACATACCAACACTCCCATGTAGAGAAGAAATCACACCTCCTCAAACCATGCACAAAGCATGCATGCAGAACTTCAACTATCTCATCCAGCAACACCCCTACCAGGCTCTAGGAAATAGCTTAACAACAACTCCACATAATCACAAGTTTTCCTTAACCATGCAAAACCTGCAAAACCACAGAGCCATGCAAGTACAAAACATCCTTAAAAAAGGAAACAATAGTTCAGAAAATCTAGGCCTCTTTCAAGCCAAATCTAAACCACGAACATGTACATGCATCCGAGAAAAGAGAAAGGCTATTTCAGAAGCTTGCAAATCATCTAATGATTAACTCCATAGCCTTTATGTATTCGAGGTTAATAGGAAACAATGCCTTCCAACACCAAGAAACACCACCTAGCATAAGCACTCTCTTATGTGGCTGAGAAACAAACTAGGCTTCTTCATATCATCAAGGAACCTCTCAGACAAACACCCAATATGAAAGCTTTACTGCTGCATAGCCACAGAGAAGGAAAATCCACCTCATACACCAAGGTTATACTGATACCATCTAGGAGATACAGATCACAACAAAATAACATGATGAACTCCCTTCTCCATCTCAACAATCCTTCAAGCTACATGGTGTCTCTAAATATCATAAGACTTCCACTCACCAAAGGATCAAGAAAACAAATGATTCCTCCAAATTTCCTCTAGCCTAACAAGCTAAGAAATCTTCATAGGAGAAATACCCAAAACTAGCAACCAAAAGAAGGCTCTAATATCACTTGTAAGGAAAATGGGAGTAAGATTTGGGCATCTCAGAGTAACCTCCATAACAATAGTGCCTTCGGTAACTTTCATTTCGATTAGGTTGCCTCAAAGACACGTACAACTATGTCCTAAAGCAGAAATAGACATAGTTTATTTCCCACATTGATCCTTCTGAGAGAAGCACATGTAAATTCAACAACAAGCAACAACATAGATGAAAGACACTACGAAAACAAAACACAAAGATTTTTCATGGGGAAAACCCTTTCGGGTGAAAAAACCCCATGCTCCAAAGTTTGAGCCATCGTATTATTCAACAACTTACAATACAGTTTCAGGCTCTTAGCCTTTTTAGAGATTACATCTTGTTCATTTTGGATACAATCTGATAGCAAACTCTTCCTGAGAGATCAACCAAAGCAATCATTATCATGAGAGATTCTAGCAGCTTAACTCTGCCTCTAAATCCTCTGCTTCGGCCTCATGGCCTCGGCCTTTCAGCCAGTGACTCATTCTTCTCTCTATCATTCTCTCTCTGTCTCTCAACCTTTCATCTCCTTGGCTTATTAGCACTAGCTACAAAATTTCCAATGCATACATATATGCATTCATTCTCAATAGGCTCTTCATGTTCCTCTTCCAACTATCGGATCACAACCTCTAACTCAGCATCATTATAGTCGAAGATGTTTCCATTTCCTTGTGTAGATCTTTTCCCTTCCACATAGAAATGTTTGCAACAGTCTCACATCAAATGGTTCACATTCTACTTAGTCTGATTGGTCCAAGTCACACCATGTCGGATAGTCTTTCACTGAGTCAAAGGCATTCAACCTGTGTCATATGTCGGTGAGACACTAACCGTGTCTCCCTGATGCCACAGAGCCCATCTGTCATTATCACCAAGTGTCTTCACTATCAGGAAGACATTATACTAAGTCTAGAAAGCTATCACTCAGACTTCACCATGTCGCCAAGACCTCACCAAAGATCACAAGGTATTCTGAAGAGTTCATCAGTCGGCAAGACTATCGTTATTCGCCCAGACATTAAATAAAATTCTTTAAGTCAAATCGACCTTAACATTCTCATCAGCAAGACAATCACAATTTGATGAGACATCATACTAATGTTCAAAGGTCACTCTGAAATGTCCAATAGTTGGCAAGACTATCGTCATTCGCTGAGAGATCATACCGAGCCTTTATGTTATACCGAACACCAAGTAACAGTCGACAAGACTTATTGCTTTTGTTGAGAGGTCATACTGACATCAGGATTCCCATTGGCAAGACAAACACTCTATCCTAAGACATCATATTGATGCCTTCAAGTTACATCGAAGACCACACATCCATCAGCGAGACCATCGTAGTTCACCAAGACTTCATACCGAAGTCTTCAAGTCGTGCCGAGAAGAACACTCATCGTCAAGACTTACTACTCTCGCCAAGACATCCCACTAAGCACTTCATGTCATACTAAGTCAACAGGACAATCATCTTTTGCCGAGACTTCTCACCGAGCACTTCATGTCATCCCAAAGACCTTTTACTATCGGCGAGACTCATCGCTTTCACCAAGACTTCATACCAAAGTCTTCAAGTCATGCCAAGCACCAAAACTGATGACATAACCATTCGGTGAGACAACCCTTCATCACTAAGACTTCATATAAAAGTAAAAGGGTTACACCGATGACTCCAGTCACTGTAGGTCTCCCTGACATCCGCTAGGAATTAAACCATCAGTGAGACATACCCCCTGTCACCAAGAGATCTTCCCAAGCGTTCAAGTCACCCCGTTGACTCCAAGCAAATACTGTCGGCAAGACATCACCCTAATTGCTAGGAATTCATACCAATAGGAGCAAGTCATGTCGATTACCACATCGGCCAGATACACCAAAGGTCACGCCGATATCGACCAGACTTTCTACCGTCACCGAGACATCATCCTGACAGTCCAAGAGTATGCCGAATGCTTTAGATGCTGATTGCCAAGACATTTAAGAGGTCATAGTGATAGTCAGGATCAATTAGTAGGTCGGCTAGACATCTCCATAGTCTCACCAAAATTTCTCACAAGAGGTTTTAGCCTATGGGATTGAGGCACATAATTCCAACAGATCATTAGTACCTTCACTACTTATTGATGTATGAACAACGCTCTTCTTTCCATAGCCATCAAGCAAAATTATTTCTTAGTTTTCAATACAACATGGTCTAATGTTCTTCTTTAGTTTTTTTATATAGATGTATATATAGATATGCACAACAACTTGAACAAAATCCTATAAACCATAGATTCATCACTCTATAAGGGGACACCATCATACATGGGATTTGATAATATAAACTATAAAGAACCCATGCCTTATTTAGTATGAATGTTTTTTTTTTCCTTTCTAAATAATGTTTCCTTTAATATATAATTCTCATTAACATGAATTCCACTTATGGTTCACATGATACTTAATTAGCATATTAAGGTACTGAGATTTAAATATTTAATCATGGAATTTTAGAATAAAGACCATAAGGTTCAATCAAGATGATATTATTATTTTTACTTATAATAATGTGTTCACAATTCAATCATTCCATAATAGAATGACTCAAAGGTACATACGTATCTCTCATATTGATTGATATGTTGCATTCTGGTTTTCCAAACCTTACATTTAATAATTGTTGAAGTAATAAAATAGTTTACACTATTTTCCATAAGGCATTATTGATTTTTGTTTTGTGGCCTCGAATAAATTTTTTGATTTATGGTTTATGTGTAGTGGCAATGGTTGAAAATTAATAAAATAGTTCATGTTCTTCTTGATAAGGCATTATTGGCTATTTTTGTGTGTCTTTAAGGATAGTTCCTATTTGTCTAGGCCTCAATAAGGATTTATTAGAATGAGAGGCTATATATTAAGTGTGAGATGAAACATTGGTCTCATTATTGATTATAGTCTAGTAGACCAACATACATTGTCCAACACCATAATCAATGGTGATAAAAATGTTTTCTATTACACCTAATATAGATGTTGTTGTGCATATGAATGTTGTTTGTATCTAATTTCACACACATACATATATGCACATTGGAAAAATAAAATGAAATGCAAAAAAAGAAAGGCTGCTCTCTACCCTACCATATTAGGTCATGGAGCCTCATAGGCTGTCACCAACCCCCGAGAAATAACATACATTTTCCCCCTACTATGATTAATGGTGAAACCAATGTTTCTTATTGCACTTAATATAGAGCCTACCCTTCTAAGTTATGCAAACATAGAAGTAATAAAGATAGACATATGCAACATAAATTTATGAACTCACATGTAGCAACAATATACTCTACAGTCAGCCAACACAATAAGATTAAAACCACATAAATCAAATGACAAAATTACACAACCTCCTAATTTTTGGGTTTCCCTTAATATGTGCACTTCAACTAGAATTTTCATTGGCCTTCCTGCTTCACCACCCTCTTTACTATTTTGAATTTCTCCCCAAAGCTTCAATTTTCAATGGAGGCAGTAATTGACAAAATTAGGCCTTACTAGGTAGAATGCATTGAAAATATCTTTGAGGTTATTGTGGAATAGAGTTCCTCGAAGTATAATGTTCAATCTTTAGTCTGTCTTTTACATGAATTCCATATTTTAATCAGCTTCTCTAAAGAAAACTACTTTTAAACAATGCATGTCTACACATTCTTAATGAGAGTCATTAAACTAGAAGTAGCAGATCAAAGATATGGAATTTATGCAAAAGGGATAATTCAAAACTGGTCACTATACTCTGTAGAACTTCTTCCTTAAATAAATTTAAAAATATTTTCAACACATTGTATGTGTCAAGCAATGTTTCTTATTATGCTTTATATAAAGCCTACTATTGTAAGAATTCCTTTTGAGGACGAAAAAAATAACAACTATCTTACCAAAACAATAAATAGGGGTAGGAGTATATATGAATGTTCTCTACATCTAATTTCACATACATACATATCTTCACACAGGAAAATAAAAATGAAACACAACAAAATAAACACATACTTTTGTGTGTATATATTTCTAGCTCCCAGTTGGGAAAAAAGTCGTGGATTTTTAAATTTTTAATATTAAACATTCTTGCCATGTTGATAGAGAAGGCCAATGAAATTGAATGCTAGTTGGCATCAACATTAATTGTTGTATTGTTTCTGTCTACTAGTGATGGTTGCAAAGTAATAAAATAGTTCATGTTCTTCTTGATACAACCTTGTTGGTTGTTTTTCTGTGGCCCGTGGTGACAATCTGTACTATTTTCCATAGGGCATTGGTGATTGTTGACCTGTGGCTTTAGCAATACATGTGGAAAATGTATATACACACATACAAACCCACACATACATATAAACATTCAAAATAGTGAATAACAATTGTGGAGATATAAGAGTATGCTGCAATTGAAACAGAGAAGAAGCAAATAACTATATTGATATTAAAAGATGGACATATCTATATATAGATAAACACATGACCTCAAAGATACATATAGAAAATGCATATACAAACATACAAACATACACATACAAATGCATTATAGACACATATATCTACACACATCTATATCAAGATCTTGTATGCATTGATAACATTCAATTGCATGCATATATGTTTATGTATATGCATATGTAGATGTATACATGCATAAAACCATGTCCACAAGTATATATAAGAAAAAATACAAATACAAAGAGTTTTTTCAACAAGTACCTCTTCCTACTTGCTTTCTCTCTGCTCCCTTCTCTCTTGAGTTTCTATAAAAAAATGGGAAAAAAATTATCACAACTGACACTTTTGTATTGCTTTTGCAACTATCGCCCCATGTGGAAAAACACAAAAAAACCCTCATTCCACCTTGGCAGTAGCTTGACAATGGATGATAGAAATTTCACCTTCACAAAAGCTTTCCCTCCTTCCTCATAGTTGTGATAGCAGGTAAAGCCACATAGTGACACCCAACAATTCCTTATCAAAAATTGCATAGACATTTGATTGCAATGGTGAGCAATGTATTTCCCCTAGGTGCAGGAATGTATGTATGTCATAGTAGATGCAAAGAACACTAATATATATTGATCCCTATGTTTATTATGTTGGGACATCCTTGAAATGGTAGGTTGTATTTTAAGTGTTATATGGAACATTGATGCCACCATTGATGGCAGTGATGGACAATGTATGTTCTTGGTTAATTTTTTTTAAAGTACATAGAATTTTTTTGAAATGATCTACAAAGGGTTTTCCAAATGTGCCTCTTCTTCCTTGCTTTCTTTCACTTGCCTTCTTTGTCTAGCCACTGTAAAAAGCCAAAAAAAAATGTTTAAGAGGAAAAATACTCAAAAATGGAAGGATTCATAGTAACAAACCCATGTAAAAAAAACACAAAATGGGTTGCATGTTGTATATGTAATACCCCTCCATTTTGGTTGTTTGGATTAGCAGTATTCTCTTTGTAATGCTTTGTTATGTTCATGATGTGACTTTGGAACTTGGTTACTTTTGATTGCAATTGTTAAACGATATGAAAGTTATATGTTGATGTGATGTTATTTCACTCTGATGTTATCTTTATGGCATGCTTTAGATTAACTTAGAAGATATTTGATTTAAATATGTTTTATGCTATTGATCATATCATTGATGTTAGATGCGTCAGTTAGTGATATTGTATTGGTGAAGAGTACGGGATTGTATCACTCGCTTGCGAGGGCCCTACGATTCGGAGATTTCCTCTTCACGGTGTGTTTGATCATATTATATAGATATATTGCACGTTCGACATGCTTTTTGTTGCAGGTTGACATGTACATGACATCGACTCCACCTGGCTTCACAGGTTTGAGCGTGTCCATTGACCAACGGTCATCGATTGGGAGATAGTAGCTAGGTTTTCCGTGCCAAGTCATCACCCTAGTCATAGCGTGTTGTTGGGTTGTCGTCGGGTTAGTTGTTTTAATTTGGTCCATTTTACCTTGAGTATTTATTTAATTTCAAATTATATAGATTATTAAATGTTAGGAGTAATTTAATTGATGATTAAATATATTTAGTTGCAATGGTGAAACATTATTTATTTTATTGCTTTATTTGATTTAATTAATAAAATAATTATTGGTTTATTGATTGATTTGATTAATTAATAAAATTAGATTGAGTTTATTAATTAATTAGATTAATGGGGATTTTAACTAAAATAGTTGTTTTGGCATTATTGCATATTAAGATTTAATTAAAAATAAAAGTAGAAATCTTGTTTGGATAGTTAGAGTTAAATTAAAATAAATAAATAAATAAATGATAATGTGTTTTTTTTTTAATTTCACTTTTGAAAATTGTTGATAAAGTAAATTCCTTGCAAAATTTGTATTATTTTGTTTTAATGAATTTTGAAAAATGCATGAAGTTTGAATTAGAAATTAGAAATTTGTTTTAAATGTAAAAATGAAAGTATCCTCAAAATGTTTTAAAAATAAACTTAGTGAGTGGGATTTTAGGGTTTTGACCAATTTGGGGAAAACCCCTATTTTAGAAAATGGAATCTCATCTAATGATAAATCTTTCAATTTGGGGAAAAATTTTCTAGGCTGTGGTTTTGCTTGGATTTGTGAAGATGGAGATTCTTGCTTGAGCTGGATTCAAAGAGGAATTGAAAGCTCCATTGGAATCTTCAAGCTTTGGAGAAAAACTAGGTTCCCTCTTTGATTTTATTTTGTTTCTTTCATTTTGAAAATGAGTTTCAATCTTTGTTTGGCTGTGTGAAAACCTTTGAAATGTTGTTTGAATTCAATTAAAATCCATATTAAATCTGTTTGAGAACTTGCAAAATCTTGTTGAAATCTAGAAGACAAAAATAAATAGAATATTGTAGAAAATGAAAGAATGAAACAAAAGAAACCAGAATACCTTGTTTTGTAGTTGAGAAACTTTCATTTTCTTTTGGAATTTATTCTTAACTGTGTGTGTTTTTTTCTGAAAATAATTTTCCCAATTTGGGCCTATGAAATGAAATATATATATATAATTGTGCACATGTAATTTGCTTGTTAAATCCTCATGCTGGCTGGAAATGTCCATTGAAATATTTTTTTTTGTACACCCTGTTAAGATTTTCGTTCTATTTTTTTTACCAGAACAGGGTTTTATATTTTCATTTTTCATTTTTTTAACAAAGTTGTTTAAATGATTTTTTTTTTTTTGTGGGGGCTACCCATAGCCACCACCCATTCATGGGGGCGCTGCTGTGTAGCGCTCCCCATTGTTGGGGAGGGGCTGCGTAGCAGCCACCATAGGGGTGTGTCCCCTGTTGTAGGCTACATTGCAGCCAAAGGATTTGCCTTTGTTTGTTTTAATATAATTTAGATTTTATTAAAAAATTTAGTGTTAATTTAATTTTATATTATAATATATATATATTATATATATTAATTTTAGATTATATATAGAGTATATATATATATATTTAATGTATATGTATTATATATGGATTTATATATATATATATATATTGTGTATATATATATTTAATGCATATAATTAATGTTTTCTCTTCTTTACATTAAGTGTTAAAATAGAATTTTAAATTGGTTGTTTTTAAATAGATATATTTATAGAATAATTGTATATTTAATATATGTTCCATTTAAATATAATTTATTTAAGGAGTTGATTTTATCATCAAGTTGAAATAAATTGAGTTCTTTTAATAAATTGACTTTATTTAAAATTTTGTTTTGATCAGGAAATTTTGGAATTTTAAAATGATATTTTAGAGGTATGCATTTAAATGATATTTGAATATCTAAAAATAGGAATTATTTTAAAATGATTATTGTATTATTATAGTTAAAATAGAAAGGTTTTCTTTTAATAAATAATTTTTATTTAAAAAAAAATTATTTTAACCCTTATCCGTGATTGAACAAATAGAATTAAAATATTAAAATTAAATTCCTCAATGGTGCCAAGTGAATATTAGATAATTTATTGATTATTTAAAAAATTGATTTTATAAGCAAATATCTTTATTTAGAAATTTCTTTTCTTTTTTATTATAATGAATAATCAGTAAATCTTAGAATATAAAAATAACATTTTAGTGGCATATGTTTAAATGATGTTTTAATATTTAAAGTAGGAACTTGAAATGATCATCTCATTTGTATAGACGAAATGAAATTGATGTATGATCAAAAAATTTATTTAAAATATTGATTATGATTAATTAATTTATTCTATGTTGAAATATAGATTAAGTGATATAATCAAATGTTTATTTATTTAAATATTTCAATTATGAATATAATTGTTAAACTTAGTGATAGTGAATGGTTTATTTTAATCAGATGAGATTTAGTTGATTTATTTAATGCGAAGTTGAAATAAAAACTAATTTATTTGATATAAATGTTTATTTATCCAAATGTTTTTATCATAGTTGCAAGACTCGCACAAAACCCGGTGAGTAGTGAAAAACTCGCGAGTTTTTCCAGGCGGCGAGTTTTTCAGGCACTTGTACGCTAGAAAACTCACCCGTACTTTCTGGAAAAATTTGTTGTACTTTTGGCGAGTTTTTCCACAAAGTACGGTGAGTTTTCAAGAAAAACCCGTGCGATAGTTAGAATGCCCAGGCAGCCGCTAAAAAGCAATTTTAAGTTGTCTTTTTTCATTCACTCTCTTCTCACACTCAGCAAAAAACCTCTCCAAGGAATTGTGCACTAATTTGCAGTGATTTTGCATCCAAAAGACAAGATTTGAAGGGCATTTATATCAAATTTAGAAGGCAAATTGGATTTCTAGGTAGGGTTTCTCATTTTTCTTGTTCTTTCTTCCTTTTTAAAAAAATATTCATTCTTGTTGGTTCTATGTTTAAAAATCATTTGATTGTAGTGTGAAAATGATTTAAATGCATTTAGATTCATCAAAACAATATTTTTTAATGATTTTTTCTTATTTTTTAACATATTTTGCTGATTTTTTCATTTTTTTTAAATTTTCTTTAAACCCTAGTTATTTTTTTTGTTTTGAATGATTGAATCCTCTTTTTTGTTGAATAACATGCTTACAATCTTAGATTAGCTTTAATTTTTTACTAGTTTGAAGTCATTTTCATATTTTTTACATTTTTTCACATTTTTTTGAAACCCTAGTTTTTATTTTTTATTTTTAAATCCAATTTTTTTGTTATGAAAATGTTTAGATTTAGAATCTAGTGATAGATTTTTAGTAATTTAAACTTAAAGTAATCTCTTTTGATTTAATCTAATTTAGTTTGTTTTTAAATTTTCTATCAAAAACTAACAAGTTGCGCTATGACTTTCACTTTGTGTAGGTTAATAATTAATTGATAATGGCTTCTAAACCCACTTCTGCCTCAGGCTCTGCCCCATCCGTGCCTGCAGACTTTGTAGGTAAACGTCCTCCAGGAGCTAGAGATCCTGTTTGGAAGTATGCTTATCTAGGACCCATACTTGGCACAATATATTGCATTCCATGTAAAAAAGTATATTGTGGGGGCATCAATCGCCTCAAGTACCACCTTGCAAGCATCCCTCAACGTGATGCTAAGGAATGTCCTCATACAACAGAAGAAATAAAAAGACAAATAAAACTAGATTGGGTCACACCAATTGTAGAGGATGCGAGGAGAATCACTAAATATATCTACAATCACCCTTGGGTTCTTCGTTTCATGAGGGAGCACACCCATGGGAAAGAATTGGTGAGGCCAGGTGTCACAAGGTTTGCAACGATCTTCTTAATGTTGCAAGCATTCTTGGTTCTTTGACGGCTTTAAAACAAATGTTTGTGAGTAAATCATGGGATGACTCAACCTATTCAAAGAAGCCGGATGGAGATAACGTGTCAAGAATTGTGTTTGATGCTGAATTTGCAAAAAAGGCTGCAGAGATTGTGAAGGTAACTTCAATTTCAAAACTTTGAATTTGAATTCAAATTGAATAAATTTTTTGATGTCTTTCATTGTAAATTTGAAACTCTAATCTTTTTGCATTTTTATATTGTAATTTGTAGCTTTCAGAGCCCTTGGTTAGAGTGCTCGGCTTGGTGGATGGGGATAAAATCCCAATGGGATATCTTTATGAGGCCATGGATAGGGCTAAGGAGGCTATAAAAAATTATTATAAAGGGGACAGCCTTAAATTTGATCCCATTTGGGAGATTATTGACAGGAGGTGGAACCATCAACTCCACCAACCCTCCATGTAGCAGGCTACTTCTTGAACCCTCATTTCTTCCATTCAAGCACCTACTCAGATCCTACTGGAGAGGTTATGGAGGGACTCATGAAGTGCATTCAGAGAATGTCACCTGACCTTGATGCAGGAGACCTTGTTGTTAATGAAATCCAAAGTTATAGAGAAAAAAGGGGTGAACTCTTCTCTTTAGAGCTAGCAAAGAGAGCAATACACAATCAACCACCAGGTATAAATTTTGAAATTTACAAGTTACAAATATTGATAATTTGATAAAATATGTTTTCAAATTTCAACTTTTGAGTTTTGACTTTCCTTTTTAAGTTTCTAGGTTCTCTTCTAACTCTTAATTTGTTTTTTGTAGATGTTTGGTGGTCAAATTGGGGTGGAAATACCCCACATCTCCAGCAATTTTCCCTCCGTGTCTTACGCAGCCTTGTAGCTTTTCCAATTGTGAGCACAATTGGAGCTTGTTTGAGGCCATGCACACAAAGAAAAGGAACAAACTAGCTCAGAAATGCTTGAATGACCTTGTGTATGTGCAATATAATCTTCGGCTACGCAAAAAAAAAAGTTAAGGAGATATCAGATGATCCAATTGATTTGGATGAGATAGATCCATCCAATGATTGGATAGGTCAAGATGAGCAACCTCCATTGTTTTCTGACAATGAGAATTATTACTTTGAGAGACAAGCAATGGAGGACGAGGGTGGATTTGCATTCTCATTGGATGACATTGAGGATGATCCTGAGGAGGAGTCATTGGCAGTGCCAGAGCCACTAGTAGTAGCCTTTGCATCCAGGATGGAGGTTGAGGAGCCACAACAAATGCCTACAACTACAGCCTCTCCTATAGTGAGAACACTAAGAAATACTAGACATGGGAAGAGGAAGATGTGAATTTGTAAAAGCTGAAATATATTAATGTTGTATTTACTTTTAGTTTTACAAAAACAATTTGCTATTTTCATTTTGTTTCAAACTATTAGTATACTATCAGTGTATTGAGCATTCCACATGGGGATGTGATTTTGTATATAATTTTCTTTCAAATCAATCAAATATAACTAGACTCAGCTTGTTTCTTCTATGTACTCATTTTATTGACTCATTGGATGCATCTTATCATTGAATTTTGCAAAAAAAATGTGATTTTAATGAAGTTTAAGCAATTTTTTAAGTTGCCGAGTTTTTTGCCAAGTTTTTTCTGAACTTTTGCTGAGTTTTTTTCGTACCGTATTTTTCGGGCTTGGCGATTTTTTGCATTTGGCGAGTTTTGCAACTATGATTTTTTATAATAGAATATGATTGCAGAACTTAGAGTAAATGATTGTTTTAATTTTAATCCGATGACGTTATTTATTAAAATGTTTGATTATGGAATATAATTGTAAAACTTAGAGTAGATGATTGGTTTTTTTTTAATACTTCAATGTTGTGAAATGAATTTGGTGTATTTGATTGAATAAATGCAAGTAACGAAAAATGTGGTTGAATAGGTTTAGGAAACCCTAACATTAGATATTGAGTTGCCTGGAATGCTTTTTATATCATGTTTCTTTCATTCTGAATGTTGGGCAAATGGGGTTAATTTTCTAGTAATTCTTCCAGAGGAGTTCTCGAGGATGGGATGTTTTTTGTAGTGGTTCAATTTTTGAATTTCCTTGGGGATTATGTAGATTCGTATTATGTGGTTGTACCCAGTTTTCATGAACGGGGATGATTTTTGCCTCCTTGGGAATAGGAGAGGGTTATGTGGTTTGTACCTCCTTTGGAAGGAGTGGGTTTTGTATTTTGGTTTCCTCTGGTGTTTGGAGAGGGTTTTGACCTTGTTGCCTTTAATGTTTGGAGTGAGTTTCCTTGATGTGTTACCTCCTCGGATTGGATAGGTCGTATTATCTAGTTACCTATTGTGGTTTTGTATTGTGTGTGTTGTAGATAGGAGAGTGGCTCTTCGTGGGGGTCCGACACACAAAGGGGCGCTAAGGTAACTCACCTAGGGTTTAACCAAGTGATAATCTAAAAGAATTAATGGGGATCTTTCACACTAATAAAGATAAGGAATGCCTCTCTCATTAAGCAAGTAAATGATAAGGCTCGAGATGAGATGGGATGCATAGTTTTGCATGAGGGTCCGCCGGCTGGTAAAGGCAAGCCAGGGTAACCCAAGATGGGGGTCCGGTAGCCTAGGAAGGTTGAGCCAGGGTAACTCATGGCAATTTATGTATGACACTCTTCCTATGTCAACAGTTAGTCAGTTATTGTATGATGTACATGATCATTGTTCTCTGGAAGCATTGTAACCTTTGTGTTAAGTGACTTTGTACTTGTATCCTTTTCAGTTCAGTTATGTTTTAGCCCGTGTCTAGAGGTAGATGGCCTTGTGTAGGAATTCCTAGTTACTATCTCCTAGCACGGGGGGTGAGCCTTTGGGTATCACATGGTTGGGTGGAACATGCACCTTAATCTGTTGGGTTGGCTTCTTGTTCATGTGGATGAGATTTCCAGTTGGAGAGCTCGTGAGATCCAGTTTCTTTCCTTGTTTAATTCATCTAGTTGATCTTGTATTTTACTACCCCTCATTTGTTATCGAGGTGGAATTTGTAATATGTAATCATGCTTATTGGATTTACCTCATTCGAGGAATGAGAGTTGTAACCATGTTGTAAATTATATTATTGGAATCAAGTGGTATCTCTTATCCTTGGATGTAAATTTATATTGAATGGAATGTATGTGAACTTTAATTGTTAAGGAATTTTATAGTATGGTTTTAATTCATGATTCTTGTTTGGGTTTAAGTAAATCAATCTCGTAACCTTAGGGGATTGGTTGGTAATGGTTAGTGAACTTGCATGTTAATTGTTCTTAATCATTATTCAAAAAAAAATTAGTTCGTTTGTTTAGTAAATTGCAACTTCCCCTAGGGTTGCATGGCGGGGCATTACAGTATATGAATATTTTCTGTATATAATAATGTTTTCTACATCTAATTTGACATATGTAGTTTTTTGCACATACAGGAAATAAAATTAATGGCAACAATAGTCAACAATTCCTTATGGATAACAACATAAACTCGATAACATTTACTATTTTATCGCGTATCAAAAATGAAACAATATAGCCAAAACTAAAGAACAACAGTTAACAATGCCTTATGGAAAACAACATAGACTATTATATTGCATTGCAACCATTTCCACAGAATGGAAGCCATAAATGAAACAATATTAAATTTTTGTGTGTAGATATGCATGTATGTCAAAGTAGATGTAAACAATGTACATACATAATCTTTCTGATGTTTATTCTTTTGGGAAAATAGTTGTTATTCGTTTAAGCCTCGACATGGAATTGTTGCAATGATAAACTGTATATTAAGTGTTATATGGAACATTGAAGCCTTTTTTAAATTATTTCTTTTTCCTTGTGCTGTTAATTTCTCTAGAAAAAAAATTGAAACATAAAAAAAATTGAAACAAAAATTTTCAAATAATAAACTATATATTAAGTGTTATATGAATCATTGAACCCTTTTTTTATTATTCCTTTACAGTCATATTGTTAATGTGTCTACAAAAAAAATGAAAGATAATGTTGTGTTTTGAAGATCTTGATGGTTGTCATTTTATTGGTGTTCTATATTTCTTGTGTGTGTTTTGGCTAGGGTACTTATTATCATTTTTTACTTTAATTGAAAATTTGGCCCTCATGTTGTTGTGGCATAGAGCTTGTAGTTAGCCAAAGGTATTGTAGCTCTTAGCTTTTAAAAGAGCAGCCCCAACAATGTCGGTGCACTCTGGCTCTCCCCAGGCTGCTGAACAATCCTTAGGCACTAGTCTCGTAAGTTTGTTCCTTGTTTCCTTTTTTCCGCTAAGAATTATATTGACTCTTTTCCATGTGCATCCAATGAACTATGAATATGCTTCATTTGAATTAACAATCCTTGTAATATATATTCTAACTAATTTATATTCGATCTCTTTATGTTTCCTTTTCCTTTTGATTTGTTAGCCATTTGGGAGAGGCCTATGTGTTAGAAAAAAAAGGGTTGCAGTTTTCAAATGTGTCAACATTTCTATATGCTTCCTTGTTTATCTTTAGTGAAAAATATAATATTTTTTATTTCTTGCTCAACCTTTCCCTCCTTTCATATTCATTTATTGTATGCAATTTTGAATTTTCTTTGATCCTGTCACCATCATGTATAACTATCTATGTGTCTGCATATCAGATACAAATAATTGATTTATTTTTTGCTGCCTCTTTCCCTTTCTTTTGCTTCTAGAGCTATCTCGCAGCCTTGAATATCTCATTGCTTTGGCTTGTTTAATTAAAACTACCTTGTAGGATTAGAATGTATGTCCAGCCATGATAGCACATGTGATACAATCTATTGATGCTATCCCATCTCTGGTTCTCTAGCTAATGTCTTTTCAAAAAATAGGAGGTGGTCAAAGCCAAGTTGAGCGCTACAAAGTTTTACTCTCAGATAGAACCCACATGCAAATAGGCACATTTCATGCAAAATACAATGACCTTGTGTTTACAGGACATTGAAAATAGGTTCCATCTTGTGATTGATAAACTATCTATGTAGGAAGCTATGGGAATCAAGGTTGGCTATTGTTTTGCACTACTTGCACTTGTAGTTGTATGCTTTCTTCTTTATGGGGACCACCTTTTTTAATATTTGTTCATCGTTTAGTTCTAGGGAAATTTGCATATTGTCCTTAGATGTCAAAATGTCAGATTTTCTGTTAATTGGAAAACCTAGATATCTATTTAGAGATCAAGAAGAACAAATAGTGGGATCTGAGTTTCCTTCCCATCCAAATGAGCCTCAAAATTTTGGATTCATGCATTCCCAATACAACATAGTGCTACTTCAAATATCAATCCCGTTAAAGGCCTAAATATTTACCAAACCAAATGGACAATAAAAGGTCAAGGAACAATTAAAAGGGATATGAACCATTATAATAAACAAGGATGTGAGGGCCAAGTATTGAACTTTAACATTATTGATAGTGAGGGAACAAAAATATGAATCACTTGCTTTAATGACATTGCAAAATTGCATTATGATAGGGTTCAGGTGGGCCACACTTATTGTGTGTCAAAAGGCTCTGCCAAACAAGTGGATAAGAAATTTCATAAGTTGAACAACCACATGGAAATTATTTTGGATCAAAACTTGATATTGAAAGGTTATGATCATGATGCCTTTGTGATGGAAAAAGTATTTAAATCCATCCCAATAATTGAAATTACAAACTGTAGCAATAACACTTTGATTGATATTATTTAGGTTGTGGTGTATGTAGGAAAGGTATCAACTATTCAAAGAAAGGATCAGTCTGAAATAATTTGTAGAACTATCAAACTTAATGATTTGTAATCCTCTTGCATTGACATTAATTTGTGGGGCCCGAATTGGGAAGAAAAGGGTGATGAGCTGGAAAGGTTGTATATTCCTAGTTCGGTTGTTATACTTGTTGTTAAAAATGGTCATTTTGGATATTTCAATGGATCTGTTGTGAATACATCCATAGGGACTAATCTATACATAAATCCGGACATTCCAGAAGTAGAACCCTTGATCCAATGAGGACATGTTGAGCCACCTACCATTGAGCCCTCCTGGACAATGCCTCAAAAGGTTACTTTGGCCAATGGCAGAGTCACTATTGGATATATCTTGGATCATTGTCTTGGCTTGCCAAAAACTTTGCAGTCTACTGTGAAGGAAACAATGAAATATATTAAGACTAATGCATTTTGTTATGCTACATGTCCCTTGCAGGCCAATGGCAAACAATGCAAGAAAAAGTGTGAAGAGTTTTCCAATAATATGTGGTACTACCCTAAATTCCAGACAAACATAGATAATTGTGACTTTCGATATTTGTTGTAGCTAATGATGGAAGACCACACAAGCAAGATTTGGGCTACTATTTTTGATGAGGATACAACAAGCTTATTGCAGATGTCAGCAAAAGAGCTTTATATTTTGCAAAATGAATCTTTTGCTGTAATGACTATTGAGTCAGTTATCAATGGTGTCACCTACACTTTTTTTTTTCACTGTTCTTATTAAAACTCACACCTATAATTCACAAACAAGGCTTAAAAAAACAATAGTCAAAGTTGCAAGAATTAACTTTGAAGCTGAGTGCAAGTTGTTGCTCTCAGATTTTTCTACAATATCCCCTACCGGGAAAGACTCTCTAGAGATAATAGTGGTACTCCCTTGAATTCTAGACAACCATGCCTAATTGTGATTTTGGATATTTGTTATAGTTTTCATTGACTAGACACCTATTTCCTTTTGTTGTTTTTCGACTGCTCACCACATTAGAAGACCTTTCCTTTCTACTCATGTTGCTTTGTTGCTCGTAGAATTGGTTATGTATTAAGACAATGGACTATAACTTATAATGTTTAACAAAAAAATATACACTTCTTTTCTTTTTTCTTGTTTATGTCGCTTATAGTTTTGTTTCACTTTCAATGTATGTTCCTCATTTTATTTTATGTTATTTGGGTATATAGTTAAGTTTCCCTATTGAACACATGTATTAGTATTTACATATGTTCTTATAGATACTTGTGAACATGTTTGTATGCATTTATACATTTACGTATGCATATACATAAATAAATATGCATGCAATTGAATTTTTTGAGTGCATACAAAATTTTGATACATATGTCTAGATATATGTGTCTGTAATGCATTTGTATGTGTATATACATGCAGATTTGAATGTTTATATGTATGAATGAGTCATCTTTAATATCAATATAGTTATTTGCTTCTTGTTTATTTTGATTGCCACATACTCTTATCTCTCCACAATTGGTGTTAACTATAATGTTGGCTCTGTCGAATCCATGGCTATTAAATGTGGTCCTGCCTCTACATTCATAAAGCCACATCACATATGGTTATCTTTAATTTTATTAGAGTTGCATAAAACTTTATTTTTATTATAATATTTCTTATGTAATATTCAATGATAGCTATCCTCTATGGCCTACCCAATACTTTTGTGATTTTTCTTGAGTCCAACTTATTAAAATCTACTGTTGAACAAGATTAAAATGCATAATGTAATCAAAGTTTTGTCATTTGATTTCTTTGTTTTTAATCTTGTTTTGTTGTCTCAGTGTATAATATTCTCATATATGTGCTTTCTAATCTACTATTGCTTCTTAAATGTTTTCTCTACTACTTTTCCATGTCCACTCATAAAGTCATGTTGCATGTGGATATCATATAGTTCTTGGCTATAATATTTGTTTCCTTGAACCCATACTTATTTCAATATCAAGACTATGTTTTTAATCTTTTAATGTTGGTTGAATGTTGAATATATTGGTCCTGGCTCTCCATACATAAAGCCATGTAACATATATACGTATCTAAATAAACATGCACACAACACACATATATATCTACATTTATACTTGTTGATACATGTAATTACATTTAAACTTATACATATATATTCTGACATGCATTGACAAGTATAGGTGTGGATATCTACATATGTTGTGGAACTCAATCTATAGCCTAGCACTGAATAATGCCTTACTGAAAATAACATAAAATACTAAATTACTTTGGTATGTTTTAAATGCAAGCTATTATTGGAACCATCACCAATACATGAAACCCATACATGAAACAATGTTGTCATGACAAGCTATGTCAAGTGATGTTTATTTCCTCTACTCAGGCAACATACACATATATCTATATTTAAACATATCTATATTTCTTCTTATATGTATTGAAAAGTTTAGGTGTGGATATGTGTGTATGTTTTTTGCAAAAAAACTTGTCACAGTGGTGGCTTACAATCTTGATAGTATTTGAAGCTACACAACAACAGTCAACAATGCCTTATGGAAAATAACATAAACTATTTAATTTCTTTGGTAATTTTAGAATGCTAATTATTATTGTGGCCATTGGCAATATATGTAAAGAATATATGAAACAATGTTGCCATCAAACTATTTTATTTCTTTGCAACCATTGCCACTATATGGAAACCATAAATGAAATAATATTTAGCTGATAGGCTATGTGTGTGAACTTTTTAAGGAACTTTCATCAGCCTTCCGATTTTCAAAGCTATTGAAGAGCAATAAACAATGCATATATATTTGCATCTACCTCTAGATACATATATATTGGTGTACATTTTTTTTCCCAACTACATATTTATCTATTGCATGCATTGGGTGCATATATAGGAATCTATTGCTTGGAAATATATATCCACAAAAAAGTATGTGTTTCTTTTGCTGTGTTTCTTTTTCCTTTTCCTATGTGCAGATATGTATGTATGTGAAATTAGATGTAGATAACATTCATATATACTCCTCCCCATGTTTTTTTTTTTCTTTAATTTTATTTATTTTTTAATAAAAGGGGGTAAAAACTTTATTGAACTTCAGAAAAGATCAGTACATCAAAGCCCAGGGAAAAACTCGAAGGAACCAGAAAGAACAAACAAGATAGACCAAGAGACATAATCAACTAGTACCATCTCCATCCTCAGCAAGAACCCTCTCCAACATTATTAAAACTAGAGTTTTAAGTAATGTCTCCCAAGCCAATATTACAAACAAGAAGCTAAAGAAGCTTACTCTTAAGAAAAATAAGTGTGTGCATTTTGAGATTGCCAACATACTCTTTAGTATATTTTCACTCCTCCTAGTGTTATCCCATCTAAAGTTTAGTTTTCTTTGCCAAAGATATCACAAGAACTGATCGAGCAGGTTCTATTTCGAGATCTAGCAGCCTGGAATCTTAGAAGATTTCTTAAACTATACTCATCATCTATTAGTATTATCAATGTGATTTAAATACCATGCCAATCACTTAAGAAAATTGTTGTAGGCTAAAGCATACACATCAAATATTTCTAATCTAGCATTCCATGAAGACCATACAGTTCATGAAATAGAAGATCGATATGTAAACAAAGAATTTACCGTATTTGTAATTTGCACAAGTTGTAAATACAAGAAAAGTATAACCTGTCATAAAAGTGATCAAGGACTTTTCCTCAAACATGGGGTTTTCCTCAAATATATATTTGCATTTCTGAAGATCAAGGGCCTCTTCATCTTTTCTTTGACCTCATCCAGTTTCCTCGAGAATGATCGAAAATATTATTGCGTGAAATCCAATAGCCCCACAGTTCATCATGCGGGATTTTGCGAGCACAAAAAATTCCACCACGGCGTCATTTCCTTGTCATTATATATTTTGCAGCTGAGCTTTAAAATTTGTCATTATATATTCTGCAGTGTCCCCAATCTTCAATCTTCCATCCATCCAAATGCTCAGAAGCCCATTTGGCTAGACAATCAGCATTCCTATTACACTCCCTTGGAATATGGACAAAAGACACCATCTCCATCAAAGTGCCAATCTACAGAATCTGTTGCACCATCACCGCCAACTGCCAACTAACGCCAGACACCTTCTATTCGTTAAGAAAATTAATTAGAACCTAAGAGTCTGATTCACAAATAACCCAATGCCACCCCAAAGTGTAGGCCCTTTCCAAAGTGTAAAGGATTGCCAATCCTTCCATAAGGTTGATAGTCTACAAACCTTTATGGATAGAAAAGAGGAAGACCACCGAACCAGAAGAGTCCCTGCCAACCCCACCAACTCCTGCAGGTCCAGGATTTCCCCCAGAAGAACCATCAGTATTAACCTTCAAAGTGCCATCTTGAGGGGGCTGCCAGTTCCCCAATCTATGAACATGTTGACTCACATGCCTTCCTCTCTTACAACAAGCAGAGGATGAAGATAACCCATGGATTCCTAGTCTAGTCACCATCTCCGCATCCCTTTTCTCTAACAGCAACACCACCTCGCCCTTGGCTTCAATTGTCTCATGAATCATACCTAGGATTTTCAACCACACCTGTTGAACACACAAGTTTTCCCCTCTAAAAATCCTCCTATTCCTTTCCAACCATACTTGCCATACTAGGAAAATAGGCCCAACATGCCAAGCATCCTGCAAAAAGGGAGCTAACGAGGGAGGTCTTCCCAAGATAGTCCAAAAATCCACCAAGGAGGAGGCATGAACACAGGGGCTATTCCAAACCCCCCACCAAAAATGCCAGAGCTGCAAAGTAAAAGGACATCGAAAAAACAAATGAGAAGAATCCTCCTCACCTCCCCCACAAAGAGCACACCTAGAGGGGCCCTGAAACCCATGCTTTTGAATATTATCCCAAGTCAGACACCCGTTCCAAGCCAAAGTCCAAATGAAGCAATTACACTTCGGCCAAGAAAACTTATTCCACACCTTCTTCCACCAAGGAACTTCCACCCCCTCGATCCTTTGAGAGAGCAACCTTAGGTAACCGGAAGCAACATTATAAGTACCCTTCAGGTTAGGAGACCACAAAAGAATATCCTTGTCCATAAGGGAATTGCACTATCTACTAGAAAGAATATTAAGAAGCACCGCACACTCCTCTTCCATACCCACCACAGGCCACTCATTGGGGCTCTTCCACCTAGCTCTCCTAAGCTTCCCATGAATAGAAAACAACTTAAAATCACTAACCCTTGACCAGCCAGCATCACAGAATCTCTGACACAAGGTCGATAGATTAGGGAACTGAGAGATAATAGGGGGTAGCCATCCCAGGAATCATACCAAAACTAAACCTCCGTCCCACATTTGCATATCCAAAATAATCCATCCTTGACAAGCACAGCTCCTTTCTTAAGAGTAGTCCAAATTGTCAAGCCCTTTCCCACCAAAGGGTAACGAGGGAGATCTTGCCAAGGGATATCTTGGAAATACTTATGGGATATAATCCTAGCCCAAATCCGATCCTACTCAATGCACCACCTCCAATAAATTTTAGCTGCCAAAGTTGTACCTGCCAGCGAGGACTGCCTTAGCCCCAAACCACCAAACTGCTTAGGGCAGCACACAGTATCCCAGTTAACAAGACTCCATTTAGAATACAACAAGTTACTAGACCATAAGAACTATCTTGCAAGAGAGTCTAGCTCCCTCACAAAACCCACTGGGGCCACTTGTATCATACACCGATAGATGGGGATAGCCTGAACCACAGATTTAAGTAGTTGAACAGGACCCGCAAATGACAACCAACGATTGGTCCAATGAGTAACTTTTGCATGAAACTTATCCAGGATAGGCTGCCACGAATCTCTTGGTAGCCTACCCACAGAGATAGGGATCCCAAGGTAAGTCAAAGGCAAAGCCCCGATTTTAAATTGAAGAGTATGAGCAATTCTCCTTTGAATGAGATCCGGAGAGTTGAAGAAGAAAATGGAAGACTTATCTTCATTGATTAATTGCCACGAAGCCACATGATAAATATCCAGAATCTTGCAAAGATTCATAGCTTCCCGAATAGTGGCCATCCCCATCAAAGTTGTATCATCCACAAACTGCAAATGAGTCTGCGAGGGTAAATCACCTCCCCAGTGCCACCCCTAAATGAGGCCCAACTCCACATGTCTTCTCAATAAGCAGCCCAAACCTTCAACAAGTAAGAGAAACAAGTAAGGAGAGAGAGGATCCCCTTGCCTCAATCCCCAAGAAGCACCAAGAAGCTCAGACTGTTCCCCATTAATTAAAACAGAGAAAGAGACCAACGTGATACAACTCATAACCCATTGAATCCATTCTTCACCAAAACCAAAAGCCCCTAGAACCTTCTAGAGGAAGGACCACCTAACTCAATCATACGCTTTAGCCATATCAAGCTTGATAAACATAGCCTTTTCTTTGGAGGTGGCCATAGAGTGAATGGACTCCGCTGCAATAACAACTCCATCTAGAATCTACCTACCTTCCACAAAACCACTCTGCTCCTCAGAAATGAGCATCAAAATCCACTTTTTCAGCCTTTCAACAATTAGTTTGGAAATAATCTTATAAACAACATTACAAAGAGAGATGGGTCGAAAGTGGCTTAACCTATCTACCCCCTCATACTTGGGAATGAGAGCAAGGAGGGTAGAATTGAGAGCCTTTAACATTTGTTTATTCCTCTGAGATTCATGGACCACGGCCAATAAATCCATCTTGAAAAATCTCCCATAACTCTTGAAAGAACTCAATCGGGAAACCATCAGGGCCAGGGGCTTTCCCATTCTTCATCTGAAACACAATCCCCTCCAACTCCTCTAGAGAAATCTCCCCCATAAGATGATCCATCATTTCCCTCGAAACTAAGGAAGGGATACAAGAAAGGACTTGAGCTTCTTCCATAGAGCCATCTGGCATATCCTCCCTGAATAGGGAAGTGAAATACTTAACATATTCATTAGAAATATCCTGAAATGAGGAGAGAGTATCTCCCTTATCATTGACCAAAATAGGCATAGAGTTACCATGATGCCTAGCCTTCACGGAATTGAAGAAGAAAGCAGAGTTTCTATCTCCCTCTTGGAGCCACTCAACACGAGCTTTTTGTTTCCAGTAGACTTCCTCCCTCAACTCCCACTCCTCCAAAGCTTTCAAGGCCCTTGAATCCTCTTGCAACAAATTCTCAGTCACCCCATTCTCCCTAATTATCCTTGTAATACCATCCAACTCAGCTTGTTCAGTAGACTTCACATGGAAAATGTTTCCAAAGCAAAGTCGGTTCCACCGCTTAAGCTGATACTTAACAAATTGAAGAAGCTTAAAAAAGACATACATAGTTGTGCCATAGGCAGGTCTACCATACCTCCACCACTGAGCAACATAGCCATGAAGATCAGGATCACATAACCACATAAGCTGAAACTTGAAAGAGGGATTCTGAGGCATTCGAGTAGAGAGGATAGAAAGATTTATAGGCCAATGATCTGAACCCCTGTAGTCCAAAATCTCTGAGCTAGAAGACCACATACCGCCAACCCAAAAGTAGGAGACCATGAATCGATCCAGGCGTTCTGCAATGCAATCATCACCAACCCTCTGATTATTCCAAGTGGACTGTCCATTGCTAGGCTTGACATCAACAAGATTCAATGCAGAAATATTGTCCTAAAATAGCAACGCAGAGGGTTCAAGCCTCACAGTACCACCTCGTTTCTCTGCAAGCTTAGTAATAGCATTGAAATCACCCCCAATGATCCAAGGGTGGTAAGGGGCCATGCTACAGATGACTCGAATATAGGACCACATGAGATGCTTACCCTAAAGCTCCATAGGTGCATACACATTGGAAAAAAGAACAAATTCCCCTATCTCAAAACAAGAAGCAACCATGGACAAAGAGGACTTAAAAGACACCCACCATTGGGGGAAAATATTCCTAGGGTTCCATAAGCAAGCCACACCCCTAGAAGACCCCTGAGAACCAACACACTGGCATTCACCATTCTTCCAAAGCTTGGGCCGTATCAACAGAAAGCTTAGTTTCCTGAAGAAAGAGGACATTAGGAGAATGAAACCTAACCAAATCCCGAACAGCTTTTTGTCGAGGGCCACTGTTCAAGCCCCTAACATTCCATGAAAGAACAATCATTTCAAGGGGCTCGAGAAGTGAGAATCTAGAGTCTTGACTGACCCTGACTCCACCAAAGTCTCCCCTATCATTTTAATCTTTGAAAAAATCTTTCTTCCTACCAAGCTTAGATACCTTCTCCACCCCCCCTTTCTTAAGATCTTTTTGCAAAATACCCAACTAATGAGATGATTTACTGTTCTTACCCACCTCCATGCTTGTTCTCCATGAGGAATGAGATGAAACCTCTCCATCCTTGAAAACATCAAAAGCATGACCTGACTCCTCCTGAGCCCCCATTTGCAAATTTGTTTCCAAATTCAAAGACCCATCAACCTGCAGAGGAAGGGGAAACCTTGAACTGAGCCCCTCCTGCCTAGAACCTCCCCCATCCTCCTCTAAAGAAGGTAAGTCTGAGCTCTCTACCTGTTGGGTAACCTGCATAGCCTCATCATGAGGCTCCTACTGATCAGGACCAAAATTCTCCTAATCCAAATTTAACAATCCTGGATTCACCTCTTGCAAGCTAAGATCATCCAACACCTCAAATTTGTTAAAAGTGTCATCATCTTGCCTCTCCTTCAAAGTCCCTTTTTGCCCCTTATTTCTATTCCAAGGTCTGACAGGAGTAAACCCATCATCCCTGACATCACCACCCAGAATAGGGTCCTTGCCCTTATCAGCTTTAGCTGGATTACGAGGAGGTTGAGAAGATTGAGCCTCCACAGGTTTGGCCTTTGGACATCTACGATGTAAGTATCCATATTCATGGCAGAGCCAACATCGAAATGGTAGGGTCTCATAGTCAAGCTGCTGAACCCAAGTGTAAGATCCTACACACACTTCTATAGAATCTGGCAAAGGCTTGCTTAAGTCAATTTCTACAAAAAACTGGGCAAAAGTCATTACCCTTTTGAACTGTGTTTGTTGCGAAGCAGCAACAGGTCTACCAAGCATCAAGGCCAGTAAATGCAAAACATCATCGCGCCAGTATTCGACCAGGAGCCTCGGCAAATGAACCCAAACTGGAACTCTACTTGGAAGCTCCTCAGCCTGATTGAAGCCTGAATGCCATAGCTTAATAAACAAGCTCACCTAGTTGTAAAAGTACAGGCCCCCTTCAAAAACCTTGATCCTATCTGCTAGGCAATCAAAAGTGACCATAAAATAGTTATTTGCCAAGAGCCGAATTTCCATCTCCCCCACTGGCATCCATGTCCTATGAGCCTAAGATTCCAAAAATTGTAACGAGATTCTAAAACCCAAGAACTTGCAGTACAAAGAATGTCTTGAGTAGTAATCGATATCCTCCACTAGCATCTCCATCGGAATCACTAAATTCGGCCTCTCTTTTCACCTTTCCAGGCACCCGTTAATCTTTGAAATCTGAGACCCCCTTGATGAGCCCATTTCAATCTTCTCTGGATCCAAAGAAAATAATTTATTATCAAAAGATTTGGTACCTTGTGGCAAGGGATTCGACCCACACGCTACTCGGAAATCCATCATGGGGCAGGCCCCAGATGGTTCCCCTTATGACAATGATGAAGACAAGGCCCAAGAAAGGCACGCAGGCCCCTTACCAAAAAACAACGGTTTCAGCCCACCAAAAACACCAAAACCCCTAATCACTACCCATGTTCCAAGAGTACCCCTATTGGGGCAGCGAGCAAAACACAGACACAAGCGAAACCACACCCACGCCACTCCCAAGCTCACCTATCAAACAACCATACAACAAGACAGTCCCAAAACTAGCACCCAAACACCACTCCACATGCCCAACAACCACCAAAAGCCAGGAAAAAGTCCCACACCCACCACACAGACCAGATCAAAGACCAAAACACTACCCGCGGGTTAAAACAGAGAACAAAAATAGCTCTCCACATGCCTGCAGTGAAAAGGAAGGGAAAATCCCACCGAAGATCCTCCCCATGTTTATTGTTTTGGGAAGATAGTTGCTATTTTTTTTGTCCTCAAAAAGGAGTTCTTACAATAATAGGGTTTATATTAAGCCTAGTAAGAAACATTGATTTCACTATTCATCATAGTGGTGAAAATGTATTTTCTTGCACAAGGGTTTGGTGAGAGCCTATGAGGCTCCATGACCCAATATGGTAGGGTGGAGAGCAGGCCTTCTTTGTTGTGTTCCATTTTACTTTCCCTATGTGCAGATATATATGTTTATGAAGTTAAACATGGACAAGATTCATCCCTATGTGTACATACATAAATATGTGAAATTAGATGCAGACAAGTGATATTTCCATGCCAACATGTGCCAGGTGATATTGATCTCCTAGCCTATTCGAAGTGATGTTTGTTTCCTTTACTCCCATGGTGATTTCTCTATTGAAAAGTCCACCTATGGCTATATATCTATGTTGTCTACATATAAACTTTAGAAGCATATATACTTGTATAGATTTTTCTTTGTAAACGTATATGTGTACTCTTTTATTGCTTTCCAACCATTGCCACTACATGGAAACCATAAATCAAATTTTTAACCCTTTCGGCATTAGGCTCCTGGTTGGAAAAGGGTGGAGGAAGTTTTTTTAGTTTTTAATTAAAATTGTTTGGTGCACCGATAGAGAAGGCCAGCCTTTCCATTTTTTAAACCTTCCAGCATCCAGCTACTAGTCGGGAAAAATGTGGCAGATTTCTTGGTGCATGGATAGAGAAGGCCAGTGAAATTAAATGCTCATTGGCATCAACATTAATTGTTGTATGGTTTTCATGAAGCACTTGGCGATTGTTTTAATAACACCTACCATTTAAAACCTCAGAAAACATAGTGAATGCTTATGCAATTTTTGATAAGGAATTATTTGGTGTCATTCTCTAGCTTTCCCTGCTATTAGAGCTATGAGAAATAGGTGGTTGGAGGTTATTTTGTGTTTTTTGCATGGGGAAATGGTTACAAAAGCAATAAAAAAGTGTTGACTATGATAATTTTTTTCCCATTTTTTGCAGGACACAACGAACATTCATCCCTATGTGCAGATATGTATGTATGTGAAATCAGATGCAAAGAACATTCATGTATACTCCTTCCTATGATTATTCTTTTGATAAGATATTTTCTTTTTTTTTGTATGTCTATACTTAACCTTCTCCATAGAAATTAATTGCTACTTGGCATCACTTAGCCTTGTGTCCATTCATTTACATTTTTCATAACATCCGACAAAAGAATGAGTACATATGTTTCAATTGACACTTGCAGTTTTCCTATTTGAGACCAACATTGTGTATTTACTCAAATTGATTTTGTTAACTGAAACATGTGGTGCCTATTCTTGTCTAAAGTAATTGTCCCAAGCTCAGGATTTTCAAGTTCTTTATGTAGAAAAAAAGGGGGAAACAACATCCACAACATGTGTGAAATTAGATGTAGCCAACATTCAAATAAATATAGTACTACCTATTATGCATGCACGAATCACAACTACATGGAAACCATACAACAATTAATGTTGATGTCAACTGGAATTTAATTATTAAAAAAAGACTGACATCATGATTGATTACACTGGTGGGAAATGTATGTTAGCTTGCAACTATAATCAATGGCGATACCAATGTTTCATCTCACACTTGATATACATCCTGTGATTCTAAGAAATATCTATCTCAACCTCATCTATGCCCTACTATCTTAGCTTAATGGTATCATAAAAGGGTTATTAATGATGCCATGTGGATTTTTACATGTGGGAACTTGCTCTCTCTTAGTTGTTCCTATGCCTAGCTATTACATACCTTCTTTTTCTTATATGTAAACTGCATTCCATCAACTTACAGTCCATGTTCTTCCAAAACAACCAAGCAAGAACATACATTGTCCATTTTTGTGGTCAATAATCAATGTTCTATATAGCACTTAAAATAAAATTTATCATTCCAAGAATGTCTCAATAGAATAAACATAGGGATCAGTATGTGTCAATGGTGTTTGCATCTACTATGACATACACACATATCTGCACATAGGGGAAATACATTGGCCATCACTGCGAACAATGGTGGCATTAATGTTCCATATAACACTCAAAATATGGCTTATCATTCAAAGAATGTGTCATTATGTATCAATTTTGTGGCTTTGTACAGGATCATCATGGAAAAAACAGGCCCTTAAGTGGCAAAAAATTTAGAAAAATTAGAGTTAGGAAACTTGATGTAAAAATTTGAATAAGTTATCTATATTATTTCAAAAATATATAAGAATAGAATCTATAGAAAATTGAATGTAGTTTCTAAACTACTAGGTTTATTGAAAAAATAAAAAATCTATTTGGTGAAAATTTGAAATTTCAATGCAATAGTACTTAAATTTTAGGAAAAATTAAGAAGTAGGTGTTGTCCACACTAATCGCAATAAAATGATAATATTTTTTATAAGATTTTAGATATAAGTAGAGGACTCATTTACCAATGTGACTCATTTTTGGTAATTTTTTCCAAGTAAATAATTAATTATGAATTTTTATTACAACTTTTTAAAAATATAAAAAAATTGTATGCCTGACCACCTCAACTTGGTCAAAACTTCATGAAATTCATTCTTTTTTTTAATTCCGACAGTATGCAAAGCATAGAATGTCATGCATGTTTTAGATTCAAAAAATGTGATACCATTTGAAAGCTATAGATATTTTTCAATCAGCCTATCAATCTGGACTTTAGTCGTAATTCAAATAGAAAATGAATAATAATTATTTATTAAATTTAAAGTAAAGAATAATTTATATTGGTGGAAAGCTAAAAATCTCGTTTAAGAACCCTTTTCGTTTCATCAATTTTGGGTAAAAAAAAGTCGTTAGCCACATGGTCCATCATATCACTTACATATCACCACTTTTTGGTCCATCATGATCTTGCACATACCCGTGTTTACATCTTCTATGATATACATCCAAATTTGCACATGGAATTGTTCATCACTATGATCAGTGGTTGCATCAATGTTCCATATAACACTTAAAATATAGCTTAGCATTCCAAGAATGTCCCAACAAAATAAACATAGGGATCAATATGTATCAATGTTCTTTGCATCTACTATGAGATACATACATATATGCACATACAGGAAATCCAATTTCCATCACTCTAATCAATGGTGGCATCACCAAGACTTTTTTATTTCTTTAGCAACCATCCCCCCATGTAAAAAACACAAAACAAGTGATTCGTATTTTTTTCTTCTCACTCTCATTAATGTCAACGTTGAATACTTGGCCCTCACATCCTTCTTTACTGTAATGGTTCCTATCCCTTTTAGTTCTCACCTGAACATTTATTTCCCATTTGCTACCTATTGTTTACATGTAATTCCACATACCCACACATTATTTTTGTTTCTATATATATCCGAGCAACAGATTCCTACAAATGTATCCAAGGAATGCAATGCTAGTATATCTTCTTGCAAAACAAAATCTACACCAATATATAGATATCTGAACTTAAATGCACATTTTTAGTTATTATTTCTTTCAGCCTCCAAAAGAAGTCGTTAGAATGATAGGCTATATATTAAGTGTAATAAGGAACATTGATTTCACCATTGATCAAAGTGGTGGAAAATGTATGTTCTTGCTCGGGGGATTGGTGAGAGCCCATGAGGCTCCATGACCCAATATGGTATGGTGGAGAGTAAGCCTCATTTTGTTGTGTTTCATATTATATTTCCTAGGTGCAAATCTGTATGTTTTTGACATTAGATGCAAACAACATTCATATATTTTTAATCTTCCACCAATTTTTTTTATATGTGGACATGTGTGTATGTCAAATTTCTTACAATCAACATTCAAAGTGAACAACCTAGTTCAAATGAAGAACCTGGTTCAAGTAAAATGCATGCATAGATTTCAATTTTGAGCATATTCATGCTTACCTAAAATTATATCAGTATCTAAACAAGGTGGAACAAAGATTTCTTCACTTGAAATAGGTTCTTCAGTTGAACTAGGTTCTTTAGCAATACGCATAGATCCACCTTTCTCTTTTGCTAGATACTCTAGAATACATGCCAACAAATATAGTGCACTATGAATCAAAGAAGAGGATCACCTCCAACAATTGTGTTCATTTCCATTATCATGAAATGTTTCTATTCCTTATGGTAACTATAGTGCTTCTCTTTTCCCTCTTCATTTCCATACATGTACAATTTCCACCATTTCTAAATTTCCATCCTCATCATTTTTACATGCAAGATGTAATCGTAGACATACTGCATCATGCCTTGTGTACAAGGTATGCCTCCATCTTCTTTATTTGATCTCTTCTATTGCAGATGTATTACATATTTTTTGTTATAAATTATAAAACTATTTATATTTCAGAATTTAGATATTCGTTACCAATGAAAAATGTTCACGACACTAAACTTCACAATTTCCTTGTGTGTAACTATATCTAAGTCGAATCATTTTAGATTGAAAACATTCTCAAAGGTAACCACAGATCTCCACAATGCTAAATAGCTTTACAATTGCATGTTTGGCATAGTGTATGAGTTGCAACTACATTATATTTATATACAACCTATAAGGCTATATATCCTTTATTCCATCTCTTATTTCACAACTGCATCTCAATTTCTTCAAAATGTATAACATTGATTTCAACTCAAGAAAATTCTCACGTGCCGAAAAATTGCTTTCACCATTGATCAAAGTGGTGGACAATTTATGCTTTTGCTCAAGGGTTTGGTGAGATCCCATGAGGATCCATGACCCAATATGTTATGGTGGAGAGCAGACATTATTTTTTTGTGTTCATATTGTATTCCGTTGCATGCACAAGGTATGCCTATATTTTATTTATTTGATCCCTTCTATTATAGGTGCATTGCATATTATTTTTTATAAATTATGGAACTCTTTATATTTCCTAATTTAGATATTGTCTACCAATGAAACATGTTCATTGCACTAAACTTCACATTTTCCTTTCATTTTTGCAGAACATACTCAAGCCAAAAAAATTTGCTTCGTGGATGTTTTCACACCATTACAACTTCCATGAAGTCAACAGGGGTCCAAACATTTCTTTCACCATTGATCAAAGTGGTGGAAAATTTATGTTTTTGCTCAGGAGTTTGGTGGGAGCCCATTAGGCTCCATGACCCAATATGGTAGGGTGGAGAGCAGGCCTTCTTTTGTTGCATTCATATTGCATTCCATTGTGTACACTAGGTATACCTACATTTTATTTATTTGATCCCTTCTATTACAGGTGCATTGCATATTATTTGTTATAAATTATAGAACTCTTTATATTTCCTAATTTAGATAATGTCTACCAATGACACATGTTCATTGTACTAAACTTCACATTTTCCTTACATTTTGGCAGAACATACGCAAGCCAAAAGTTCCTTCTTTGTGGATGTTTTCACGCCATTAGATCTTCTATGAATTCAACTTTGCTGGAAGGCTTTCACCCAAGCTCTATCGACTACTCTAATTTTTGGTTTTCCGGAGTGTGAACTATTAAAACATTTCACCATTAAGGAATGCATTGATAACGGTTACACTTTCTATTATGATCCTAAAATTGTTGAGTTTTGAAATCACATAATGGGGATTTTGATGAAGTAATGTGTTATAAATGACCTTTGAGAATAATCATAGTCACTACAAAATTTGTCACAATGGTGAAATAAACAATTACATCCTAATAGGTTGTATAGTAACTGTAATAAGAAACATTCATTTCACCATTCATTAGAGTGATGGACGATGTATGTTCTTGCTCGGGGGTTTGGTGAGAACCCATAAGGCTCCATGACCCAATATGGTAGGGTGGAGAGCAGGGATCATTTTGTAGTGTTTCATTTTATATTTCATATGAGCAGATCTGTATGTTTCTCACATTAGATGTAGACAAGATTCATATGTTTGATAGGTAGTATATTAAGTGTAATATTAAACATTTATCTCAGCATTAATTACATTGAGACAACATGCTCTATTTTTTAATCTTTCACCAAAATTTTTATATGTAATCTCTCAAGGTATATTGTAATGCTCCTCCATGTTGTGTATCATTGTTGATGATACCTAAGTGTGTGCCTTGTTTAATTACCTCATTTAGATAGAAACCATCAAAATTAAATTCATGAAGATAATTTAATAGAAGTCTTTTATGATGGATGAATAAATTAAATAATTAATGTTAAAGTGATTGTTTGATTTTAATAAATTAAACTTTATGATGAGTTCTTTTAAAATTAATGTTATAATACAATGAAATTTTGAAGAAAGAAAATAAAATATTAAGGTGATTTTTAAATGAAAAATTATTTGGAAATTAAACATTTAAAAAATATTAATTAACAAATTATAGTTGAAATAAATTAAAATGATAAAACATGAAATAAAATATTGAAATTAGAAGGTTGCAATTATTAAACAACAATAAATAGAAAGAAATTAATGTGTCGATAATTAAGTTAGTTTTATTATAGAAAGGAGGCATGGCAGTCACCCAATCCATGCAGTTGCAAAATTAAATTTACTGGCTAAAAATAAAATAATAGCAAGGAATCTTCTTCTTTAGTTTGGAGGATTTTTGAAAAATAAAGGCCTTTTTAGGGGCTTTTCAGTAGGGGAGTTTTTGGGGGAAAACTGTTTCAAAAAGCTGGAAAATATTGGATTTGTGCATAGGCTCTGGGGATTAAGAGGGCTGGAAATGCTTTGGAATTGGGGGGTGGGGGTTTGGATAAAGAAATTGTTCAGGCCGTTGATAGAGATTGTTTGGAAAACCCAACTCTAACATTAACTCAGTGTAATCGACCGAAATATTCTAGGTTCCATTGCTTCTTAGCTTTGTTAAAACCCTATTTTATTTTGAAACAAAAAAATGGTAAATTAGTGGAATGTCTGAATACTGTGGCTTGGTTTACCTTTATTGACTGTGTGTGTCTTATTTTATCATTTCGCATGCCTTACCTCTCAACCACTTTCTCCTGAAATGTCTTCAAAGCATGCACCTCTTTTATTTTCCATGCCTGTAAGTTGTATTTGATATAGATTCATCTCATATCGATGCAACTCCATAAGTTCTAGATTATACCAGTTCAAGATTATATTCCATTCAATATCTTTCTTTTAAAGATTGTTCCATGCTTATCCTTTATAGGCAGCCACATGGGTACTCACTGCCATTATACTCTTTTACCTACTAGGTTTAGGCTGTGTCCTATCCTCCGTTCCCTATTCTTCCTTCCTTATTAGTGCCTAAGAGAGAGTAATTCCCTTTAGTTATGAACAAAGTATAAATTTATATAGCCTACTTGACTTTACTTTATGTGCCTGCTCCTTGCTTAGGTTGCACCCACCATCATTCTCAAAATTCTCTGATGATGCATATCATGTTTGCTGAGATCTTGGCTTTATCGTTTCCTTCCCTTTATTGTTCTAGATGGGGATTCATCTGATAAATAAATTTACTTGATAATCTTGTTAAGTAACCTCATCGGAATATGTCAGTGTGGGTTGTATTTTAATGCACCTATCTATTCATTAGCCAAAATGGTTGGAACGAATTCACTATTAAATCTATGGAAATTGTTACCTTTAATCTGAGTCACCTCTACCCTGTTGACTGCAAAATTCTACCTCTTTTAATCCATCACCCCTATAGTAAACTCCAGTAAATATATATACTCTAATCCTTTAAAACAATCCTTGCGAATCTAAAGATGGTTGTAAACAACAAATAATGTTTCCTAGATGTTTTAAAATTATGTTCTTTTAATATAAGTGAGTGTACCATGTGTGCCATGTTGATAGTATTATTAGATCTGTATGTAGTGTGTAGGGCACTTAATATGTAGTCTGCTCATTTTATGTTTGAAATCTGAAATAGTCATGTGCACATGTAAGGAGGTTAGTCTTAGTTTTATAATGCTTCATTGTAAAGTGCAATCTTTAAAATAAAGTAATCTATATTAAACTCTTTAAGTCTAAGGAAAGAAAGAGAAGTCTATGTGGTAGTCTTTAAGTTAAGATATCCCTTAAATAAAGTAAAGGGAGAATATTCTCTTATATTTTTTTAAGGAATCTTTTAAACCAAATTTAGTATGAATAGGTCCCCTTAGATTATCTCATGCAAATAAATATTTGTAAATAAATGTCTAGGGAAAAGTAAATAATATCCTAAGTAGGTAGGAATAGTATAAATAATTGTATATGATTCCTTTTAAGCTTATAATTCTTTTAAATTACTTTTAGGGTAAATTAAATATGTAAAATTTGTTTTTGGTTACTATAGAAAAAAAAAAAACAATTTGCTAGATTTGAATAACTTGTGATATAAAGAATGGAGGTTGGGTTGATTAAATTGTTTATGGAGTCCAATAAATATAGGTACTTTTTCTATGCTTTTATGCAGTTGGGTATTATGAACATCTTGTGAGTAAATATTTAAATATAAATATAGAGAAATATATAAGTTCATATATGTGATGTCTTTATGCTTGTGGTCTTGTTACCTTATATGATTGAAAATTAACTAATAACTAGAAGAACATTAGGTATTAAGATTTGGATGTAATCAATCTAGATTTAATAAAGATCTGTATTTCACGAAAAGTGGAATGTTGATGTCTTTGGTCTATTATGTACTCATTGAGTGATTTGTTTAAGTTTTGAAGGATCGTGAATGAAGAATTGTTTGGGATTGTTTTGGGTATTGTAAAATCTTTGTGTAAGTGAACATTAGGGTATCTTCCAGAGGCTAGGGTGAAATGTTCTCTTGATGGAAAATTTGAATCATTTTGATATTTGGAAGCTATATTGTTTTAAGATGGTTGTTAGTCTTGCACAGTGTGATTATCATTGTGTTTGGTACTTTGGTATCTATGAGTGAGAAGGAATTATGCCATACCATGTGACTTTGATTTGAGTTTTGTGATTGTGCAAGTGGCTTTGCACTTGAATTATTTGGTTTCCTAGTTGTCAATAGGGGAGTGGCTCTTAGTGGAGGTCTGACACACAAAGGGGTTCCAGGGTAACTCACTAAGAGTATAATCAAGTGATAATCTAACTAATTAATTAAGGGGAATTGGGTAGATAAAACACTAATTAAGATAAGATAATGCCTTGCTCATGGATCAAGCACTCATATAGGCTTGAGATGCGTCGAGAAGGCCTAGAATGGAAAGACCAACTACCTGGTCCGTTTGGAAGGTAAGTTGGCCCCGCATAATTTGTATGGGGGTCCGGCGGCTGGTAGAGGTAGCCAGGGTAACCCAGGATGGGGTTCTGATAGCCTAGGAAGGTTACACCAGGGTAACCCATAGCAATTATGTGATGACACTCACTCCTACGACAAATTTGTACACCCTTGGTTCTTCACATCCCCTTGGTTGATTTTGTGCCTCTAGAAGTGTTTTGTCTATTATTGTTGTTGTTCCATGATTGTTCAACATTGTCATGTTAACCATATGTTTTCTTGTACTTTTGTCCTTCTATGGTGTAATATCGTTGATGTTGTTCTACTCATTCTTGTTTGTCATGTTAGCTTTGTGCATGTTTGTTAGTGATGGTGTGAACCTTTCCTATCTCCTAGCATGGGGGGTAGGCCTTCGGGTTCCACGTGGTTGGGTGGAATGTGTTTCGATCTCCATTGGGTTCCCTTCTCCTGTGTGTGTCATGATGACTTCTGTTGATCTGTGGACTTCAACATTGTACTAGCCCTCAGGATTTGTTATACTTATATTTGTATTGTACCACATTGATGTATCATGTTTCATGTTTCATGTTCACGCCTCTTTGGAAATTGGGGGGATAACTTTATTTAGAATGTAAATGTATTGATGTAACTGATGAAGAACAATATTATGTATTGGAATAGAGCTAGTTGGAATTGTATTTGTAATTAAATGATTTGAATCAATTTAATTCCATGTAAACATGTTATGGTTGTACTTTATTGTTGATTCAAATAAATGGAATATTTTGATGCAATCTTTGTAATGATGTTAGTACCTGATTATTGTAATGGTTCTTAAAGGTTACATGTTAATTTTTAGATGTGTCAAAAGTAATGTTGTCGTAGACCCTAGAGGACTTAGACTAGAGAACTTAATATTAATACTAATTGCATACAAGTGAATGTTGCACCTTTAAAAAAAAAATTGTTTTGCCTTAGGTTGTTGGTGTGTGTTCTCTATGGTACGTGGTAGGGCATTACAACATGGTATCAGAGCCAAAGTTCAAACACTGGGCACTCTAGGTTTTTATATATGAGCCCAATAAGTTGTATTAGTTGCGTAGATTTTGAAGTTTAAGTTTTTCCTTGTTGACCTCGTCTAATACACTAAACTTGTCCTTGCTAGTGTTTGTGTAGGATAACACCTAGGGGATGGGATTGAGGTTGAGGGCATGGTAGTGGACGTGGGGCCAACCTTCAGGACTCCCCTCCACAAAGTTCCCACGGATCTGATCGTGGGGAATGATAAGGTTCACAAAGCAATCAGGGAGGTGGAGAACATAATCTGGGAAAATTGGGATTAGAAGGCGCACAGTTGTGTCAATTTTTGGAAGAGGTTCTTGCTCGTCTTGGTCCAAGACAGGAGGGTGAATAACTAGTTAATAGAGAGAGAGAAAGGTCTCCCAGAAGGAGAGAGTCTATAGTTGAGCAAGATGCCATTATGGCTGGTCATATGAAGGATCTTCTTTATGCACATCCTCCTACATTCGATGGGACTGGTAGTGGTATAGAGGAAAAAACTTAGTTAATCGATCTGAACCAATGTTTCGCTATGCATCCATATGGTAGCAATACCAAGGCCAGGTGCACTATTATGTATCTCTGAGGTTTTGCTTCCACATGGTGGTGTCTTGAGGAGTAGAAGCTACATCTAGATATAGATTCAATGTCATGGGAGATGTTCCTTGAGCAATTCAGAGCTCGGTTCTTGTTTGACCATTGGCGAAAACATCGAGTAGATGAGTTCCATGAGTTGAGACAAATGGTGATGTCAGTGGAATAGTATGAGTGAAAATTCTATGAACTTAAGCAGTATGTTGGCATTGGTGATGACGAGGGCATGTTAGTACAACACTTTATTAGGGGTTTGAATTCTTGTATTAGTGGTGGTGTTCGGGTGTTCAAGCCGAAAACTATGGAAGTGGTTGTGGAGAAGGCTTGGATAGTTGAGGAGAATCTAGCTATGGCTTTTGGTGGGCAAACAAGTGTATAAATTGGTAGTGCACCTCCTATTGGTGTTGGATCTGAGGGTGGCACATGTAAGGTTGCAGGTCCCTCAGAGTGGCATTAGGCACTCGCTAAGGTTGAACAACAACAACACTCTCAACCAAACCATAAGAATTCTCAATCTCAACATGGTGGTAGTTGGATTCAGAAAAAGAGAGATCAGAATTGGAAGCGAGCTCAACGTAACCATATCAATCAACTAGCACAAAGTACTCAGCCTGCTATTAGTGGAGATAGTTTTCCATGGAATGGTGTACCTCCTAGTAATGGTGGGTTTGGTAGAGGTACGGGATGTTTCGCTTGTGGCTAGCAAGGTCACATTGCTCGACACTGTCCTCAGAAGGGCACTTCTCAATTTAGTCAGAGACCAGTGGCTTCAGAGCTGACAGTAGGAGATGTTAGCAGATCGCACAGGGTGTTTGCCACAGTTGGAAACCGCCAGACCAAGCACCAAGGTGCAGATGGAGAGACTTCAGGTAGAGGATGGGCAGCATTCTTCAGAAACCATGGGCATCTTGCAGCTTTGGGAGTTGATCCTCGAGGAGTGAGTTTAGGTCCAGATGCGGGTCTAGTGGGATCCTAGTGTCGAGCCTTTTGTCTTTGGGTGGATGTGCACCTATTGCCTTTCTTATTGTATCTAACAATACTTTGATTGTATTTGGGCACTATGTGACTTGTTGTTTGTTGAGACTTGGATGTTATATAGATGATGTGAAACTATGATGTTTAGATATGATGAATTTTGATGACATTTTGATGCTTAGTTTGATGATAATTGATGAATATTTATGACATTGTGATACTTTGATTCTTTGACCTTAATTCTTAGATATAGTGATTCTTAGTGACACTGATGCAATTGATTATTTAAGCTTATATTATGTTTAGAAAATTAGTTTAAGCTTCTTACACGAGTTGTTATGGATATTAACATTATGTGATTATCATGCTTTGATGTTAGTCATTATGTATTGGTGATGGGGAGCAGTGTTGCATCACACTCTTGCGAGTGCCCTATGACTATGAATTCCCCATCACATTTTGATTAGCTATTTTTCTCTATGCACATGTTCAACCATGTGATTTACTACATGTTGCAGGTTCCAAGTCTCGACTCCACCTATATTGAAAGGAATGGGCGAGCATAAAACCCAATGGATTTTTTTTGTTTCGGAGGTAGCACCGATTACCCCACTTTGAGCCATCATCCTCATCGAGGATGAATCCCTGTGGTCACAACTTTGTCTATAAGGTTAGTTGAGTTGTTTTGTCTCTATTGTTGTCATTTGTCTTTTGTTTCGTATTTGTTGTTAAAGGTATATGTTGATATGTGATTCATTGATGTTTGAAGTGTTGTTGTATGTCTCATTCCTACCTTATGACTTCTAGGAGTAAGTCAAACCTTAGGGGGGGAGGATGTAATGCCCCTCCACGTTGTGTATTGTTGTTGATGATACCTGAGTGTGTGCCTTGTTTAATTGCCTCATTTAGATAGAAAACATCAAAATTAAAGTCATGAAGATAATTTAATACAAATCTTTTATGATGGATGAATAAATTAAATAAATAATGTTAAAGTGATTGTTTGATTAAATTAATAAATTAAACTTTATGATGAATTCTTTTATAATTAATGTTATAATAAAATGAAATTTTGAAGTAAGAAAATAGAATATTAAGGTGATTTTTAAATGAAAAAGTATTTGGAAATTAAACATTAAAAAAATATTAATTAACAAATTATAGTTGAAATAAATTAAAATGATAAAACATGAAATAAAATATTGAAATTAGAAAGTTGCAATTATTAAACAACAACAAATAGAAAGAAATTAATGTGTCGATAATTAAGTCAATTTTTAAATTTGTTTAAAAGTGGAAACTTAAAAAGTAAATTAAATATCAAATTTAAAATAATTGTTTCTTCAGATGCACATGTATATTGTCACTTTTTGTGTAGGTTATTCAATCAATTAATTATTTAATTTTGAAGTAAATGGAAGTTTTTTGTAAGGGTCATTACCTGTGCATGCAATTTTTAAAATTAGATTAAAAAAGTACACATTTTGTCCATCAAAGGAAGACGTTAAATATGAATACTTTTTATAATTTGTATATCTCTATAGTTTTGGAAATTGAAGTTTTAGTATGCATGTTTTCTTTTATGAGAGATGGAAATTAGCTATAGGCATATCCACCTATAATTTTATTACTATGTAGACAACGTGTGACACCAATTTCTATGTAACAATTGGTTTCTCAATTGAAGATTCAAGGTACATTATTTGCCACTAAATATTATAGATGAAATAGGGAAATTGTAAAACAACTATTAAAAGAACAGTTAAAAATCATAGCTAAATCACATATGAACCAGAACCCACAGTAAACATTTTCATAGAAGACAAGTATAATGAATTAGAATGCAATTTAGAGTAAAAAAATTAACTTTTAAATGAATGATTGCATAGTGCAATTGGAGATTCAAAAGATATAAATAACAGATGTGCATTGTTTTAGGGAAATATGATAAAAGTGTCAAGTTCGTTGTGACCACTTGGTAGTATTTCTTATGTTGTTACAAACCATGTTTTATATACATGTATCTATGTGAGAAAAGAAACATGAGATGAAAACCAAAATAGAAAACCCATGCTCATTATCCACCCTACCATATTGGCATCATGGAGCCTCGGGGACCCTAGCCAAAGCCCTCAGAAAAAGCAATATGAAATGTCCACTAGAAATTTTGTGGAGTTCCATCTTTTGGATTTGTCATGTATGCTTTATCCTAGCACCTGGAAATAGAAGAGAGAGGTATGTCAATGGATGGGGAAAGAATATGAGTAAGAAAGGATGAAATATTAGTAAATATATAGGTAAAATCAATAAACACATCTAGAAATTAGAAATGATGAATAATATTTGCAAGTGGGTGAGTGAATCTATTTATTGATAATGGAGAATTTTTGCAATTACATGTATTGTTGGTGATGCTTGATAACTAAAAAGGGAATTGGATTGAGTTATTAGAGCATTGAACAATTTGAAAATTAGGCAACACATTAGTGTTAAAATGCTGAAACCTGCTATCAAAATGAATAATAAGAAAAAAATGAAAGACAAACAATAGATTAATCATTTATGCAGAATACACATGCAAAACGACTTACTGATTTTGCAGTTCAACATTTTTAAAACCCTCCAACTTGCTAAAAACTGAAGCCGAACACAACGAATTTAACAATAGCTTGCTATTAAACCAACACCACAATGGCTCTTACGACAATACAACTTCATCAAAGTATACTCCCCCAGACGCTAGCATTCAATATTGCATTTACATACATATATATACATGTATACATATAGTGGAAGGAAACATGTGAACATATATATATACATGTATACATATATATACATGTAATACAACTTAATAAAACTATACTTTCCCACACTACTACATTCCTCAACATTTTTAAAACCCTCCAACCTGCTAAAAACTGAAGCCGAACGCAACGAATTTAACAATAGCCTGCTATTAAACCAACACCACAATGGTTGTTCCGACAATACAACTTCATCAAAGTATATTCCCCCAGACGCTAGCATTCAATATTGCATTTACATACATATATATACATGTATACATATAGTGGAAGGCAACATGTGAACATATATATATATGCATGTATACATATATATACATGTAATACAACTTAATAAAACTATAATTTCCCACACTACTACATTCAATATTCCATTTACTTTGTCCAATACCATAGTACAACAACCACAAAATGCATTAAGCCTTGGGTGAGCAAACACTTAGCATATACAATTACTCTATTTGTTAGCAAGGTACGAAGAAGTAGCTCAATGAATGTGAAAAATTATATATGTAAACACAAGAATAAATTATGTAGTGATTGACAATCTACAACATTCTATTTCTAAGGATTTCCACTTAAATCAATTAGAACGACGCAAAGGGACTAAATGTAGAGAATGTGTATAGGTCAAAAGATGCACAAAGTAGAGAATGTTGTAGTGCGGGAAAGTATACACTAGAATATGCAAGAAAATATTTTTAATTTAGTTGCATTTTTAGAATAGGAATTCTTGCATTATGAATATGTGCTCAAAAATATGCAAGAAAATAGGTTTATTTAGTTGCATTGTCATAAATTTGTGTATCAACTAAAGATATAAAGTTGAATAGATTCAAGAACTATTACAATAACACTTATAACCCACCAAAAATATTTTTCACATATTGTGCTATGATATAATTGTTCCCATAGCATTAAGAAAATATTGTTTCAAAAAGGGTCTTTCAACAATGAAATTTAATCAATATACTTCCTAACATAGTTTGTAGCACATGAGTGTTAAAACCCTCCAACTTGCTATGAAAAGGAACAATAAGGAGAGACCAAAAGGCATGAACAATAAATTAATCATGTATGCAAAGTACCAAGTATACACAAATTGTAAAATAACTATCAAGGAAACATTAGAGAGCGACATACATCTCATTCTTAAGTATCATCCTAGTACCTCTTACAATTGTGCATATATTGCTTGGCTTCTACAAATATGTTGCATGATACTACTTTTCTGTCATCTGTTCAAAGCTTCCTATAACAAATTGTTATTTGTCTTTGTTATTTTTCTTTGTAATGCAAGAAAATGTATTGGTTAAGTTGCATTGTCAAAAGAGCCATTGTGGTGTTGCTTGTGTATGAGGCTATTGTAATAATAACCATCCTATATATATATATATATATATGTTCACATGTATCTATATATATATATATATATATATATATATATATATATATGTATATATATATATATGTATATTGTACATCATTTTACATGAGTAGTTTGCATAGATGGTTAATTTATTGTCTATGTCTTCTTGTCAAATGTTTGTATCTTTTTTGTTATACTCATTGTGGAGATTTGAAAGGGATGATCGTTCTGTATGGATGGAAGAATTGCAACTAAATTTCCTTTCTTTCCTTAAAAAACATGTTCAGGGTTAGTAATTTTCTCATCGTTGGTTTATGGTTTTGTTTATCTATGTGTATTGAGCAATGAGGAATATTTAGGTAGATCTTTTGTTTAAGAGGTAAGCTCTAGGATGCCAATAAAAGCCTTGGAAAACTGTTGTCTATTTGTGTAAAACTATGAATTCTAAAAGAGCTATTAGTCAATAAATCATATTCATGGTTGGGTTGATGAAAGCCCTATTTAAAAACATATAACAAGAAGACATTAACAATAAATTAATTATCTATGCAAAACACACATGTAAAAAAGAGTATAACCCCACAAAGTTCATTAAAAATTCCAGATGCATTACCTCGTACTAAATACTATAGAGAAAAAGAGAAATTGTGAAAGAGGTATTAGAATAACACTAATGTGTGCTAATTATTCCTTGTTATATGGTTGTATCTTTGACATTGTAAGGATATTAAAGAGTTGGAAGAGATTATCCCTATGAATGGGTGGATAAATTACAGTTAAATGTTCATGCTGTTGTCAAAAAATATGGACAGGGATAGTGTTTTTCCCACTTTCTATTTATTGTTTGTAGGTATCTCTATGCACTTTTGGATATATAGTCATTAACATTGGATCAATTGTAGATTAAGAGTAGGTTTCTGGATGTGAAGTATTATTCTAATAGCTCTTTTAGAATTTCTCTATTCTCTTGGGTTGAATAGAAAAGAGTATAACTTGAATTTTCAATTCACAGCTCAATTCTTACACAAATTGCTTATCTTGTATTAATATGTTTAATTTGGAAGTTAAGATATAAGAGAAAGAGAATAACATGAAACATATTAATACAAAATACATGGAGCTTGAAAGAGAAAAGGGAAACAAAATATCATGAAACATATGAATACAAAAGAGGCAATTGATGCAATAGTTCACACTTTCCTATCAGCTATTTATTTGAAATTCCCATTGGGGTTTGCATAAAAGGCAAGTATAGGACCATGGGAAAATCTAATCTGAACAACAAAGTATAGTTATTTTAGTCAAGTACATGTACAAATCCGTGCATGAATTTTTATATAAAGAAAAATATATATAGAGGGTATCTAGCCATGGAGGGAGGGTAAAATTGAATCTATAAAACAAGAAAATATAAATATGTAATACAAACCCTATTTAAACTTAGAGCTCTAGGCATCTTTTTGGGACCAATTGTCAAATACATGGGATAAATTTTTGCTTGTTGCTATATGTTTGTGTTTATCGCAACATGATACAACTACAAAGAAACATTTTGTATTCTTATATGAAAACACATGTCTGAAATTAGATAAGTATGGAATGGCAAAAAGGCATTGTGTAATTGCTTATCAGAAGAAAAGTGACAAAGATGTTGTAGGCTACGAAGGAGGACAGTTGTGAAGCTCTCCAAAATAGGACATAAGGGAGGTGCAAAGTTGTTTCTTTGACAAATCTACTATGAAAAAAATGCCAAAATCTATCATGGGTATGTGCAAGATCATGATGGGCCAAAAAGTGGCGATATGTAAGTGATATGATGGCCCATGTGGCTAACAACTTTTTTCTACCCAAAATTGATGAAACCAAAAGGGTTTCTAAAGGAGATTCTCAGCTTTCCACAAATATAAATTATGCTTTAATTTGAATTTAATAAATAATTATTATTCATTTTCTATTTGAATTATGATTGAAGTCTTGATTGATAGGCTGATTGAAAAACATCTATATCTTTCAAATGGTATCACATTTTTTGAATTTGAAACATGTGTCACATTCTATGATTTGCATCTTATAGAATTTGAAAAAAAAAAAATTATGAAGTTTTGACCAAGTTAAGGTGGTCAAACATACGAGTTTTTATATTTTAAAAAAAAATTAATAAAAAATTCACAATTAATTATTTACTTGGAAAAAAATTACAAAACAAATATGCATCACATTAGGACATGAGTCCTCTACTTATATCTAAAATATTATCATTTTATTGTGGTTAGGGTGGTCAGACAAACACCTACTTCTTATTTTTCCCCTAAAATTTAAGTACTATTGCATTGAAATTTCAAATTTTCACCAAATAGATTTATAAAAATAAATAAAATTCTAGTAGTTTAGAAACTACATTCAATTTTCTACAGATTCTATTCTTACATATTTTTTAAATAATATAGATAACTTCAAATTTTTATATCAAGTTGCCTAACTATGATTTTTCTGAATTTTTTGCCACTTAAGTGCCTACTTTTTCCATGATGATCCTGCACATACCCTCCTTGCACAAGGAAGCACAAACAATTCATATCCTTATATTATAACAATAAATATTAGATGTACTGATTTGTATGGAATTTTGCAACAATGCAAGGATCTATCAACTATCACATGAGCAAGTGCCTACCATTTTGTGTTCATTGAGTGAGGAACGATGAGGAAATGACCAAGCGAATAAACTCCATGGTCGTTGTGGACATGCTCGGGCAATCCATAAAAAATAGCATGGAATTTTATCATGTATCACAAAAAAGAAAATCAATTGTAGACAAGACTATATATCTATAAATGCAATATATAGGAACAATGAAACAGTGAAACAACGGGAAAAGAATTTTGTAGGAAAATATTTGTAGCAATTTGAATCAAATAAAGCTAATAGAAAGGGTAACAACAAGACATTAATATTTGTGGAAGGAAAGCATAGAGGAGAAATGTGAGAAGTCAACCTATATAGACTGTCAGAATAGAAAACACATCATTGGGGAATTTTAAACTTATTAGTCAAATGGAAGAATTTTTTTTTTGAGAATGCATCTACAACATGTGCATATATAGTTTAATATATTGGAATGTTCTAAAGATGTTATTGACTTATAGAACTACTTTTTTCTAGTTACTGTTGGTTTCAATCTCTATGCATCTTAGACATATGAAGTTGTTTGTATCTGCATATGTATTAATGTGTAAGAACTATAACTGTATGTTTATACTACAGTATGTTAAAATCAAATAGTTATGCCAATAAATAGTTGGAATCATGGAATTTTAAAACACTTAAACAAAGATGGGAAAATGGAATATAGAAAAGAGTGTATTGGTTTGAATGCCATATAGTAAAAGCATCACACAATGAAATCTTAGAGCATGCGGTCGGCATATCAATAGAATAGAATCATCAAAACATGGAATTTCCCTTTACAAGTTGTAGCCTCTAGTTATTTGTGTGTAATATCTTTATGCTTTTTTAGCATTATACCCATTTTGCACAAATTATTACTTGGTATGGTTTTTACAGATTGAACTTAGAAAATTCTTGTAAAGGTGATGGAACATAGGCTGAGGAAAATGCAAGAATAATTATCTTGGAGCCTTTTTTGTAGCTCAGCCTATCGGGTGGAACCAGAAGCACTTGGTGATTGTTAGAGACTTGTTTCCTCGCTGTGACAACACGTAGTGTACTTATTGGTGCCAAGCCTACAATATCTCTCAAATGAGAAAGGTGGATCAATACAAAGTTTTTCAATTGATTTTACATGTGAAATAGTTGTAAAATTCAACCCTTACCTCTCTTTGCTACCTATGTTTATTGTAGATCTATCCAATGTTAAGCCCTATGCTTTATGTATTGTGATTCCCCATGCCATAGTGAGTGGAATTTGTGTTTCAATCCCCCAACTTATAGCTAGGATGGGGATATCTCTTGGATGTTCTGGGTCCCATGGTGGACCAATGTAATTTTGAAAGTGGACAACAACATAGTTAGGTGGGCTTGGCAATTTAGAATTTGGATTGTACACAATAGTTGTAACAACACCAATGGATCCATTGACTAGGCCAGCTTGAATCCACAAATTCGTTGTTAGCATCACTTGTTCACCAACACAAAGTATAAATTCTAGGAGAATCTAGTCATCATCTGCATGATCAAATGCCTATTGTTGTGCCATCCAACCAATGCTAATGGATATGGGTAGATTTAACTATTTGATCATTTTTTTGTTGTGGAATGCGACCAAGTCATTTGTTGCAAAAAAATGTGTAGCAACATCAAATTTTTCTCTTTCTGTGGCTGAGAGAATTTATTTTTTTGTTTCATAAGCTCTTCCCAGTCATCATGGAGAGCCTCAACATTTCTTATATGGAGAAGGATTTCCCGAAACTTTCGTTGCGAAGGGCTATCTCCTTTTTGGTGAAAGAAAGTGTCTAGGGTTATTTAGACTCTGAAAGTGTGCCATAGGGCTACAACTAATGAGCATCAAGCATAAATAGGTCTATCCATGACAGGTGGCAACTAGGAAATATCACCAAAAAGGATCATAGAAACACCACCAAATGGCTCCGTTTGGTTATTTGGGAATGCTTGGCATAACTGACTATCTATTTCTCACTAGCGAATTTGGGCCTAGAAAACTCATTTCATCAATCAAAATGTATTGAATATACTTAAATTGTTCTTGGAATAATGTCAATTGCTTCCCTTGCAAAGGGTCCATATCCTTTATGGGGATCTAAAGTGTTGTATGGATTGTAGAGGCACATATGTTATACGCAGCGACACCTGTAGGAGCCAATGTAAGCAACAAATATTGGGTGTAGCAAAAGAGGTGTTCATTTGTTGTCAAATATAATTTATCAAGAAGGATTTTCTAGTGCCAAATTTCCCTTGAATAATCATGTGGAGAGGGGCTTTGGGTGAAGGCTTCATGCGATGGGTTTGGATTATTTGAAGGGCCAATTGTTGTTCTAGTGAAATTTGATGGGTTGACATCTCTACAGGAAAGAATTGAACCATAGCTTGCTCACGGTGTGCATTAGTTGATGAGATGAACTTCAAAGTAATATTATGGAGTTCTTTAGGAACATGGTTTGCATTCCATGGATGGTTCATATCAAAATACCACCTAACCAATAGCTAAATCTGATTTATACTAAAGTTAGTAGTAGCACCAAGCCGAGAGAAAACTTCCCATTCTTATTCATCCATAGAAGGATGATGGTTCAAATCATCAATATCACGATCATCCTATTCTTCAACTGTGGATGTAATTGGAAGTCTATTAACATGTGAAGGATGATAACCAACCATTTTGAAAATTTTCCAATTTTCTATTATCTCTTCTCTCAGAAGACCTATATCTATTTGTATGTTTCAGAAAGGTTTGTATAACACAAATTTAGTCCAACAAAATATCTCAAATGTCTCTATAACTATAGCAGGGTTAGTTTTGAATAACAAGTAAACATGGACAATTGCAGGTTGGTGCCTTGGTTTCCATTTATCCTTTTTGTGTTCTTGTGAGTTTGTATATAGGTGGATTGAGTCAATTAGGGATAAAGAAGCTAACTCTGGAGGCATTTGCATATAGCAATGAATATATTTTTTGGAAACTATTCATCAATATCATCTTTTTTTATATGAAACCATGTCTTTTTTCCAACATTCAAGCAAATGTATCATTGACTTGAAGAAGAGGCAATTTTTGTAACATATGGCATGTCTCTAGTGCAAAGATGTCACGTTCCACAAGCATATTCATCATGAATTTTTAAAATGAAACCAGTGTTGTATCATCAATTATATTTGTATTTGCAACTCTTTTCAACATATCTAGATAATTTTATGATTTTTTCTCAATTTTAGCTGCATATTTAGAAATATAATTCAATTTTTTTCCTAGAAACAACTGGTTGGTGGTCAACATTGGCACGCCAAATTGCAAGCATAGTTGGGCTGTGCATATTTAGACAATCATCATTTCTTGCTAGTTTGTAGGATTTTTTAGACTCAACATCAAATGTTAATGTAGAGGTAAGTTGCTACTACCATGGTGCTTTATACTGACATTGCAATTTATCTCCTTTTCTTCTTAAACAAGTCTATTCGGAGCATTTTTCATGCCTTCAAACTATGTTTAGCAACTTTTCATAGTCTATGATTGGATCATTGGTTAGGATATGGATCATGGTAAGCAAGCACATGTTTTCTTTAGAGCAATGATATATTCTAGGAAATCTTGGTGTAGGGAAACGTGGATTCTAAGCTGAAATGTATCTATCAAAAAAGTGCCTTGCTATGGTAACATCATGGTCATTGGACCAATAAAGAGTATCCATGTCAGGAGCTTCTGGAAGCCATAGAAAACCATGCACATGTGTAGAGCCATGATGCTACCATTCATATCTATATAAATAATCTTTTGCATGAAAAGCTTTTCGATCACGTCCTCACAAAAAATTGAGAATCTATGATGCAAATATAAAGATTTTATATGTGAATTCTAAAAAACATTATCTATTAGTGTTTTTATTCAAGGCTCCATTGCTAAATGATATGTAGAAGAGAAAACATTCTATAGGTTAGCCCATTTTGTGTTTCCACAACTCAAAGTGAAAAAAAGGGTGGGTATATCAAGCTATTCGATCATAGTAGTTAGTTGGGCCCGACAAGAGCTCTAGAAAGAGTGGGTCATGTGCAACAATGTGCCAAATCACATCAACTGGTCAACTAGTTGGTAGTTAGGAGTAGGTTGAAGCTATTTCCACCAAACAATCAACGACCTAGGGATTTTGTCCTCGGGATCTACTCTAGCAAAAACAAAGATAGTTTGTTGGTTGCAATGTCTCATAATCAAGTTGTAGAGAAAATATCTAAACCTAACATGTTTGCCAAATTTGTGGTCAAAATATCTAATCAGGTGGACGGTATATTCATGTAAGTAAATTTTAATATTTCTCAATTGAAGGGGAAGTGTTGCTCCACTGGGGAACAATGTTGGCAAGGCCATTGAAAATAAACCTTTAGTGTTGTATTCATTAACAAGAGAATAGATAATTTAAGGCCAAGATAAGATATTCTACTCTTCTTTTTCAATTTGCAAGACATCTTTTATTACTTCTAGCTCTCATCTAGCATTTTGTAAACAAGGAATAAATGATTTAAATTTTGAAGAGCCATTTTCTTCTTGTCCAGTATTTGTTGATTTGGTTGATGGCATTAGGTCTTCATCTAAAACTTGGTCTATTGTATGCAAGAAACTGAACACATCAACAACACCATCAAGTAACATATTAAGAGCCTCAACATCAATCTCAACATCATTGTAATATTTTTCATATTGAATTTTTTATTTCAATGTATCCATGACATGATGTTTATTAGCATAACAATCATAATGCTCTCCTTCAATGGTGGTCCTGTGAATGATGATGACATCAAGGTCTTGTAGCTGGCATGGTAAAAAAAATTCTATGCTTGAGGTATCCTGAGGGAAGCTAATTGTGTGATCACTATATTTAAATTGGCCTCCTCTTGCGTGGGTAACCTATAAAACTGGAGCTACCCTAGGAATAAGAATCTCTTCAACCTGTGTTAACTTTTTGCATAACAATTGTTGTGGGCTTGGGTCCATGCCATTTGCGGAGATGAACCAATGGGCACCTTTTTAAAAATAACACCTTACATATATGTCTTTTGACCCTAACATTTGATTACACATCCCTATGTAGATTTCCCTACATATTTGGTAAACAGAATGGTTGGAAAGTGCAACTATACGATGCCAAAATCACTTTACCACAACAAGATAGCTATCATTGAATATTTCTTTGAGGTGTTGTTCTTGTGTTCGTGCAATATGGGAGCTCCTTTGAGATTCTACACAAGGGTTGGCATCTGCCTTTTGAATTGTGTGCTGGAAGGGAGGACTATTACCATATTAGTGTGCAAATGTGGTTGTTGTAGCTATCCTCTGAGCTATAAGTATTGTTTGTGGTGCTTCATGGATATTTCCTCTCTATGTTCCCTATAGTAGAAATAGTTTAGTTGTTGTTGTTTACCCTTTTTAAATTCAACAATTGATTGGACTATGCAACTTGAGTGTCTTGTACAGCCTACAAGTATACATACAACCTCAAGTATATTAGGATATATGAATATACATGTATAGCCATATATATTGAAAGTGGAAATTACACCTAAACATATAACAAAATATATATGTCTATCAATCTGTATATGAATCAATATCTGTGAATGACCAGAAAAGGAATAACATAGTTTTAACATTAGGAAATATTAAATTATACTTGAATCTTGTGCCTTTCCGAAAAAAATATATTTAGGGTTAGTAGTTTTATTTGGCTCCATTTATTATTTTAGTTATGGGTATGCATTTTTTCCATTGGATGGGTTAACATAGGACCAACTGCAGATTATGAACTTGCTAGATATAAAATTAGTTTCATGGCCAATGTATACATGTATAAAAACATGTATATATACATGTATGCATATATGAACATACATACATGTATACATATACATACATTATTCATATATAGTGACATACATATACATATGCATACAAATACATACATACATATAGATAGATATACATATAGGACTTATCAACCTTGATAAGGGAGGTCTAGATAGTAAGTCTTTGCTTGTGCGAGGCTTGATGCATTCTGCCATTACTACACAATAGGGGCAAGCAAAGAAAAGTAAATGTGGGTGGACAAAGTAAATGCAATATTGAATGTCGTAGTGTGAGAAACTATACTTTGATTAAGATGCATTTCCAAAAGAGTCATTCTAGCATTAATTTTGTAGTAATTAGGCAAAATTTGTTGTCTACATATCTAATCTATCATACTACAGTATTTCTTTTTGCATATACATAGACATACAAATATGCATATACATGTTCATATACATGCACATATACATATACATATGCATACATGCATACACATATATACATGTACATATACAAGAATGTGCATACATATACATATACATATATACATATATACATACATATACATATATAAATACATAGAAATATATACACATATATACATACATATACATAAACATATACACATGCATATACATACACACACACACACATATATATATATATACATGCATGCATGCATATACATACATATATATATACAAACATATACATACATATACATACACAAACACACACACATATATATACATACATATACATATATATACATAGACATATATGCACATATACATACATATACATACACATATACATATACATATATATACATACATATACGTATAGATATACATATACATCAAAGCCATCCTTTTATATGCTATAAAATAGGAATGCATATCTAGTTCCACATCTAAATTCTTTATCAAGATGACCCATGTACATATACACCTAGAAGTGAAGAGGGTTGGAAACAATAACTCCAAATTTGCAACAAGTATAAGATTAAGTGAAACCATACTTACAGAATCAAGATCTAAAGGTTGGGACCTCATGTCGTTAAAGCTTAACTCCATAGGGGCAGCAGTGGGTGCAACCAAGAAATCAATATTGGGGGTCTCTACGAACCCATCTACAAAGACTTCCTTCATACACATAGTTCTACCAACTTATTTGCAGTGATAAAATGTTGCAATTTGAGTTCACTAATTGACAACTCTATTTCACAATTTTTAAAAAAGATTAGTGTACTACAACATCCAAATGGTAATTGGGAGACAACTTAGAAATATCAATTTATAACCATTCCTCTTTTAATACTATTGAAACATCATGAGACACAACAACACATACATATAAATATACATATACATATACATATACATATATACATACATATACATATATATACATAGACATATATGCACATATATGTAACGCCCGTCGTGCAAACCCCAGAGAACAAACATTGCTAACAATTTTTTTTTAAATAACTTAAAGTAAACATGCATCTGAACATTAATTACATTTACATTGCACATTAACAACTAAGTGTTACATTCTCTGGGGCACACGAGGTCACATCACAACACAACTAAAACAAAAGTAAAAGATAATTATTAAACAACTTGACCAATTTATATTACAATAATCATTAATAAAAGTACATCCATAAACCAAGAGTGAAAGTATCACTACATCCCATATTACAATCATATAGAATCTCATCCAATAATGTTACAAAGGATCCTAACTATTACATCATTGTTTAAACATGTTCTCAATAATGAGTTACAATACATTTCCCAAACAAGTGGGATGATACATGGTACAATGATAATTAAATTACAAAAGATCCATTGGAACAAACTCCAACTGAAGGAATGTTGTAAACAAAGAATGCTGATGGGGAACCCAATGGGTGGGGAGCACGTTCCACCCAACCATGTGAATTATGAATAACTCACCCTCCATGCTCGATGGTGACAAGGAAGAGATCCTGACCATGAATGTCAAAACCGAGTCCAAGAGAACAAAAAAGTAAAAACTCAAATACAAACTCAAAGATTACAATGACATAACCAACAACATTCACGAGTCAACATAATAAAATAAAGCTATGAAACTCATCACAATTAACCCAAGTGATAAAAATTAAACAAGTCACCAAAGAACATTCATAAATCATTTTCACAAGAATTTTAATCAACAATAAGAGTACAAAATCTAGAAGAACTGATACAACATCCAAAAGACATTTCCAGCAGAACTGATACAACATTGAAAATACAATTCCAAATAAATCTGAAACAATAAATAGAACATGATTCCATATAAATTTGAAACAATAATTTAGTAAAGAATTCCAGAGGCAACAAGAAACAACCTAAACAGGTGTCTAGTGGATAGTGTCATCGCATAGCTCTCATGGGATCTCCTGGCCCTTCCTCCAACTGAGGCACCGGCCCCCACGAAGAGCCACTCTCCCTAAGACCCCTAACATAAAACAAATCTAGGAAAGGGTTGTACTCAATAGATAAAGCACATAACTCAAAACCAAGCCACGCGAGGCATAACTCATTTCGCGATAATTCATAACAAAATTCAACAACATGTACAACCCTTCCATCATAAAACCAATAAGTTTCAACTCCAAAAGTGTAATCAAGACGAGGATAACATTAAAAAATAAACATGCCTCTGGAACAAAGTTTCACAAATTACAACTAGGTTCCCTCATCCAAGAGTAAAGTTTACAACAATTAAATAGAAAACGATAACAAGATCACATGATTTCATAGCTTAAGGAAAATGATTTACTCAATTGCATAAAAACTTTCAATTTTGAATCGATATAAGGAAACACAACATGTTCGACAAAATTTATGTAATTTGCTTGCCCATAATTAAACCATAATTCTACATCAAAATATTTAATTCTACAACAACAAAGAACATCAGATATATATATATAATACATTAAATTTTATTCTAATAAAAATCATTAATATTTTATTTCAAAAAAACTTACATTTCTTTTCTTTAAAAAAAAGTAGAATAATAAATATATATATATATATATATATAAATATAAACAAACGAATTCCAATGAATATGCAGGGCGCAAGTGGGAACTATCACGCAGTCCCCACGGGCCGCTATACACAGCAGTCCTACGGACTGCTATGCACAGTAGTCCGTGCCACAGGGGGCCGGGGTGGGTACAGCCTGTCGTCCCCTCTCCAAACTCCAAAACAAAAAACTTAAATAAAAAGAAACTGATTTCAATTAAAGTTTTTTTTAATAAAACACAGAAATCAGATTTTATAAAAACAACCTCCGTCCCTGGTACAGATTCTGATGGCCATTACGGCCAAAATTCAATTTTAACCACAATTTCAAATACTTTTCCATGCACAAAACTAATTTATATATATATATATATGAAATATATATATATATACATATATATATATATATATATATATATATATATATATATATATATATATATATATATATATATATATATATATATATATATATATATATATATAATATAATCATGAATATAACTCGAGAAGAACAAATATCCCAGTTATAGGTATAGAGGACAAAAGAACAAAATAAAATAACTTATATAAATATATATATATAGGAATATATATATTAAGGATATCTTTTCATAATCCCCAAAATAAATTATTCTCAAAGAAAACTATGTATATTTTCAAAAAAAAGAACAGGATCAATTTAAGAACATATAGTTTATTTTCACAAACTCAACATTATTTTCACATAGCCAAATTGAAAGAATATCCATAGAGTAATTTACATAGAAAATCTTTTTAATTTCTTCAGTAATTTTCACTATTCAATAAATTTCTCTTTTCTAGGGTTTCATTTTTCTTTCACCAAATAATCTAATTATTTTTCTGTTTTCTTTAATTCAAAAGACCAGAGAACAAGTAGATAAAATTTGGAATCCTGCGCTTATTTGAGAAGCTGATGATGCCTACTTGAATCCGATGGCCTTTATGAAGAGCTTCTCGTTCCTACTTTGAAATATCCTCTCAAGAATACTGAGCTCGAATTTGAATCCAATTATTTATTTAGAAAATTCTCTTGAACATAATACAAGCAAAAGATTTAAAAACCCCCAAAACTACAAAAGATTTCAACAATACATAACTATTCACTTGTGCAGCTTTTGTCTCAATAATCCTCTGTGTGTGTAAAACTTACAAAAATTTCAATTAAATAAAAGATATTACTAATTTCCTCCAAAAGCTCTCAAAAAACCCAATAAAAGAAATTATTTCTTTAAAAGCAAGCTTTTCAATCAGATCTCAATTCTCATTCATTCTCACAACTTTTTTCCATTCTTTTATTTATTTATTTTTGTATTCTTCAATATTTTTTTGTTTTAATTTCTGTTTTTACAACTTTACTTGCAAAGCACATTATCTAATTTATTTAAATAACTTATTTTAATAATTATCCTCAACCAGATAATTAATTAAAATAACAAAACACAATTTACTATTTTAATTATCATTTAATAAAACACATGACCTTTTTAAAATTAAATAAAACATTTAAATATTTTCATACAAATTAATCTAACATTATAGTAAACAATTATTACCATCATTTAATTAAATCAATCACAACTTATAAAATACCAACATAAGTAACACATGACAAAACACAAACAACAACCACAAAGAACGACAATTACAAGAATGCACAATACCATTCAAACAAGACAGTCTGACATCATGGGATGAGATGAATACATTGTCATCTTTGTTTCAACATTATACCGTTGGGTTATTGGTGCTCGCCCTGTCCTACCGAAGCAAGTGGAATCGAGACTATGTACCTGCAATCCCTACACACAAATGAAGTCGTGTACATGTGCATACATATATAAAATCAAAGCATTGTATTGTGAGAAAGAATCACAGTGTAGCAGAGCACCCATGAACAAGTGGTGCTACACTATCCTTCATCACATCTATCCAAACAATATAATATACTTGATAAATTAATCATTTCTAAACTAACAAATCATATCATAACATAATTTACTAAATTAATGCATTGCAATGTTATTGAAATCAAACTAATATCACCAACCACAATATCATATCAATAACTATGTCCTCAAATGTATAGGCATAAACAACAAGGTCTACTAACCAAACCAAACAATAATAGTCTCATCACAGTATCAAAGTACTAAATCAAAACATAGAAAATCAAATCTAAATAGTAACAGGAGGGGTATTACATCCTCCCCCCCATAAATTTGGCTTACTCCTGGAAGCCAGCAAACAAAAGAAAATAAGATTCCCTAATACAGGAGGCATCCACACACACCAAATCGGTGAACTAGTCACCATCACAAACCAGTATCACACTAACACATAAGAGTAACAAATACTAGCAAAGAATATCAGTAACATGGGGGTATTACACAACATAAGAAGCACTACATCTGTCTCCTATATCATAGAATTCTCATGGGCTCCTGAGTCAGCTACATGTCTGCTACCTATAGTCTCCACATCTGTGCTTTGATGCCCTACCTAGCAGTTATCAACTACTTCAATTGCTCTATGGATCCTACCCGCATCATCCCCTGTTGGCTCTGTGACTGTCGGTCTCTGACTGAATTCAAGTCTGCTCCTCTGAGGATATTGCCTACCTATGTGACCCTACTGGCCACAAGAGAAACATCCTGCATTTATGCCATTCCTTCTACCTCGAGGAGGTGCACCATCCTGTCAAAGTCAGCCCCTACTAGCTATAGTCTGAGTGCTCCGAGTTGACTGGTCAAGCTGATAAAGTTGGGCTCGCAACCAACTCCGGATTCTCCTAGACAAAAGATGCCCACCAATTTGGCCACCAATCATCCAAGTCTCATCCTCCAAACCACCACTATGACTATGGAAGGTAGGAGAACATTCCCTTAAGAGATCCATTATAAGTCTTACTACAGCTGAAACACCTCTTCTCCTAGGGAAGCTTTCTCTTTCCCTTACCATTTGTCGATTTCTCTCCTATCTTGGGCCAAGCCAGTTAAGAATTTCCTCAAGCAAGGGACGTAATTGAGGGCTTAGATGTTCATCATGACCACCCTCATGGACATTAAAAAAAAGAGTGCTCCGATGACCACCCCTATCAAGATTGCGACCTCTAGGCATCATCCTACAACACCACTGAAGAACAAGTTCCAAATATTAGATGAGAATAATAGAAGGGAAGTAAATAAAATCTCAAGAATCTAAGTACTATATCCATGCATTATTCACATACACATGAATTCACATCACCGGGAATTACATAATGAGACACAAGGGTCCATCTGGATGTCGGTAAGCAGCATACTAATCCACAATACATAATCCATGAGCCAAGAGCCAAAATCCATTTCACATAAACCATACCTCACACTCAGTGGCTTGATGGAGTTAGGCCACACACACATAGTGAGACCATCCAAGCAAGGCCACAATGATCTATCTCTTGTTGTATAAGGTGGTTAGCCTTCAAGAGATAGTCATCATACATAGGTGGGTAGTGGGTCCTAGCTATAAAATAGCCTCACATACCCCCATCCTCAAGGCTCCCTACGTCTACTTCCTCATATACACTCACCAAGTCTGCCTCATACATCATTGGAGAGGAATCACAATACGACACATGGCCAACCTTGAAAACAACAAGGATAAATTAGTTTAGCCACCAAAGTCATAAAACAAACATCAAATAAGATTCAATTTCAACAGTAAATCAAGAAATGTGTGCAATATCAAGACTAAATCAAATGTAACCATGAGGGCTACGAGAGAATAAGTCACAAAGTGTGGCTAAACCATTACAATCAAACATAAACAAAATGTCAGCCTTCAAGGTCAATTGAAAATCATCAACAATCATATAGTAAGTCCTCAATCTTCAAAATTGCACAATATAACACTGTGTGACTAGATACTAGGCACCAAACGAGGAAGGAGGGCACATCATCTGGCTATAACAATAGCCCTCATGTGGTGCAGAGTGAGCATGCCATCCACATGACCCAGACTGTGCTCCTCAGCTACACCCTACCTCACGTCATCATGTGACATGGTCATATGCTAGCTGGAGAAGGCACACACTGACGTATGCCACATGGCGGTGTGTCTGTGGCTCCACAGAAGTAGGCATGCGTAGACACACCCCGCATAGCCATACCTCATGGAGAAGGCACATGTAGGTACTTTTCGTCGCTAGAGGTATACATGGCTAGGATATACCCATGTGCTAACCAACCCAAACACTGTCGAAAGAAAACATGAGTATCCCTCTACAAGTGTGTGAGGCCCGATTACGCTCATCACACAAGTAGGCTATCATAACACAATCTCATAGTGTGCCTTCATGTGTCTATGCACGTCGCATCGTGTCCTCAAGCCCAGCTTGCTACCATCAGCAACACAACATCATCACCAGCACTGTGTCAAAACATCAGTGGGGTGTGGCATCATATCCATTGCATCATGTCGGAACATGTGCAAATACGGTGTATGCAATACATATATGAGCATATCAATATGGGACTACTCGAGCTTCACCTCTCATATAGACAAGGTTGACTCACTAATGCCAGGTCAACGTCCCTATGGATGGTCAGGCATAAACTAACAATCCAATGCTGCTATACTCAAAACTATGGGGTTTAAGCTAGCACATATGGATCAAGTACCCTGATCCATCATAAGGGGAAGTAGTGAGTACATTTCCTTGGGATCGATTGAGCTAAGACTACTCTGCATCGCAATATACATACACTACACACTCTGCCCAAGGAACTTTGTGGCTTCTACTACCCCTTCATAGATTGAGGAACTAGAGAACCAAAAGAAAAGAATCCATGAAACTAGCTTTTGGCTACTCTTATATGTATAGATTTTCAACCACACGTGGGTTGGCCCTCAATCAGGTAACAAACATACAAACACACATAATGGTATGGTTAATCCCACACCAAATACAACATATTCAGAATGGATAGGTACACTGTATCTCCATCCTAAGACCTGTGGGTTATGGGCCCACAAAGTAAGTACAAGGTATTCACAACACTCAACCTATGCACAGTTACTGGTTTCTCACATTTACAAGGGAAGTACAATTACATACATAATTCCACAAGTACACTTACTTTCCAACAACTACGTGGTTCAAATCTTTACATCCTTTCCACAATCCAACATGATCATCGTGATCACTTAAAACTTCACTTAACAAATACACTACGACAACATAATGGGCTCATATGAAACCAGAGTGCCTAGTATATGAACCTAGTGCTCTAATACCAATGTTGTAATGCCCGTCGTGCAAACCCCAGAGAACAAACATTGCAAACAATTTTTTTTAAATATCATAAAGTAAACATGCATCCGAACATTAATTACATTTACATTGCGCATTAACAACTAGGTGTTACATTCTCTGGGGCAAGCGAGGTCACATCGCAACACAACTAAAACAGAAGTAAAAGATAATTATTAAACAACTTGACCAATTTATATTACAATAATCATTAATAAAAGTACATCCATAAACCAAGAGTGAAAGTATCACTACATCCCATACTACAATCATCTAGAATCTCATCCAATAATGTTACAAAGGATCCTAACTATTACATCATTGTTTAAACATGTTCTCAATAATAAGTTACAATACATTTCCCAAACAAGTGGGATGATACATGGTACAATGATAATTGAATTACAAATGATCCACTGGAACAAACTCCAACTGAAGGAATGCTGCAAACAAAGAATACTGATGGGGAATCCAATGGGTGCGGAGCACGTTCCACCCAACCATGTGAATTATGAATAACTCACCCCCCGTGCTTAGAGGTGACAAGGAAGAGATCCCAACCATGAATGTCAAAATTGACTCCAAGAGAACAACAAAGTACAAACTCAAATACAAACTCAGAGATTACAATGACATAACCAACAACATTCATGAGTCAACATAATAAAATAAAGCTATGAAACTCATCACAATTAACCCAAGTGATAAAAATTAAACAAGTCACCAAAGAACATTCATAAATCATTTTCACAAGAATCTGAATCAACAATAAGAGTACAAAATCCAGAAGAACTGATACAACATCCAAAAGACATTTCCAGAAGAACTGATATTTCCAGAAGAACTGATATTTCCAGAAGAACTGATACAACATTCAAAATACAATTCCAAATAAATCTGAAACAATAAATAGAACATGATTCCATATAAATTTAAAACAACAATTCAGTACACAATTCTAGAGGCAACAAGAAACAAGGCAAACAGGTGTCTAGTGGAGAGTGTCATCGCATAGCTCTCATGGGATCTCCTGGCCCTTCCTCCAACTAAGGCGCTAGCCCCCACGAAGAGCCACTCTCCCTAAGACCCCTAATATAAAACAAATCCAGGCAAGGGTTGTACTCAACAGACAAAGCACATAACTCAAAACCAAGCCATGCGAGGCATAACTCATCTCGTGATATATATATATACACACACATATATATATATATATATAATGTAATCATGAATATAACTCAGAAGAACAAATATCCTAGTTACAGGTATAGAGGATAGAAGAAGAAAATAAAATAACTTATATAAATATATATATATATATATGAATATATATATATGAATATATATATATATAAAGGATAAATATATATAAAGGATATATTTTCATAATCCCCAAAATAAATTGTTCTCAAAGAAAACTATGTATATTTTCAAATAAAAACAACATAATCAATTTCAGAACATATAGTTTATTTTCACAAACTCGACATTATTTTCACACAGCCAAATTAAAAGAACATCCATAGAGTAATTTACATAGACAATCTTTTTAATTTCTTCAGTAATTTTTACTATTCAATAAATTTCTCTTTTCTAAGGTTTCATTTTTCTTTCACCAAATAATCTAATTATTTTTCTGTTTTCTTTAATTCAGAAGACCAGAGAAGAAGTAGATAAAACCTGGAGTCCTGCACTTATTTGAGAAGCTGATGATGCCTGCTTGAATCCGATGGCCTTTACGAAGAGCTTCTCGTTCCTGATTTGAAATATCCTCTCCAGAATACCGAGCTCAAATTCAAATCCAATTCTTTATTTAGAAAATTCTCTTCAACATAATAGAAGCAAAAGATTGAAAACCCCCCAAAACTACAGAATATTTCAACAATACATAACTATTCACTTGTGCAGCTTCTGTCTCAATAATCCTCTGTGTGTGTAAAACTTACAAAAATTTCAATTAAATAAAAGATATTACCAATTTCCTCCAAAAGCTCTCAAAAAACCCAATAAAAGAAATTATTTCTTTAAAAGCAAGCTTTTCAGTCAGATCTCAATTCTCATTCATTCTCACAACTTTTTTCCATTCTTTTATTTATTTATTTTTCTATTCTTCAATATTTTTTTGTTTTAATTTATGTTTTTACAACTTTACTTGCAAAGCACATTATCTAATTTATTTAAATAATTTATTTTAATAATTATCCTCAACCAGATAATTAATTAAGATAACAAAACACAATTTACTATTTTAATTATCATTTCATAAAACACATGACCTTTTTAAAATTAAATAAAACATTTAAATATTTTGATACAAATTAATCTAACATTATAATAAACAATTATTACCATCATTTAATTAAATCAATCACAACTTATAAAATACCAACATAAGTAACACACGACAAAACACAAACGACAACCACAAAGAACAACAATTACAAGAACGCACAATACCATTCAAACAAGATGGTCTGACATCATGGGACGAGATGACTTCATTGTCATGTCTATTTCAACATTATACTGTTGGGTTATTGGTGCTCACCTTGTCCTGCCAAAGCAGGTGGAATCGAGACTATGTGACTGCAATCCCTGCATACAAACGAAGTCGTGTACATGTGCATATGTATATAAAATCAAAGCATTGTATTGTGAGAAGGAATTGCAGTGTAGCAGGGCACCCGCGAACGAGTGGTGCTACACTGTTCTTCATCACATCTATCCAAACAATATAATATAACCAATAAATTAATCATTTCTAAACTAACAAATCATATCATAACATAATTTACTAAATTAATGCATCACAATGTTATTGATATCAAACTAGTATCACCAACCACAATATCATATCAATAACCATGTCCTCAAATGTATAGGCATAAACAACAAGTTCTACTAACCAAACCAAACAATAATAGTCTCATCACAGTATCAAAGTACCAAATCAAAACATAGAAAAAAAAAATCTAAACAGTAACAGGAGGGGTATAACAATATACATACATATACATACACATATACATATACATATATATCCATACATATATGTATAGATATACATATACATCAAAGCTATCCTTTTATATGATATAAAATAGGAATGCATATCTTGTTGCACATCTAAATTCTTTGTCAAGATGACCCATGTACATATACACCTAGAAGTGAAGAGGGTTGGAAACAATAACTCCAAATTTGCAACAAGTATAAGATAAAGTGAAACAATACTTATAGAATCAGGATCTGAAGGCTATGGGGTCACGCCCTCAGAGCTGAACTCTGTAGGGGCAGCAGTGGGCGCAACCAAGAAATCAATATTGGGGGTCTCTATGAACCCATCCACAAAGACTGCCTTCGTACACATAGTTCTACAAACTTATTTGCAGTGATAAAATGTTGCAATTTGAGTTCACTAATTGACAACTCTATTTCACAATTTTTAAAAAAGACTAGTGTACTACAACATCTAAATGGTAATTGGGAGACAACTTAGAAATATCAATTTATAACCATTCCACTTTTAATAGTGTTGAAACAACATGAGACACAACAACAAGAATATAAATACACTTTTGATACTATGCAAACACTAGGGGATACACCAACAAGAATAAAAATAATAAATGCAAATACATATACCTCCATATGTATCTCTCTATCTTTGGGGCTGCTTATATGTGTGTGCATGTAGAATTTTATTATTTCTATATATGTGTATTTATGCAAACTTTAAATTTCACTATGTTATGGAAAGAATCATATGGTGCAATAATCTGTCCAAAATTTGTATAACATCACAGGCTTAATTGGAGATTTTGTCTACGTTATGTGGAATTCAATATTATGGAAAAAAAATTATGCAAAATACCAATGCAAAACAACTTATGGATTCCTGTAGTGCCCTCCGTTTCGGTAGTCATTGATGTTAAGTAAGTTGTTGTTGGTAATGTCATGATGATGTGGTGATTTTATTATTTAATTTAATTTTAAGGTTATGAGGTAACACTAATAATATGTTTGGATTTGATGAATGAAATTAATTTAATTATAAGGTTACCTGTTTTATTTGGAATTAAATAAAGAATTAGATTTAATTATCTTTGGGAGTTAGTTATTTAAAGTAATCGGATTAGATGAGGAAAGGCAATTATCATTTAATGATTAAATTTGATTAATAAATTTAAAAGTGAGAAAATATTAGAAAGGATTAAATATTAAAATTTTACTTAAGTTTGAATGAAGGTAAAAACAGGAAAAGCCATTAAAAGGTTGGTACCTTATTATAATTGATAGGTTAATTATCTTGCGAAGATAATAATGTTAATATGGTAAACAATGTGACAAAATAAATTCTAATAACATATTATTAATGTTTAAAATGATTTAAATAAATTAAATGTGAATATTATAAGCAAGTGAATAAATAAATAAATACTAACTAAATTTAGCTTGTGAATGGAGGAGGTTAGGAATTGGTTCTTGATTTGTAACTGACCGAGAAAGAAAATAAGGGGGAAGCCCAAAAGGAGATTCAGCGGGGAGAAGTTGAAGAAAAGAAGTGATAATTGGAACACTTGAAAATAACTATCGTATAGCAAGGAGATGGCGATATTTCAAAAGGCCAATATTCACTTTCGAATATTTTTTTTGGCAACCTACGAAGAGAGGGACTGGCGTTTTGCTTCGAGTGCCTGACCACAAGTCTTCATCCTTGCAGTGGTGGGAAAAAGAGAAGGAGAAAGGCGAGGTGCAAATACACGACTTATGAGTAAGAGAATTAACGTATGACTTTTTCTTTTTTGAATTGGACGCATTTATGTTTGACAACCATCCTAAAAACTTATGTGTGAAATACAGTAAAGAAAAGAAATTATGCATAAACTGTCACTTGAATGAGTTCAAACTGGGATAAATTTTCTTTGAACTTTAGATTGTGTGGATGGGATTTGAAGTTTCCTGTAGTTTCCTTCTGCATCATGTTTTTGGTAGAGTGTATAGATTTAAATGATCACTCTGATTCTTTGCAAATGCTGAGCATTACAATGAAATTCCTCTTCATCGCCTCTTTCTGTTTTCCTTAGTAGATTACAAATTATTTGAATGCATCTTCCACTACCTTAAAATTTTGAAATTTCTTGCTGACTCCTTGGCTGCCCTTCAAGAAAAAAGTGCTGCGCCTGATCTTTGAAAGTCTGCAACTTATATTATCTTCCCTGAGACGTTACCCATGCAAATATAGGAAACCGTAGTAGTATTAAAGATCATTATAGAGTGCTTCGTGCAATCATTGCATTCAACCGATGGGATTTCTTTAAAGAAATTATTGTCAAACAAATTAAGAGCTTCCTTTCTGCCAAAATAACTATGAATATTAAACCTCATAGAAAAGATATCTTTCTATCCATTATGATTGATGCATGCCCATACCCTGTTATCTTTTATGTTCTTAGCAATCTGTTTTAAATGATAGATACAGTTCACGGCTCTCAGAACAATTTCGCCTACAACAATCTTGGAGATGAATTTAGATGCAGTACGGAAATTAGAGCATACTCGGAGGTTCGTAACAACTCTAATAGTTGTGCCAGGGGGGGGCATGTTTAACAAATCAAATGCTATTGCTAACTTTTCACTTTGGTGGCGGACAAAGGGTTTCTTTTTCTTCTCTCCCACACAATTGAGTAAAAGTCTTGAATCTAGAAATACTCTGTTGTCTCCATTTGCTAAGCCAATTACTCTACCTCTGCATGGATATCCCGTGTTTGTGGATGTAATCTGTCTCCTTCACAAAAAGCTTGTATCATTTGAGGGCCTTCAATCTAACTACTTCATGGTAACTTTTTAATTCCTCTATCTTTCATCAACCTCCTTATTATCTGGACCTCATCGCACCTGTTCGTTTATGCACAGATGTTTTAGAAAAGAACATAATTTTGCAGCATTTTAGGATCCCTCTAAAAAGCAGTGTTGTTCAGTATTACCAACACATATATCTTATTTTCCCTGTTTAAACAAAGATTTGATAGTCTCTAATTTTGAATTATCATTAGTTTGATGGTTATCGAATTATCTTTATATGTATTTCCCTTCAAGTGGTTCCGGTAATCTTTATTTTTGTTGTTCACCCATCTCCTACATGGTCGCCGCCACTGTAGGTCTCTTTAGGCTGATTAATCTTCATATTTGAATGCGTCTGTTTATATTTTTGGTTCCAATAAACTTAGACTTAAGTACTTTGCTTAAGCTTAGGGATATCTCTAGTTCGATTCCTCCTTACTAATCAATGTTTTGTCCTCGCTCAATTTACCAAATGTTTTTGTAGTGGTTGGTTTAACAGATTACATTGTGCATAAGAGTATATGTTCTGGATGACTTTCTTATAACTGTAAGTTAATAGTTGTTTATATATTCCTTGTGATATCATTCAAGGTAGATAAAAAGGATACATGCATGTAGTGAGGAATGTGAATGGAAGCACATTTAGTTGATTTCGATTTTCGCCTATGTGTGTGCATGTGCATGTGCGTGTGTAAAGGGTGTGCAAACCTACTATTATCATATTTCAAATGTATCACTGATTTTTAATTTAAAGTGTTGTTAACAACACTCTAAAAGTAAACATATGTGTTTGTATTTTAATATGTCTACATTTATACATAAAAATTAGAGTGGAATTACTTGAATTAATTGCATCTAGATATTTGAAAGGGTTTGTTTAAATGGAAGTAATGTCTGTTATGGGAGGTACCTAGGCAATTTGCTTGAATAGATAAGTTTATGATGATACCCCTTTTTATCTAAAATAAATCTTCATTTTATTATCCTTTATAAAGACATATTTAAAGCGTAGAGGTAATTGAGAAAGAAATGTATTCACTTATTTGTTTTAAAATTTAAATGAAGGATAGTCTTACTAATTTATATTATTTAGAGTTCAATTAGTTTATTTTATTTTATTTTATTTTCTACAAGTAAATTGAGTTTCGAGTTGATTCTATTGTGTTAGGTAGTTGGAGGACTCTTTCTTCATTTAGATAATTTCCATTATTGTTGAAATTCTTTAAGCCATTTATCGAATGTATGTCATTCTTACATGATAATTGTGGTTTATAGTGGGTTAGGTTATTATGTTCTCACTTTGTGTTTAAAATCCGTTAAATAAGGAGGTTAAGGTTACTTCGGAAAATCTTAATGTAAATTATTTTGGTTTAAATATCACTTTGAGAGTTCTTGGAATCATGGTGTCTCGTGGCTTTAGGTGAAATATGCGGAAGTTGTGTGTTTGTAGAATTAGAGGTTGAATGTTATATGCATATAGCTATAGGGAATGGAGTCACTATTGTGATAAATGTGTAGTGAGATAGATACTAAAATATGTCTCTTCGTTTTCTTTTGTAATTGAGTAATATTAAGGAAATTCTTGAATTATATTGTCATAAAGTTATTAATTTGTTTTATATAAAGGAATTAAGTAATCTTGAAAAAAAGAGAGTGATAGAAGTAGGAATAGAGATTGTTGTTATTAAAGTGTAACAGTATAAAGTGTAAATTGGAATGTAACTGTTTTAATTTGTGTTTGGAAGAGTATGCTTGTGAATTAGTGTTTTATGGCTTAATAACATCAAATTATATCTTCACTTCGCAATATTGTGATACCCTTAAATGTTGGAAATGATTGGTCTTTAACATAATGTTCTTTTTAGATTGTTTCAAGTTACTTCTTATTGAATGAATGGATATATTATAATTTGTATTTGAATAAGTGGTTTTATGGATTGTTTTGATGGATCTTTTCGATGTGACTTTTCGTAAGTTGATTTTGAGTTGGGGGATTTCCTCTCATTTAATTTACGTTGCTATTTGTTTTCTTTTGTTCTTTACCCTAAGTGGTAAATCGGTTAAGGTTATCATGATTGATGATTCTGCTTGAGTTGTTAATGAGTCAAATTGAAAAGTTCTTTGAAGTTATGGGTATTCCGAGATGAGAAAATAGAGGTTTCCCTTGGATTCCCAATTTAGTTCGTATCGAAGTTGTTGATGTTGTTTAATGGAGTTGTTGATCTTATTTTGATGTATTCTCTCATTATATTTGAATCACATATAGTTCTTGTGGCCTTGTAATTATTCTTGTCAGTTCTTTGATGGGGAAACCCTAGTGTAACTTTATGAGAGTCTTCCAGAGGTTTATTTTACTATTGGTTAATGTTCCTCCTTTTATGTGCCCTTATTCTGGCAAGTGTTTTGGTTTCATGTTTTTGAAAGGGTTGTACGGGAATCATGGAGATTTTGGTTATGTATTTATAGCGAGATGAGTAATGCCTCGCATGCTTCTCTATTGTGATCTAATGTTCTTGTTATGTTGTACAACCCTTGGATTTTGGTTTTTATGTTTTGAGTGTCTAGAGAGAGAGTGGCTCTAAGTGGGTGGTCGGTGCACAAAGGGGCACCAGGATAGCCCTCGTTAGAGTGTGATTAATAAGTGAAAACCTAAGTAATTAACTAGGGGGTGGGTAGAATCACATTAAAAAGATAATTGATGCCCCGTCCGCTGTTTAGTGCTATCACAGGCTAAAGGGGATTGAGAAGGCCATGGTTGGCAAGATCGTTACCTTGTCTTCATGAAAGGTTAACGATTCCGCATGAGCAACCCTATGGAGCGGCACCTTGAAATAGGTAGCCTGGAGAATCCATGTTAAGCCATGCGATGACAATCTCCTCTAACACTCCTTATTATGTTGCTTCTTTGGAAATCCTCTGGAAGTGGTTCTTTGTCTTGAATTGATGAAACATAGTTGGGTAAAAGCACAAAGTTTTGTCACACTTTCGGCCAAATAAATAGTTCCGAGCGAAATATTTTTGGCTGGAAAGGTTTCACCCGAAACCATGTGGCATATTACGTGGCACATAGGTTTTGGTCGAATAAGTTTCACCCGAATCCAAAAAAATCAAAATTTTCCTCTTCCCGCTTTAAAACTGCCTTCAAAATTGGATTTTTTAATGTGCGGGGTTTCTACCGAAACTGTCTATGTGGCATCCTAGTTGGCAGCCAACTCAGCTTTTTTCAGAATTTTCTAAAACTTTCAACTTTAGCTAAGTATTTCTTTAGTCAGAATGATTTTTTTGCAAAAAAAAAAATACCCTTTGTAGAGCTCGGAGTGGAGAATCCAAATATATAATTTTTTAAATATTTTTATTAGTTTTAATATATTTTATTTTTAAAATAATGTAAGTAGGTTTTCAAAATGAAAAAGGAAGTTGATTACAAATTAAAAACAAGATAGTAAAATTTATTAAAAAAATTTAAATCTTATATGGGGCACAAGAGGAGAGAGTCTTCTTCAAAAGGGTATAATTTTTTTTTGAAAATGATTTAAAATTTTGAAAATAGTTGACGGCCCATGAAAACTATCAAATTTTGACATGTTTGACTTTAAAACGTTATTACAAGAAAAATATACATCAAAATTTGATTTTTCTTTTTCCATGCACAAGATATTGAAGTTACCTATTTGGAGAAAAAAAATTAGGGAGAAATGAAGTTTTTTTCAATTTGTTTCTTGACGGCCCGTGAAGTCACTCTTTTCTGAAATTTTCAGCATTCCAAAATTTGTCCTTAAATTGATAAAAACATAATGAAAATAATTTTTTTTAAAATTTTAAAAATTACAACAATAAACTTCATCAAAATTTCTACATTTCATTAGTTTACACCATTTTGAAATTCAAAACATAAAGACCACTTTTATGTGGTCGAAGTTCAGAATTTTTTTTGCTGTTGGCCGATTCCTTTATAAAGTGTGACACAGGTTTGTGCTTTTACCCAGTTGTTTTGAATTGATTTATGGTTTTACCCTACTTGATCTTTGGTGTATTCTTTGGTCTTGTATAAATCTTGTTGATGTTTGGGTTTTGACCTTGTACTCTTATGGTACTGTTATATGATGTTATTGGAATGCTATTATGTTTTTGGAAGTGTTTCATGATCATCCTTTGGTTATTTGTTTATTGGTCATTGCCTTGATTTATGTGATGAGATTTATGACTCTTGGACGTGGTTGATTATGTCATTGTAATTTCTGAGAGTTATGATATTTTTGTATGACGTTGAGTCTTGTGGCTCCCTATTGGATGTTCTTGGTTGAGGTCTTTTTCTTGTTAGCTCCTAGCACGGGGGGTGGGTCTTCGGAATCACATGGTCAGGTGGAACGTGCTAAGCACCCCATTGGGTCCCCAGTCGAGGATCGAGAGGTGCGGATTGGTGTTGTTGCAGCGACTCCAGAGTTGTATTTGTCTTGGAGCCAGTTATGATACTTGTATTCATCTATTCATTTGTATCATGCTATTTGGTGATGGTTTCATTCATATTTGGAACACTTTTATATCATTGTACTTCTTAAACATTGTACGGTAATGAAATGTTAAACTTGGTGTGGATATTGGCTATGACAGTTGTTATTCAATGTGTTAAGTTAATCATGTATATGTTGTATTTGTGTAACCAGATGGTTTCTTATCATTGATCATCATGTATGTGTTATATTTGTTAATGTTTACCTTGTTATGGATTATATTTTTGGATTTTATTCTTTATTACTGTTGTATAGATCTAAGTTGCGTAATGACTCTTCGTGTACCCCAAAGGATGTATGTGTTAGTGAATTTACTTAAATGAAATTCATGTTATAACTTAATGTGTATTACATGTATGTTATGTTTACTTTAAAAAAAAAATTAAAAAATTGTGCTGTAATTATTGTGTTGTTGTCCTTTGGGGTTCGCACGCGGGGCGTTACAATTCCATAGAACAATAGTTTGGGAAACCTCTATTTTGTTATACAAGAGATCCAAGGAAGACAATTCTTACAATATTGTAATTTTAAAGCAAGACCACTATGGCTCTTTTGACAATGCAACTTAATCAATATATTTTCTTGCCTTAATAACAGAAAAACAACAATTACTCAAGAATTAAACATATTTCGTGCTTCAGTATTTTCCTAATAGTTCTTTTATGATTTTCCTATCTGTCTGTAATATTTAATGCCAAATAATGGAGCTTGAATGCAAAATATCTACATGTATAGATGTGTAGAAATAATCAAGTACACATATGCATTGAAGTTCCCCTTTATCAACACATTTAAAAACACACATATAAGCAAATATATCAATCCATATTTACATATGTGTATATGTATTTATACACATAGTACTCTATCTAAATACTTCTCTATAGTATATTTATTTATCACCATCTAACTCTTGTGCTTGGGATTTATGAAGGAAAGAAACATCAAAATTATTTTTCCCCTCAATTAACCAACTAAGAAGGCTACAAATTCAAACCTCTTTGGTTGCTTATACCATATTGTCTACTCTGAAGTTTGTCATTAGTATAGGGGTATGTGCAGGATCATGATGGTCTAAAAATTGGCGATATGATGGGTATGTGTAGGGTATGTCGCTGATGACATTTTTTTACATAAAATTGATGAAATGAAAAGGGATTTTAAAGGAGTTTCTCAGCTTTCCCCAAAAATAAATTATTCTTTACTTTGAATTTAATAAATAATTATTATTCATTTTCTATTTTAATTACGACTAAAGTCCTAATTGATAGGTTGATTGAAAAACATCTACAACTTTCAAATGGTATCACATTATTGAATCTAAAACATGTGTCACATTCTATGCTTTGCATACTATAGGATTTAAAAAATTGAATTTCATGAAGTTTTGACCAAGTTAAGGTGGTTAGACATATGAATTTTTATATTTTTTAAAAGTTGTAACAAAAAATTCATAATTAATTATTTACTTGGAAAAAAATTACAAACAAATATGCATCACATCTGGACATGAGTCCTCTACTTATATCTAAAATATTATAAAAAAATATTGTCATTTTATTGTGGTTAGGGTGGTCAGACAGACACCTACTTATTTTTTGCTTGAAATTTAAGTACTACTGCATTGAAATTTCAAATTTTCAACAAATAGTTTTAAAAAATAAAATTAAACCTATTAGTTTAAAAACTACATTCAATTTTCTATAGATTCTATTCTTATATATTTTTGAAATAATATAGATAACTTATTCAAATTTTTATGTCAAGTTGTGTAACTCTGATTTTTCTAAATTTTTTGCCACTTTAGGGCCTATTTTTTCCATGATGATCCTGCACATACCCATAGGTAGCTAAAGTGTTGAATTTGAAGCCTTCTCAGCTAGTTAGCTAAGGTAAAATTGATTCTGGATGCTTAATTGCATTTTGAAATGAGCCATATGGGGCCTGCTTTGTATATATGGATATATATGTCTATGTACATGTATATTTTTAAATGCAGAACAGAAAATTATATATATATATACCAATTGTACTGCAATGTCATAGCAAGAACTAAATCCAATATTCAATGTTGCAGCAAGGAAAAGTTCACTACAAAATATCTAAGAAAATATATTGATTCAGTTGCATTCTCAAAAGAGCCATTTTGGCATTATAAATATGTTACACATACTGCATGATTAAATGCTAGTCTCTCAAAAAATAGAAACTTCAAACAAATAACACATAAGATAAAGATATAAAGTTGAAGAGATAAAAAAAACTATTGAAAAAACACTTAAAAGCCACCAAACTATTTTTTCCTCCATGCCTATACAAAAAGATTTTCAACTTCTCAAATCAAATATGTAAGCCCAACTCTTTATGACGTTATTTATTTTCCTTACCATATGAGAACAGTTGTATGTGCAACAATCTCTGAAAAATGTGTATAATGCCACAGGGTTAATTGCAAATCGACGAATGCAACTTTTGCTATTTTTTGCAGTTAAAGTTGCAAGCCCATTCAACCAACGGTTACATACATTACTTGTGTTGTCTAAATATGTTTTATGATATTCTTTCCCCTTATTTCAAAGCTCTATTTATTGTTCAGTTTCAGGATTCTATAATGCCCCGCCGTGCAAACCCCAAAGGATCTAAAATAATGCAACAATTTTTTTTTTAAAAAGAACATAAGTAATGTACTAAGTATTCCAAAATAACAAAGTACTAAGTTGCATGACTAATTCCATTGGGTTACACGAGGTGACATTACTATACTAACCCATAACAATGATAACATATTAAACCATAATTAAACAGTTACATAAATTCATCCATTCTCATAACACCATTTAAAATATCTATTAAACAATAACCATATTCATAACATATGCACATATGAAAACGAAAGATACTATAAAGATAAGAAGCATTTATATTACCACATATGTAACACAACTTAACACAACTATTACAAATGATCGTTCTTGAATAAATACATGGCCTGAATATACATTACATCCAAATGATAGTAAAATAAAATTGTCTGAACATACACCTCAATAACCACATATACAAATTACATCGAGGTCATCCCAACACACGTGGGAGACGATACATCAATAAATACATTACATTTGAGGTATACATACATTTGGTACAAAAAATACTAGATCAACAGCATCTGCAAAACCCTGTAATAAAAGATACATCTGCAACTAAAAAGGGAACCCAACGGGGTGTGAAGCACGTTCCACCCAACCACCCCCGTGCTGGGAGTAGACAAGGAAGGATCCCTGACCAAGCACATCTAACAAAACACAAGACTAACTACAAATAGACAACTTAACATCAAAGACCACATAGAAAACTAAACAAAGATAAATCCAAAAGGCACAGCAACAAACCACTTCTGAACATAACAACAAGTCACAATCACAACATCCATGAAACTCAAGACATAATATCAAAGACTACTTCCAACAATATCCAAAGTAAAATCAATAAATCACTTCCAGAGGACTTCAAAATTCTACAGAAATAGAATGTTAGATGAGAGTGTCATTGCATGGTTTAACATGAATTATCTAGACATCCTATCACAAGATACTGCCTCCATCTCTACATGGATTCTCCAGACAACCAAGTAAAGGTGCCGCCTCCATCTATGGTTCTCCTGATAGCCTATCTCAAGGCTCCGCTCCATAGGGTTACTCATGCAGAGTCGTTAACCTTTCGTGAAGACAAGGCAACGACCTTGCCAACCACGGCCTTCTCGGTCCCCTTTAGTCTATGATAGCACTAATAGGCCACGAAGTGTCTCAATTATCCTGCTAATGTTTAATCCCCACCCATGGTTTATTACTTAGGTTATCACTGATTAATACAACTCTACGTGGGTTACCCTGACAACCTCTTTGTGCGCCTGCCCCCACTAGAGCCACTATCTCTAGACACTCAAGCACAAAAATACCCAATACAAAAGAATGATTATATCACAAGAAATATTGAAACAATCAAATGGATTCACTGCGAGGCATAACCATCTCGCCATAACATATGAAACACAACCACAACTGGTACAAACCAACAACAACTAAATCATAACCACGATCAACACATAGACCAAACATCAAAATACGAGATCACAATTCATCTCAGATTCCCCACCTCTAGAAGCCCTTAAAATAACTTACGCTCCTATGAAAGATAAAACAAATCTAGGGCTATCCCATATGACTCAAAAGCAATACGAAGAAAATGCCACAATAGAATTAACGAATAGTTTCCAAAATAACAGTTATGTTTAATCAAAACCATAAAACAATTACAATGAATAATAAATTTCACCCAATAAATCAATCAATTTAATTATAATTACAAAAATTATTCCCAATTTTCTAATTAAAACTATAATATTGCAAAATCCTAAAATTCTCAAACTTACTTCCTAACATAACGACATAAATAACTATTCAATATATATATACATATATTTGTATATAAAAATAAGATATATATAAATTAAAATAAATATTTAAAATTTATTATAAAAATTAACACTTAATTTATCCTTATATATATATAAAATAATATATAATATATATATATATATAAATATATATTACATATATATATTAAATATATATATATATAAAATAATAAAAATATATAAATAATTTCGAATGAGATTTAATAAAAAAAAATTGTATTTATATTATTAAAAAAAATGTATTAAACAATAAATAATAAAGGGACATAGTCCCATTCATGGCTGCGCACCTCCAAAGGGAGGCCCCCATGCCCCGTAGCCCCTGGTGGTGGTGGTTGTGGCCCGTCACACAAAATTATATATATTTTTTTTTTTAAACTAAATTTTAATTCAATTCAATTTAATTTAATTTAAATTTCGTTTTCAAAATAAAAACACAAAAATTTGAAGCAGGAATTTGTTTAAACAAATTCATTTTATAAAATCATTTCACAAATTTAACCAATATATACTAATTTATATAATTTTTTTATTTATTTATATTTTGATATATTTTAATCATGTACTGTAGTATAAGTACGAAATTCAGACACATAAATTTTCACAATTATATTTTATTCCAAGAAATTCACCAGTGTAGATTTTTCTTAAAAATAAATAATAGATAGAATATATAGTACATATATTTTTGTTTTGTTTAATTTGTATCAATACATATATTTATATAAGTAGGCATATATATATATTTACTCAACTTATAGAATAAATAATATAAACAATCAGATCTTCATACCAGATATAAAATAAATCAAGCAAATAACTTAAATCCATAATAACAATGATTTTTATTTCAAAACAAAAATCTTCACAACCAAATTTTGTTGAATAAATTTTAAAGGGTTTTACTTATAGTTTTTCTACAGAGGATTCGAGGGTTTAAATGCAGACAAGTTTTCAATTCACAAGAGTCATTTTCGAAAGAAAAAAAGGAATGGATTTTCAAACTCAACAACTAGATTTTATTTACAGAACAATAAAATAGTAATAAATTAACAGAATGAAACTTGGAGTCCTTCGTTCGATGAAGAATCCTTTCTGAATCCTCTTCTCGACTTCCTATCTTCAGCTCTTTTCTCGATCTTCCGCCTTCAACGTTCTTCTGAATCTATCTTTTCTTTCAAAACCACAATAATTTTACCTAGAAAATGCCAAACCAAAACTATCTTTCTTTTATTTATTTTTATTTCCAGATCCAAGACAAAGAGAACTTCTGTGTGTGAATAACTCTCTCGTAAAAAAAATAATAAATCAAAACAAAGAATCAATAAAGCTCTTCTGCTTTCTTTTCTCAAAAATCCTCTTCTCTTATTGGTCCTTTTTCCAGCTTTTAAAAACACAACTTATCTACAATTTTAATTAGAATAATTTATTTAATCAAGATATTATCCTCACATGATTTTCTAATCTAATATTAATAAAAAGATAATATCTAATTATTCTCAACAATAATAATTTAATTTAATTTCTTGCACTTTAATTAATTAAATACTTTTTTAATTTACAATATATTTAAGTTTAACCATTTACTAACTCACAATTAAATCAAAACAACAAAACAACATTAATTAATTATCCTATCAAATAAGATTAATTAATTAAACACTAACCATAAATTAAATAAAAACTCAACAATTAACTACACAACAACAAGGATAAAACTTCAGTCATAACACAACGAGTCACAATAGACAACGGACTTGGGATGGGGACACTTCCAAATCTACTCCCTTTTTCAACATTTTACCCATTGGATTAATTTATTGCTCGCCCTGTCCTGCTGAAGCAGGTGGAATCGAGACTTATTCTTGCAATCCTGCATCCAAATAAACGTCAAGTAGCACATGTATATATATATAATCAAACATCCTATCGTGAGAAGGAATTACAGTGTAGCAGGGCACTCATGAATGAGTGATGCTACAATGTCCTCTCACCTAATCTATTCTAACAATTACAATATCAATGACGAACTAAAATTTCTAACCAAATTGATCATAAGATAACATGATACTTAACTACTGCATCATAAATAATTATTAAACCATTGCATTATAAAATAATACTGAATTCAAATAACATGATCACCATAGAATCATCACATCGACATATAAAATATTAATGAAAAACTATTTGAATAAACAATAATCCAATCAACACACAGAGTATCATAAATCATACTAATAATGTCACAAGAAGCAAACAACTAAACTACACATCCGCACACACCAAGTCAGTGAATGAATCACCAACACAAATCAGTATCATGCTAACACACAAGAGAAACCAATAGTAGCAAATGGTATAAAAAATATGGGGGTATTACATCCTCCCCCCCTAGAATATGGCTTACTCCTTGAAGCCAGTAACTATATATAGATAATCCTCTCTAATATGGAATGCATTCTCCCACGTCATCGAAGTCTCATCACTTGGGTCCTGCAAAACCTGCAAACACATGATAAGCTCTACCTGCATCGCCTACCGTCAGCTCAGAAGCGGCTGGTGCCTGACTATAACCTTTAGTTTTCCCTTGAGGGCACTTCCTCGCAATATGTCCCTGCTGCCCACATGAGAAGCAACTTGTACTCCACCCAAAGCCTCTGACTCCAACTGGTGCACTCAATTGTTGAAAGCTGCCTTATGTCGGTGCTGACTGTATACTTTGTACTGGCTGCACAAAATGATCAGGTCTATTATGCTACCAACTCTGAAACTTCTTGTTCTGAGATCTATCTCCCTGCTGAGACTGAGAGTGTTGTTGTTGCTCACCCTTAGTGGGTTCTTGCTGGCCTTTAGAGGACCCTACAGCCAAGGCCGAACCTCCATGAGAACCAACACCTAATGATGGTGTACTGTCGATCTGACCTCCTATGTGTCCTCCTAGTGCCATAGCTAGATTTTCTTCTACCAACCGAGCCTTCTCAACCGCTACCTCCATTGTCTTCGGCTCGAAGACTCTCACACCACCACTAATTCAGGCATTTAAGCCTTGAAAAAAATGTTGCACTAACATCCCTTCATCGTGGCTGATACCTGCATACTGCTTGAACTCATAAAAGCGTCGCTCATACTACTCCACTAACATTGACAATTGCCTAAGGTCATGAAACTCATCAGCCCTGCGTTGCCTCCAATGGTCTGAAAGGAAACGAGCCTTGAACCTATCTAGAAACAACTCCCATATGACCATACTGATATCAAGGTGTAACTTTTGTTCTTCAAGACGCCACCAAGTAGATGTGAAACCTCGCAAGTGCATAACTGTGCACCGAGCCTTGGTATTGCTACCATAGGGGTGCATTGCGAAGCATCACTCTAAGTCAATTAACCATGTCTCAGCTTCCAAACCTCCTCCAGAACCATCAAAAGTAGGAGGGTGTGCTCTCATCAAATCTCTCATATGTCCTACTATCGCCGCATCCTGATCTGCAATCACTTCCCTTCGCCTTGGCGACCTTTCCCTTTCTCTCTCAACCTGCTACACCTCCTCTGGCTTGGGTCCCAAACAACCAAGAATCTCTCCAAGAATGTGTTGCAATTGTCCATCCAAACCAGGTTGTCCCTGATTCTATCCACCGCCTGACGCATTGTGTTGAGGAATTATTCGTTCCTCATGCACTGAACCATGGATACTTGGCGGTGACGGACTTCGGCGGTTGACTCTACGGCCACCACCTCGGCCTCTTCTTTGGCCATGACCTCTACCTCAAGGCATGATCATGCACAATGATTAAAGTTATGTAAGATCAAGAGTTACGCAAAGGTTGCCTAATGGACACAAACTACCCAGAGGACCTAGCATTAGCAACCTTGGCTCTGATACCAAGCTGTAACACCCCGCCATGCAAACCCCAAAGGAACTAAAACAATGCAACATTTTTTTTTAAAAGAACATAAGTAATGTACTAAGTATTCCAAAATAACCAAAAACTAAGTTGCACGACTAATTCCATTGGGGTACACGAGGTGACATTACTATACTAACCCATAACAATGATAACAGATTAAACCATAATTAAATAGTTACATAAATCCATCCATTCTCATAACACCATTTAAAATATCTATTAAACAATAACCATATTCATAACATATGTACATATGACAACGAAAGATACTATAAAGATAAGAAGCATTTATATTACCACATATATAACACAACTTAACACAACTATTACAAATGATCGTTCCTAAATAAATACATGGCCTGAATATACATTACATCCAAATGATAGTAAAATACATCTGTCTGAACATACACCTCAATAACCACATATACAAATTACATCGAGGTCATCCCAACACATGTGGGAGATGATACATCAATAAATACATTACATCTGAGGTATACATACATCTAGTACAAAGAATACTAGATCAATAGCATCTACAAAACCCTACAATAAAAGATACATCTACAACTAAAAAGGGAACCCAACGGGGTGTGAAGCATGTTCCACCCAACCACCCCCGTGCTGGGAGTAGACAAGGAAGGATCCCCGACCAAGCACATCTAACAAAACATAAGACTAACTACAGATAGACAACTTAACATCAAAGACCACATAGAAAACTAAACAAAGATAAATGCAAAAGGCACAACAACAAACCACTTCTGAACATAACAACAAGTCACAATCACAACACCCATGAAACTCAAGACATAATATCAAAGACTACTTCCAACAATATCCAAAGACAAATCAATAAATCACTTCCAGAGGACTTCAGAATTCTACACAAATAGAATGTTAGATGAGAGTGTCATCGCATGGTTTAACATGAATTGTCCAGACATCCTATCACAAGCTGCTGCCTCCATCTCTATATGGATTCTCTAAACAAACAAGTAAAGGTGCCACCTCCATCTATGGTTCTCCTGACATCCTATCTCAAGGTGCCGCTCCATAGGGTTACTCATGCGGAATCGTTAACCTTTCGTGAAGACAAGGCAACGACCTTGCCAACCACGGCCTTCTCGGTCCCCTTTAGTCTGTGATAGCACTAACAGGTAGACGAGGCATCTCAATTATCTTGTTAATGTTTAATCCCTACCCATGGTTTATTACTTAGGTTATCACTGATTAATACAACTCTACGTGGGTTACCCTGATAGCCTCTTTGTGCATCGGCCCCCACTAGAGCCACTCTCTCTAGACACTCAAGCACAAAAATACCCAATACAAAAAAGGATTGTATCACAAGAAATACTGAACCAATCAAATGGATTCACTGCGAGGCATAACCATCTCACCATAACATATGAAACACAACCACAACTGGTACAAACTAACAACAACTAAATCATAACCACGGTCAACACATAGACCAAACATCAAAATACGAGATCACAATTCATCTCAGATTCCCCACCTCTGGAAGCCATTAAAATAACTTACGCTCCTATGAAAGATAAAACAAATCTAGGGCTATCCCATACGACTCAAAAGCACTATGAAGAAAATTCCACAATAGAATTAACGAATAGTTTCCAAAATAACAGTTACGTTTAATCAAAACCATAAAACAATTACAATGAATAATAAATTTCACCCAATAAATCAATCAATTTAATTATAATTACAAAACTTATTCCCAATTTTCTAATTAAAACTATAATATTGCAAAATCCTAAAATTCTCAAACTTACTTCCTAACATAACGGCATAAATAACTATTCAATATATATATACATATATTTATATATATACATATATATACGCCTTCACGCGTATATACATATATATTTATATATAAAAATAAGATATATAAATTAAAACAAATATTTAAAATTTATTATAAAAATTAACACTTAATTTATCCTTATATATATATAAAATAATATATAATATATATATAAATATATATTACATATATATATATTAAATATTAAAAATATATAAATAAATTCGAACGAGATTTAATAAAAAAAATTGTATTTATATTATTAAAAAAAAATGTATTAAACAACAAATAATAAAGGGACATAGTCCCATTCATGGCACTGCGCACCTCCCAAAGGGAGGCCACCGTCCCCATGACTGCGTACATCAGTCAGGACTGTTGTGCACAGTTCAAACTGCTATGCGCAGTCCAGACTGTTGTGCGCAGTTTGTGGACTGTGTGCAGCCCCTGGTGGGTCGTATGGCTGCGGCCGTCCACACACCAATAAAATTATATATGTATTTTTTTTTAAACTAAATTTTAATTCAATTCAATTTAATTTAATTTAAATTTTGTTTTCAAAATAAAAACATGAAAATTTGAAGCACGAATTTGTTTAAACAAATTCATTTTATAAAATCATTTCACAAATTTAACCAATATATATTAATTTATATAATTTTTTTATTTATTTATATTTTGATATATTTTAATCATGTACTGTAGTATAAGTACGAAATTTAGACACATAAATTTTCACAATTATATTTTATTCCAAGAAATTCACCAATGTAGATTTTTCTTAAAAATAAATAATAGATAGAATATATAGTACATATATTTTTGTTTTGTTTAATTTGTATCAATACATATATTTATATAAGTAGGCGTATATATATATATATACTCAACTTATAGAATAAATAATATAAACAATCAGATCTTCATACCAGATATAAAATAAATCAAGCAAATAACTTAAATCCATAATAACAATGATTTTTATTTCAAAACAAAAATCTTCACAACCAAATTTTATTGAATAAATTTTAAAGGGTTTTACTTATAGTTTTTCTACAGAGGATTCGAGGGTTTAAATGCAGACAAGTTTTCAATTCACAGAGTCATTTTCGAAAGAAAAAGAGGAATGGATTTTCAAACTCAACAACTAGATTTTATTTACAAAACAATAAAATAGTAATAAATTAATAGAATAAAACCTAGAGTCCTTCATTCGATGAAGAATCCTTTTTGAATCCTCTTCTCGACTTCCTGCCTTCAGCTATTTTCTTGATCTTCTGCCTTCAACGTTCTTTTGAATCTATATTTTCTTTCAAAACCACAATAATTTTACCTAGAAAACACCAAACCAAAACTATCTTTCTTTTATTTATTTTTATTTCCAGATCCAAGACAAAGAGAACTTTTGTGTGTGAATAACTCTCATAAAAATAATAATAAATCAAAACAAAGAATCAATAAAGCTCTTCTGCTTTCTTTTCTCAAAAATCCTCTTCTCTTATTGGTCCTTTTTCCAGCTTTTAAAAACACAACTTATCTACAATTTTAATTAGAATAATTTATTTAATCAAGATATTATCCTCACATGATTTTCTAATCTAATATTAATAAAAAGATAATATCTAATTATTCTCAACAATATTAATTTAATTTAATTTCTTGCACTTTAATTTATTAAATACTTTTTAATTTACAATATATTTAAATTTAACCATTTACTAACTCACAATTAAATCAAAACAACAAAACAACTTTAATTAATTATCTTATCAAATAAGATTAATTAATTAAACACTAACCATAAATTAAATAAAAACTCAACAATTAACTACACAACGAAAAGGATAAAACTTCAATCATAACACAACGACTCACAACAGACGACAGACTTGGGATGGGGACACTTCCAAATCTACTCCCTTTTTCAACATTTTACCCATTGGGTTAATTTATTGCTCGCCCTGTCCTGCCGAAGCAGGTGGAATCAAGACTTATTCCTGCAATCCTGCATCCAAATAAACGTCAAGTAGCACATGTATATATATATAATCAAACATTCTATCATGAGAAGGAATTGTAGTGTAGCAGGGCACTCATGAACGAGTGATGCTACAATGTCCTCTCACCTAATCTATTCTAACAATTACAATATCAATGACGAACTAACATTTCTAACCAAATTGATCATAAGATAACATGATACTTAACTACTGCATCATAACTAATTATTAAACCATTGCATTGTAAAATAATACTGAATTCAAATAACATGATCACCATAGAATCATCACATCGACATATAAAACATTAATGAAAAACTATTTGAATAAACAATAATCCAATCAACACACAGAGTATCATAAATCATACTAATAATGTCACAAGAAGCAAACAACTAAACTACACATCCGTACACACCAAGTCAGTGAATGAATCACCAACACAAATCAGTATCATGCTAACACACAAGAGAAACCAATAGTAGCAAATACTATCAAAAATATGGGGGTATTACAGATTCTCTCATTTTCTGTGGTTCTAGAGTCTTTTTCTAGTAGTTCTTTTACAATTTCCCTATTTCTCTATAATATTTAGTGCTAAATAGTGGAGCTCAAATTTAAAAAATATGCATATACATATGTAACCATTTAGCCAAGCTTTTATGTATTGCTTTTGGTGAAGCTACCACTAGTTTGCTGCAGATTACACCAAAAGACCTCGACATGGTGCAAGACAATTCTAAGGCTACAATAGACCCTCTTACTGTTATCTGTGGCCTTGTTTGTAGACTTTTTCTTGTACAAATATGTTTAGTATGGGTTTCTGATCATATGTGATGTATCACGGTAGGAGAATAATTATATGAGGTGACCCTAAATCTTTTTATGTAAAAAATACATTGCCGATTTCTTTTAACTTATAGACAGAAATCAAAATTTGAAACATATTGATACAAGATTCAACCTACATCCTTTATTAGTAAATATCAAAGAAAAATAGAGAATTGTATAAGAGGTATTAGACACATTCTTACTGGTTTCTTAATTGTAAATTCAAGCAACATTATTTTCCACTAAATATTATAGATAAAATAGGGAAATTGAAAAACAACTATTAAAAGAAAAGTTAAAAATCATAGCTAATCATAGATGAGTTGGAGCTCATACTAAACATTTTCATATACAAGTAGGCTATGTAAAACTTGGTTTCTCAATTCAAATTTGAAGCTACATTGTATGGCACGAAACCCATATTAAATAGAACTAATAAAGCCAATGAGTACCAATAATCTGTACAACCTCCCTACAATGGCACAGGCTTAATAAAAATTCAAGCTACATTACCTGGCAATAAATTTTGTAGTCAAATAGAGAATTTACAAAAGAACTATTGCATGACAAATCCTCTTACCGGCCAAGCTAACGGGGAACCCACCGGAAAGTTCAAACAGATAAATTGAATAGATAAAAGAGATATTAGAAACAATAACACTTACCAACCACCAAACCAATTTTATATCCAACATGCTCATAATCTGCAAATGATTCTATGTCCAACACCATAGATGCAAATATATAGGGAAAAAAATAAATGGAGGGCAATAAAAATACTAACCTTAAGCATATTTATTGAGCAAACAAACAAGATTCAATTACAATTACTCCTATGGTAATGGCTATAAGGCCAAAGATGGATGGGGATAAACTCACTCACATCCCAAGCAAGCACCCGTCAAAAAATATGCACATTATGTGAAAGGTGGACAACACGAAAAAAAATATCACATAACATATTGGTGCAAGACAAGTAGTATGTGTAACAGTTGTAAGAGGTATTAAGATGATACTTACAAATCAGATGTATGTCATTCTCCACTGCTTTCCTTATAGTTTTTTTACAATTTTCCTATTTGTTTATAATATTTAATTCCAAATAATGCAGCTCGAATTTACAACATATTCATGTATATATGTATATATATGTGTACATAAATGTATAACATATAAATACCTGTTACCATAAGAGAAATTGTAGCTAAATGTTCTTTCTTTCATTGTTAGTCTATTGTTTTCATTATTTGTGTATATCTTTGGTGTTGTAGCCATTACCTTAGGAGGAATTGTAGCTATATGTGTGTAGGGTTTAGGGCTATATGAAACCATTGACATATTGGAGGTAAAAATTATGCTGGTGGTTGTTTAGTGCTAGTCGAGTAGGTCTTTTACAATTTCTCTATTTCTACATAATATCTAGTGTCAGGTGATGCAACTTAGATTTTCAAAGGAGCTTGTGGCATTATATTGATGCTTGCATGGGTGTTTTTCATAGATGACTAATTTATTCTTAATGTCTTCTTGTTATATGTTTCTATTTTTGGCATTACACCCATTTTTGAGACATGAAAGAGATTATTGCTCTTTGTGGGAAGATAAATTGCAATCAAATCTTCTTTCTTTCGCCAAAAAATATGGTTGGGCTCAGTAACTTTTGTCACCCTTGTTTATATATATATGCATACTTTTACAATTTCTCTATTTCTATATAATATCTAGTGTGAGGTGATATAGCTCAAATTTTCAATTGATCTTGTGGGGTTATACTAATGTTTGCATGGGTGCTTTGCATAGATGATTAATTTATTGTTTGTCTTCTCATTATATGTTTCTATCTTTGGCGTTATACCCATTTGGGAGACTTCAAAGAGATTATTGCTCTTTGTAGATGGAGAAATTGTAGTCAAATCTTCTTTCTTTTGTCAAAAAAATATGGTTTGGCTCAGTAATTTTTTTCACCCTTGTTTATTGTTTCTAGTTATATATATATATATATATATATATATATATATATATATATATATATACATATGCATATATATATACATACATAAATATATATACATATACACACTTAATCGAGACTCCAAGCTACATTAGTGTTATTCTAATACCTATTTTACAATTTCTCTATATCTCTATAATATTTAGTCTGAGCTGATGCAACTTGAATTTTCAATCAAGTTTGTGGGGTTATACTCTTTTCTACATGGGTGTTTTGCATAGATGATTAATTTATTGTTAATATCTTCTTGTTATATGTTTTTGTCTCTGAGGTTAAACATAAACAAATCCTATTCATGGCTCGACTAATAGAAATCCTGTTGAAACTTCAAACAAATAAAAAACACTATGCATATCTATATATTTGTAATTTCTCCATCCATACAAAACCATAATGGAAGACATCCATGAAAAATCACTTACAGATTCTGGAGAAAAAGAGTTTTAACATAAACAATAAATAAACCATTTATACAAAACACTCAAGTAAAATGGCCTACAAATTGTGCAACGCCATAATTTTAAAACCCTCCAATCTGCCATAAAACAGAGCAGAGGACGACGATTTTTACAATACTTTTGTATCAAACAATACTATCATTTTTACAATAGTCCACTATGAAACCAACAACACAATGGCTCTTTCAACAATGCAACTTAATGAATATACTTCCTCACACATTACAGAGAAAGTTTGAGCTACATTCATTGGAATTAAATATTATAGAGAAATAGAGAAATTCTAAAACACTTTTTACACAAGAAATCCTATTCAAGGCTCAGCTGACGAAAATCCTATCGAAAGCATAAAAAAAATAACAAACCCTTTGTATATCCATATATGTATAATCACTCCTATCTTAATCTACAATTGGGAAATAAAATTACCAACCCTAACCATTTTGATGGAAGAACCTATATTTAACTACTATTGCTCCTATGGTAACCAGTATAAGGTCAAAATGTAAAACCTCTCTAATCTTAGGCTGGTAAGGTAGCATTCTCATTTTTGATTTGATATTTTAAATGTTAAATGCTATTATAATGAGGTTAGATATTGTTGATTTAGTGAAAGGTTATTATGATTAGCTATGATGATGCAACTAATTGATATATTTATGGTTTTTAACTATAGTTACGATGTAGTATGTGCTTCAGCTATGTATATATGTATATGCACAGGTACTCTATTGTGTGTATGTTACAAGTACTAGGTACCGACTCCACCTGTCTTCACAGGTCTGAGTGTACCTTCCCCGATGGTGGTTACTAGAGGTAGTCACAGGCCAAATTTCCCCTACCCTAGCCAATGTACCCTATAGGGCAATATTTTCATGTAGATGTCTTACCATATGGTTACCTAACGGTAACGTCCAGAGCACCTTTCAGCTGTATGTTCTACCAAATCTTTTTGTTGTATGTGGTTCACTAGTTTGTCTTGCTGAGCTATTTTGGTCTTGGTTTCCGTGAATTTGTTATGTGGATATATATTTAAATGGTTGTCAGTGTCTTCATGCGGTTTCCTTAACATCTTTTGTGATTTCATTATGGATTTTTATAGTATTTTATTGATGAAAGATTTGAATGGTTTTATTCATGAGATTTTAAAATATGTTATTTTAAATTATTTTTATTGATCATTTGAGAGAATGATATATTCCATTTGGAATTTGTAAATGATTTTATTAAATCCTTTTTGGGGAGCTTTGTGTATTTGGATGATTGGATTTGAATTACTATTTTTATATGAAATAGAGAATTTTGGTGTTTTTGGTGATTTTAATTAATTTCTTGGAGAGCATTAATAGCTTGCTTCATAAAAAAATTTATTGCATTTTATTGTGTGGACGAGTGGAGTTCAAATAAAAAGGGGGAAACCTTGTCTTGGAGATATATATATATATATATATATATACATATATATATTCTATTTTTTTGTTTTGGAGAGAAATCATTATTTTGGGGGAAAAGAAATAATTTTTTTGTTTCTCAAGGAGAAGAAAGAAAAAAACCTCATGGCTGGGAATGGAAGCTGGGTATGAAGACCTGGCTTTTTTGTAGGGATTTTTGTGGGCAATGGACCCTGGAGTTCAGCGTAGCACTGTAGTTTTTCTGCTATATTTTGGGATCTAGCCGCACCTTACAAGCAAATCAATCTTTCATTTCAAATCTGGGAAAAAATTAAGGTAGTCTTCAGTGTATTTCTTGAATGTCTAAATTAGAAATGTATGTGGGTGTTTGATTTGCTGCTCTGGGTGTTGTCATGGCTTTTCGGGTTGAGATTTCTTCTCAACCTGGGTTTTTTTGCTTTCCTTGTTTGGGAAATCTGAGACTTTAATAAATATGTTCAATCCTCCCACTTTAAACTGAAATTCAACTTTGGGATTCACTTGAAAATGCCCAGATCTCAACTGGGTTGGAGCCCAAAATGAATTTCAAACACTTTCCTTTTTGGCCAAAATTTGTGCCACCTGGTAAAACTTTTTTTTATTGCTGCTCTTTTACAATCTGTGAAAAATGCAAAAAAATGTATGGAATCCAAGTATAAATGCCAAGATCTCAATTGGGTCTTTGTAATATTTTTATTCTAAACACTTTCATTTTTGGGAAAAATTTGTGCCTTCTTATTAAATGATGTTTTTAATTGCTGCTCTATAGCTGTCTGATTAAAAAGTAAAATAAAATTGGATTCCAGGTAGAATCGTCCATATTTTAAATGGTTCGTTGTCTGATTTTTAATCGGGACACAGTTTTCATTTTTCATGTTTTTGCCCAACCATGCATTAAATGACATTTTTCAATACAACACCTTATTCTGGGTCTTAAAATTGAAAATTAAAGGTGGATTCCAACTTTGAATACCCAAATTTGAATTGGGTCAGGCTTAGAATTTTAATCCGGGCACTTTGATTTTTTACGTAATTTCTATGCCTCCTTTTCATGTTGATTTATAGTTGTTAAACATGTCTTCTTAGAGAAATGTTTGCTTGGCTATGTTAAATGACTTTATGATGATTTTAGTGGATTTTTCATGGCTTCAATTTTTTTTTTGTTTTCCTCATTTGGTTAAACGAGATGGCCTATCCGTCTGTAGTGCATTGATTTGGACAGGATTAAGTCTCCTCGTCTATATGAGAGGTGTACCTAATTCCGTGTGGTGCCATCCCTTTGAGCACACATGATGACATTCCATCCGGTCTACACTCTTGTATCTCATACCTTAGTATTCATGAGTAGTACCCAACCGGTGCTGTCACAATAGTGGTTTACAATTCTTGAGAGGAACAAATTTTAGCTGAAATCACATCTTTTTAGAAAATATAATGATTTAAGCCTTAAAAAGTTCCATTTTAAGGATTCCAATTGAAGAGAGTTTGATCAAATCACCTTAGATCAAACCCCCTTGGATAGAACCTTGCTAGTTTTAAACAATACCTATAAATGCGTCTCCTTTACACCTATCAAAATGTTGATAAAAAATCACTTTTGATTTAGCTTTTGGGGGATCAAATGAATTTATTTAAAATTTATTTCAAATGATTATGGTATTCCTCAGAACAAGCTATCCAATGAATATAATTTTAATATTTTTGGTTTTGTTATGTATTTGTTTTTTAAGTTTTATTAAACATAGGTTTTTCATCGAAAATGAATTTCTTTGTTCTTCACATGTGGAAAAATAGAAGATTATCAATTTTTGAAAAATATGAGTGCACCAGATATTGAAGTCCTTGATCCAACAAAAGAAATTAAATAAATTTTGACATATACAAAAAAGTTATGCTTATATCGTGATGTGTCCGAATTGTAATTCATTTGATTTTGAAACTTGATTAAGGAAAAAATATTCAATAAAAAACTATCTAACAAAGTGGAAGCACTAGATATCAGAGTTAAAAATCTAAATTTGAAACAATTAGAATTTTATCCTTCATGGAAAAAGTTATGCTATAGGTGCATCACTTTTAAAAATGTTGTTTTCTCAAAAATCAATTTTCGTGGAGATGGAAAAGAAGTGCAATTTGATTCCAAAAATTTTGAAAAAATATTTTTAGAATCTACAAACAAAATTTGATGAGACTCTCATTTGCACCATCTTCAAATTCCTCACGGTTTAGCCACTATAGGTGCCCGAATGTGAAGATTTAGTTAAAAATAATAATTTCAGTGTCTAGTTTGGCCAAAAATTGTAAACCGCTATTATGGGATCACTCCAACATGATTATTGTATGAGCATCTTCATGTTGTGACATTGGCCCTAAGTATTGTATTTCATGTTTTCTCTGTGTCTAATGTGGGTGTTGGCCATATGTTACCCTTGCCTTTTTTGTTGCTTGGGCCTTGTGACTACCTCCAAGTATGGTGGGGTGGCCTCTTTTGAGTCCACATGGTAGGGAGGCATTGCCACCGCCATTGGGGACTAGCGTAGAGTTTGTTGGGGCACCAGTTGGAATCATCCCCTCTTATGTAGTTATCTTATTAGATGATGTATTTTATTCATGGAAATTCTATTGTATTCATCCTTATTTCTTTATGTATATTGTACTCGCTTGAGAGTGAAAATGTAATTGTAGATTAATGAGAAGAAATGTGATGTTTATATTTGGTTTATGAGTTCTGATGTTATTATGAAGCTTGCTTGTATTTTGATGACCTTTAAGGATTTTCTTCAATATTTTCTATGCAAAAATTAGAATTTTGGTTGTATATTTCCTTCATGTTTTAGTCTGTGAAATTTTTGGAGCATCATTGCCTTCTGGTTGTTGTTCTATGTGGTTGCTACCAAGTTCCGGAGCAGTGATGTTAAAGTTTCGAAGCAGCACTGAAAGTTTCAGAGAAGCATTGTTAAAGTTATGGAGCAGAGTTGAATGTTCCGAAGCAATGCTATTAAGGTTTTGGAGCAGCACTGAAAGTTCTGGAATAGTGAGGTTAAGGTTCTGGAGTAGCTGGTTCCGGAGCAAAGGTTCCAGAGTAGGAAGTTTCAGAGTAGAGGTTTTGTAGTTGAAAGTTCCGTAGCTGGAAGTTCTAGGGCAAAGTTTCTGGAGCTCTTATGTTTGCTCCTGTTTGGATTTTTCTTTGGAGGGTGCATTAGTCCATTCCTTTGGGTTGTGTCTAGCCATGTTTGGCCATGTAAGTTGTCATTTTATTGCATCATAAACTGATTTTTGTGTAAGTTATTCTTTATGTTATAAAAAAAAAATATCTTGTCCTCTTTTGGCTCTCCCCCTTTGGGGTTGTGTAGCAAGATGTTACATTTGGTATCAGAGCCCACGTTCACACACTGGGAGCTCTGGCGTACTTGAGCCTTCTATGTTATGTTATTTTTTGCATGTGTGGCGTGAGCTTGTTATATTGTTTTCATAATCCTTGTGATTAGCGTTTATGTCTTAGTTTAGCATACAGATCACCCTTGTGATGATCTATTTTGATGTGTTCCTTGTTTCCTTTAGGATGCCCCTAAGGACAGAGCCAAAGGAAGAGTTAGAGGTGGAACCCATGTTGCAGCACTGGTCTCCCTACTTATGGTTATTACTTTCTTGAGTGTTGTGTGTGGTGGATGGAAACAAGTGTTGTTGTTTCCCGCCCCTTACATACCATGTTGAGGAATGTTTTGTGAGGGTTAGTTAGACCCTCGAGCCTACCAAGAAGTGTGTTATGATTTGTCTCCTTCTTTATGTGTGGATCTTTCATTGTTTAAAGGGTTGTGACCCTTGTGTGGTTGTAGCCCATGTGGTTGTAGTGTGTTGATGTGTGTGTCCCAAGTGCTTGTTGTGGCGAGATAGTCATATGACCTCTTGCTTTGAGTGCCTTGGTATGGTATTTTAGAGGATTGAGTTTCCCAACCCTGGCTTGTGTTGTGGAAAAATGATGCCTCCTAGGTCTTGCCTTACCCTATGGTATTAGAGTGATTCCCTTGGTTGAGAGTCTCCTGAGGTTGAGATTGATTACTTTCCTACATCCTGTGTTGTGGGTGGGCATGTTGGACCTTAGCTTGTTGGTGGGTTGCAGGTGACATGTGTTGCCTAAGATTACCCTTGGTTGGTTTCTTAGTTCTTGTTGTGAGAAGGTCTATTTGACTTTGAGGGTGCCAAGAAGTTCCTTTTGTGTATACTCTCTTCTTGAGTTTTATTTTTTCTTTATCATGCAATTTTTGGTGCATGTCCTCTTGTGCTTTACCTCATTGTGCGACTGATTACTTGCTTGACCCTATGTTTTTTTGGAGTTTTTTTGCTTGTCGAGACTGAAATATGGTAATAGAAAATGAATTATCGTGTTGTTAGTGCATAGATATTATTGTATGCTCTCACATGATTGATGCATTTGTGTGAAGTGAATTGGGTGATGATGAAACTATGTTTGCATTCGTGCTTGTGTCAGAATTGTAAATCTTTCTCTCCCCCTCTCTCTCCTCATTGGTTTAATGAGTATGCCTATCTTTGAATGTGTGGTGTATTGAAATCCATTGTATGCTTGTCTCTTATGGGAAAATTTTATGCATTCATGAAGATTTTTTTTATTAGATCAAACCTTGGGTAAAGGACCTAAGTCCCCAAGTTGCATTCATAATCATGGAACATGTATGAATATGAATAGAAAATTGTTCTGCATTAAGAAAAAGTTGGAAAAAGGGAATAGTGAAACATTTTCATGTTAATGTTAATTGCATAATAGGTGCATCTTGTTGGTGAGGCCCCTAGTCCCCAAGTTTATTGTTAATTATTATGAAATCATGTAGATGTTAAATTATTGTACCTAGATTCAAAATGCAAAATGTTAAATGAATGTGAAGTGATAATGTTACATACCTTGTCTTGGGTAAACATTGTAATGATACTGCACTATGTGTGGGAAATAAATGTGGTTGACATATGTTTGTGGTAAGGTGATTTACCACCTTATAATAGTGAATGTGAATGTGAGAGTTACCATGGCATTGTTGATTTACTCCATGTAGCACTATGATGTATTGTATGGATGTTGGGAGTACATGTTCTTGGAAAGTTATACTGATCTTGCATAATTAGAGGTGGATAATGGTTTTATTTTAGTAAGAGGAAATTGGAAAATGGTACTCCCTGTTATGTAAAAATATTGTGCTAGTGCTCATGTAAAGTGTTGTGAATACCCTGTACTTGCTTTGTGTGCCCATGGGATGGTGAGACTATGTACCTATCCATGGAGGATATGTTTTATTTGGGGTGTGGAATTAACCATACCATTATGTGTGCTTGTATGTTTGTTACCTGATTGAGGGAAAACCCATGTGTGGTTGAAATTTATATATGTACTAAGAGTAACCAAATTTTAGTTTCATATAATATTTTCTTTTGGTTCTCTAGTCCCTCAGTTCGTGATGGGGTAGTAGTAGCCACAAAGTTCCTTGGGCGGAATGTGCAGCGTATGCATGTTGTAGTGTAGAGCGTTCTTAGCTCAACCGATCCCGAGGAAAGTAATCACTACTTCCCCTTATGATGGATTAGGGTACTTGATCCATATGTGCTAGCCTAATCCCCATAGCTTTGTGTTCAACAACATAGATTTGTTAGTATTGCTTGGTCGTCTGTAGGGACGTTGAGCTATTATTAGCGAGTCATCCTCGTCCATATGAGAGGTGAGACTTTTGTAGCCCCATATTTTTATACTCATAAATGCACTATTTGTTCCATATCTGTACATGTTCTACATGATGCCATAGATATGATGCCACACAACACTGATGTTCTGAAATAGTGTTGGTGATGATGCCATGTTCTTACATGCACGAAGGTGCACTATGTGAGTGTTTTATGGTAGCCTACTTGTCTGATGAGCATAATCGGGCCTTGTACACTAGTAGAGGGACACACATGTTTTCTCTCGATAGTGTTTGGGTCAGTTGGCATATGGGTATGTCCTAGCCATGTATACCTTTGGCTATGGCGAGTACTTGTGTGTGCCCTTTCCATGAGGTATCGCTATGCGAGGTGTGTTCTGTGCGTACCTACTTCCGTGGAGCCACAGACACACTTCCATGCAATGTACAACCAATACGTTCCTTCTCCAGCTAGCATATGACCATGCCGCACTGAGATGTGATGCAGGATGTGGCCGAGGTGCACATTCCATGCAGATAGCTATTATGATGCGATGTGTAGTGTATCCAAGGAGTACACTTCATGCCATGTGCTTGGTGTGTTCACTCCGCCACACATGAGGGTCTATTGTGATAGTCAGATGTTGTTCCCTCCTTCCTTATTTAGTGGCTAGTTTAGTCATATAATTATGTATTGTGCCATTTCAAAAATTGTGAATCTTCTTTTGGTTATTGATGATTTTCACTCTAATTGTGAGGACAGGAAAAAATTGATTTATCTTGTTTGTGATGGTTTAGCTACACCTTGTGATCTTATTTACACATAGCCCTTGTGGTCACATTTTATTTAGTGTTGAAATTGCATGCATTTCTTGCTTTATTGCTGAAATTGAATCTTTATTTGATAATTGTTTATGATCTTTGGTGGCTAAACTAATTTTTTATTTGTTGTTTTCAAATGTTGGTCTTATTTTGTAATGTGATTCCTCATTGAGAATGAGGGATCTGGACTCAATTGAGTGTATATGAGGAAGTAGATGCAGTGAACCTTGAGGATGGGGTTATGTGAGGCTATTACATAGCTAGGACCCACTACCCACCTATGTGTGATGACTATCTCTTGGAGGCTAACCACCTTATTCAACAAGAGTTAGGTCATTATGGTCTTGTTTGGATGGTCTCACCGCGTGTGTGTGACCTAACACCATCAAACCACTAAGTGTGAGGTATGGATTATATGAGATGGATATTGGCTCTTGGCTCATGGTTTATGTATCATGGATTAGTATGTTTCTGACCGGTGTTGAGATGTACCCTTGTGTAGCCTTGTGATGTGAATTCCCAGTGATGTAAGTATGTATGTATGTATATATGCATGTTTCATCTTGGATATGGTTTCATATGAAAAGTTCAAAAGTTGGCTTAGTATGCTTTAGAAAGTGTAAATTGTTACATTTTGTTGAAAATGATGCCAAATATGTTCTCATGTGTGAGATTGGAAATCTGTAGAAAACAAATATTGTTGCAAAAATGGTGTTTTGGAAAAAATTGAGTGCTTATGCATCTTCTTTTCCCTATTCTTAGTGGAAATTAATGTATTATTGGATGAATCCGGACATTAAACTAAATGCTTATTTTGAGAATTGTGGCACATGTGATGTTAGCAAGATTAACCATGTTATTTTGTTTCATGTTGAGACCTTATGAGTAAGGTATATGTCAATATATTGATGATGATTCTTAGAAAGGTGAGTGATATATATAGATGCCCTTTCTATTTTGTTTACTGATGAATGATGTATATTATAATTCATATCTTTGGAATGAAGTACAATCGTTTAATATTGATTATTATATTTTGAGTACTAATGTGTGACATGGCTACATATTGAGTTTACATGACTTCCAAGAGTAAATCAAATCTTAGGGAGGGAGGATGTAACACCTCTCTAATCTAAGGCTGGTAAGGTAGCATTCTAATTTTTTATTTGATATTTTAAATGTTAAATGTTATTATAATGAGGTTAGATATTGTTGATTTAGTGAAAGGTTATTATGATTAGTTATGATGATGCAACTATTTGATATATATATGGTAGTTAACTACAGTTATGATGAAGTATGTGCTTCGGCTATGTATATATGTATATGCATAGGTACTCTATTGTGTGTATGTTACAGGTACTAGGTACTAACTCCACCTAGTTTCATAGGTCTGAGCGTACCTTCCCCGATGGTGGTTACTGGAGGTAGTCACAGGCCAAATTTCCCCTACCCTAGCGACTGTACCTTGTAGGGCAGTGTTTGTGTGCTAATGTTTTACCATCTGGTTACCTAACAGTAACGTATGGAGCACCTTTCAGCCATATGTTCTGCACGCATCTTTCTATTGTATGTGGTTCACTAGTTTGTCTTGATGAGGTATTTTGGTCTTGGTTTCCATGAATCTGTTATATGGATATATATTTAATTGGTTGTCAATGTCTTGATGTGTTTTCCTTGACATCTTTTGTGATTTCATTATGGATTTTTATAGTATTTTATTGATGGGAGATTTGAATGGTTTTATTCATGAGATTTTAAAATATGTTATTTTAAATTATTTTTATTGATCATTCAAGAGAATGATATATTTCATTTGGAAATTGTAAATGATTTTATTAAATCCTTTTTGGGAAGCTTTGTGTATTTGGAGGATTGGATTTAAATTACTATTTTTATATGAAATAGAGAATTTGGCTGTTTTTGGTGATTTTAATTAATTTCTTGGAGAGCATTAATAGCTTGCTTAATAGAATGTTTTATTGCATTTTATTGTGTGGAGGAGTGGAGTTAAAATAAAAAGGGGGAAACCTTGTCTTATATATATATATATATATATTCTATTTTTTGTTTTGGGGAGACTTAATTATTTTGGGGGAAAAAAGTGAAATTTTATGTTTCTCAGGGAGAAAAAAGAAAAAAAACCTCACGGCTAGGAATGGAAGCTCGGTATGAAGACTTGGCTTTGTTGGAGGGATTTTTGTGGGCAGTGGACCTTGGAGTTTAGTGTAGCTCTATAGGTTTTCTGGTCTAATTTTTGATCTAGCCACACCTTACAAGCAAAGCAATCTTTCATTTTAAATCTGGGTAGAAATTAAGGTATTCTCCTATGTATTTCTTGAATTTCAGAATTAGAAATGTATGTGGGTTTTTGATTTACTGCTTTGGGTGTTGTCATGGCTTTTGGGGTTGAGATTTCTTCTCAACCTTTTTAATTTCTTTGTTTGGGAAATCTAAATTTTTTATAAATATGTTCAATCCTCTCAGTTTAAACTAAAATTCAACTTTGGTATTCACCTAAAAATAAAAATGCCCAAATCTCAACTGGGTTGGAGCCCAAAATGAATTTTGAACACTTTCCTTTTTGGCCAAAATTTGTGCCACTTGGTAAAACATTTTTTTATTGCTTCTCTTTTACAATCTGTTAAAAATGCAAAAAAATATGGAATCCAAGTAGAAATGCCAAGATCTCAATTGGGTCTTTGGCAGATTTTTATTCTAGACACTTTCGTTTTTGAGCAAAATTTGTGCCTTCTTATTAAATGAAATTTTTAATTGTTTCTCTATAACTATTTGATTAAAAAGTAAAATAAAATTGGATTCCAGGTAGAATTGTCCATATTTCAAATGGGTTGTTGTCGGATTTTTGATCTGGACACTTTCATTTTTCATGTTTTTGCCCAGCCATGCATTAAATGATGTTTTTCAGTACAACACCTTATTCTATGTCTTAAAAGTTAAAATTGAAGGTGGATTCCAACTTGGAATTCCCAAATCTGAACTGGATCGGGCTTATAATTTTGATCCAGGCAATTTGAATTTTTATGCCTCCTTTTCATGTTGATTTACAACTATTAAACGTGTCTTCTTATAGAAATGTTTGCTTGGTTGTGTTAAATAAATTTATGATGATTTTAGTGTCTTTTTCATGGCTTCATATTTGTTTTTGGTTTCCTCTTTTGGTTAAATGAGATGGCCTATCCATCGGCAGGGTGTTGATTTGGGCACAATTGAGTCTACTCGTCTGTATGAGGTGTACCTAATTTCGTATGCTGGCATCACTTTGAGCACACATGATGACATTCCATCTGGTCTGCACTCTTGTACCTCGTAACTTAGTAGTCATGAGTAGTACCCAACGTGATTATTGTATGAGCATCTTCATGTTGTGACATTGACCTTAAGTATTGTATTTCATGTTTGTTTTGTGTCTGATGTGAGTGTTGGCCATATGTTACCCTTTCCTTGTTTGTTGCTTGGGCCTTATGACTACCTCCAAGCATGGTGGGGTGATCTCTTTTGAGTCCACATGGTAGGGAGGCATTGCCACCACCATTGGGGACTGACGTACAGGTTGTTAGGGCACCAGTTGGATTCATCCCCTCTTTAGTAGTTATCTTATCAGATGATGTATTTTATTCATGGAAATTCTATTGTATTCATACTTATTCCTTTATGTATATTATACTCGCTTGAGAGTGAAAATGTAATGATACAGATTAATGAGAAGAAATATGTTTATATTTGGTTTACGAGTTTCGATGTTGGTATCGAGCTTGCTTGTATTTTGATGACCTTTCTGGCTTTTCTTCAATATTTTCCATGCAAAAATTAGAATTTTGGTTGTATATTTTCTTCATGTTTTAGTCTGCAAAAGTTCTGCAACATCACCGCTTTCTAGTTGGGTATGTGTAGGATCATGATGGGCCAAAAAGTGGCAATATGATGGGTATGTGGCTGACAACCTTTTTTTAACCCAAATTTGATGAAACGAAAAGGGTTTTTAAAGGATATTCTCAACTTTCCACCAATATAAATTATGTTTTACTTTGAATTTAATAAATAATTATTATTAATTTTCTATTTGAATTATGATTAAAGTCCTCATTGATAAATTTATTGAAAAAAATCTATAGCTTTCAAACGGTATCAATTTTTTTTAATCCAAAACATGAGTCACATTCTATTCTTCACATACTATGGGATTAGAAAAAGAAAAACTGAATTTCATGAAGTTTTGACCAAGTTAAGGTGGTTAGACATACGATTTTTTTATATTTTTTAAAAGTTGTAATAAAAAAAATCATAATTAACTATTTACTTGGAAAAAAATTACAAAAAATTATGCATCACATCTAGACATGAATCGTGTACTTATATATAAAATATTATAAAAAATTATTATCATTTTATTGTGGTTAGGGTGGTCAGACAAACACCTACTTATTTTTTCCCTGAAATTTAAGTCAGCATTAAAATTTCAAATTTTCACCGAATAGATTTTCTTTAAGAAAAAAAATAGTAGTTTAGAAACTACATTCAATTTTCTACATATTCTGTTCTTATATATTTTTGAAATAATATAAATAAATTATTCAAATTTTTACGTCAATTTTCCTAACTCTGATTTTTATAAAAATTTTGCCACTTAAGGGCTCATTTTTTCCATGATGATCCTGCACATACCTGGTTATTGTTATGTGTGGTTGCTGCCAAGTTCTGGAGCATCACTGAAAGTTTCAGAGTAGTGCTATTAAAGTTATGGAGCAGTGCTAAAAGTTTCGAAGTAGCACTGTTAAGGTTCTGGAGCAGCTGGTTCCGAAGCAGGAAGTTCCAGAGTAGATGGTTCCAGAGCATAGGTTCCGGAGTAGGAAGTTTTAGAGTAGAGGTTTTGTAGCTGGAAGTTTGGTAGTTGGTATTTCCATAGCTGAAATTTTTGGAGCAAAGTTTTTGGAGCTATTATGTTTGCTCCTGTTTGGATTTTTCTCTAGAGGGTGGATTAGTTCACTCCTTTGGGTTGTGTCCAACCATGTTTGGCCATGTAAGTTGTCATTTTATTGTATTGTAAACTAATTTTTGTGTAAGTTATTCTTTATGTTATCAAAAAAAATTATCTTTTCCTCTTTTGGCTCTCCCCCTTCGAGGTTGTGTAGTGGGATGTTACACAAAAATGCGTATAGTTAACTAGAAACAATAAACTAGGAAGAAAAAAATTACAAACCCTAACCATATTTCTTGATGAAACAAAAAAAGATTCAATTACAATTTCTCCATCCACAAAAAATGATAACACCAGACATGCATGCAGAACAACTTACGAAATTTGGACAACAAAAACAATCTATACAAAACACCCATGTAAAATGACTTACATATTGCAGAGAATGATATTTTTCAAACCCTCCAATCTGGCACAAAAAGTAGTGAAACCCGATGATTTTTACAATTGTCTCCTATGAAACAAACTAGGGAACCACAAGCAGCGGATTTTACATTAGTCTGTTGTCAACCCAACACCACAATGGCTCTTTTGACAATGCAACTTAATCAATATACTTTGTCACACATTACACAGCACATAAATGCTCAAACCCTGAACCCTACTATCAAAATGAACAATAAGTGGAGAATGAAAGACATAAACAATAAATTAATCATTTATGCAAAATACTCATGCAAAATGACTTACTGATTCTGTAGCTCAATATTTTTAAAACCCTCTAACCTACTAAAAAATGGACCCTAAGGCGATGAATTTAACAATAGCTTGCTATCAAAGCATCACCGCAATGACTCTTCTGAAAATACAACTTCATCAAAGTATACTCTCCACACCCAAGCATTCAATATTGCATTTACTTCATCTACCGCCATCGTGCAATGACAGGATACATTGGCGCTCGCGCCAACAAATGCTTACCATTCACATTCTCTATATCTAGGACACCATGCTACACTACCACAAACCCACATAATTACCAACTCCCACGTCACCACACAAAAAAAATGGTGGCCTCCCTACCAGCCAATAGACCCTCAGTGCCGACAAATCCAATTCATGGTTGGGCTGATAAAAATCTCAAAAAATCAAACAAAATAGCCTATCAGCTAATGATTTATGGATTATATAATTTAAATATAAATATAATAAATAATATAATCATATATATATTAAATAACGATCATCTTATACAAGTATTAATATATTTAAGACTTTATATCAAATTAATATATACTAAAATAACTATAATTATTATTGAGATGTTATTTTATAGTAAATAATATTAATATTATAGCTATTAATATATATAATATATTTATTAACAATATATAACTTTAATATGTAAAACATATATATTATTAATAATATTATATAAGACATGTAGAGTATATAATATTATATATGATATTATATAAGCATATCTATCTCCCTCTCCTTTTTCTCTTTCTTTCTATTTCTCTCTTTCTCTCTCTATATGTTTGTCTCCTTAAGTGTGCAATGGATACATTGAAGAGGTCTTAGAGGTGAATTATCATATTCTTAATCAAATGATATGCTACCTTGAGCATAACTCCCCAAGGACACATGACATCCTTGGATTGTTGACATGAAACAACCAATCAAAAGTTAGTTTCTCTTTTCTCTCTTTTCATTTGATCTCTTATATTTCTCTCTCATGCTCTATCTCTCTTTTTATATTCCTCTCTCCCTCTCTCCCTATCTATCTATCTAAATTTGTCTCATTTTCTAATTCTCTATCTTTTGAGTTTGTCTCTCTTTATTACTCAATAGGCTATGTATATTGTGAGATTTGTGTATGAAATAAGTGTCATGCCTACAAACCACTACCGAGTCATTGTGAAGGGTATGTCCTTGATTATGATGGGCCAAAAAGTGGTGATATGATGGGTATGTGTAGGGTATGTGGTTGAAAAAAAATTTAACCCAAAATTGATTAAATGAAAAGGGTTTTTAAAGGAGATTTTTAGCTTTCCACCAATATAAATTATGCTTTACTTTGAATTTAATAAATAATTATTATTCATTTTCTATTTGAATTATGACTAAAGTTTTGATTCATAGGCTGATTGAAAAACATCTATACCTTTCAAAAGATCACATTTTTTGAATCTGAAACATGTGTCACATTCTATGCTTCGCACACTATAGGATTAAAAAAAAAATGAATTTCATGAAGTTTTGACCAAGTTAAGGTGGTTAGACATACAAATTTTTATATTTTTTAAAATTTGTAATAAAAAAATCATAATTAATTATTTCCGTGGAAAAAATTACAAAAAATATGCATCACATCGAGACATGAGTTCTCTACTTATGTGTAAAATCTTATAAAAAAAAATTTTTCATTTTATTGTGGTTAGGGTGATCAGACAAACACCTACTTCATATTTTTTCCTTGAAATTTAAATACTACTGCATTGAAATTTCAAAATTTTAATACCAAATAGATTTTAAAAAAAAATAAACCTAGTAGTTTAGAAACCACCTTCAATTTGCTACAGATTCTATTCTTACATATTTTTGAAATAATAGAGATAACTTATTAAAATTTTTATGTCAAGTTTCTTAACTTTGATTTTTCTGAATTTTTTTCCACTTAACGGCCTATTTTTTCCTTGATGATCCTACACATAACCTAAAACAAGTTTTAGCTACAATTTAACGGTAAACCAGCTATAGTTTAATGGTAAAATCCTCTAAAATATCAATTTGATGACAATTTTGTTTTTCCATTTACATTGGTTTATGTTTTAAATCTATATGCAAATATTTCATAATCAAACAATACTTAATTTCTTTAAAGAAAAAATATTGATTTGTCTAAATTTATTTCATTCCATTATTTAGCACTTATTATTAATTGTTTAATATAGCCACATGCAGTGAATCCATGTACAAGCACATACTCTCTAACATATTAGCATAGTTTTCTACTGGAATAATCCTTCAACCTCCTTTATGTGCAAGTGTTAGTATATATACCTCTTTCTATATAGAATTGTCTCCCCCTCTATCTCTCTTTTTTCTAATCTCTCCAAGATCAATTGAACTATCAATTTTTTTATATATTAATTCTATTTGATCTATATAAAAATATATTAGTTATTAATTATAATAATTTCATATATATATTTAATATAGTTTTTATTATAAAACCTAATATATAATGTAGATACATAAAATTGACATAGGCCTGCAAACTTTATTTTTCTGCATATTTCTTCTCAGCATAATTTATTTAGATTATGTACTATAGTCCAAATTCAAACTATTAATTAAATAATTCTCAATTATTTAATTAATTCATATATTTTATTCATCTTGACTATTTAAATAAATAAATATTATTTTTTTAATTTAAATAAATCATTAATTTCTTATGTCTCTCTATAGTTAAATAAATTCTTAAATTTATTTAATTATTATTTTCCTGTTGTATCCTCCTTATCATTTAAATAATTAAACTTTATTTATTTGTTTAAATATGTCATTAATTCCTTGTCTTCTTATAATTAAATAAATTCCTATTATTTATTTAATTATTGTCCACCTTGTCCATTTCCTCCATAATTAAATAATAATTATTAATTATTTAATTTTCTTATTGACTTTTCTTCTAATTTTAAATAAAATATTTTATTTAAAATTCCCCCACTTTCTATTTTCGAACCAAGTAAATAATTTGAAATAATTATTTACTATCACATGACCCCACCATTTTTGAATTAAATTAATTTTTAATTCAAAAGGTCAACATCACCTCTTGAATCAAATAATTTTAAATTCTTATTTTATTATCCAATAGCTTCTTTTTTCGTGACCAATATCCCCTTGTCACATGCATTTTTTACCTTTGATATGATTTTCGTAAAATCAAATCTCAACCCTCCATTTCAAATTTTAAACTAATTTTTCCCTAACCCTAATTGATGGTTGTCACATTCAATTTCAGCCATTGATCTTAAGGCATTTCTCATCTAATAATCTTGGCTATTCATCCAAAATTGAATTTTCTATAAAATAGAAATTTTGGTCTCATTTGGGCATCTTGATCTCTCAATCTCTTGACTTCATTCTCTTGGCTTCTTGTTTTCATAGGCTACTTTCTGCATACTTTAGACTTGCTTCATAGTTGCGTACTTTCATTTTCAGGCTTTTTGATAGAATCCTTCAACATTTGCTTTGGACATTGGCATAGTCATAGGTTGTTCATCACAAATATGACGACAAAAATAATATTGTAGCAAATAAACAAGGTGCAATGAAGGTCAATCATGGAGGGCATGAAGGCTTTTTGGTGAAATTATTCCTTTCTTTTATGCATGTTTGTAACTCCTTTGTGTTTCAATGTTTAGCTAGGTTTTATTTTCTGCATTTTATTTCTATTATATTGTTGAACTGAACAACTAATAATTAGCTCAATATTTTGACAAATTTTGAGGAATTTTGAAGTTGGATCCTTTTTGTTGTAGGTTTTGCATCATTTTGGGGACAAAACCTTAGTTTTCAAATATTCAACCATATCTCTCAAACGATTGCATATATTTTTACAAAAAAAATTCTATAGGTTGGGGACAATATTGAGAGATTCCATTCCAAAAATCATATTTTTTTGAGCTTTTTAAAAAAATTATATCTTTTTTGTTCTTTTTCATGAAAAAACAATTTTGAGAGAAAATTATCAAATTTTTTCAGATATTTTTATATTTCTAGAAAGCTCTTTGAATTCTAGTAGTGTTTTATTCTTCATTTTTTTAATTTGGATGAAAAATAATTAAATAAAATATAGATCTTTGAAAATTATGGTTTTACAAAGATTGACTTATATCTCACAAACAGTTGTAGATCTTTTCACAAAAAAAATTCTGGGACATCCGACATCTTTAGTTCAAAAAACAAATTTTTTTGACCTAGTTTGAAGTTTTATAATTTTTCATGAAAAAATATTTTTGGGTGCAAAACAACAAATTTTTCAAATTTCTTTACATTTTTGGAAAGCTCTATAAATTTCAGTAAGGGTTTGTTCTTTGTATTTTTATTTTTGATGCAAAAAATATTTCAAAAAATCAGATTTGTCTTGACTAGCTAACCCTCTAATATTAGTGATCAATTATCTTGATAGGGTTTGGTTTTGTTGTTGGTTTTTTGAATGTGGAGAAAAAATACACACTTCAAAGGACAAATTGGATCAAGTGGACAAAAAATTGGAGCTTAAGAAAGTCTAGGTGTACACATTTCATCTTTCATCTCTTAATCATTGCTTGTCAGCACACTTCAATTTGGGGCTTAAAAAGAACAACTTGTTTGATACAAATTTGTATTTTGGGCTATTAAAATCAATAGTGTTTGTTGTCACATCATTGAAATTGGGTTAGAAAGAACCATTGTCTCCATCACACATTTTGGATTTGGGTTAAAAAGAAAAAGTGCTTCCATTGTTTTCTTACACACATTTCATTTCTAAGGGTCAATTAATAACTATGATTGTGAATCAAGTGTGTGTGTCCTCCAAAACACCTCACTTGGTTTAATTTTTTCATACCCTTCTTAGGAGGCATACTTGGAGCACACACCCCTCCAAGGGACGACCTCAATCAAGGTGTGAATCCAGAGACATGCATCTTTGGGAGTTGAAATCTTGTCACTCTTAGCTAAGCCCCAAAGAACTTTATACCTTTGGGAAGTGAAGGTGAAGGGTTGGTTGCCCCTTTCTCCTAGACGTGTGGTAGGATTTCTCTTTCAAATTATACCTAGTCAACCTTGTGCAAACTAGCTTGAGACCTAATTGGCCATACCCCACTTGACTAGTCATAGGGATTTTTGATGTGTCTCCTACGTGTGCTTGTTTAATAATCATCATTACATTCTTAAAATTTCAAAATTAAAACTTGCTTATGTGTCTTGCATGAGTGATTCATGTGTGTACATGTGTGATCATTCATTTAAACATTTCCAAATCAAGCTAAACACCAAGCACACAAAGACAAGTCACTCTATACATTCTTTCAACACATTCATATCCAATCACTTTCATCCTAAATCACCCTTCTTAGCCACATCATATCCACTTCATCCTAATCGTATCCTAGTCACCATCCCTCATCATTCCACCTTGTCTTAATCACATCCTACTCATCATTCTTTCATCATATTCATCATCCTAATCAATCCAATTCATCCAATTGTGTCACTTGTAATCATACTCAAGTCATCCCAATCCAATCCAAATCATATCCTTGTCATTCTACATCATATATTAATCATCCTAGTCATCGTCCTAATCAATCAAGTCACCCAATATTGTCATTCCACATCATTCCTAATCACTCTATCCAATTCATTATCCTAATCAAGTCATTATCCTAATCATCATTTCACATTGATCTCATCCTACTCATTCCTAGTCATAGTCCAATCATATCTTCATCATTCAGCTTTCATTCTAACCATCAACCCTAATCATTCATAATCATCCAATCTTATCATCTCAACATCATCACCAACCTAGTCCTAGTCAATCAACACTTGTAAAAATGGCCCCAATCATGAACAAGCCCAATCATAATCCTAAGCCCAAGATTATAATTCAAGGAGGCCCTCTCCCTAATGCAAACAATGAGACAAAACCAAAACCTTAATCATACTTCGAGGGGATCCTCTTGCCACCTCTAATGATGACATGAACTATGTTTCATACCTTGAGGAACGAATCAGCATGAAAGAACTTAAACACATGTGCGACACCATGCCCACATTCAAAAACAAAGTCCTAGCATCCCAACTTCAAAAAATCCTTCAAACACTTCACCAAATACCCCAACCCCTAGACCACCAAACCATACAAAGACTTCAAACCCTCTTCCAAATTTTTCAACAAATTAAATCACCTCAAATCCAACACCTCCTAGCTCAAGCCAATCAATTCATTTCCACTTGTCAAATTGAACAACCACAACATCATCCCCTATCCATTCATTATCAACCAATGCCACCTCAACCTTATGTGACATCTCCTTCCACCTCATACCAATCTGATCCATCCACTTCTTCGCATGTTAATGCCACATCAACTTATCAAGCCACATCACAAAAAAAACATGTGAACTTAAGTTATACCTTCCAACAAGGACAAAATTCCTCATGTTCTAATGCAACCATTGACAAGGGGAACTCTAATCTAGGTCATGCACCCTATAAGTATATCATACCACTATCCAATCAAAAGTCTATCCTAAAGCCACCATGTCTTAGTCCTAATCCAATGGTCCAGGCTACACTTTCCAACCCATTAACCCCTTCATTACACTTACCATCCTGTAATCCACTTGCCAATACATAACTCCACGTCCTCAATACAAAAATTACAAAAGTAAACATGTGGAGTTACCAAAATCCACCAACCCACTCAATCCATTCACTCCTCCATCCAATCAAAATCAAAACCCTAAGCCAACACCTTCCACCCCTACACCTATAGGGGATGTCACCCATGAGCTACAAGCATGGAATCAATTGTCGCCATGTCATTCAACACATATACTTGAACATATAAAGGATTCCTCAAACATCATGCCAAGTACTTCAAGCCAACCATGTCATCCACAACCCCTTGATCCAATTTAGGAATCTCCCCTTGTAAGTCCAAGTCACCCTATGTCATGCTTCTATGTTGTTAACCATCAAGAACATGTAAAGTCTCTCCATGAGAAATCACCTTCCACCTCCATTCAAATAAGTCATGAGTTATTTCAAGAGAACAATCCTAAACATGAGGAAACATTACCCCCTCATCCACATAAAGATCAACACCCTCCTAATGATTACATTCATAACACACCTAATTCTATTCATGATCAAGCTCCCATATTTGATCAAGATCCCTTTTATGATCAAGAAGACCATGATGATCCTCTTAGCCAACTTTATGCATTCCATGGTCAAGAGCTTGCCACCTCATTCATCCATGATGCACAAACATCCACTTCCGATGATGAGACAAGTGGCTCCCAAGAAAACATAGGGGATCGAAACATTACCTTGGATCTTAGTGAACACAATACTAATCAAGATCCTAATGATCCTTCCACATCCACCATTGACCATATTTCAAAACCATCATCATATCCACTCGGCTTATCAACTTTCATCCATGAGTGTTCCTCCTTAGGAAATCAACAACCATTTTCCATCACATCATCTACTTCATCCAATAATCAACTCAAATCTAGTTTCCAAACTACACCTAGCCCTATAGTCAATTGCATGCTCCAAAAAAAGAATTATCATGGAAAAGCCTTATGCCTTCTTGAACAAGGAATCTCAGAGCCTATACATGTCAAAGTCCCTCCTCCACACTCATATGGCCTTGGATACACACCCCAAGTTCAAAAACCTAACGGTGCTAGTACTTCCTCCATCCATCCTAAATCCACTGTCCACCACAAGCCTTATCATATTCCCAAAACATGCGTTGCCATTCCACCTCCATTATCCTACAAGTGTCAAAAGCATGTGACCATACACCTTCCACCATCCAATTTAACCCTGCTTCTTACAACTCCACATATCCCTCCATCCACTTTTCCACCATTGCTTCCAACACGTAATATCCCAATTATTCATAAATACCCTAAATATCCTAGTCATGACCAAAAAATTCACACATTGTGTAAAAATAAAGCTTCCACTCATTCCATCCACCCCATGGGATTCAAAAATAAAAAATTTGGATTCCTCCTTTCATAAATCCAAAATTCCTAAGGGTCCTAGTCCCTTAGGGTACAAGTGCAAGAAACTAAAGACAAATATATTCAAAAATCCACCCAAACCCATACCTTGAAAAGCAAAGTAAAAAACCATAATGATATGGGTCCATAAACAAAAATTGAAGTAAAATGAGACATATACCTCTCAAAAATCCTGACCATCCTCCTCATCCCTTCAAACATGTCATTCCATACAAAAATATCAAATTCCTCCATCCCACATTAAAAGAATAAATCATAAAAATGACTAAGTCTATGTGGGTCCCTAAATGATTACATCATTAATCTACTAAGCAAACATCACCATCACTTCCTACACCACCATCCACTCAAAAGCTTCAATTTTTTTCACGGTGTGTGCAGCCATTGGTCATGATTCCTTTCCATACCTCTACCAACCCATCATTCAAATATTTTCCTACATATTTCACTCACCCTATCCCTATGGTCCATGATTTTGCATAAAAATTTCACCCATCTTCCTTGCATTAGTCCTACATAATCCACATCACAATCCATTATCGCACCTTTCATAATCCACTATCTACCTAATTTGTCTCTCTCACATAATCACCCTACCAACATCGATGAGCATAATTACTTGACATGATCCATGCGATTACATCACACTCTAATGGGACTATCACCTATCATGGAAGTAGATGCTTGAGTCCCTCTCATCCATATTCCACCTCTTCTATTATAAAAATTCAAAAAGGTCAAAAAAGTCAAAAAAAAATCAAAAAAGAGAAATCCCTTCATCCAAAGGTGAAAACCTAGCAAACAAGCACCTTGGATAAGTACCATGATGAAAACCTAGCAAACAGGCGTCATCCATAGATTGATCTTCTATGCAACTTACACTTGGGGGCACAATGTCTCATCCAACCTATCATTTTCATCCTATCATTCCCAATAATATTCTACCATTTCCATGCCATCATACCATCCTTACCCACACCTACATAAATCTATCAAGTCCATTCATCCTCTCTTCCTCCTTTTGATCTTGATAAAGATTGATGGAAAAAATGTTGACACATTTTTTGGATGTCTCTGGGCATACCATATCCCTTCCAAGCAACCCCTTCATTATCCATGTTATCATCCTATTATCCTAAGCTTTGTCATGTCAAATCATAACTACAATGGGGCATGTTATTCCTATGTGATATAGTCCTTGAGATCACATCCTTGCTCTCTTACACATACATCCATTCCATCCATTATCACCTATATATCCTACATCCACCTAGACTTGGTCGCCCCCTTTTCATCGGTATCTAGTACAAAGGCTACACAAATTGTCATCCATTGACACCTCAAAACATTTCAAAAATCCATAAAAATGAAAACATGTTAAAAAGACAAAAACATCCAAATAACACTCAAAATCCCAAAAAAAAAGTCAATGTTAGTCATGTTAGTCAATCCATGTCATTGTCAAACTATGTTTCCTTTATGACTAAATGTACACAAGGCCATCTGTCGATGAGCCCCTGAGGTCACCTAGGTCGATCCTTTAGTTTTTTTCATGTTAGTCACGATAAATTAGACATTGTCCACAAAGACACAAACAACCATCAAAACATCCAACAAGTCACATATCAATAAGACAACAAGCCAATGACATCACTCAGTCAAACCGTCAACTAGTCAACTTATGTCTTATATAGGATGTGTCCTTCATGAAACTAGACATTTTCATTTAGCCAAAACATTGCCATTTGCCTTATATAGGTGGTCACATAGTCAAAACCATATTTGAAATCTTCTATGACATGTTTCCTCTCCTGAAACTAGGCTTGTCAAGCAATCAACTTGTCAATAAATGAGTCAAATACCTATCAAAAAAATCAAATTTTGGAAAACACTCTAAATGGTTGTTGACTTTGTCAATCTATTTTGTCTTATCTTTTTATTGATGAGTCTCTTGGTCATGTTACTAGCTACCTCGAGGATGTGCCATGAAGGATTTAGAGGTGCGATGACATCTCATGACCTATTTTCCTTGATTGCTATCTTTGGTGTGTCTTGGAAAAAAGACAAGGGAAAATTTTCCCTTAGTATGAGTTGGGACATTCATTGTCTATGATTGTTAGTTTGTCGCAAGTGGATGACCTTTCACACCTTGGTCTATGTCATACTATGGTTTTTTTTGTCTATTTGTAACATTTTACTGCCCAATGATGATTAATACAACACTTATTTGTACTTTGGAAAAATATTGAGGGTTTCTTTCTCCATGATACCATTCCTCTTTTTCGCTCTAACGTTTATTCTTGTCCACATCCTCATCATCCTTGTCTATTTTCCCCTATCTTTTTGTTCCTCATCTTCTAGTACTTTCATCCATTTCAAGATCCCACTCATGTTCTTTGAACTTGACTTTCGTCTCAAGGGGGCATATTGCTACCTCCTCATCATTCTTCCTCATCCTATTTTTTACTTGGGAATATCCTGAACTGAATTTTTCTTTGTCACAATGTGATAAACCACATTATGACAAAGAGGGGCAAAATGTACACACATAAAATTGACCTAGGCCTGTAGACTTTATTTTTCTCCATATTTCTTCTCAATATAATTTATTTAAATTATGTCCTATAGTCCAAATTCAAACTATTAATTAAATAATTCTCAATTATTTAATTAATTCATATATGTTTTTCCTCTTAACTATTTAAATAAGTAAATTACATTTATTTTATTTAAATACATCACTAGTTTCCTATGTCTCTCTATAATTAAATAAATTCTTAAATTTATTCAATTATTATTTGTCTATTATTTCCTCTTGATTATTTAAATAAATAAAATTTATTTATTTATTTAAATACACCATTAATTCAGGTTATGTCTTCTTATAATTAAAAAAATTCCTATGATTTATTTAATTATTGTCCACCTTGTCCATTTTCTCTATAACTAAATAATAATTATTAATTATTTACTTATCTTATTGACTTTTCTTCTAATTTTAAATAAAGTCATTTTTTTAAAATTCTCCCACTTTCTATTTTCCCACCAAGTAAATAATTTGAAATAATTATTTACTATCACATGACCCCACCACTTTTGAATTAAATTGTTTTTTAATTCAAAAGGTCAACATCACCTCTTGAATCAAATAATTTTAAATTCTTATTTGATTTTCCAACAACTTTGTTTTCCATGCCCAATATCCCCTTGTCACATGTATTTTTGACCTTTGATTTGATTTTAGGGCTCAACCCTCCATTTCAAATTTTAACCTAATTTTTCCCTAACCCTAATTGCTAGTTGTCACATTCAATTTCAACCATTGATCTTAGGGAATTTCTCATCTAACAATCTGGGCCATTCATCCAAAATTGACTTTTCTATAAAATGAAAATTTTGGTCTCATTTGGACATCTTGATCTCTCAATCTCTTGACTTCATGCTCTTGGCTTCTTGTTTTCAACATTTTCTTTGTACAATGTCATAGTCATAGGTTGCTCATCACAAATCTGAGAACAAACATAATATTGCAACAAATAGAGAAGGTGCAATGAAGGTGATTCATGAAGATTGAAGACATTTGGTGAGATCTTTCTTTCTTTTCAATGCTTTTTCTCCATTTTTCTTCATTGCTTTTCTTAGGATTAGTTTGTTTATGCTTATAATGCTAACTTGGTAATTTACCGTAAGTTACATATAATAATATTTAACCTATATAAACTATTATTTATAACAATAAATATAATTATATTAAATATAATTTAATATGTATTATATAAAATATATATTATTTATTAATTGTATTTTTTTCATAAAAATATAATAATTAATAATTATAATTATTCTATATATATATATATTATATTATTATATAATAATAATAATATTATTATATTTATTTTTTTAATTTTATATGTTAACTATTATATTCACCACACTAATCTCAGACCTAAGTAATTTATTGTGTCTAGCTATAAAATTCTCTATAAATTTCCCTTCAATTGTTTATGCCTTTGGATTAGATGCCTTCACAAAATAGGTGATTGATACAACACCAAGAGGCTTTAAAGCTCTAAGGTAGATATTGAACCATATACATAATGTATATATAGTATATTATTATAAATTATTTATGGATTATATAATTTAAATATAAATATAATAAATAATGATCATCTTGTATGAGTATTATTATATTTAAGACTTTATATAAAATTAATATATATTAAAATAACTATAATTATTATTGAGATGTTATTTTATAGTAAATAATGTTAATATTATAGCTATTAATATATATAATATATTTATTAACAATATATAACTTTCATATGTAAAAAAATATAGTATTAATAATATTATATAATAGATCACATTATATAAGATGTGAGTTGTACAATATATAATATTATATCAGCAAATCTCTCTTCCTCTCTTTTTTCTCTTTCTTTCTATTTATCTCTTTCTCTCTTTGTATGTTTGTCTCCTTAAATGTGCAATGGGTACATTGAAGAGGTCTTAAAGGTGAATTATCATATTCTTAATCAAATGATATGCTACCTTAAGCATAACTCCCCAAGGACACACAACATTCTTGGATTGTTGACATGAAAAAACCAATCAAAAGTTAGTTTCTCTTTTCACTTCTCTTTTCACTCTCTTTTCTTTTGTATCTCTTACATTTCTCTCTCATGCTCTATCTCTCTTTGTTTATTCCTCTCTCTTTAAATCTCTATCTCCATCTCTCTCTCTCTCTCTCTCAATATCTATCCATCTAAATTTGTCTCTTTCTCTAATTCTTTATTTTTTGAGTTGGTCTCTCTTTGTTAGTGTAACACCTCTCTAAACCCAGGCTGGTAAGATAGTATTTTGATTTTTTATTTGATATTTTAAATGTTAAATGTTATTATAATGAGGTTAGATATTGTTGGTTTAGTGAAAGGTTATTATAATTAGCTATGATAATGCAAGTAATTGATATATATGGTAGCTACTACAGTCAAGATGTAGTATGTGCTTTAGCAGTGTATATATGTATATGCGAGACGTATGTTACAGGTACCAATATCGACTCCACTTGGCTTCATAGGTTTGAGCGTACCTTCCCTGATGGCGGTTATTGGAGGTAGTCACAGGCCAAATTTTCCCTATCCTAGCTCACTGTACCTTGTTAGGGAAGTGTTTCCTTGTTGATGTCTTACCATCCGGTTACCTAATGGTAATGTCCGGTGCACCTTTCAGCCGTAAGTTCTGATGCACCTTTTTGTTGTATGTGATTTACTAGTATGTCATTGAGGTATTTTGTTATGGTTTTCTTGAATCTGTTATATGGCTATATATTTTGGTTGTCAGTGCTATGATGTATTTTCATTGGCATCTTTGCATGGTTTCATATATGGTATTTCATTGTCTTTAATTGATTTGAGATTTGGAATGGATTTATTCATGATATTTTAAAATATGTTATTTTAAATGATTTTATTAATCCTTTTTGGGGAGCTTTATGTATTTTAACATTTGGATATAAATTATTATTTTTTTATGAAAAAGGGAATGTTGGATATTTGTTGATTTTAAATATTTAAAGAGGCAACCTTGTCTTTGATGCATATATATACTTTTATTCATTTTGTTTTGGGGGAAAGAGTTATCTTTAGAGGGAGGAAAATATAAAATGGAAGAAAGTTTTATTTTGGGGGGAGTCATTCTTTTGGAAAAAAAGAAGAAGAAACTTTTGTTTTGGGGGAAGAAGAGGAAAACCCCATGAATTGGGCAGCTGAGTTGGGGAAGAACATGGAGAATTTCTGAGAAGAAAATTATGGGCAATGGCACTAGTGGCTCAACATAGTTTTGTTGTTTTGTTGCTTTGTTTTGGAATCTCGCCATGTCTTGCTGAAAGAGCATTTCTTCATTTCATATTTGGGAAGATTTGAGGTATTCTTCTATGTCTTTCTTGAATTTTCAGAGTTATAAATGTAGGCATGAGTGCATGTTAAATGTCTTGGGAATCTTGGCTGCTAGGTGTTATGGCATTTGGTTGATGAGTTTTCTTTTCAGCTTGGTTATGGAATTTATTTTAGAGAAATTTTGAGTATTTTTTTAAAATCTGTACAAATACCTTAGTTGAAACTCAAATCCAGCTTTGGGATTCACTTGAAAATGCCCAAATCTCAACTGGGTTGGAGTTCAAAATGAATTTAGAACACTTTCTTTTTTTGGCCAAAATTTGTGTCGCTTGGTAAAACATTTTTTTTTTATTGCTGCTCATTATCCCCTTGCTAAAAATGAATTTTAAGGGTGGATTTTGTGTTGAAATGCCAAGATCTCAACTAGTCTTTGGCAGATTTTAATTCTTAGCACTTTCATTTTTGCCCAAATTTGTGCCCACTTGTAAAATGATGTTTTTATTGCTGGTCATTTACCGCCTATAAAAAGTTTAAAATTAAGTTGGATTCCATGTAGAAATGTGAAAATATGAACTAGGTCTTTGTCCCATTTTCAATCCGGGCACTTTCATTTTTCACGTTTTTGCCCAGCCATGAATTAAATGACGTTTTTGAGTACAACACCTCATTATGGGTCTTAAAATTGAAAATTGAAGGTAGATTCCAACTTGAAAAGCAAAAATTTGAACTGTGTCAGGCTTAGAATTTTAGTCCAGGAACTTTGAATTTTTATGCCTCTATTTCATGATTGAAATCAATTATTTGAATGATTAGCATCAATGTTTGCTTGGCTGTTTTAAAAAGCTTTTGTGATGGTTTTGTGGCTTTCTTCATTGTTTCATTTGTTTTTTGGGTCCCTCCTTTGGTTAAACGAGATGGAGTAAAACCATTTTAAGATAGTGAGTCATCGTGCATGGCCTTGAGCGCTTATAAAGGCTAAGGATGCACTCGAGATGTCCTATCCATCTGTAGGGCATTGATTTCGGCATGATTGAGTTTTCCCTCGTCCGTATGAGAAGTGTCTCCATTTTCGTGTGATGTCATCCCTTTGAGCACACATGATGACATTCTATCTAGTTCACAGTCTAGCACCTCGTGCCTTAGTAGTCATGAGTAGTACCCGATATGTCATTGTATGAGCATCTCATGTTGTGATATTGGCTTTAATGCATTGGATTCTATGTATGCTCTGTGTTTGATGTGAGTGTTGGCCATATGTTCCCTTGCCTTGTTACTTCTGTTTGGGGCCTTATGACTACCTCCGAGCATGATGGGGTGGCCTCTTTTGAGTCCACATGGTAGGGAGGCATTGCCACCACCATTGGGCACCGGTGTACAGGTTTTTTGAGCATCAGTTGGAGGTCTTTTATCTTGTACGTTCTTTATTAGATGATGTTTCATAATCATGGCTATGCCTTTTTATTTATGTATATTCCTTTATGTATATGGTACTCACTAAGAGTGAAAATGTAATCATATAGATTAATGAGAAGAAATGTGATGTTTATATTTGGATTACATGTTTTGATGTTGGTATTGGACTTGCTTGTATTATGATGCTCATTATGGCTTTTTCTTCATTATTTTCCATGTAAAAATTAGAGTTTTGGTTGTTTATTTCCTTCATGTTTTAGTCTACTAAAGTTTTGGAGCAACGCCACATTTTGTTAATATTCTGTGTTGCAGCTACAAAAGTTTCAGAGCAATGCCACCTTTTGTTATTGTTTTGTGTTGCTGCTACAAAAGTTTCAGAGCATCACTGCCTTCTATTTGATGTTTTGTCTGACTGCTGCAAAGTTCTAGAGCAGTAGGAAGTTTTGGAGCACCAGCACTGGAAGTTCCAGAGCAGAGGTTTTAGAGCAGGAAGTTCTAGAGTAGGAAGTTTCGTAGCTAGAAGTTCTAGAGCAGGAAGCTCTGTAATTGAAGTTTCGTAGCTGGAAGTTCTAGAGTAGGAAGTTTTGTAGCTAGAAGTTTCAGAGGAGGAAGTTCTGGAGTAGGAAGTTTCGTAGCTGGAAGTTCTGTACCAGGAAGTTCCATAGCTGGAAGTTCCATAGCAGGAAGTTCTAGAGCAAGCTTTTGGAGCTATTATGTTTGCTCTTGTTTGGATTTTCTTTGGAGGGTGGATTAGTCCTCTCATTTGGGTTGTGTTCGACCATGCTCGGCCATGTTTTTTGTCGTTATATTGTATTGGAAACTGATTTTTGTGTTTGTTATTCTTTATGTCATAAAAAAAATTAATTACCTTGTCCTCTTTTGGCTCTTACCCCTTTGGGGTTATGTAGCGGGATGTTACAGTTAGCCGATAGGCTACATATAGTGTGAGATTTGTTTATGAGACAAGTGTCATGCCTACAAACCACTATTAATTCATTAGGAAACAAGTTTTAGCTACCATTTGATGGTAAACCAGTTGTAGTTTAATGGTAAAATCCTCTCAAATATCAATTTGATTACAATTTTCTTTTTTCATTTGCATTGGTTTATGTTTTAAATCTATATGCAAATATTTCATAATCAAATAATACTTAATTTCTTTAAAGAAAAAATCTTGATTTGTCTAAATTTATTTCATTCCATTATTTAGCACTTATTATTAATTGTTTAATATAGCCACATGCAGTGCATCCATGTACAAACACATACTCTCTATCATATTAACATAGTTTTCTATCAACATAATCCTCAAACCTCCTTTACGTGCAAGTGTTAGTATATATACCTCTATAGTGGCCATCCTTGGATTTCAAGTTTGTTTATTGGGTTATTTGAAAACTCATATGGGATTTCTTCTACATATTGAAAGTAATATGAACCTTTTATTCGATTTTAATAAATTCAGTGGCCATAATCCTTTCTCCAATTGTTATGCCACATTAATTACTTCTTTCCATAGTCTACATCTTCATGCAATGAATAATTCTATTTTATTTGATATTTCTATCTTGCATGCAAATTATGTTATTTTTAGGACTTTGTTGTTTGCTGGTTGAGGCACCACGATGATATATGGTGAGATTTATTTTCCATACAATACTTTGAGCCTAGTGTCATACTTGATTGTTCATCCTATGCTGAATATTCAATTGTTTCCTTTGCAGACTTGATAAAATCTGTATTATCAGTTGTTTGATATTCTTCTTAATTGTAATAAGGAAAAGAGGGTAAGAAAACTTCTCACTTTATTTTGAGATGATTTTCTTTTCATTTTTTTTTAAGAGAATAGTTATAGGGATAGATTCTTCTATTGATATTATTTAGTAATTAAATGGGTAATTTAAAATAAATAAATATTATTTTTCTAAGTTTAATTATTTAATTAAGTGAATAAATTAAATTAAGTTTAAAAGGGAATATTAATTGTATTTAATTTATTGAAAAATAATGAATCTATCTATGTCATTTAAATGCTTTATATTATGATAATTATTTGATTATATTAGATAATGGAATTAGGAATATTAAATTCACTTCAAAAGAAATAAGGAAGGAGAGAACTAGGATTTGCAATAAGGATGCGAGATTAGAAAACATCATAGATTCCAAAATTAAACTAAGTCAAAATTTATATTCATTCTTTTGTTATTTATTTATTTATTTATTTTGAGTGAAAATAAATATAGAACTTTTTATTATTAAAATGATGCCCGGGAAAAAAGAAGAAGCTAACTTTAGTGACAAGATTAATGTTAGTATAATTAATAAATAAAATTTATAAGAAGCCTCTAAAAGAATTTCACGTGCCCCTTGCATGTACCCTCCAACTTGCTCGTAGGCATTTCTTCCAATGTTCCACGTGCCTTGTTTGCGCATCCTCGTACAGCCTGAGTTGGCCTAATGGTGGAGAACTTGTACTCTTGAAAGAGAGGTCACAAGTTCAAATCCTGCAGGGGGTAAGGTATGTACACCTCGTATTGTGGAGCACGAGTTAGGTGCCTCCCTCAATATTGGGAGTACGAGGAGTCCCATATAGACCCAAAAACAGATTGCCAGGTATCGTGGACTATAAAATAATAATATTATTATTTTTTCAAAGGTAGCGGCACATACTGGGAAAGGGGGGCACTCCATGAAATCACGTCTCTTTGGGGGAAATCTGTCGAAAAGTTCTTGAGCTTATCTAGGATTCCATTTGTTTTTTGCATACGGGTCTAGCACAGTATTTTCGAAGTGGGGGGTGGTTTCTAAATCCTTTTCAACAAATCCATTGTTCCATAGTTTGCATTCATGACTACTAGGGCGGTTGCAGCTGCTACATCTAACAACCCGTTCTTTTATCCCTTGGAGGATTCCCATAGCCGTTCTCAAGCTCCAATTTTGGCGCAGACAGAGCACATTTGAAAGTTTGAGGAATTCTGAACCTCCATGATACAAATTGTGCAGAAACTTGAGGTAGGAAGGATGCTAGAAGCAGAAACAATTTAATGTTGAAGCGATAATAGTCATGAATGTCAAAAAAAGAAGAAGTAGACTTTTCAAATTTATAAAGCTGGAGAATCTAACGATGAGAGGATTGGAGCAAGACAAGAACAAAAATTCTGCTCTGGTATGATTCGTAATATTATTATTTTTCTTTCTTGCAAACTCTGCCGTCTTATTCCTTCCAGCATGAATATGCCTATTTTTTCCTTGTTAACGTTTCCTCTTTCTCCTTAGTGAATCGATGTCTGAGGATGGTATACAAGTTATTCCTTTGTTTAGATGAGTTGATTTTAAATCGCTTGAGGAGGTATATTTAAATCTGGTGAATAATGACACCTCTTGTCCCTTTATGTCTGTAAACTATTTTCATGTCAATCATAATATTCGAGTACTCAAAACTAAGCACTTTATTACAACTTATTAATATCCTTCTGAGTATTAACGTTGGGTAGAATTGTCTCAATATCCTTCATTACCTGTACATTGAACTTTTACGAAAACAACCTCACGATAATTGGCATAAATTTCTCATTTTTTAACCAAATTTGACGATTCAAATTGCATTGGAAAGAGGAATAATAAGAGATGAAAACCTAGAAATCAATTAGAAAAATGTTTTGAAATGCAAAAGTTGTTAAGAAATGACGTGAGTCATTTTAGTAGCTGCATTATGATTTTTACAAGAAATATTTAAACAAATTTTTAGTATTCAAGATAATATTGGTGCATAATTTAGAATTTGAAAGTCTAATGATTACCTGAAAACTACTTAATCACTTAACATTAATACTTACGTTAGTTAACTCTAATAATTCATTTTGCAGATCAAATATTTCTATCTGAGGAAACAATAGGAATACAACTCCTGGTATTACATTAATATTTATAAATAAAGTTATGTTTATCACCCTTCAGCTCATTAATTGCGGGAGATAGGAGGTTTCCCTTAATTTTGGAAGATATGATGTTTATGTTTATTCTAAAGCTTAGGATGATTGTCCACCTTAATGTGGAAATAAGGACTCTACAGCCTTGAAGTTTTAACAATTATTCACCTTTGCCAGTTAATTATGTAAGATATGTCCATGCAGCCTTCAATGCTAAATTTCTTGGGCTCTGCTAAAATTACTCATGCAAGGGTTGTTCGAATAGGGAATGGAAACGTCGATGTCTACATAGACTTTCATGTGATATGTCAAATATTTGATATTTTAGTATGTCAACCAAAACAGTCAATGAAATTGTTATCCTTTTTCTAAAGAAATGAATTTGAATCTAAAATGATTAAAATCAATTGCTCCCTCAGTAGCTCATATTTATTTTATGCACACAGAATGACATGCCATTATATGACAACTGATAGGATACTCAAAATAGTCAGTAGTCAGTGTTTTGTTTGCGAATAGTGCTATACGAGAGAATGTCTTTAAATAATTACCAAGTTTAGAAGCGTAACAAGCCAATAAATAATTACTATGATGAAAAAGAAGATTAATAAGTAATTATTAGAAATAAAAGTTAATAAATATTAATTCAATAAAGTTAGTAAACTAGTAAAATGTGAGTAATTATTAATTTTATTCGAAATATTTTAATAGGGCTAGTGAGAGATTAATCTTTTAATATAGTACATGAAGGTGTTCAAATTTTGAATATAAATATAATCTATATGGTAAAGTGATAAATTAATTTACTAAACTATTTCATTCTAGGAGAATTATTTTCAAAAAAAGCAATTAATAAATGGATAGAAAATAAATTTTGAGGCTATTTCCTTAAGGTGAATTATATTCGATACCATAAGCCTAGGAAAGATTCTATTGAATTAAATTTAAAAGAGAAGGGTATAGATAATGTAATGTTAGGGGTTCTTACAAAAGATATATTCTCTATTTATATTTCCTCCTCAAGGAATTAAAATATATAAATATGTAGAGTATTTAAAATGTATTTATTTGTGTACAAGTTTATTCTTTAATTTTTAATAATTAAATTAATAATAATGTTAGTATTGTGTAAATAATTAATATTTTTAAATAATAATATCAAATGATAAAAGACTCGATAGGTAGTAGGGGTAGTAATAACAATTATTTGATATGTAAGTGTGCTAACACTGAGAAGAGATGATATAGTATAGATTAGGTGTTAAAAGCTATTAAATGATACTTATCCTCTCATAAAGTTTTGGATTCAATTTTGTTGGCTTAATGTGGATTGGTATATATATATATATATATATATATATATATATATATATATATATATATATATATATATATATATATATATATATATATATATATATCTATGTAAAGTATATTTATATATGATCGCTCTCCTAATCCGACTTACTATTTTATAATAGTAGACACAATTGTATGTATATATGTATATGCATAGACTCTTAGATATCTTAAACAAGAATGTTGATTCAAAAAATTAGAAGGTTATATGGCTCATAAAAAATTGTGGGTTGTATTTACAAGTGTTGAATAGATTTTGGTAAATTATTGAAAGTATTATATATGTCCTAGGTTATGTAATTTCTTGATAATAAGTGAGAGTGTTAATATAGTGTGAAAACAATTGATTTAGAATCCTTCCTTAATGGTGGTTGTTTAGTTATTTACTGAACAAGGTTATTGATGTATGTTTTAATGGCAAAGTATTATGAGATGTCATAAGCTCCATTTGATAGTTTTATAAACTTGCATAAAAGAAATATATTGTCTTGTGAATAGGGACTTCGTTTTTAATTATCTCTTAGTTGGATTGGTAATAAGTGTTTCCTTTATGATGTAATGTTTATTCATTTCTTATAATAAATATTGTGATTGCATAATTGATTCAAGTGTTGATTCATGGGGGTACTTATGGAGATGTTCATGATGGCTTGACTATTGTAAGTTGATTTAAAATAGTGTATTTCAAGTTTGCAAAGTTTGATGTTTTACTTGTATGGAATTGTGTGCGTGTTTTGGAATTTAAGATGATTGAGTGTTGTGTCTGGTGGATATTGAGCTGATTTTGGAATATTATTTATGAATTATGTCATGATTGAATAAGTTATATTTAAAATAATTGAAGATTTGATATACATGGAAATATGACTATCTTTTGTTGTATTGGACTTCTTGATTTTAATGTAATGTTGAATTGTAAGTCTATTGGGTAATTAGTCGATGGGTATCTTATAAGGAGAATATTGAGGATTCCCTTTGATACCCTATCAGCTAATTTATTGTTGATAAATTGAGGTTGATTTGTATTGAATTGTTTATTTTAGCTTTGAGTGAGTTTGAGGATCTCGTTATGATATTGCCTCCTTTACTCTTCACTTGTCATTTTGTGAATTATGGAATTTATATAGTCATTTTGTGGTTCCATGATGTGAGTCTTCCTTTTGTGTTAATTTCAATTGACTTTCTTTTAGTCATATTTTGAGATGATTGGGAACCTGATGTGGTTAAATTACCCTCAATGGGATTTATGGATTTTTGGTATCTTTAGGCTTCTAGAGGCAATGGAGAAACTTGAATTTTATTAATTTTCCATGGTTGGACCTTTGTGATTCATTTATCCTATTTCTGATTTTGAGTTTTGTGGGTGGTACCTCCTTTGTTCTTGTTTCAGTGATATGGAATGGGTTTGCAAGATGGTTCTTTCCTTGCATGTTGTTTGATATGTACTCTTTAATTTTTATTTGGGATGAGGTACACCCCTTGCTTGTATCTAGTTTTGGTGTCATAGGGAGAGTGGCTCTTCATAGGGGTCAGCGCACAAATGGGTTGTTAGAGTAACCCATGGAAGAGTTTCCTAAACAAGTGATAATATAATTAATGAACTAGTAGGTTTGGGTAGATAAAAACTAAACGAGATTAATTATGAGCCTCACCCATACTGTTAGTGCTTTCATAGGCTAAGGATGGGATGAGAGGACTTGGTTGGTAAGATCAATGCCTTGTCCTCATGAAAGGTAAGTTGTCTCACATGAGTCACCCTATGGAGCAGTCACCTTGAGATAGGAAACGTAGATAACCATAGATGGTGGCGACAACTTGAGATAGGTTGCCTATCTAATCCATTTAAGGCCTTGCGATGACACTCTCCTACAATGCCCATTTATTTTCCCTTTTTTGGTTGCCTCTGGGAGTGTTGTTTGAATTGTTTGTGTTGTTGAGGAAATTGGTTCTTGGCGTTGTTGTCAAAGCCTCCAAGTTCTATCTTTTAGTGTTGCACACATGCCTCATGTCAACTTGATTGGTGTTAATGAAAGGTGCCCTTAATATTTATTGTTGGTTGATATTGCGATTTCATTTGAAGGCTTTGGATCCTATTGTTGTTGGCACCTCTTATGGTTATTTAGTGTTGATATATAATATTGGCAATTGGATCTGTTGGACTTTTAATTATTTTGTTGTGGCTATGTGATGGCAATGTTATGGGTTGCTATCTTATGTTGTTGCTATACTTATTGTGGAGTCTAGCTTGCTATTGGTTCATTTGACCATTTTGGTTGAGGAATGGGGTTCTTTCTTGTCAACTCCTAGCATGGGGGTTGGTTTTTAGGGTTCACATGGTTGGGTGGAACATGCTATGCAGCCCATTGGGTCCTCAGTCTGAGTTTGTGTCGATGTTGTTTATCTAGGACTCTACCTTAGTTCTATTGTAGCCTTTTCAATTATGTAACATTCTTGTATTTGATGTATCTTTTCCTCTACACGATAGGATGCATATGGACTCCTAAAGTAATGTAATGTACTCTTGAAGTAATGTAATGTACTCCTAGTGGTGTAATGTACTCTTGAAACAGTTGTAATGTATTATTTTACCTTTGGAAACCTTATGTGGTAGCTGTTATCTAATATGTTGTATCTGTGGAAATATGCTCCACTATTGTATAATGGAACTCTGAATTGAATTGTTATAAAATGATGTATCGTTTTCCTCACTTTTGATCATTAATGGTTGTATGTTATCTTTATGTAATCTTGATTCATTTGTTATCATTATGGTATTAGTTTTAGGATTGTGTGATGTCATCTTATGTACCCAAAAGGACGTAATGGTCATTGTGATTGTATAATTTCCTTATATATAATATATTTTCATGTTCAACTTATGTTATGTTCCACTTTTACTTTCAAATTTTTTTATTGTACTTTTATTGTGACTTCTTGTTGTCCTTTGGGGTTCACACGGTGGGGTGTCACAACCTCTCTCTATATAGAATTGTCTCCCCCTTAGATCTCTCTTTCTTTTTCTAATCTATCCAAGATCAATTGAACTATTGTATTTTTTATATATTAATTTAATTTGATCTATATAAAAATATATTAGTTATTAATTATAATAATTTAATATGTCTTATATAAAATATATATTATATATTAATTATATTTTTTCCTAAAAATATAATAATTATTAATTATTAATTATAATTATTTTATATATGTATATTTATTTATTTTATATATATATATTTTTAATTTTATCTATTAACTATTATATTCACCACACTAATCTTAGACCTAAGTAATTTATTGTGTCTAGCTATAAACTTCTCTATAAATTTCCCTTCAATTGTTTATGCCTTTGGATTAGACGTCTTCACTAAATAGGTGATTGATGCAACACCAAGAGGCTTTAAAGCTCTAAGTAAGGTAGATATTGAACCATATAAATAATTTATATATAGTATATTATTATAAATTATTTATGGATTATATAATTTAAATATAAATATAATAAATAATATAATAATATTTATAATATATTTACTAACAATATATAACTTTAATATGTAAAAAATATATAGTATTAATAATATTATATAATAGATCATATTATATAAGATGTGAGTTGTACAACATATAATATTATATAGGATATTATATAAGCATATCTCTCTCCCTCTCCTTTTTCTATTTCTTTCTATTTTACTCTTTCTCTCTCTGTATGTTTGTCTCCTTAATTGTGCAATGGGTACATTGAAGAGGTCTTAGAGGTGAATTATCGTATTCTTAATCAAATGATATGCTACCTTGAGCATAACTCCCCAAGGACACATGACATCCTTGGATTGTTGACATGAAACAACCAATCAAAAGTTAGTTTCTCTTTTCTCTCTCTTTTCTTTTGTAACTCTTATATTTTTCTCTCATGCTCTATCTCTCTTTGTATATTCCCCTCTCTTTCAATCTCTCTGTCTCTCTCTATCTCTCTATCTCTCTGTATCTTTGTCTCTCTATCTCTCTATCTATCTATCTATCTAAATTTGTCTCTTTCTCTAATTCTCTATAGTTTGAGTTTATCTCTCTTTATTAGCCGATAGGCTATGTATAGTGTGAGATTTGTGTATGAAACAAGTGTCATTCCTACAAATCACTATTGAGTCATTGGGAAACAAGTTTTAGCTACCATTTAACAGTAGATCAGCTATAGTTTAATGGTAAAATGCTCTAAAATATCAATTTGATGACATTTTTCTTTCATTTTCATTGGTTTATGTTTTAAATCTATAAAATATTTCATAATCAAATAATACTTAATTTATTTAAGGAAAATGGGTGTTTTAAAACAAGATCTCTAATATTGTAGTCTTTTTTTTGCTATGACAACTTTACGACAACAAGTATAGATGGTTGGAGAGAAATGGATAGATGGAATATATAAAATATTGTAATAGGCTAACCATGACATTGTAACTGGTTTTGTTGAATCGAGCAACATACATCATTATCATGTACTTCTAGGGATAAACAATGTTATGCAATCAACAAATTGTTTGTCCTCTCAGAAGCAAATGAAAATGGAGTGTGGTTTCCTTCCACAATCACATAAACCATAATCTATAATGACTACAAAAGGGGAAATCTTAAATGGCATTTTTTTGTGGAAAAAAATCATACATTTGACTTTAAAAATGATATTCTACTCTAACCATTGAAATAAAAAAGGAAGCATAAAAAGTGGGCAACTATATGTGCAAAAACAATATACACAATGTGAAACTAAAAATAATTAATAATATTTGTAATTGTTTCACCAAATCTATTTATTGAGAATGGAAAAGTTTTGTACTTACATGTACTATTGATGATGTTTAACAAGGGCAAGCAACATTGGATCAAGTTGTTAGACCATGAAAGAATTTCAAATAGACAATTTACAATATACTAATTTTTTTCAATGTCTATTGTATCTGTGTACCACTATAAAGGAAATACTATAGATATACAATAAAAGAGGTTAGGATTATCTAGTGTAAATAGAAAGAGATAAAAATGGAACATTTTGAATACATGCCATTTTGGTAAAGAATTGTGTATAAGTAATCTATCAAGGAAGTTGAAAAGAGAGCTGTGGAAACAATGACAAATGTAATGGATAGAAAAGAGTATGTTTTTGGTAGAAAAGTACATGTGATAATTTGTCTCCATGTACATAATAAACAGCAAATATATGACGATGGAACACAAAAGTGTGAGGCCCAACCCTATCTATAAATTGTGTCACACCTTGATAAGTTTAATTATTCTTGTTGGTGAATAGATAGATGAATTAACCCAATCCCATGTTTAATATTTTGATTTTCTTATAAACTAGTTTAAATGATTATTGTGATAAATTCTCTTAAGTAAATGAAAATGGTAAAACTATTAAGAATGAATGTGAGCAGACAATATTTAGATTTTTGAATAATTATCATATGAAGAATACACTTAGATCGATATGAGCTAAGGAATTTTGTGTACCTAACATTGGTTTGAATCTCACTAATAAGTTTCATGTTTCTTGGAAAATAATAATAGTTAGAAACAAAGTGGGAATGTTAGAAGATCAGTAAGAAGTTTCTAGAAGTATCACTAGCCAAGCACCATCGAGGTAAATTTAAACGACGACTCTAATCAATGAGGGTTATGCCTAAGGTAGGATAATTTGAGAAAAATTTCTATAAATTAGATATCAAGTTGCATTATGAATTCTATTAAAGAAGTCTCCAAGAGTAAATTTAGTAGTGTAAATAAAGTATTTAACGAAGGTTTAGTTTTCATTATTATTTCATGCATGCTCAAAGTTTTCATCTCTTATAGGGAAAGGAAATGAATATATATATGTGTATTATGGTTACTAACTATTGAATTTGATCTTATTGATATTTGAACAGGTATTTATTATATTTCTAACCTAACATGTATTTGTAAAAATACATGTGAGAGTAATGTCAAGGGATGTAAATATAATTAGAGTTTTTTCTAAGTTGTAATTGAGTGGAGGGTTTTAATGATTGGTGGCTTAGTGTAGGTATTTTGTTTTGGATCCTTATTGATTATAGACATGTGGTTAAGAGTGTAAGATCTATTGAGGTTTTCAAATCCTTAGTTAGGTCTTGAATTTCGAATTGTCCTTTAAAGTTATCTTTTTAGGTTGTTGTATAGTCAATTTTTTTGATATTAGTGCACAAATAGACCCCTAAGTCCTTGGGCGTTGGGAGAAGTGACTTGTCACTCTCCCACCACACTCCCCAAAGTTCATTAATGAATCTGGGAAGAGCATCAAATATTTCACATGTGTGAAGCCACCATGTAAGGTATGTTGGGTAGAGTGTCATAGTACAATCCCCATCTCCCCAAAAGTCTCACACATGTGTGAGAACTTGTGAGGATGTGTGTAGAAAGATGAAATGAGAGAGTGGCAAGTGTCTCCCTCTCTCATTCAAGTGAATTCAAGTTGAATTCCTATATACTTGGATGGAAAAGAGGAAATGGATGTTAACCACTTCTCCTCTTGGAGAATTTTTGGTTAAGTATTGAGAAGACGAAAGAGAGAGTATGAAGAAGAAAGAAAGAAAGAAGAACTTGGATATTGAAGTTGGAGGATTCAAGCTTGATATCATGTTGGAGTAAAGGAGACTCATCCCTATAAGCTATGTAGAGCGATAAGTTTCCCTCTCCTTGAAAATATTTTGTTATTTCATTATGTGTTGTTTATGTAATTATTTGTGTTTGAGTGAGAAAATAGAGTAGGGAGTTCTTTTTTTTTTGAAGAAAAATGCACGTGTTGATAGAGGTGATTTTCATGTGTTATTCTAAACCTCTTTGAGGGTATATAAAGACTCCATTATCTTGGGTCTATTTAAATGTGTTTACTCAAGGGAATGGTTAGAGCCCTATGAGGCTTCATGATACCATTTATGGTAGGGTGGAGAGCAAGATTGCATTTATTGGCATGTTGTTCATTTTATTTGTATGTATTATTATAATAATAAAAACTTAGCAAGTTATTAAAATGAAGAAAAAAAGAAGAAGAGAAGAGCAAGTTCTTATGCATTTTCTTCTTAAATATTATTTGTTGTATCAAAAATCAGTATTTGGTTGTCAAGCAAGGTTTATTTCATGGGCATGAAAATTATTACTTTTCTTAATATTATTTTTAATAGAGCAAGTATTGTTCATTAGCTTAGCATTTGTGACATTTCTATGTATCAATTGCATTATGGGTAGTTTATAAAAGTTTGTACCTTATTGTAAAGAGGAAGAGAAAATACTTATGAGTTTATATTAAAGAGGAGTTGTGACAAAGAGTAATCGCATTGAGTAAATAAAAGAGAATGGGAATTTGTTTATAATGATAATGATAAGGTTATGGGAATAGATTTTCAAAGAAAATTTTGTTGAAGATTCCTACTCTTACTACCCAAGACTTGAAATGAGTATGTTGGTGAAAACAATACTCTTGATAGAGTAGATATGTTCATTAAAAATATTTATAAATGAGTAGATCCTCTCAATAGATATACTATGAGTATTTCAACTCACTTTACATGTTATTGGAAATAAATAAATGTGACTATATAGGAAGTATATGTATTTTTCTTGTTAAAATACAAGGAAACATAAGAAAGGAGAAACTTGAACTCGTTGATTAATAAAATCAAGTGGTTCAAAATATAATGCAGTGTATAGTCATTTGTTGGAGGATGCAATAAAATTTTAAAAATATAATTAATCAAAGAAGAAGAAAAAAAAAAACTTTATACTTGCTGTTTCTATAACAGCAGTATAACATTAAATAAAAATGTATCTGTTGTTCTGTGACAACAATAAAATATATATATATATATTGTTGATCTATAAGAATTGTCAAATATAAAATAAATTTAAAGAAAGAAATACTACTTTGACTGTTTTGTAACAGCAGCATAAACTTAAATAAAATGCACTTTTATTAGAGTACAAATAATACATTTTATGTAACAAAGCATAAAATATAAATAAAAATATATTTTTATTAGCAGCCACATACAAAATAATAAGGTATTTTTCTATTCTGAAACAACAACATTCATTATTGATTTTGGTATGTAACATTAGAAGGTTAGCAATAAATAAATATTTTTCACTCATTTGTAAGCTATTGAATGTCAATGCAATCGCTAGGTAATACAAAAGTCTCTGCATTATGCAAATCTAGGAAAGAGAAAAGAATTAATAAATAAATAAAATAAAATAATGATTTATTAACAGAGGGAGAAACAACAGATTTGTTGCTGAGAATAATGGATTGCAGGCCTTTGTAATCTGCAACAATGAAAAATTCCAGTTTGAATATATACATTTTAGTAAATTGGAATGCCTATTCCATTTGTTAAATAACCTTGGCATGCCTGTAGCAAGAAACTAAAACATCCATACCTATGATAAAATCAAATGGAATGAAATAACTCGTAGATGAATCCTCTTGTCTTTGAAATTGCTGAGAAAGATATGGGTTGTAGTATCGGAAAACACAATAAATAAAAACCTGCAAGTTTAACAATTGTTCTTAACCAAAATAAATAAATCTGCAAATAAATAAAGTATTAAAACTTAAAGTAATAATCCTCTTTCTTCATCCAGCATCGCCTGCTCAGGGGGCATTTGCATTTTCCCTTTGTTGCAGCAAAAATGAATAGCTCAAATACTTGGCCGCTATGCCCTATTTATGCAGGGGAAAGCAAAGCGTAGAAATGGTCTTATATAATATTTTAGGTTAAAGTTTTTAGTGTCTCATATGCTGAATTAGGGCACCTATATTATTTATTTTTCTTTTAATAGAGTTGAGTTGGATAAAATGGGATTTAATATTCCATTTCTCCAAGTTATTAGCGCTTACAGTCATTAATGTAATGTTGTGTGCGAGCTAAACATAAATCATGTTGGTTTTAATGGTGTATTAATATAAGTGTTATTAATGATAAAGTTGTACTAGTAGTAGTCAGTGGGTTAAATTTTAAAATTAATATCGTCATTAATATTAATATTATTATTATGTTTCTAATGTTATTATTTCATGATAATATTATTATTTTAACAATAAATTACTATTGCAAAAGAAAAATTTGAGATCTATTAATATTATTATTAAGATGGTCATTCAAGTAATAATGTATATCAGAGGCTTAAATATCATTAATGTTAGTTATTAAGTGATGACATTACTTTTATGGATTTAATAATATTATTAATATTTAAGTTACAATTAGGTTTAACCTATGATATATTGGATTGGCTGATCAAACAACAATGTCATTGTAATATGCAACAATGTTTAGAAAATATATTAAATGGAGTAACAAAGAAGGAAATTATAGAACAATTACTTGGAAGTTTATTCAACTTTAAATGGAACCCTTGTTCCATCAAAAATTTCTAAAGGACTACCCTGATAACGTTAACTCCGATATGAAGTGAACATGTTGAGGTTATTGCGTATATCAATTGGTTGATATAATATATTTGAAATTTCTATTACTAACCAAATATCATAATATCCTAAGTAATGGGATGAATAAGTATGTAACCACACTATAAATGAATTTTAATAGCTAGGGAAGATCAATTAAATTAATATGATAGGAAGTATGTACTAATATCCAAGCTCTTCCATCAAGCTTGTGTGGTTTGGTTAAACTAGACCACTAGTCCAAATCAACTTTAAGGATATTGATTTCCTTAGAACTTAATGATTGCTTAACCATCATTTAACTTGATGGAACCTAGTGGGTGTTTAAACTTTAGCTGGTTGACACTTAGTCCTAGACCATAGTCTTTTAGGTTCCACCCTAATCAAATCAAGGCATATGTTACCTAGACAACCCAAGGAGAGTATAGGGAAGTGTGTGTCAGGTGTACCCTTGAAGTTATTGGCATACAAATTTCATAGAGATAAACTTTGCACCTGAGTTAAGGAGAAATGTCTCAAGGGTGCTTGAAAACCCACATCGTGTAAATTTACACTATAAATTTTTAGAGTGTTAATTTTCTTAGTAATTAAAAGAAAATGTTGGCTTTTGTTGGTGAAAAATTTGGGCATGACACTTGGTATCAGAGCCCTAGGTTGCAAATCTAGGGAACTCTAGGAACAATATGGGAATTAAGAGTTGTGTGTGTATGAATAATTGTGCAAACCTCCTTGTGTTAGTCAGACTATTAGGCTAATTGGAAAATTCTAGAGAACTTACCCTCTATAGAAAATGAGAAATATAGTGGTTATTGCCCAATCTAGTTAGAGTTGTGATGTACCCTATGGTCAAAGATTGAACGAAATCCATGGTTCAAATAAATGTTTAATTGAAAGCATTGTATCTTTCAAAATCAATCGGATAAAATAGGTTCCCTTGATTTAAGTAAGGACGGTGGAGGAATTAGTCTAGCTAACAATGGTTATGACGTTAATCTATTATTTTGGCATTAAACTTTCTTAAACCTTAAAAAGGTATAATTGAGCTTTGAAACATAGTCTTTTTATAAAGTGTATAAATAGTGTTATAAGACATCATGATGTGCATTATTAAAGAAACATTATTTTGTTGGCTTCCTAAGTTGATAATTATCAAATACAATAGTAATGCTACTTCTTGAAGTTATGGTTGTTTTGGGAGCAACATATTTTCTTACAGGAACCTTAATAAAAATAAAGAATAGAAGTTATACTTTTGAAGACTTATCACTAGATAAAGGAAGGAACTATATGAACCTCTAAAGGGGATTAATGTGTTAAAGGTTATGGTCGAATAAGATTAGATCTTTAAACCCTTTAATTAATTAAATCAAATTGACAACAAGAATGGAATAATAGAAAACCCTTGAATTGTGTATTATGAGGAATTTGAGCAATCATATAGTTAGATTTGAACTCTTAACAAAGATTAAAACTAAACCTTTAGGGTGTAGGTTGTTTGACAAAAATAAATAAATAAAGGACTTGTTTACAAATTGGTATTAATACACGCATGAACTAAGAATCTTTTACACCTTGACCATGGAATTTATAGGCCCTATTCTATTACCCAAAGGTATTGATTTACATATAAGTGTATAAGGGTTAATATCGTGAAGCAACAAACAATTCACTTTATGGTTGGTAAGAAAAAAATAAAAAAAATTCATGTATGATGGCATCAACTAAGGATAAAAGCCTTGCAATGCATAGTAAATCCAATTTTTAAAAGTGGTCAAAATCATATTTTAGCTTGAATTAAATGGGTAAACTTTAAGTTATCCTAACACTTTTTCAAGTAAACAAATATTTAGTGAATGTAATAGAAATACAACTAATAAATTTTGGAGTTGTTTTACCAATAGACTAAAATAGCAAATGATAGAACATGATTCAAGTCATAGGTGAGAATGTATAGAAAGTTGCAACTAAATTAAGATTGGTGAAAATTGAATTAGATATTGTATAAATAACTTAATTCTAGAAAATTAAACATACCTTTGTGATAAGACCATATCAAAATGTGAACTTGATGTTAAAACTTTATCTAGAATGCATGCTATTACTACTTTCCTTATAAATGAGCTAATAAATAAAGTCTTGTTGGAGCCAAAATAAGAAAGGATTGTATGTCTAATATGAAGTAATAACATATTCAATTAGGTGTTGACCTTTAAGGTTGTGTATATGTCACAAGAATTGAAGAATCAATTGTTTGAATTTATAAATTGGGTGAGGAATTATGTAAAAAATTTAGTGAATTGAATGATTGAGAAACTCAATGGCATCATCAAGGACATGAAAATTTCCATGAAAGACTCCCAACTAATGTTGTGCATTTCTAGATACCAATGACTAGTACTCTTGAGGAAAGTATGTGTTTGTGTGTGAAAGAGAAACACACTGGAGAAAACTTAGAGGTAGGAATTGTTACTCATTGTATGTTGTTGTACCTTAAGAAGTTAGAAATAATTGTGATTACAAAAAAAAATTATGATTATAACATGTGATTAAATGAGTCAACCTTAGGTAGTGAAATGCAATATTTGTTTAAAAATATATATAGATTAATGAGTTGTGAAAATTATTATTCCATGATTTATCATGTGTTTTATGAATTGAGTGTGCTTTCTCCTCTTGTATTATAATGTTTCAAAAGAAAATGATTGATTAACTTCTTTATTGAGTAGAAAATATTCTTTATCATGTGGCAAAATATATATAATGGAATTACTATATGGATATGTTAGTGAACATGTAACAAACATAGTTGAATGAAAGAGGAAGGACAATATGGATTCAAATATAGAAAACCAATATTGATCATATATGTGATGTTGGACAATGGATTAGTAAGATAAAGGTATGATATACCATGTATTGTTAAACCCAAGAAAATGGAATACTACCTAGGCTATAGTTGTGCATCGTCTAGTGATTTCATTTACATATGCAAAGTGAGTAGAGATTTACAAAATTGAGAAGAAAAGTGAATTTCACCTACATAAAATGGAGTGTATTTAAGTACATTGATTTTGCTATGTTATATGGAAAATTTCATAGAGTGTATTGTGTTATGTCATGTCATGTGAAACCAGTAAATGTGTTGTGCCCCAAGTATGAGATACAGGGTATCTGACTTGGGATAAGGGTGGTGGACGTCTAGTACGATCCCCTATGTGTACCCTTTGTGATGGTCCATTGTGTAAGTTAGCTAGTTAAGAAATGATGTAAACATGATATGTGTGGACGTATGTTTATTAAAAGCAATGTGATGTATTCCTTTGTGTTAGTCTTGTTTGTATGTTAAATGTGTACCCCTAGCGTTTGGTTCCCCCCTAATGGGAGTGTGATGCCAGCTAGTGTAAATAGGGGTTGAGAGGCACATGGTCTACCATCAGGAGATTACGAGCTCAGGGTGTTGTCCCTAATCCTGATAAAGGATCTATGTCAAGTCATTGTAATCTTCCCATGGATGTTGACCGTGGCCTACTCCCCCACATATGAGAGCCACACTTGTTGGTTCATAGTGCAAACCTATTCCTTGATGTTTATAACCCATGGGTAAAGGATGGAATAACATGGACTACCATTGATTCATACTTATGTGGTCAGGATCCACCAGTTACTCATATTCATGTGGTCAGGGACCACCATTGCTTCATGTTTATGTGGTCAGGGACCACCAGTGATGTATATTAATGTGGTCGGGGACCACCTGTTAGTCATATTTATGTGGTCAGGGACCACCAATTATTGCATTCTATAATACTTATGATGTGGTTAGAGAACCACCTTTCCCCTCCTCCCCTTAGGTGGCTTATCAAGTCACGTGGTGCTTGTAATATGCAAATTTTATTGGTTTAATACGAATTATTTGTAATTCTTGATTGATTTTTTATTTTATTATGCGCCAGCAATGTGTAATTTTACATTTATGTACATAGGATATTTAGCCATTTGGAATTTGTTATATAGTCTGATTTGCCTCAAGGACTTGTTTAATTTTTCCTTTGAATTATGATTGGAAAGTTGCAATGTAGCTACAATTTATCTTTATTTTGTTTCTCTTGAATTTATAAGTTCCCTTTTGGGAGTTTTTATTGAAACTTTGGTTTATGATCTTGTGTTATTTAGTTTGAGGCTTTCTCCTTGGTTGCAAATTTGCTGGCATGTGTGGTGTAATGTGGAATTTGTAAACTGCCATATTCCAAGGGGTTCCCTGGCAGGTCGTATAGGGAAGTAGATGTGTTGGGGAATTATTTTGAAAGGGGTTGTGAATGGGACCAATATGGGATGGTCATTAATCCATTCTTCCCTCATTCTATGATTATTCTTATCTATATGGAGGAGTCCTTAGAGAAGGGCCTCGAGTGGTATCCAAGAATATCCATCCTTATAAACCCCATTGTGTGAGCCTTGTGTTGTACATTGTGTGGTTGTATGAGGATAGGTGCACCTAATTTGGGAAGAGCATCCTTTGTATTAGGATAGGCGCACCTGATTGGGAAGAGCATCCTTGCTATTGTTGTGTGTACATGTGAAAAATTGCAAGTAAATGTGATGTGTCGTACCTGTGAACTATGTGACAAAGATAACAACAAATGATGCAAATTTAATATTCCTTGAGACATGAATTGATATTGGAACAAAAATAGTTTCTAACATCATGAGTGATGTTTATAATGCAAAAGGGAACCTTGAAGGGTATCCAAGGATGATAATGTGTTTGGATATATGTTGATGTATTTTTTTTTATCAAGAATGTTAATAGCATGGATGACTACTAGTATTTGTTATATTGTGAGTATATCGAATAAATGTTTTATGATGAAAAATTATGTTCTAAGTATTTAGGTGATTGGATTATGGAAGTGGTGCCGATACCCATGTAATGATGAATTAATGTTTTGTACCTTTATGGTAAGATAATCAGTATATTTAACTTGTCATGTGTGTTTCCATACTGGGAATTAGGATTCCAAACCTTAACGACTTCCAGGAGGAAGTCCAATCTAAGGGGAGGGAGATGTGAGGCCCAAACCTATCTATAAATTGTGTGACACCTTGATAAGTTTAATTATTCTTGTTGGTGAATAGATAGATGAATTAACCCAATCCCATGTTTAATATGTTGATTTTCTTATAAAATAGTTTAAATGATTATTGTGATAAATTCTCTTAAGTAAATGAAAATGGGAAAACTATTAAGAATGAATGCGAGCAGATAATATTTATATTTTTGAACAATTATCATATGAAGAATACACTTAGATCGATATGAGCTAAGGAATTTTGTGTACCTAACATTGGTTTGAATCTCACTAATAAGTTTAATGTTTCTTGGAAAATAATAATAGTTGGGAACAAAGCAAGACTGTTAGAAGATCAGTAAGAAGTTTCCAGAAGTATCACTAGCCAAGCACCATCAAGGTAAATTTAAAGGATGACTCTAATCAATGGGGGGTATGCCTAAGGTAGGATAATTTGAGGAAAAATTATATAAATTAGATATCAAGTTGCATGATGAATTTTATTAAAGGAGTGTCCAAGAGTAAATTTAGTAGTGTAAATAAAGTATTTAATGAAGGTTTAGTTTTCATTATTATTTCATGCATGCTCAAAGTTTTGACCAGTATCGAGTGCAATATATCCAAGATAGGCCAAAATATTAGGGCCACAGTGGCGAACAATCACAAAATTTCGAGGCATAACACCATCATCATCAATGCTATGGTGAAAAAGCTCAAAAAAATCAAAAGGGTTCACTAGTTGTGGATTTGGACATGGATAGAGGTGGTTGCAGATCTGCTGGTGAAGGGATTTCAACTCGTACGCAGGCTAACACTAAGAGGAAGACCTCGACTTCATCACATATGGCTCAAATCCTCAAGCAGGGGTTACAGGATATGAAGGATGTTGAAATGGAGGCTGAGGAGTTGCTGAACACCTTGGAGTAGTGTGGTCATTGTTGATTTTGGTTTTCTTTGGTGGTCCTTTTTTGGACCCTGCTATCTTTTTTGATGTTGTTTCCTCTATGGGACAGCTGTCTGTTCATTTGGACTTATTTTGTTATCTTTTGTTGTTTAAACTTTGTGGTTTTAGGTCCCTGTAAAACCTATTTTTTCCTTTTCAAAAAATATTGAATTTGATCTTATTGATATTTGAACAGGTATTTATTATATTTCTAACCTAAAATGTATTTGTAAAAATACATGTGAGAGTAATTTCAAGGGATGCAAATATAATTAGGGTTTTTTCTAAGTTGTAATTGATTGGAGGGTTTTAATGATTGGTGGCTTAGTGTAGGCTTTTTTTTTGGATCCTTATTGATTATAGTCATGTTGTTAAGAGTGTAAGATCTATTAGGGTTTTCAAATCCTTAGTTAGTTCTTGAATTTCGAATTGTCCTTTAAAGTTGTCTTTTTAGGTTGTTGTATAGTCAATTTTTTTGATATTAGTGCACAAATAGACCCCTAAGTCCTATACCTATGGAAGGGGGATCCTTTGGACATGTGAATTTTTCCATAGGGCATGATATGACCCTTCAAAAGTCCACTTGAAAAAGTGTGACGAAATTGAGTTCTTGGGAGTTGGGAGAAGTGACTTGTCACTCTCCCACCACACTCCCCAAAGTTCATTAATGAATCTAGGAAGAGCATCAAAGATTTCACATGTGTGAAGCCACCATGTAAGGTATGTTGGGTAGAGTGTCATAGTACAGTCCCCATCTCCCCAAAAGTCTCACACATGTGTGAGAACTTGTGAGGATGTGTGTAGAAAGATGAAATGAGAGAGTGGAAAGTGTCTCTCTCTCTCATTCAAGTGAATTAAAGTTGAATTCCTATATACTTTGATGGAAAAGAGGAAATGGATGTTACCCACTTCTCCTCTTGGAGAATTCTTGGTTAAGTATTGAGAAGAGGAAAGAGAGAGTATGAAGAAGAAAGAAAGAAATAAGACCTTGGATATTGAAGTTGGAGGATTCAAGCTTGATATCATGTTGGAGTAAAGGAGACTCATCCCTATAAGCTATGTATAGAGATAAGTTTCCCTCTCCTTGAAAATATTTTGTTATTTCATTATGTGTTGTTTATGTAATTATTTGTGTTTGAGTGAGAAAATAGAGTAGGGAGTTCTTTTTTTTTGAAGAAAAATGCACGTGTTGATAGAGGTGATTTTCATGTGTTATTCTAAACCTCTTTGAGGGTATATAAAGACTCCATTATCTTGGGTCTATTTAAATGTGTTTGCTCGGGGGAATGGTTAGAGCCCTATGAGGCTTCATGATACCATTTACGGTAGGGTGGAGAGCAAGCTTGCATTTATTGGCATGTTGTTCATTTTATTTGTATGTATTATTGTAATAATGAAAACTTAGCAAGTTATTAAAATGAAGAAAAGAAAAAAGGAAAAAAAAGAAAAAGAGAAGAGCAAGTTCTTATGCATTTTATTCTTAAATATTATTTGTTGTATCAAAAATCAGTATTTGGTTGTCAAGCAAGGTTTATTTCATGGGCATGAAAATTATTACTTTTCTTAATATTATTTGTAATAGAGAAAGTATTGTTCATTAGCTTAGCATTTGTGACATTTCTATGTATCAATTGCATTATGGGTAGTTTATAAAAGTTTGTACCTTATTGTAAAGAGGAAGGGAAAATACTTATGAGTTTATATTAAAGAGGAGTTGTGACAAAGAGTAATTCCATTGAGTAAATGAAAGAGAATGGGAATTTGTTTATAATGATAATGGTAAGGTTATGGGCATATATTTTCAAAGCAAATTTTGTTGAAGATTCCTACTCTTACTACCCAAGACTTGAAATGAGTATGTTGGTGAAAACAATACTCTTGATAGAGTAGATATGTTCATTAAAAATATTTATAAATGAGTAGATCCTCTCAATAGATATACTATGAGTATTTCAACTCGCTTTACATGTTATTGGAAATAAATAAATGTGACTATATAGGAAGTATATGTATTTGTTTTGTTAAAATACAAGGAAAGATAAGAAAGGAGAAACTTGAACTTGTTGATTAATAAAATCAAGTGGTTCAAAATATAATGCAGTGTATAGTCATTTGTTGGAGGATGCAATAAAATTTTAAAAATATAATTAATCAAAGACGAAGAAAAAAAAAAACTTTATATTATTAAATATTAAGTTGTAGTGTATGCTAATAACATATAAATATATAAACATGCATCATATGTATTCTAGAAACTTTATTTTTTTGTAGTGATTTATATCTGATTTATTTATTTCAGCTATTTTTTTTCTTTATCTGTATAGTATTAAATGAATATAAAATAAAATAGTAACATCAGCAAAAAAAAGATTACATTTGTTGTTTCTATAATAGCAGTATAACATTAAATAAAAATGTATATGTTGTTATGTGACAACAAAATATATATATATATATATATATTGTTGATCTATAAGAATTGTCAAATATAAAATAAATTTAAAGAAAGAAATACTACTTTGACTGTTTTGTAACAGCAGCATAAACTTAAATAAAATGCACTTTTATTACAGTACAAATAATACATTTTATGTAAAAAAGCATAAAATTTAAATAAAAATATATTTTTGTTAGTAGCCACATACAAAATAATAAGGTATTTTGCTATTCTAAAACAACAACATTCATTATTGATTTGGGTATGTAACATTAGAAGGTTAGCAATAAATAAATATTTTTCACTCATTTGTAAGCTGTTGAATGTCAATGCAATCGCTAGGTAATACAAAAGTTTTTGCATTATGCAGATCTAGGAAAGAGAAAATAATTAATAAATAAATAAAATAAAATAATGATTTATTAACAGAGGGAGAAACAACATATTTTTTGCTTAGAATAATGGATTGCAGGCCTGTGTAATCTGCAACAATGAAAAATTCTAGTTTGAATATATACATTTTAGTAAATTGGAATGCCTATTCCATTTGTGAAATAACCTTTGCACGCCTATAGCAAGAAACTAACACATCCATACCTATGATAAAATCAAATGGAATGAAATAACTCGTAGAGGAATCCTCTTGTCTTCAAAATTGCTGAGAAAGATATGGGTTGCAGTGCTGGAAAACACAATAAATAAAAACCTACAAGTTTAACAATTGTTCTTAACTAAAATAAATAAATCTGCAAATAAATAAAGTATTAAAACTTAAAGTAATAATCCTCTTTCTTCATCCAGCATCACCTACTCAGGGGGCATTTGCATCTTCCCTTTGTTGCAGCAAAAATGAATAGCTCAAATACTTGGCTGCCATGCCATGTTTATGTAGGGGAAAGCAAAGCGTACAAATGGTCTTATATAATATTTTAGGTTAAAGTTTTTAGTGTCTCATACACTGAATTAGGGCACCTATATTATTTATTTTTCTTTTAATAGAGTTGAGTTGGATAAAATGGGATTTAATATTCCATTTCTCCAAGTTATTAGCACTTGCAGTCATTAATGTAATGTTGTGTGGGAGCTAAACATAAATCATGTTGGTTTTAATGGTGTATTAATATAAGTGTTATTAATGATAAAGTTGTACTAGTAGTAGTCAGTGGGTTAAATTTTAAAATTAATATCGTCATTAATATTATTATTATTATTATGTTTATAATGTTATTATTTCATGATAATATTATTATTTTAACAATAAATTACTATTGTAAAAGAAAAATTTGAGATCTATTAATATTATTATTAAGATGGTCATGCAAGTAATAATGTATATCAGAGGCTTAAATATCAATAATGTTAGTTATTAAGTTATGACATTACTTTTATGGATTTAATAATATTATTAATATTTAAGTTACAATTAGGTTTAACCTATGAATATTGGATTGGCTGATCAAACAACATTGTCATTGTAATATGCAATAATGTTTAGAAAATATATTAAATGGAGTAACAAAGAAGGAATTATAGAACAATTACTTGGAAGTTTATTCACCTTTAAATGGGACCCTTGTTCCATCAGAAATTTCTAAAGGACTACCCTGATAACGTTAACTTTGATATGAAGTGAACATGTTGAGGTTATTGCGTATATTGATGCAGGAGCATCCAGTGGTGTAAAGGCAATCTTGCATCACCCAAAAATAGTTAAATTTCAAGTTTCTCAGTTTTTAGATGTTTTTACATTTTTGATACCTTTTCGTCATAATGAAATTCCCAATTTATGGTTTTTATTTTTCTATTCTGGGTTGAAAGATATTGCGATTTTGAATTTCCTAGATTTGCACCTAAAAGAAATATTTAAGGTGGGACTTACATGCACTTAGAGCTCCCAGTTGGCCCCTGAAACTTGCAAAGGTGGTGTAA
>VDFB02000017.1:215009873-215242566 GCA_007258455.2 Sequoia sempervirens
TTTGACTGGGATATAGCTAAACAGAATGGAAATGTGAACTTTGGTGAGGCAAACATGTTTTATTGGTAACCAATATGTAAATTATGAAATTTAAACAGTTCTATAAATTTTAAGGGAAATATATGTAATACCATGATTACATATCACATATAAAAGAATGACAACAAAGTGAATTTAGAAATGTTGGAGATTCTATATGCATGGAAATGAAGAGGGAAAGTGAAGAAATAAACTTACCATAAAGAATAGAAACATTTCATGATGATGGAAATGAACACTATTGTTGGAGACGATCGGCTTGTTTGATTTATAGTGCACTATAATTTTTGGTATGTATCCTCTAGTATCTAGCAAAATAGAAAGGAGGATCTACACATAATCCTAAAAAACCGAGTTCAAGTGAGGAATTCATGTTGGAAAATGTCCCTCAATCTCATAGGCTGAAGCCTCTAATAAAGCATGGTCGCTATGACATTCAAGTTGTCTGGCCGACTGGCAGTTTAGTAAACCTTGCATTTTTCTCATGTCACTAAGACTTTGCTTCTATCTTGCCAACTGATGATGTCATTGTGACTTGTGGCCTTCGATGTAACCTTCTGTTGAGTGGAGACCTCTAGCTGATAGTTTGGTCTAGTAGATGTCGGGAAGACTCATGGTGACTAGATCATCAGGGTAACTCATATATGTTGAAATGATTTCTCGACGATGATAGGAAGTCTTGACAATATCGGCATGACCTTTGGTGTGTCTTGCCGATTTGGAAATTGACATGACTTGCTCCTATCAGCATGTAGTCTTGGTAACTGGGAGATGTCTCAGTGAATGGAGTCATCAGAGTAACAAAAGAGTTTAGTAAGAACTCTTGGCGATGGGTGTTTGTCTCACCAACGGTGTTGGGATGTGTTCAACATGACTCCTAGTGAAAGGTGGTCTTGGGATAACCTGGAGAGTTCGGCGTGAAGTCTGGGTGATAGGTGTTGGTCTCATCGATAGTAAAAAGGTCCTCGGCATGACATGTGATGCTTGGTGTAGGGTCTTGGCGAAGACGGATGTCTTGCCGACTGTTGGTGTAACCTTAAGAGTCTCAGTGTGACCTCTTGGTGAGCGGTATGTTTGGCTGACATGAGACTTCGGTGTAACACATGTGCTTTGGTATGTTGTCTTACCGAATGTGGAAAGTCTCACCGATGGGGTTGTTGAGGTCGGTATAACATGAAGCGTTCAGTGTGATGTCTTGGAAAAAGATGATTGTCTCACCGAATGGAATCCTCATGTCAGCATGACTTGAAGACTTTGGTATGAAGTCTTGGTGATCTGTGGGTGTCTTGCTTATGGAAAAGCCAACATTGATATGACCTTTGAACTTTAGTATGACGTCTCATTGAATGGCGATTGTCTCCCTTATGAGAATGTTGAGGTCGATGTGACTTGAAGAATTCTATGTAATGTCTGGGCGAAGAGCAATAGTCTTGCCAACTGATGAACTCTTCAGGGTAAACCCACAATAGTGGGTTACAATTTTTCGAACGAAGAATAATTAGAAATGCTCATCAAAAAAATTGAAATGGTTTACCCCTTCTAATGAATGGGGTTCAAATGAACCACCCCCCTTCTAATGAACCCCCCCTTCTAATGAACCCTCCCCCCTTCTAATGAACCCCCCTCCCTTCTAATGAACCCCCTTTTGCACCATATAAGGGGGGTTCGAATGAACCCCCCTTCTAATGAACCCCCTTTTTTTACCTTCCCCTCCACCATTTCAAAATTTATGCATTTTTTTTACTATCGAAGCTTGGGAAGGAGGTGCAAATGGAGTCAACTTGATAAACCGAATTGGATGATTGTAGTGATCGAAACGTACTTTCCAGCAGCTATAAATTTAATATATTTTGTTTTTATTTTATATTTTATTTTTTAGTTTTACTGTACATAGTTTTTTTGCCGAATGTCAAGTTTGATGAAAAATCATTGTGGAAAAATAGTAAATTTGAGGAAAAAAAATTGAAAAATATATATCCACTAGGTATTGATGTCCTCATTCTAACAAAAAAAGAAAAATTGAATTTCAATACATACCAAAAAAGTTATGCATGCCGAAGTGCACCTATGTCTAAATTATAAATGTTTGACTTCAAAACTTAATTAAAAGAAATTTATTGAACAAAATGCTATGAAACAAAATGAAAGCCCTAGATACTTGTGTTACCAACCTAAATTCAAAAGAATTATAGTTTTATCCTTTGTATAAAAAAGGTTATGCTTGCCGAAGTACACATCACTTTTTTAAAATGTTGTTTACTATTAAAAACTAGTTATCAAGGGAGAAACAAAAAAATTACAATTTAATTTCAATTTTTTTAAAAAAAAATACATTTAAAATCTATAGAAAAAATCTCACAAATCACTAGTTTACATCATTTTCAAATTCCTAATATTTTACCTACTATAAGTGTCAGAAAGTGAAGTTTTCTCTAAAAATGTTGATTTCAATGTCAAGTTTGGCCAAAAAGTGTAACCCATTATTGTGGGATGACCCTTCAGAATACCTTGTGATCTTCGATGTGGTCTTGGTGACATGGAAAAATCTTAGCGATAGCTATATTGACTCAATGTAACCTCTTGCCGATGGAGACGACTCTTGGTGACAACTTGTAAACATGTCTTGTGGCATCAGGGAGACACTTCTAATGTCTCACCGACATGTGACACAAAGTTGATCGCTATTGACTGAGTGAAGTCTATCCTATGTGGCATGACTTGGACCAATCAGAGGAAGAAAAATTCAAATGATTGGCGGTTGGTTTTTTGTGGCAGTTGTGAATGAAACTAAATGGTCTGCAAGGAAAAATCTACACCAGAATGGAACAATGATAAGGATACTGGGCTGGATGATTCATGTGTTTTGATTTGATAGTTGAAAAAGAATGAATGCATATATGTATGCAATGGACATTATGTAGAGAGGTTGATAAGCCAAGGAGCTGAAGAGCTGAGAGCTAGAGAGAGAACGATAGAGAGAGGACCGATTGGCTGGCCGAAATGCCGAGGGCATGAGGTCGATGCAGGGGATTGAGAGGCAGAGTTGAGCTACTAGAATCTTTGCTTTGGGTGATCTCTCAGGGATAGTTTGCTACTTGTTGTATCCAAAATGAACAAGATGAAATCTCTGAAAGGATAAGAGCTTGAAACTATATTGTAACTTTCTGTTGCTGAATAATACAATGGCTTAAACTTTGGAGAGTGGGGTTTTTCACCCGAAAGGGTTTTCCCCACATAAAATCTTTGTGTTCTACTTTTGTCTCATCTTTCATGTCTGTATTGATTCTGTTAGAGAATTTGCTAATGCATGTTGTTGAATTTACATGTGTTTTTCTCAGAAGGATTAATGTGGGAAATAATTGTGCCTGTTTCCACTTTAAGACATAGTTGTATGTGTCTTTGAGGTAATCTAATCGAAATTAAAGTTATCGAAGGCCCTACTGTTTGGAGTTTTCATAAGATGCGCTCCTAGATTTCCTTACAAGTGGTATCAGAACCTTCTTCTAGTTGTTGGTTCTGGATATTTCTCCTGTGAATATTTCTTAGCTTGATGGGTTGGAAGAAATCTGGAGGAATGGACTGATGTATTTATCCTTTGTTGAGTGGAAGCCTTGTGGTATTCTAAGACAACATATAGCTTGAAGGATGGTCAAGATGGAAAAGGGAGTTGATCATGTTGTGATCTGTGTCTCCTGGCTGGTAGAGGTATAACCTTGGAGTATGAGGTGGATTTCTTTGCTCTGTGGCTGTGTAGCAGTAAAGCTTTCATATTGGGTATCTGTGTATCAGGCTCTTGGGTGATATGGAGAAGCCTAGGTTGTTTCTCAACCATGAAAGAGAGTGCTTTTGCTAGGTGGTGGTTCTTGGTGTTGGAAGGCATTGTTTCTTGTTAACCTCGCATATTAAAAGGGTATGGAGTTAATCATTAGATGATTTGCAAGCTACTGAAATAGCCTTTCTCTCTTTCTCAAATGCATGTACATGGTGCTGGTTTTAGAGTTGGTCCGAAAGGTGCCTGGATTCTCCTAAACTGCTTGTTTTCTTTCTAAGGATGATTTGTACTTGCATGGCTCTGTGGTTTTATAGGTTTTACATGGTTAAGAAAAGCTTGTGATTATGTGGAGTTGTTGTTAAGCTATTTTCTAGACACTGGCCTTTTGGGGTGTTGCTGGATAAGATAGTTGCAGGTCTACATGCATGCTTAGTGCATGGCTTAAGGAGGTATGTTTTCTTCTCTGCATGGGAGTGTTGGTACATGGTTTTTCACTCAACATTCCTGTGGTGATGCTTGTGGGTGTTTTGACTATGGTACTTGTGATGGATGTGATTGGCGAATCAGATCTGACCTTGATCTCATGCTTGAGTCATGTTGTCTACTTGATTATTCTCTTTGAAATCTCAATTTTGCATTTCCAATGTGATGATGGGTTTTGCACATTTCTGTTGAATGGATCTATGGGTTGTGCAATTTTGTGGGCTATCTTTACCTACATGTTTGCTATGAGACAACTCGGAAGTGGACTATCTATATCCACAAGGTTGATTCATTGTTGGTACAAACTTGTTAGTTGGCCTTGTCTATGGTCACTTGTGCATTGGTGTGGTGCTTTGAGATGAGAGGATGGATACTTTTGAGTACCTGAATAGTTGGTTATGGGAACCTATAGCAGGTCGTCATGATGCTTGGAGAGCTCGAATGTCATGTTTCAGTGGGAGCTTTAGCAGTGACTGTGAGTTCATCACATGGTGGTGAATAGTCTTCTTTACTGATTGCAGATGTTTCTTGGGATCTTGTTGCCATAGAAGGGTTCTTTCACATTTGCATGAACATTATTTGAAGATGTACAACATCTTGGAACCATGGAGGATGTTTCGAGTCTTTGCCTAAGGTGTTGGTGGTGCTTGACAAGTGATGCTTTTTTTAAGTCTATTTTCTTTATGTCATGGTATACTCTTGTTTGTGCACTGGAGTTTTGGAATTTTTCATTGTACTCGAGACAATGGTGAAGTCACTTGGAGCATGGTATCTCCTATGGGGATGTGCAGATCATGATGTCATGATAAGTTCCTGATTCAGATGATTGGAGCTTTGACAGTGATCTGGTAATTCTTTGTGTATTGAGTGCTTTGATTACTTGCTTGATACTTCATGATAGTGTAGTAATGCAGTTGAAGTTTAGCATGAAATGATCAGTTGCTAGTACTCATGGATACATGAAGAATAAGGTGGGGCTATTTTTCTCTTATGAGAGAAGTGTTGTTGCTTGTTACTCTTGTTAAAGTTTTTCAGCAAAAAGTCTAAAAAGCCTACACCTTGGTTGAACGTGAGTTCAATAAGAGACCTATGAGGAGATAGCTCTTGGATTAGTCATAATGGCTTGTATATCTTGAAGGATTATTCTTGTTCCCACTCTTGGTCTACTTGATAGTTTATTTGAGAGGTATTTGGCCCTTTGTATTTTTCAGATGTGTTTTATGTTTACTTTCTTGATATGGATCTTGAATTGTTGTTTAATGGTTCTGGAGGATTCATAGTGGAAGTTGTATAGTTTTTGTTTTATCTCTTTGTTACTATTGAGAATTGGTAGGAGATGTTTTATGGGCTCATTTCCTAAAATGGGGAATAAACTAGCTTGATCTTCTTAGAGATCCTTACATACATGTTGTTTTTTAAATTGGTTTGATCTTGGTGATTGAATAGATGGATGTTGTTAAGGTTTCTCTTTTGGGTTATGAATAACATCATTCTTGACATAGTTGGCTGTTAGAAGTGTATGTAGAAGGATGTTCTATAGGAAGATGATGTGTAGAGTTTCTCTCTATGCCCGTGAAGGTGTGTGGTGAGAGAAATGTCTCTTGTAGCGGTTTGTTGTAGGATGTGCATATCATTGTGGATATTTCCTTGGCACTACATGGTTACATTTTTTATGTGCTGGTATTGGTAGACTTACGATGCCTTTGATATTTCAGATCTGGATTACTCTGACAGTGGGAGTTCCTCTTGTGTTTTTTTTTTTTGTCTTCTTTGACTGGTTAGCACTTGGAGCTTGCATTTGTTGTTGATGGGTTAGTTTTGGAGCAGCATGAGTTTACTAATGCTGATACCTTTGAGGTATGTGTGTTTGAATGGAATAGCACGAGTTGTGGGTGCTATTTTTTAGTTGAGTGGGTTTATCAATTAGAAGAAAGTAGTCAGTATGATTGTTGTTCTAGCTGATGTTTAGTATCTTGTTTCTAGAGAATGACTTCACTGGTGTGGTCTAGTTCAAGCTTTGAAGTTGATATTGCTTCTATATAGCATTTGAGCATAGTGAAGTGGTAGCAGAATCTTGTTGGTGATATCAATGGGATATTTTTCTTGTGTTCATAGGATGGTGCTTATACACCTTGGCTTTGTATTCTTCTTCCATAGGTGACATGTTGGAAGATGATAGGATTGTTGCCTGAAGGTGCACATCTTGGATGTTGGAGAAGAATTCTTGATTGAGCATGAGATCATGTTTGAGATCTATGTGGTTTCCTGGAAGGCTATGATCGGTTGCCTTGTTGACAGTGAGTTGCAGTTGGATACCTGGTCTTTGTTACAGATTGTCTGGTGGAGTGTTATTTGTTAAATCATGTTGATTGGGTGTCTTGAGTATTGCGGGGTTTGAACTGGTGGAGCTAGTGTGATCTTAGTTCCTGGTTGCTTTGGAGGTGCCTATGTGATCTTTGTCAAGTGGGAGATTCTTGGAAAATGTGCATCAATCTCACAAGCTAAAACCTCTGATAAAGCATGGTCACTGTGACATTCAAGTTGTCATGCTGACTAGTAGTTTAGTAACCTTGCATTTTTCTCATGTCGCTGATACTTTGCTTCTGTCTTGCTAGCTGATGATGTCGTTGTGACTTGTGGCCTTCGCTGTAACCTTCTACTGAGTGGAGACCTCTAGTTGATAGTTTGGTCTAGCGGATGTCGGGGAGAATCATGGATATTGGATCATCGGCGTAACTCATATGTGTCAGAATGATGTCTTGGTGATGATAGGAAGTCTTACTTATATCAGCATGACCTTTGGTCTATCTGGCCGATGTGGAAATTAGCATGACTTGCTCCTATTAGCATGTATTCTTAGCGACTGGGAGATGTCTCGGTGAATGGAGTCATTAGAGTAACAAAAGAGTTCGGTAAGAACTCTTGGCGATGGGCATTTGTCTCACCGAAGGTGTTGGGATGTGTTCCACATGACTCCTAGCGAAAGGTGGGCTAGGGATAACTTGGAGACTTCGGTGTGAAGTCTTGGCAACAGGAGTTGGTCTCGCCGATAGTAAAAAGGTCCTCGACATGACATGTGATGCTCGGTGTAGGGTCTCGGTGAAGACGAATGTCTTGATAACTATCGGTGTAACCTTAAGAGTCTCGGTGTGATATCTTGGTGAACGATATGTTTGGCTGATAGGAGACTTCGGTGTAACACATGTGTTTCGGTATGTTGTCTTACCGAATGTGGAAAGTCTCGCCAATGGGGTTGTTGAGGTCGGTATAACATGAAGTAGTAAGTGTAATGTCTTGGCGAAAGATGATTGTCTCACCGAATGGAATCCTCACATCGGCATGACTTGAAGACTTTAGTATGAAGTCTTGGTGATCTGCGGCTGTCTTGTCGATGGAAAAGCCAACATCGATATGACCTTTGAACTTCAGTATGATGTCTCATCGAATGGTGATTGTCTCACTGATGAGAATACTGAGGTCGATGTGACTTGAATACTTTTGTGTAATGTCTGGGCAAAGAGCGATAGTCTTCCTGACTGATAAACTCTTCAGAATACCTTGTGATCTTTGATGTGAGGTCTTGGTGACATGGCAAAATCTTAGCGATAGCTCTCTAGACTCGATGTAACCTCTTTTTGATGGAGACGACTCTTGGTGACGTGTAAACGGGTCTTGTGGCATCGGGGAGACACTTCTAGTGTCTCACTGACATGCGACAAAAAGTTGATTGCTATCGACCGAGTGAAGTCTATCCTACGTGGCATGACTTGGACCAATCAGAGGAAGAGAAATTTAAATGATTGGCGGTTGGTTTTTTGTAGCAGCTACGAATGAAATTGAACGGTCTAGAAGGAAAAATCTACACCAAAATGGGATGACGATAAGGATGTTGGGCTGGATGATTCATGTGTTATGATCCAACAGTTTAAAAAGAATGAATGCATATATGTATGCATTGAATGTTCTATAGAGAGATTGATAAGCTAAGGAGCTGAAGAGCTGAGAGCCAGAGAGAGAACGATAGAGAGAGGACCGATTGGCTGGCTGAAAGGTCGGCATGAGGTCAATGCAGAGGATTGAGAGGTAGGGTTGAGCTACTAGAATCTTTGCTTTGGGTGATCTCTCACGGATAGTTTGCTACCAGTTATATCCAGAATGAACAAGATGAAATCTCTGAAAGGCTAAGAGCTTGAAACTGTATTGTAACTTTATGTTGCTGAATATTACAATGGCTCAAACTTTGGAGAGTGGGGTTTTTCACTTGAAAGGGTTTTCCCAATGTAAAATCTTTGTGTTCTGATTTTGTCTCATCTTTCATGAGTGTATTGATTATGTTAGAGAATCTGTTAATGCATGTTGTTGAATTTACATGTGTTTTTCTTAGAAGGATTAATGTGGGAAATAACTATGTATGTTTCCGCTTTAGGAAATAGGTGTATGTGTCTTTGAGGTAATCTAATTGAAATTAAAGTTACCGAAAGCACTACTGTTTGGAGTTTTCATAAGATGTGCTCCTAGATTTCCTTACAATTCAGTTGTGGACATAGAAAATATAAAATGGAACACAACAAAATGAGGTGTAACTATTGACCATACTGATGAAAAATGTAATGTGCATGTTTGGATGTATGTCATAGTAGATGCAAAGAATATTGATACATGCTGGCACTTTTTTGGAACGATAAACTATATTTTGAGTATTATAAAGAATATTGATGCCATGATTATTTGCACTGGTGGACAATGTATTTCCCCTATCTATAGATATGTATGTATTTCATAGCAGATGCAAACACCATTGATACATACTTATCCCTAAGTTTACTTTATGGGACATTCTTAGAATGATAAACAATATTTTCAAGTGTTATATATAAGATTCATGCCTAGAAGAAATGGGCAAAGAATTATCAAAACTTACACTTTTGTAGAGATTTTGCAACCATTTCCCCATGCAAAGAACACAAAATAACATCCATCAACCTTCACATAAATTCCACAATAGCTAACTGCACTTGGGGCCTAACAGAAGCCTACCCTTCTCACAAGCGGGCCCAATGATTCTTGAGGCTTGAACATGGCAGTCATTGCTTACAACCAGCTAGCTATTTTGGATTTGTTTATCAAATTAGAAGTGTTTGGTGCGTCAATAGAGAGGGAAAGTGGAATGGCATTAGCAGTAATTGTTGTATGCTTTCTGTGTAGTTGTCATCGTTGTAAGTGTAGAACCAAGATCCTAGTACCTACAAGACACAAAAAACACACACATTACAAGATTGAAATGCAAGTTAGAATCTAAATTCCCCATAAAATCCATTCAACATTGCTCAAATTGGAATGAAAGCAAGAACACTACAAAAAGCAATAAGATAGATTAAATCCTATTAAAAAGCAATGCAAACTCTTGATCTTATGGGGGAACTGGTGCCAATTTGAAGTGAAAATTGGCCCTTTCCCAACTCCTATGATGCAAGATTGATGTGTGATGAAGAGTGATCCACTTTTTTGAAGATTCAAGTGTGCTCCAAGATTGAAAACCTGCATAACCTAGCTAATACTTGTTGAAATGGATGAGAAATTGATATGCTTGAGTATGGATTTGAGTATAGTAAGTTTGGTCAAATTGTGGATGATGAAATGAGGAATGAAGCCTCTTATTTATAGAATTACGGGTTGGAGAAATTCCCAAAAATAAGAAATGTGGGACTAAATTTCAACCAATGGAAAGGTGCCACTTGTCAAGAGATGAATGGATGAAGGATGTGCATATTTTGATGAATGTGCCCATAAATGCATTTATTTGAAATTTGAAAATGGTGAAATGGGAAGGAGGACGAAGAGTCAAATGGAGTAATGGCCACTTGGCTCAAAGCAAAAGGACTTGTGAGGTGAAATAAATTCCTTGTTGGAAGGACAAAGTCCACTTGGATTTGAATTCAAATTTGAAGGAATATTCCTCTATTATGCCATGTTGAGAGAAAATAGGGATTTAATAAAGAATTAAATCTATTTTCATGTGCAAGTGGAAAAAGCTAGAGGATGGGACATGAATTAGGATTAAATTAATCAAGGGTTAATCAATTTAATGATGGATTAGATGATGTGACAAATTTGACTTAGATTTATGGGTTAATTTAAATCAAATATGAGAAGATTATGATAAAAGGATTAATTAAATAGAATTTTTTTATTTATTTAATTAAAGGAGATGAAGTTAGATTAAATCAAATAAGGTTTAATTTATTTAATGTAATAGGTAGACTTTAGAGATTAATTAAATAAAATTGATTTATTTAATTTAGTAGGGATAATTTGATCAAATTGATTGATTTAACTAACAAGAAAGAATGACTTAATCAAATAAATGATTATTAAATTAAGATAAAAAATTTGATGAATTTAATCAAATAAGGGTATTTGATTAAATGGTTAGACCAAGGGATGATTTAGGATGAAATGGTGTTAGTAATCAGGATCAGATGTGCAATGTTAATCCATACATTTTCCATGTCTACATTTTGCCCCTCTTTGAAGCAAAGTACTCGTTACATTGGTTCAAAGAATAAATTGTCTTGATCAAAAGAAAAATAATTCTGATTCCAAAATTTTCCCATCGCTTCCTTGGTGAGAGAAAACATGCTAACATACTTGCCCCTTGAGAGATCAGACGAAAATTCTGATTTTTGAGTAATCTCATGAAAAAAGAGGACAAGGTGCCAGACAGGTCTAGAAAGGCTCCATGAGATAAAAAAATGAGGTAAAACACAAAAAAATGATGCAAAATGGCCTTCAAACAGATAAAAACAAGATCAGGGGTCCAAAACCCTAGTAGGACAGCTAAAAGGGGTCAAAAAACGCTAATTTTAAGGCTTAAATAGGCCTCAAGGGGACACTTCCAATTCATTTTTATATTCAACCTTCAGAGATTTTGTGATTTTGAGCTCTAACACTTTGGTGAGATGGCACAATGATAGCTCCCCATGCACATTTCTAACAAGGTATGGATGCATCAGAGGCTTCTCAACACTGGACCACCAGTGTGTCAACTTGACTCAAGCTTGATTTTTGATTTACGCGTGCATTTATTACGTTTAAAAACTAGGTCCTTAGGAGTGGCGCTATATTGGCCTACTAAAATTTTAAATAGCGATGCTCGATGTTTAAACTATGTTGTCGTTGCAAGGTCTGATGTTGTGGTGCAGTTTTGGATTTAGGATTAAATTCCAAACTCCACCACCTTTACAGATTGCACCACCACAGTGCTCTTTAGTGTTAGGGCTTCTTGTTAAACTCTGACGCCCTTACAAACTGAACCATTGCAGTGCAGTTTGGGAGTTTGAGAGCTCTAGCGTCACTGTTTGAAATTTGCAAACTACATCACCTTCACAGGCAGCAACATTGGGTTTACTTTGCAACATTGGGAGAAGCCACGATCAAGATTTTTTTGATGAATTTTAGCATGGTGACTTTCCTAATGCAGGAGGAGGTTAGAGAGAACTACTCACATGAGCACAAGTCTCAAGAGAGATATTTGGGATTCTTAATGATTTTTTTGACTGATAGTAGGAGTGCCTAGGAGAAATAGGTCTCTAGTATATCACCTATGCACTACCTGTGTAGACACACTTGGGCATGATGACAACATTTGCTAAGAGGTGGAATAGTGAGACCACCTCATTCCTCCTTCTAATGGGCAAGGCCATAGTCACACTAGAGGACATGTGGCGCATCCTAAGATTTCCCATTCATGGTGAGTGGGTCATTTACGATATGGATGTCACGAGGGAGGCCTACTATATCATCCTAGACATAGATAAGATTATATTCTACAAGGGCCAGATTGAGTTGGAGCACCATAGGTCTTTCGTATCACATTATTGCTTAGTTATGGTGGCCATCATATCAAGTCTTGTCACACTAGATCGGTGGGGCAAATACCTCAGTCCTAGATGGGGGCTCGCTTGGGAGTGCATGGTCTAGAGGTGACCAAAATTGTTTGCATGGGGGCCAGTTCTGCTAGCCTCTCTCTATATAGATCTTCATGAGTTCACCTATCTAGATGGTAGATCACTTGGGATGGGAGTTACACTCCTACATATCTAGGCATGGGACCACATCTCCATACTTCTCCCAAGAGTTGTTTCATTTTTTATGGATCCAAATGATCTAGTGGTTTGGTGGTATAGAGGAGGTCTCTTGTTCACACACACCAAACAACATGGGATTCCTCATTGGAGGAGGGTCCTTGAAGATATGTGAGTGTTTAGATGGCGACCGTATCTTGGACAACCCACTTGGTTTGATGATGTATAGCATCTATTCTTCACCTACTAGGAAACACTTATGCAGGAGTGAGAGCACATGATGATTGAGATGTACTTGTCAGGCAGGGTTCAGAGACAATTCGACAAGGCACATGATCGGGTAGATGATTAGTATGTGCCCATTTTTGTGAGGATAGTGAGCCAAAGTTTTGGGGGTGGTACATACCTATCCATGAGGCAGTTCAAATTTTTATGTAGCTGGTGGCTAGGCCATGGCCATATGACTAGGGATAGGCAGATCCAGGGGTCACAGAGGCCTACAGGGATTGGTTTCAGCCATTGCTTCATTTGATAGTTCTGGGGACAAGATTCGCTCAACATAAAGCAAACGGTAGGAGAGAAAGATGAGGTCGAGGGGGTAGAGACTAGGATTAGGGACGTAGAGGACCAGCACTAGATCAACATGAGGGAGAGCAGAGATAGGATTCCCCTCATTAGGACCAGGATCTGGGACATTAGGATAGGATCCCTACACCACCCAGAGATGGGGATCAGGATCAGGTGGATGCACAACTACCTCTCTAGCTGGACCCTAGAGATGGGAAGATTTTGTAGTTGCAGGCCCAGGTACAAGTACTGATAGATGAGAGAGATCAAGCCAGAGCAGAGTGGGATTGGGCCATTTTGTAGAGACAATCTACAAAGTTACATGTAGTGGCTGAGATGGGTCGACGACAATAGCTAGAGAGCATGGTTGTATCCTCCTCCCAGATCACAGTATCACTTTGTTCATACAAGGAGGCCATCCAGGAGCCTAATTAGTACAGGATGCACTACCACCAGGTTGTGATGAGACAAGGCCAAGTCCTTGATTTTTCATAGAGGATAGGCCACAGACTAGTAGAGGAGCATGGGGAGAGAGCAAGTGGCAAGGGAAATAGCTAGTAGGGCTAGGCCTCAAAGACAAGATTCTTTTTGTGCCCGATGGGCTTGTTTTTGATAGCCCCATGGGACATTTTGTACTTATTGACAGACACATGTACATTGATCCAATTTTTGTACTATGACAGTGTATACTTTGATGATAAATGATATGGGATGGCAATGTTTTGATGTGATATGATATGTCCTACCTTTACTTTGATGCATTATGGATGGATTTACTTTCTATATGTTATGTGATGCAATGATGCTATGATGATGTTTATGGGATGGATACACTATGTGATGATGTATGGATGCATTTATTTTTTCATTCTTTTCTTATGCATTTTTAATGATGTATGCAAAATGTTATGATGTGCAAATGCTTAAACTAACAAATCTATATTATATAGTGATGAATGGTATGATGTAATGTGATGGTGTCATATGATGATATGTGTAAATGATGTTTATGAATGTTATGATGATATATATGATATGCAAATGATGTTTAAGATATGGATACTTTGATATATGGTATGTGATAGCATAATGGATGCTTATATGTGTTACATGGGATGATTATACAATGTGATGATTATGCTATGATGATGCAGATTTTTATAATACTATGGGATGATTTTTTTTATGTCTATGTGAAATGAATGCAATGTAATGATTCATGAGATGCTTAGAATAACTTATGCATAATGGAAAATGCAATCTTATGATATCATTTTAAAGTTTCTTGTATGATATACAATATGCTAACGATTTGTGGATGTAGGATGAATACAATGATGATAGTGATTTTTGATTAATTGCCATGGTACCATGTGTATGAACCGGGATCCTAGTACCTGTAAACATAAAGAATACACATATTAGAAGATTGAAATGCAAATTAGAATATAATTTCCCCCTAAAATACATTCATAAAGCTTAAATTAGGAAAAGAGATGAACACAATAAGAAAGCAATAAAAAAGATTGAATCCTAATTAAACAAGCAAACTCTTGATCCCATGGGGGAATTGATGCAAATTTGATTTGAAAATTGGCCGTTGACTAACTCCAATGATGCAATGTTGATTGGTGATGAGTGATCCACTTTGTTGAAGATTCAAGTATGCTCCATGATGAAAAACCTGCATAACCTAGCTATGGCTTGATAAAATGGATGAGAATTGCTATGCTTGAGTATGCATTTGCGTATAATAACTTTGCTCAAATTGTGGATGATAGAATGAGGAATGAGACCTCTTATTTAGAGAATGTTGAGTTGGAGAGATGCCCAAAATGGAGCAATGTGGGACTAAGATTCAACCAATGGAAAGATGCCACTTGTCAAAAGAAGAGTGGATGAAGGATGTACACATTTTGATGAATGTGCCCATAAATGCATAAATTTAAAATTTGAAAATAGTTAAATGATAAGGTGGAGGGAGATTCAAATGGAGTAATGGCCACTTGGATCAATGCAAAAGGACCCATAAGATGAAATAAATGCTTTTTTGGAAGGACAAAGTCCACATGGATTTGAATTCAAATTTGAGAGAATATTCCTCCATTATGCCATGTTGAGAGAAAATAGAGATTTAATAAATCAATTAAATCTATTTTCATGTGCAAGTGCCAAAAGATAGAGGATGGGGCATGAATTAGGATTAAATTCATCAATGGTTAATTAATTTAATGAAGGATTAGATGATGCGACAAATTTGACATAGATGTATGGGTTGATTTAAATCAAATATGAGAAGAATATGATAAAAGGATTAATTAAATAAGTATGTTTGATTTATTTAATTAAAAGAGATAAAGTTAGATTAAATAAAATAAGGTTTTAATTTATTTAATTTAATGAGATAGACTTTATGGATTTAATCAAATAAAATTGATTATTTAATTAAATATGGATAATTAGATCACACTGATTGATTTGATTAACAAGAAAGAATGACTTAATTAGATAAATGATTTATTTAATTAAGAGATGAAGATCAATGTTGAATTTAATCAAATAAGGGTATTCGGTTAAATGGTTAGACTAAACGGTGATTTAGGATGAAATGGTGTTAATAAAATCAGGATTAGGTGTGATTGGTATATTTTTCATGTCTATATTTTGCCCCTCTTTGAAGTAATGTACTTGCTGCATTGATTCAAAGAATAAACTATCTTGATCAAAATTAAAAAATTCTCTAATTTTTTCAGATGCCCCACTACTGCTCCAACGAATGAAGAATTACACTGGCATACTGCCCCCTCGAGAGATCAAGCAAAAAGTTCAATTTGAGGGTGATTTCACGAAAAATAGGTTCAAGATTAGTTCAACTCAAATGCTTGATGTAGATAGATTTGATGATGTAGACAATTCATCAGCCATGGGTAGCTTCATGTCTGTTTTGATATATTACCCACACTTGTTCTTGATTTGTACCATGATAGTTACATTATTCATGATATAAATGAGATGATTATGATGTTTATATGTAATGGATGATATGGATGCACATGATATGATATGATGATGATTTTATGATTATGTGTATGGGTGATAAATGTATGGTTTATGAGATGCTTAGAATAACCAATCTATATTATGCATTGATGGGGATGAATGCATGTGGTATGATCAATGTTTCTTATATGATATGATATGATATGAAGATGGTTTTTGGATGCAGGATTGATGCATTATTAATGATTTATGATTAACTGTCATGGTACCATGTTAGCGTGAAAAGTAAGAGATAGAAGAAACAAGAGATTCCAAGAAGACATGAGATAATGATGATAATGATGATGAATAATTTCCAAGGATTTGGGATTTTCAAAGTGACAATTACCTTATGTTTGATAACACACATAGGTACGATGCATTAGGGTATAAAGAACTAGGATGGAGTTGCACCTAGTGTGATGGACTTTGACTCGACAAACAAATAGGAGTATTCTTGTTCACACCTGACATACAGAAACCTTCCTAGGATGCACTTTAGGTACTTCAGACATCTCAGACCAAAACATAGGAAGGAAAGCCTTCCTATGTGGTCAAACAGATATCTAAAACACCCTCCATACATACCTAATAAAGCAAGTATTTGCCAAGTTATATTAAAAAAAATTCCAACAAGCACAGTAGACAAAAGATAATGATTGATGCCCCATTCCTTTCTCTCTAAATCATTTCTATTAGACATCATTGAGAGGTCATTGGAGTGAGTGTAATAAGATAAATCAGAAAGAAAAGATCAAGTACACAAAAAAGTCAATATTCTTCATACCGCTAGCCAAGGGGATGTGTTTTGTTTAGGATAAGTATCCAAAGTGATATATAAAAATCATACCCATTGTCCGAACAATATATCCTAGGACATGCATTGTATAGGATGATGATGGGTTGATAAGTTGATTGATAGGATTTTGATATAAGGTTGACTGACATGTTTAAAAATGATCAGGATTTTGATTTTGCATTTAAAAGTTTGAAGTTTTCTTTTGATTTTACGTTTGAAGCTTGCTTTTGTCGATTGTTGTACTTATTTCTATTTGCTTTGCCAAAGGGTGAGTGTGATGATTGATTATTGTAGGTGAAAGCCAGATGGGATGAATGGTTTTGTATTTTCTAGAATATTTCAATGTTTTTGGTATTTTGAAAATGTTTTGAGGTTGTTTTTGGTATTTTCAAGATTTTACAAATGTTTTGATTTTTTATTTTTCTAATGCTTTGGGGTTTTCTGAGATTTTATGATTTTTTATTTATTTTGTGTCTTGGGGGCTGATCAAAGATTAGACTTTCCTACATTTAAGCTTAGAGATGACGTAGTTTAGATGACCAAGTTTTTGATTTGTTTTGGGATTTTTTTCGCATAATTTTGACATTTTGGATATGGATGTGTGTGTGATGATATCAATGCTTTGTTTTGGGATTTTGTTGAAAACCAAGCTAAGGTTGATTGATCAGATTGATGGATTGACGATGATAACATTATTCATGATACACAACAATGCAAGGATAGTGTTAAGAAACACAAGAATTTATGATGCATATCCCAAGATTATGTGGGATTGATGATGATAACATTGTCGAGGATACACAACAATGCAAGGATAGTGTTAAGAAACACAAGGGTTATGATAGATATCTCGAGATGATTGGCTTGTACCCACAAAAAGATATGAATATCACAGTAAAACCTTTCCTGGGAATTGGACATTCCGACAGGTGCCTAATATCTCTCTGTGGACATTCATTTTACTTGTCAAACTAGGGGACGTAAACTTTAAATGGCACGGCAAAATATATGCACTAGGAACTAGTTTCGGTCAAATCTTAGCAGAAATACATACTGGAAAGAAATTCTATCTATGCCATAGGAAGGTAATGCAAAATTCTTTAACTCAACTATGATAGAAACCATAACAACTACGACTGAAACACAAACTATGAACTGGCCTTATGCTGCAGGAACAGTCACAGGGATGGACTCTCTATGCTACAGGAGCACTATAAAACTGAGTTTGTATGAAAACTTCAAAGATGAAAGCTAACTAAAGATCAACAGAAAAGAAAAACTAACTAACTACTAGCTACAGATACTTACTAAGTGGCCCCCCTTAGCAAGCATCTACTGATTACACAGATGCTAAACTCAGAACTTCATTGAACTTTATTCATGAAAACAGAATGATATACATCGTTTTGTTGATATGGAACTAACAACAAACTCTGTCTCTGGTCAAACAGATTCTGTCTTTCATTATCATATTGATTCTTACATGATATCTGCTACTCTATTTCTATCTTACTCTAACTATCATCTATTCTCCTTCTCTCTCTCTTCCTCTTCTCTTCATGCAGGAAGAGTACTTTATTTTTAAATAGGAGAGCAACTAACTAACTAACCCTATCAAAGAAAGACATGGAAGTAAAGTATATCCCCGAATAAAGGAAAAAAATTCATAATGAATTTATGCGTTCAACCCAATCCGGAGAGAATCTAGCGCTCCACTCTTTCCAGATTGATTGTCATTAAAAATATTTCCAACGGTTTCGGTCAAAGAGTCTTCGCCGGAGCTTCCTCGAAGTCGTGTAGGAAATGGACTTTACTGCAAGGCTGAGATCAGCTACGCTCGACTCGATCATTCTTCAACAACCTGTGAAACAAAAAGTAATAGATGCGCAAGAAAAGGCGTATGGCACATACATGATATCTATTCATTAATCACACATTTAAAATCTACTTCATCATTCAAAAACTGTATACGATATACTAGTCATTTTGAGGAGTCAATCGGGCAATAAATGCAATCAAGTCAACACAATAAGCTGTAGGAATATAAAAGTATCTTGCTAATGGATATCCCCATAAAAGGTTTCAACAAAGTTTAAACAGCCATGAAATAACAAAAGTAAAGTCATTTAAAAGTTTATCATAACATCCAAATTATGAGCATATTTTAAGCTCATCACTGCCCACTACTTAGCCCAATGTTGGTCCTCCAGCATTAACTTTCCTGGTGATTTCTCTGAAGTCAGTGTTGGCTGCATGACTCTGGAATGGATTTCCAAACTTGTAATAAAATCCTCTGTAATCTCGGCACCTTTCATACCTTCGGTCTTCTAATTCATTATTAAGATTTGTAGCCTGGTGAGGATAGAGGGGCCACATTAACACAAGGGGTTTGGATGTTAGTGGTAGCCACAATTCAAATCTTGTTAGAAGTCCCAATTGAATATATCTGCTGGTTCATTTGAGAGCTGCTGTGAAATTTAGGGGACCATGTGGTTCTAACTTTCTTAACCCAACAGTTAATCTCTCCCATCTTTTCTCACTTCTGGTGTATGTCAGTCTCCAAAATGAATATGATTGTGCCTAGAATTCATCATATACTTATTTTCTGATATCAAATATTTTCTCTCTGGCTGAAATATTATTAATACCATATGCCAGAGAAAACCAATCTTTCAACATTACATGGGGGTTTGCACTTTGCGAGCGTAATGGAATAGGCTCTATTTTCTCAGCTTCCTCATATGTTTCCCACTGCCTACCATAGTTCATCTCATTTGCTGCCCATGACATGAATGCTCTCAAATGAATATCACCAATGTATAGAAGAGGATTCCATTCTGTTTCAAATGGTATTAAAAAGCCATGCAAATAGAATTCACACAAAGAATTCTTTAACTAGTTAGGGGCTGCCTGGTATGCTTCATAAAACTCTTTGGCAGTGTGAATTATAAGGGTCTTGGTTTCTAGAAATTCTCATCAATTGAAACCATAAAAATTGTTCTTTAAGGCACATAGCATAAACTCTGGGTGGCGGTCTACATTCCATGATTTGACCAGTTACTCTTAACATTTCATCCATTTTTTCTTTCAACTCAGCAATTTCCTGTTTCTGACTTTCAATTTTCTTTTTCAATTTCTTCTTTTCTACTTTCCATAGACTTTGTTGCCTGTCAGTCTAGGCTATGTGTCAGAAAGCCAGGTTTTGCAATGTAATTGTTTCCCAATTAGCTTTAACATATTCTAGAAACTTAATTAAAAATGTTTTCTTATAAAGAACAATGGCTTTACAAGCTGTAGGGTGAAATGCAGCTTCACTAGGGACATTCAGTTGTTTAGTCTGTTCTTGCTCTTGCTGCAAGATAAATTATTCTTGTTGCTGCGGTGGAAAAGTCTGTGCTTCCTCCAAAAATTGCATAGCAACAGTAGCCAAATCGTCAAGATTTGGTAACCCTTGCTCAGTGTGCCCTGTTTCTTTTGTCTCAACTTGTTCCTCTTTAGGAACAAACGAACTCTGAGCAGCATTCCCGGAAACATTCTGAGAAATATTAAATTCAGAGTCAACAGACCCTTCTAAAATTACAATCACCTTAGGTTGCGGTGAAACAGGGGAGGTCTTAGATTTTTTCCTTGTGGAAACCCTTCTTGGCATAGATGCGGCTGCAGGAGGTGTTCTGGTAGCTTTCCTTTTTCTTGTTTGTTCAGAGGGTTCTACCCTACTAGAGGATGATGGTGAACTGGTAATAGCAACAGGTGTTGCTGTACGAGAAACAACTGCAAGGGAAGGTGCTGTAGGAGAGGAGCATTGCCTTTTCTGAGAATGAGGGTCAGATTCAGGGGACCCTTCTGCCTTTGTTTTACCCTTCTCTCTCCTAGTGGCAGCCCTAGTTTATATTCTAGCAGAGGATTTAGGTGCGAAAGCTGCAGGACTGGGTGCTACAGGAGTAGATGACCCTTGCCTTATTCCACTAGTAGATGCAATTTCTTTCTTCTTTCTCTGAGGCCGTGGGTTAAGTACCCTAGGGGGTTGTGGAATTTGCAAACTCTTTTGGGCAACAAATTGTTGCCAGGAGAGAGGTGAGACATCCCTCAAAGAACGCTCAATCAATAATTTAATAAGGCCATGATGAGTGACATAATTGTCTTTCCCCTGTTGAGTTCCATGGGCACTTTGTTCTAAACATTTTATCAAGAAATTTAGAATATTTATAACTAACCCATGCCTCATATGGCTTAATAATTTAAAATGATGAGAATGCACGTAGGAAAAATGGCCTTCACAAGTTAAATACTTGATTATATAAGCGACATACACTAAATATGGAGGAGGCAACGATACACGCTTGCATCCCTACTTGGAGACTTCTAGAGGTCTATTAGTGGGCATTGAAAACTCAGCCCTTGTAGCTGTAGTGTCTGAAGAAAAATTTTCTCCAATGGCTGGAAGCCTGGTTACTTCAACAATTTTGTCTTCGGTTGCAACAACCATTAGACCCCATACAGTGGCTTCCCCTTTAGAAAGGGTTCTCAAAAATTCTCCAACAACCTCCTCATCAAAATCATTCAAGCTCAAGAAATAATTTAACCATCCATAGAGGCTGAATGCGTGGACTGTTTGTGGCTTTTACAGTAACAATTCATGAGCTATAGGCTCATGTTGCACCAACTGACCACCCATATTTGCAGTTTTCTTTTAGCTGAGCTCAATACCTTGCTGAAGATTCAAATTCTCTATTTCCCTTTTCTGCTCTGGTTTTTCTTCTGTCGTGTCGTCATATTTCTTTCTTTTTTCCAAAAATGAACTTTTTGGACAAGCAGTCTTAATCATGGTTTACAATAAAGTCATGCAATAAAGAAGGACATGCGATCACATTTGGAAAGTACCAGAAAAGTATTAAAGAAAGATTATTTGTGCAGTTATGGCAGCAACGAAAAGACAGGTTTTAAAATATGGATTACCCCACCCCCTACTTAAAGTATGACATGTGTCCTCACATATAATAAAGAATAGGTAGAGATTCGGGTAATAATGACCGGTACATGGATAACAGTAAATGAATAGAATGAAATAAATCAAATATGTGATAAGAAAAGATATGGCGTACCTTTGATAATTGCACGTACGTCTGAAGAAAGATGATGGCGTTTGCATGAATTGACAAGTGGGAAAGATATCTTAATTAAGGTTGATGCAGACAGATGAAGTGGATGGGTGACGTGGGCGGATGAGATGAACAGATGGAATGGATGGATGGGATGGATGGATGGAAGATAAAGAAGTGAGATGCAGGTGATAAATGAAAATGGAGAAAAAAAGGGGTTTCTTTTTTAAAAAAAAGAAAACCTTTATTGTGAGCACGCTTTTTGAAAATTACGGTAACATTGCAAGAGAAAGGCTAAAGCCTTCAGCTGTAGGAAGAGTAGTGGGAGGAACCTGAATGAATTTCTGCATGAATTCTTCATTTGAGACTGGTTTATGGTACATTCGGAGTCGGTGGCCATTGACTAGCAATTTGAAATGAACTGGATCAATTGTCACTAGCTGTACAGCTCCATTGTCGAACACATTTTCAACTTCGTAGGGGCCAAGCTAGCGTATTGTGAGCTTACCCTGGTTTTCTTGATATCTAGAGTCATATAACAGAGCCCAGTCACCAGCAGAAAATTTCTTAGGTTTGATGTGTTGATCATGCCATTTCTTCCTTTGTTGTTGGATTGCTTATGTATGCTGCAGAGTAGTTTTTCTCATTTCGTCCAAAGCATTTTGCTGTAGGAGACGGTCCTTTTGTGCTTCAGATATGTCCATGTTAAGTTCAAGAGCTGTTCTCAAAGTTTTGTGCTCAAATTCTATGGGTAACATGACCTTATTTTTTCATAAAGCAGCTCAAAAGGTGTAAACCCAGTTGTTGTCTTCCATGTAGTTTTGTAAGCCCAAACTACTTCAGGAAGTCTATTGCTCCAGTCTTTCTTATGGATCTGTACTGTCTTTGTGAGGATCGCCTCAATTTCTCTATTTGTTACCTCAGCCTGACCATTGGCTTGAGGGTGATAGGGGCCGGACTTCCTATGTTTGATTTTATAGTCATTCATGAGTGCAGTGATCAGGTTTGACGTAAAATAAGCTCCTTGATCAGTTACATGCTCTCTGGGAACTCCAAATCTTGTGAAAATTTGTTCATAAAAAAATTCAACAACTTTATTATCTCCAGCATGAGTCATAGTTTTTACCTCGACCCATTTTGTTACATAGTCTTTGCAAACTAGAATGTATGACTTTCCATTTGATGGTGGATCAATTGGTCCCACAAAATCCATCCCCCATTTATCAAAAGGGGTGACTATTATCTGCGGATATAGTGTCATTTCATTGGACTTAGTTGGTCTTCCCATACGATGGCATCTGTCACATTTTCTTATATAGGCCACAACATCTTTGTGTAATGTTGGCCAGTAGTACCCTGTTGTAAGAACCTTCATTGATGTTCTTTTTGCTGCAAAATGTTCTCCACATGGTTCATCATGGCAAGCATGCAATATATCATAAGTTTCATCTTTTCTTACACATCTTTGCATTACTTGGTCAGGTCCAGTATAAAACAAACAATTTGCAATCCATGAAAAATGAAAACTTTTCTCAATTAACAACTTCTTTTCTTTTGGAGAAAAGTGGGCTAACATTCTGTTTGCTTCTAGATAATTGGCAATGTCTGCATACCATGGAGTATGTGCAGCAATCGAAAACAAGTATTCATCTAGGAACCTATCATCAATGACCTTATGTTCAAGAGGTGCAGTTGATTGAAGTCTTGATAAAAAGTTAGCTACAACATTAGCTCTTCCTGATTTGTCAATGATTGTGATATCAAATTCTTGTAACAATAGGAGCCATCGTGCCAACCTACCAAAGATGGCAGGTTTGTTCATCAGATACTTGATTGCTGCATGGTCAGTATGAATGAATATTTGATAACCTATGACATAATGCCTAAAATTATTCAAAGCATACACTACTGCAAGCAACTCCTTTTATGTGACAATATAGTTGAGCTCAGGACCTTGAAGGTTCTTGCTGATAAAGTAAATAGCATGTTCAATTGAATTTTCTTTTTGACTCAGAACTGCTCCTATGCCAAAATCAGATGCATCAGCATGTATGTGAAAAGGCAAATTCCATTTTGGACCTTGAAGAACAGGGGATTTAGTAAGCAAGTCCTTTAGTTGTAGGAAGGATTTTTCACAGGCCTCTGTCCACTCAAATTGGGAATCCTTTGTTAATAAGGCATAAAGTGGACTGGAAATTTTACTTAAGTCTTTTATAAACCTTCTGTAATACCCTGCATGACCAAAAAAACTTCTGACATCTTTTTGTTTTGCAGGAGTTTGTAAATTCTGAATAATTTCAATTTTAGCAGGGTCAACATGAATTCCATTCTTTGAAACATGATGACCTAGAACAATACCTTTTTCCATCATTAGAAAACACTTCTCACTGTTTAGAGACAAATTTTGCTCTCTACACCTTTTCAATACTTTTTGTAAATTCACTAGTGCTTCTTCAAATGTGATTCCATAGGTAGTGAAATCATCCATGTAAATCTCCATACATTCATAAGATATATCAACAAAGATACTAATTACTGCTCTCTGAAATGTTGCTGGTGCATTGCATAGGCCAAAAGGCAAGACCGAATAAGCAAAGTTTCCCCATGGACAGCTAAAAGTGGTCTTGTCTTGATCTTTAGGGGCAATTTTTATTTGATTGTACCCACTGTAACCATCCAAAAAGAAAAAATATCTTTTGCTAGACAATGAGTCCAGTACTTAGTCTACAAAAGGTAATGGAAAGTGATCTTTTTTAGTGGCACTGTTCAACTCTCTATAATCTACACACACTCTCCATTTTCCACCTTTTTTTGGAACAATGACTAATGGAGAAACCCATTGACTGTCAGAGATTGGATAAATAAAACCAACATCAAGCAACTTTTGAAGCTCACTTTTAACTATTTCTCTAAGTGTTGGATTTACTCTTCTTTAAGGTTGTCTAACCGGTGAACAATCTTCTTTGATATATATCCTATGAGTACAAACTCAAGGATCTATTCCTTGCATGTCCCTATATTCCCATGCAAAAGCTTTATACTGTTCTTGTATCATTTTTAATAAATTAGCTTATTGAAATTGTGAGAGCTTGCTATTGATATTCAAACATTGACCTTGAGACAATTCTCTCTGCTCCGTGAGATTACTCATAGAATCTACAGGTGATGTTTGTACCTCTTGTGAAAGTAAATTATGAAAAATTGCTGGAAGTTTAGGCAGTGAACTTTCAGAATCTAGTTGCTGTAGGAAACATTATAAATGAGTACCATTTGGATCAGATGAACTACCCGTATCATAGTTGTACTGTAGAATTTGAAATAGCAAGGCATCCTCACTCTGAAGTTGTGAGAATGGGTCATTTTGAATCATCATTAATTAAGCCAAAGAATTGGATTCTTCAGTTTCTTCCCCCACATCTGGCCAAACAGGTTGGGACAAATCTAGTTGAGGTCTAGCAGGCAGATACAGAGCCAATTTCTTTGTGGACTGTCCATCATAAATGGTCATATCTCCATAACGACATCCTATAAAAACATCAGCAGTTGCTAACCATGGTCTACCAAGGATAACTGGATACCCTCCTAAAGTTGCCTTAACTGATAATATTGTAAAATCAGCCGGATACTCCCAAGATTTAAGAGTGACAATTACATCTTCTACCATCCCATCAGGTTTAACTATGGAGTTGTCTGCAAGCTACAAAACTGTGGGTGTAGACCTAATGTCTAAAATGTTCAGGGAGTCCATAGTATGTTTTGTCATGACATTAATGGCATCACCTAAATCAATCAAAATATTTTTTACAATTTGGCTATTTATATGTATTTGCACTACAGGACTTCCAGGGTCAATATACTTTGGAATAACTACATTTCCCAACATTATATTAGCCAATTTCCCTAAGACATGAATTTTTTGAGGATCCTTTTTCTTTCGTCCAGGCTTCTTCAAACATGCCTCTTTAATAACTTTTCCAAAAATGGGAATATCTTTAATAGCCTGAAATAAAAGGATTTGAATTTGCACATTCTTGAGCTGATCTAGGATGTCAAAAGTGGGTTCTTCCATGGATTTAGATGCAGTACTTTGCAACCTTTGAGGAAAAGGGGGGTTGTCTTGATTTTGCAAAATAGGCTCCTTAGAAACTGTATCAGTTATGGGCATATGCTCATCAGGAACAACAGGTGCAGTAGATTCTTCAAGGGGAGAATCTGGAATTTCAGTAATCAAAGGTGGTTTTGGAGCAGGTAAAGTAGTTTCAGACCTCAAATGGATATCATTAACATTTAAGGAATAAGCTTGATAGTGATTTTCTTTGGCAAGATACGTAGGCTATTGTGCCTGATGTTGTTGCTTATTATTATGATTTGGCAAGGGCTGGGAAGGCATAGGCATTTGCTTTGGAGGGCCAAGATTTGTGGCAGTTGCTGTAGGAGGCATGAGGGCCTATGGTTGTGGCTGAGGAAGCTGCAAGAATCTAGAGGACTAGTTTTGCCATTGCTGTGGACCTCTCCATTGAGGGTTTTGCTGCTAGTTTCCTGAAGGTGGGGTCCATTGCCCTTGTGGCTGCTGCCAACCTCCTTGAGGAGATTGCCATTGCAGGTTCTGATAATTAGGCCAACTTGGTTGAGGTGGATTCTAGGGTGGTGGTGGTCCATATGCATGTTGCCATTGGTTATTATAGCCAGAATAAGGATTACCAAAAGTTAGAGGGTCTTGAGGCATACCTTATCTTTGGGCCCATGGTCTCCTTTGCGTGACAAAGAACACTTGATCATCATCACCTTCTACTGGCTTGAAGTTAGTAGGTAGTTGTCTGGCTTCCAAATTAGCCACCATCTTGCATCTGTAGTCACACTTCTTTTGTTTGTAGTATGGATAGAACTCAGCCAAAACTGTCTCAGCCTCCTCATGTTTCTTCCGAGCTTGCATGATGTCCAGTTGTGTAGCCATATTATTAATGATGTCCTGCTTGAAATCAGATAGCAAATTTGTTATCTCCATCCGGGAGACTCCACCAGAAGAATACTTCCCTATTGTAGCATGATGACCTTGACCTTTCTTAACTATTGCTCGAGAATAGTTAAGACACATTTTCTTTATATCATCCCAAGGCAGCTGGGTTATATCACCTCCTCCCATCAGGTCCAAGGCATCTATACAGGCATCACTGATTCCCCATAGAAAAAGTAGTTTCTGAGAGTCCTCATTGAGAGTATGGTTTGAGTTCCTCTTCATTGAAAATAAAAATCTAGAAATATAATCTTCCAGACTTTCATCGTCCTTATACTGAATTCAGAATATGTCATCACCTTTGCTGGCACTCTTAAAATATTCCTTATACTTTTCAAGGAATTTTGTCTGCATGGCCACCCAACTATCAATGACACCTTGTCCCAGACTCATGAACCATCTGAGAGCTCCCTCTTTCAAGGTGGAAGGAAATAGTTTCAGTTTATGAGCATCTGTGTTGTAGTCATAACTGCGACAAAGAACATCAAATTCAAACAGAAAGGTTTCAAGGTCCTCTGTGACCAGGCCATAGAATTTTTGAAGCAAGGAAGAGGGAATGTTTTTAAGATTATCAGTATCTCTCTGGGGAATAATGGGAAACTCAAATGAAGGAGGTGGATTATTTGCCATGTCTGGTTGCTGGAATAACAAAGCAAATAGATTTTCCTCAGGTTCGTTGTCAGTTGGGTCAAATGGTAGTTCAATAAACAGGTTTTCAGGGAGTAACCTTCCCAGTGCGTCTCTTCTTCTTCTATGCATGCAATACGGTGAATAGTGGCTTAAAGGATCTAGAAAATTTTACTAACAAGCTAAACTAGTACTAAAAATGACTTCTGTCAAACTCCTAGCTAGACGCCATCCCCGGTAACGGCGCCAAAAATGGCTCGTACCCACAAAAGGATATGAATATCACAATAAAACCTTTCCTTGGAATTGGACATTCTAACTGGTGACTAATATCTCTCTGTGGACATTCATTTTACTTGTCAAACCATGGGACGTAAACTTTAAATGGCGCGGCAAAATATATGCACTAGGAACTAGTTTCGGTCAAATCTTAGCAGAAATACATACTGGAAAAAAATTCTATCTACGCCATAGGAAGGTAATGCAAAATTCTTTAACTCAACTATGATAGAAACCATAACAACTACGACTAAAACACAAACTATGAACTGGCCTTATGCTGCAGGAATAGTCACAGAGATGGACTCTCTATGCTGTAGGAGCACTATAAGACTGAGTTTGTATGAAAACTTTAAAGATGAAAGCTAACTAAAGATCAATAGAAAAGAACACTAACTACTAGCTACAAATACTTACTAAGTGGGCCCCCTTAGCAATCATCTACTGATTACACAGATGCTAAACTCAGAACTTCATTGAACTTTATTCATGAAAATAGAATGATATACATCATTTTGCTGATATGGAACTAACAACAAACTCTGTCTCTGGTCAAACAGATTTTGTCCTTCATTATCATATTGATTCTTACATGATATCTGCTACTTTGTTTCTATCTTACTCTAACTATCATCTATTCTCCTTCTCTCTCTCTTCCTCTTCTCTTTGTGTAGGAAGAGTACTTTATTTTTAAATAGGAGAGCAACTAACTAACTAACCCTATCAAAGAAAGACGTGGAAGTAAAGTATATCCCCGAATCAAGGAACAAACTTCATAATGAATTTATGTGTTCAACCTGATCCGGAGAGAATATAGCTCTCCACTCTTTCCAGATTGATTGTCATTAAAAATATTTCCAACGGTTTCGGTCAAAGAGTCTTTGCCGGAGCTTCCTCGAAGTCGTGCAGGAAATGGACTTTACTGCAAGGCCGAGATCGGTTACGCTTGACTCGATCATTCTTCAACAACCTGCAAAACAAAAGGTAACAGATGCGCAAGAAAAGGCGTATGGCACATACATGATATCTATTCATTAATCACACATTTAAAATCTACTTCATCATTCAAAAACTGTATACGATATACTAGTCATTTTCAGGAGTCAACAGGGCAATAAATGCAATCAAGTCAACACAATAAGCTGTAGGAATATAAAAGTATATTGCTACAGGATATCCCCATAAAAGGTTTCAACAAAGTTTAAACATCCTTGAAATAACAAAAGTAAAGTCATTTAAAAGTTTATCATAACATCCAAATTATGAGCATATTTTAAGCTCATCAATGATGATGGATTGATTGGATTTAATTGATCAAGATTGATGAATCTTGGTTTGGAACAAAAGTTGTTTTGGATGATTTGATGTGACTGATAGTGATTGTTTGGATTGATGTTTGATGAAAGATTAAGATTGATAAGGAATTTCTTCTCGTCAAAATATGCCATGGGCTAGTGATTTGGATTTTTTAAGCTCACAAGTGGTTTGACCAATTTGATTTCATGTTTTCCAATGTTTGGATCACCACATAAGTTGGAATATATAGATCAATATTTATTCCCAAAGAAATATGTAAATATTTTCCCCCTAGTGTCTAGCAATGTTTGGAATGCCATAGATGAATGCTTGGATAAGTGTATGGATTATCTTGCAATAAAATAAGGTGTTTGAACAGAGGATGGTCATTTGGATAATGTTTCATGGCTCAGATAATATTGGGTAGGATAGCATCAATGAAAATGACCCATGTCAAGATGTCTACCATAAGCAAGTGTAAAGTGTGCACAAAACTTTGATCAAGGTCAAGATAATTTGGACTATGGATGTAGATGGATTGGATAAATGGTTCATGGATGAATGGATTTATTATGGATGAGATGGATGGAATGTTGGATTTATTATGGATGGGATAAGGTGCTTCCACTTGAACTAGCACACATAGATGCTTGATTCTACACACGATGCCTATTTGTCAGGTTTTCATCATGGTACCTATCCAAAGCACCACCATAGTAGTTTTCACTAGAAGGCGATTTTTATTTTTACTTTTTTCAATCCTTTTTTCTATTTTTTCTTTTGGATTTTCATATATATATATATATATATGGATTTTTCTAAAAGATTTTAAGCTTGTGTGGAATTACCTTATGGTGTTGATGTAGCTGCCCCTATCACAATGTGCCATCGATATCCTGCTTGAAGAAGCTTCTTTTCCAAGATACGTGCACTTGAATACAACTTTTGAGATTCCTAATTTGCTTTGTTGATACCAGAGTTAACTCTGTCTTGGTGCTAACATCATGATAGAGTGCCTTCTAAATCCTGATGATGAAGGGTTTTTTCCAATACATGGTCAATGTGAGAATTTGATATCATGTGTGGAGGCGTGGATGGATTGTGTCTAGGGATAGGACATGGATTGGTTGATAGCTTTGAAACTTTGACTCTCCAAACTTGGGAAGATGAGAAATGATGGGTGGATACAGAATTGTGAATGGAATTAGGACCAACTACTTGATATACTTTGTACATCACTTGAGAAGCCTTTTTTTAATTTTTTGGACATCTATGATGGATACTTTTCGCTTTTTTATTTTTTCCCATAGTTTCTTTGACTAATGGAGTTTGATAGGGATAATCTTTCTTTGTATTCTTTGGTATCCATGTGTATTTGATTTGTCCATTATGCTTCTCTGCTTCTTTTTCTTTGATAACGTTCCTTGTGATTTGATTCAAATATTTCTTTTTACATTGGTCCCAATTCATGGATGGGGTGATGGGTGGATGAAGATTCATGACATGACTAGTTGTAGTATTAACATCAGTTTCATCATAAGGATTCTTCACACTCCCTATGTTGATGTTTTCTTGAGACATAGTTTCCCCCAATATGGTGGTAGTAGCACCTTTGTTCCTTGATTCTGCCTATTTTGAGATGTCTTGTTCAGTACGCATGCTCTGATAAATGATCACTACATATGACTTTATTTCAATTTGATGTTCTATTGACTCTAGAATATCCTGTTATGTCTGACCTATTTCCTTGAGTGGATAATGCTAGATATATTCATACGTGATGTCCTCATTTTGAATTTGGGATATATTTGATTCTGATGTTGATAACTTTGTTTGAGTATAGGAATCAATAACCTACTCTTTTTGTGTAATAATATTAGGAGTAAAGGAATCTTGTTCTGAATGGAGATCATCTACATGTCCATCCATAAAAAGCATCTCATGGGTAGATGGAGGAGTATGTGCCATGTGGATATGATCATCTTGTATAGACAGGAGAGTATCCATTAGATTATTGTAGTAACTTAGGGATACAAATTCTTGATCTTAAATGATTTCAGAATTGATTTCAACATGCTTTGGATCAAGTTCTTGACATGGGTCAATTTGAAAGGATGGATTTCTTACAAAGGGTTCTTGGATATCTACATTAGGCATAGGAAGTGGCTCAATATCTTCTTGATCTTTGAGTGAATTAGGATCAAATGTTGAGTTGAAGATTCCTTCAATATCGACAATCATGAGGTCAAAGGATGTCAATATGTCCTGGAAAGGACCATTGCTAGACTTTGGCAAGAGATGTTTATTATGCTTGAGAATAAATTTTTGACATATTTCCTGTAACTCATTAGGTTATGTAGAGACATTTCAACATGATCATTGGTTGATGGATCATTGATTACAGGATCAAATAATGTTAACACTCCTTGAAATAGATCATTGTTAGATATTGTTGAGGGATTCTTATCATGATCAAAAAGTGACTCTTACTGTATGTTGATTTGATCTGCAAATGAGGTAAAAACATCTTCCATGTGTTCATTGATGGATAAGTCTTGATCATGTGATTGTTGACTTGGATTGATACATGGATTCGTTAACATTTTTTTGGGATTTTGAACACCATTTGCTTGTTGGGCTTGGTATTGTGCTTGACCTTGTGCTTGTGCTTGAGCATGGGATTGTGTTTTTTGGGATTGTAGTGTGGCTTGGGAAACTTGAGGAGCTTGTGCAACTTGCTAAGCAGCTAGTTGTGCAGGTTGTCAATTTTGGTTTTGTTGGAGTGCCTTATGATAAGTAGCCTACTAAGCGGCTTGCAAAATAATGTTATATTGGTTTGATGTGTTTGGTTTGAGTGGTGGTGGTGGTGGAGGTGGGTTCAGAATAGTGCTTGTTGTGGTGATAAGAGTTACCATCATATTGATGATTGGGATTTGAGTGGTGGATGGTGCGATCAATATGGTTAGTCCTTGAGAGACCATGTTTTGAGGGATGATATATGATGTGTTGTTTGATTGTGCTATGGGGATGGTTTCCATCTGTTGTTGCAATATCAATAGCAAGTGGGGAGGATTTGGTAGGATGCCTTGATTAATGGGTGGGGGGATGTTTTGGATGAGCCGTGGTAGTGAAAGTATCCCCAAACCAAGAGGTGCTACAAATGTTAATGAAAAGGGTGGGAGTGGTGGGAAAGTGAGTGGCATGATCCCTTGGGGAAATGATGATGTTTGATAAAAAATGCCCCTTTGTCCAAATAAGTCACCTTCTCCTTGTGAGATCGTAGGGAGAGAAGTTTGAGGGGTTGCGTAAAATGATGATGATAGGTCATTAGGATTATGAAAAGTGAGGGGGACATATGGGTGTGATGGATTTTGAACAACATTCATGTGATTTGCAAACATATCAATCCAAAAGTTTACCAATTGTGGATTCAAGAAGTTCATGTTTGGTATAGTTGTACTTGGTATATTCTCATTTGGAATGTATGGATTTGGTGGGATAATGCTATTTTGTTGAAGACGCATGCATTGAGTATTTGGTTGATAGATTTGTAAGTTTGAACTTGGACTTAAATATACAACTAGAAAAGGTGTTCCAAGATTTAGACTGGGTATACTCACATTTGTTGTGCCATTGAGGTTTGTAGGACATAATGATCCCATGAATGGATTGTATACATGTGAGTTATGAAAATCCATTGGTTTTGTAAGGTCTTGATAGTTTGGTTGACTTTTATTACTCATGATGTATGTGTAGACATGCAAAATTAACATTATGCATTCAATCAGGTTCATTTATCAAGTAAACTAGGTTTCACATTAGGTCCATTCATCAATTAATCAAGTTCACCTTCATCCATTCATCAGGTAATCTCATTTATTTCCATCTCCTAAGGTCATTAATTTAAGATTAAATAAACATTATCATCAACCTTTTAATCAAATAAATCAAACATTCATTTAATTAAATCATAATGCATATTCCATTCTTTTTTGAATTAAATAAATCAAATATTTAAGTCATAAAATTCAAAATCATCCTAATCATCATTAAGCTAACCTAATCCTAATTAGCCTAACCTAATCACCCATCACATCCTCTAGATAATGCCACTTGCACAAATAAATCAATTTATTGATTTATTAATTCCCTTATTTTCTTTCAACATGGCATTTATGGGGAATATTCCCTTAAGTTTGAAAAAGATGACAAGTTGACTTGTCCCCTCCAACATTGCAATAAATTCCCCATTTCATGTCCCCCTCTCAAAATTTATTGCACAAATTTGAATTTGAAACTCCCTCTCATGGACACATTTCCAAAATCTTGCACATGCCTCAACCAATGGCAACTTGACAAGTGGCCTCCTTTCATTGGCTTACATTTAGTCCCACATTCACCCATTTGGCCAATCTCTCATCAAGAAAATCTATAAATAAAGGCCTTAATCTTCATCAACTCATCCACATTTTACATGCAAAGTTACTCTCTTAGTTTGAGAACTAATTTTTCTCTTCATCTCCATTACATCTCATCCTTTTAGCTTTTGAGCAAGGATTGGGAAAACGTCATTTGCACATTTGACACCAATCCAATATGGAATAGGTACTTGTTATTGTTTTCATAATGCTTTTAGTTTTCTCCTGTCATTTGTTGCATTTGGAAGCATTCACATGTTATTTGATAGGAGCATTTTGATGGATTTGTCAAATATTAACCCATGCTTGAAGTTTAGTATTTGCAGATTTTAATGGATGCTTCAGTATGGATCAAGTTTATATTCCATTTTCTTCTTGTGTTTTGACCTTGTTGCAAAAGTGACCTCTAAGGTGTTTAGGACCAATGATGAGATGCAGCATTAATGGAGTGAATGATATGGGTGTTGAAATTTTAGGAACCTTAGAGGGACACTACACTTTAGGACTTTAGGATTTTTTATTTTGGATTTGATTTGGATTTGATAATGAACTCATAAAATCCAAGAGGTTAGATGTTTTCATGGAATGAATTTGTCCAGAAGGTGATAATTTAACTAAGTGTATGAAGAAGGATTCATCTAAACACATCTAGTCAAACAAGATGATTTTGTTTTGATTTCAAAAGGATTTTTCCAAAAGTCTAGTATGAATGATTTTTCCAATGGTTCAAAAGTTTTTTTGTGAGATGGGATTTGATTGATGTTTGAGATGGATGAAATGATTGGTTATTTGGATCCTAAATGAACCTAAGAAGAACTTTGTTTACAAGACCAAGGTTTTAAAGAACATGATTTTCCCTAAGAGTACTTCAAACCAAAAGATCAATGTTTGATCAAAAGACCATAAGACAAAAGATAAACAAGCACATGTGTGGCGTTCAATTGATTTCATCTTGATTAATGAATTGAGTTTACCACAAACACTCTCTTGATTAAGCTTTAAACTAAATGTATATGTTTCAATTTCTTCTCATCCCACATGGTGCATTATGTGGAAATAAAGGAAATCAAGGAAAAATTTACCTAATTTTGACTTTAGTAGGAGTAAATTGAGATGAAATCCAAATTCTTAGAAGCCTCTAAGGATGAGAATCCCAAGGGCAAGTAATAGCACGTGAATTTGTTCAAGGATATTTTCTTCTCCTAAAGGGTTTGAGATTTGATGCTCATGTTAAATGTTTGTTTTCCAAAATTTTTCAAACAAGCAAAGAGTTTTGTAACCAAGAACAAGAAAAATCCTATGGATATGAAAGACTATATTTTTTAAGTCCCCACTTGGACAAGTCTAGCTACACTTATTTTTAGCGAATGGTTAGATGTTTGACCCCACTAGCTCCCCTCTACGGAACTCACTTATTAGGGCAGCCAGGCATCAATACCCATGAAACTCCCATGACATACTTTCCATTTCTACTAAAAATCATAAAAGTGTGGTGTGGCTTCAAAACAACCATTCTTGCACCAACAAATAGATAGTGATTTTGGCCTTTCTACAACAAGGGTTTTAATTTAGAATTTACATTCATAGGAGATAAACCAACATGATGAGAGAATATTGTTTCCCTTCTTGTTAGAGCCAACTACATGATACTAGGCTTTGTTCAAGTACCCACTTTTATATGATGATTGGAAATACTCTTGGCTTTAAAGTGTTACTGGTTGAGTCATTCCCTTGGGTGAGTATGTTTTCCCCAAGGCAGGCCCTCTAAGATAAACAATAGTGAGAAAACATATCCTTAACTCAATTGATCTTTGTTGAGAAACAAAGAGAGAATACACACGATAGGTTTTTCTCACACTTGCAAGAGTTTTTGTTCAATTTTAGTTCCCAAAATGAAGTTTGGAGGTGATCACTTTATCCCAACCTAAGACCACCAAAAAGCCTTTTGATTCTCAAGATCTCCATGAGGTGTGAGAGAAGCACATATGTCTTTACAATGGTGTTAGTTTGAGTAAGAAATCACAAAACAAAGTAGCACATGTTCTTTTTAATCCAACAAAGCAATAATGACTTCTTTTTATAGCACCAAATGAAGTGTGAGAATTTTCCTTGTTCAATTATTAGCCCCAAACAAATTCTAGTGAGTTTGTGTCGTAAAGTTCATTTTAAGCTCCTTTTGTAACAAGAATTTAAAATGTTATTTTTAGAGCCAAAAATGAAACTAGTAAGTACTAAGCAAGAAAGATCACAATTTTTTCCTTAAAAGGAATAGTGAATCCTCTAAGAGTGTTGAACAAACACTAGAGTGTTTAAAAACACTTAGTATAATGAAAAGAGGTAATCATGTTTCTTTTCCTATGCACCTTTGATCAATCCAACCTACAAGAAAATTAGTTAGGTTCTACAAAAACAAAGATCAAGAAAGTAGAAAACAGACCAAATAACCAGAATTTGATAAACAGAACATGTTATAAATAAATTTTCACTTTCTACTTCCCTCTAGCGGTGCAATCCATGAAGGTGTCACAGTTTGAAATTACTAGCGGTGTTGTATAGCTCTACTTACCAGTCAGTGTCGCTCTATAGCCAAACTAGTGAGCATAAAGGCATCGCTATTCGGGTCAGCGGTGGAGTTTAGATTTTGAAAAGATTTCAATGAGATGGAAAGATTCAGCGGTGTTTGAAAATTTTAATTTTGGGTGGGAAGTATGGAGCATCGTAGTTTGAAATTTGCATCAGTGCAATATAGTGATACTGAGTTCTTAGTGGTGCTAAACATTGACACTGAGTTCTTAGCAGTGCTAAACAGCGACGCTGGGCTTCTAGCGGTGGAGTTTCCTATAGGCATAAAAACAATAAAGAAAACATGAAATTTAGTGCAAAAACATGATTAGCTTTTCAAGAGTGCCCTCCTTCTAGCACCAAATGTATGAACCCAGATCCTAGTACCTAGAAAACATAAAGAATACACATATTAGAAGATTGAAATTGAAATTAGAATCTAAGTTCCCCATGAAATCCATTCACAAAGCTTAAATTAGGAAAAGAGATGAAGAACACAATAAGAAAGCAATAAAAGAGATTGAATCTTAATTAAACAAGCAAACTCTTGATCCCATGGGGGAAATGGTGCCAATTTGATGTGAAAATTTTCCCTTTCCCAACTCCAATGATGCAATGTTGATTGGTGATGAGTGATCCACTTTGTTGAAGATTCAAGTATGCTCCATGATGAAAAACCTGCATAACCAAGTTATGGCTTGATGAAATGGATGAGAATTGCTATGCTTGAATATGGATTTCAGTGTAATAACTTTATTCAAATTGTGGACGATAGAATGAGGAATGATATCTCTTATTTATATAATGTCAAGTTGGAGAGATGCCTAAAATGGAGCAATGTGGGACTAAGATTCAACCAATGGCAAGATGCCACTTGTCAAAAGAAGAGTGGATGAAGGATGTGCACATTTTAATGAATGTGCCCATAAATGCATAAATTTGAAATTTGAAAATAGTGAAATGACAAGGTAGAGTGAGATTCAAAAAGAGTAATGGCCACTTGGCTCAATGAAAAAGGACTTGTAAGATGAAATAAATTCCTTGATGGAAGGACAAAGGCCACTTGCATTTAAATTCAAATTTGAGAGAATATTCCTCTATTATGCCTGTTGAGAGAAAATAGAGATTTAATAAATGAATTAAATCTATTTTCATGTGCAAGTGGCAAAAGCTAGAGGATGGGACATGAATTAGGATTAAATTAATCGAAGGTTAATTAATTTAGTGAAGGATTAGATGATGTGAAAAAATTGACTTAGATTTATGGGTTGATTTAAATCAAATATGAGAAGAATATGATAAAAGGATTAATTAAATAAGGATTTTTGGTTTAGTTAATTAAAAGCACTGAAGTTAGATTAAATCAAATAAGGTTTTAATTTATTTAAATTAATGAGATAGACTTTAGGGATTTAATCAAATAAAATTGATTATTTAATTAAATAGAGATAATTAGATCAGACTGATTGATTTAATTAACAAGAAAGAATGACTCAATCAAATAAATGACTTATTTAATTAAGAGAGAAAGATTGATGAATTTAATCAAATAAGGGTATTCGATTAAATGGTTAGTTTGAAGGGTGATTTAGGATGAAATGGTGTTAATAAAATCAGGATTAGGTGTGATTGGTATATTTCCCTTATCTACACCATGTTAGCATGAAGAAGCAAGAGGTAGAAGAAAATAAGAGATTCCAGCAAGACACGAGATGATGATAATAATGATGATTACTTGTCGAGTAGTTAGGATTTTCAAAGGACCAATTATCTTATGTTTGATAACACACGTAGGCATGATGGATCAAGGTATTAAGAACCAGGATAGCATTGCACCTAGTGTGATGGAATTTGACTTGGCAATTAGATAGGAGTACTCCTGTTCACACCTAGCATATAGAACCTTATTCAAAATGTTGTTTAGATATTTCAAAACATCTCATGCCAAAACATAGAAAGCAAAGTCTTTCCATGTGGTCAAAAAAATATCTAAAACATAATAAGAAAGCAATAAAAGAGATTGAATCCTAATTAAACAAGCAAACTCTTGATCCCATGGGGGAATTGGTGCCAATTTGATGTGAAAGTTTTCCCTTTCCCAACTCCAATGATGCAATGTTGATTGGTGATGAGTGATCCACTTTGTTGAAGATTCAAGTATGCTCCGTGATGAAAAACCTGCACAACCAAGCTATGGCTTGATGAAATGGATGATAATTGCTATGCTTGAATATGGATTTTAGTGTAATAACTTTGCTCAAATTGTGGATGATAGAATGAGGAATGATATCTCTTATTTATATAATGTCAATTTGGAGAGATGCCCAAAATAGAGCAATGTGGGACTAAGATTCAACCAATGGCAAGATGCCACTTGTCAAAAGAAGAGTGGATGAAGGATGTGCACATTTTAATGAATGTGCCCATAAATGCATAAATTTGAAATTTGAAAATAGTGAAATGACAAGGTGGAGGGAGAGTCAAACAGAGTAATGGCCACTTGGCTCAATGAAAAAGGACTTGTAAGATGAAATAAATTCCTTGATGGAAGGACAAAGTACACTTGGATTTGAATTCAAATTTGAGAGAATATTCCTCTATAATGCCTGTTGAGAGAAAATAGAGATTTAATAAATGAATTAAATCTATTTTCATGTGCAAGTGGCAAAAGCTAGAGGATGGGACATGAATTAGGATTAAATTAATCAAAGGTTAATTAATTTAGTGAAGGATTAGATGATGTGAAAAAATTGACTTAGATTTATGGGTTGATTTAAATCAGATATAAGAAGAATATGATAAAAGGATTAATTAAATAAGGATTTTTGATTTATTTAATTAAAAGAGCTAAAGTTAGATTAAATCAAATAAGGTTTTAATTTATTTAATTTAATGAGATAGACTTTAGGGATTTAATCAAATAAAATTTATTATTTAATTAAATAGGGATAATTAGATTAGACTAATTAATTTAATTAACAAGAAAGAATGACTTAATCAAATAAATGATTTATTTAATTAAGAGAGGAAGATTGATGAATTTAATCAAATAAGGGTATTCGATTAAATGGTTAGACTAAAGGGTGATTTAGGATGAAATGGTGTTAATAAAATTGGGATTAGGTGTGATTGGTATATTTTCCATGTCTACACCATGTTAGCATGAAGAAGCAAGAGGCAGAAGAAAATAAGAGATTCCAACAAGATACGAGATAATGATAATGATGATGATTACTTGTCGAGTAGTTAGGATTTTCAAAGGACCAATTATCTTATGTTTGATAACACATGTAGGGTTGATGGATCAAGGTATTAAGAACCGAGATGGCATTGTACCTAGTGTGATGGACTTTGACTTGGCAATAAGATAGGAGTACTCCTATTCACACCTAGAATATAGAACCTTATTCAAAATGTTGTTTGGATGTTTTTGGAGTTTTCTGATTTTTTTTTAGGCTGTTTTTGGTATTTTTTGAGATTTTTCAAATGTTTTGATTTTCTAAATTTTCAAATATTTTTGGGTTTTCTGAGATTTTTACCAAGAGACTAACCTAAAGAATTATCCTAGGGGCCTTAGAGGTGAATCAAAAAATTATCTTTTCCTATGTTATACATGCAGAGACCACGTAGTTCAACTGACATAGACTTGATTATTTGATGATATATGAACAAATGGATTACCAGTTTATTATGATAGACTCCTAAGGGACTGACCTAAGTGTCTAAGGGGATGATCAAAGATCAACCTTGCCTATGTTCAAGGCTCAGAGACTCGTAGTTTGACAAGATGATTTTTTTTTGGACTTCTTGACTGACCTTTTGACCTGATTTTGGATTTTGATATGTTTTGGATGTTTTGGATGTTTTGGATTTTTTATTTTTTGATGTTTTTGGGTTTTTTGTTTCTATGATTTTTTTTGGATTTTTTATTTATGGGCTTCAAGAATATACACGAATCCAATCCAATGAGAACATGCCCCCAATGTGATGAAATAGACTACTTCGATAAAGGAAGGACAAACTAACCTTGAGAATGGGCTGAGTAGTACTAGGAGGGATCATGACACAAACACAAAACCAAGCTACATGATACATATGCGACAGATGATGGATGAAGATATGGAATGCGATGGATGATGAAAAGTGTGATGGATGGATGATGTAGAACAAGCCATGAAGATCCTGGTGGATGGAAAGTGCTTATTTTAAAAAGGTTCCTATTTGGAAAATTTTCACCAAGGTACTTTACCTAAGCACAACCGAAGTGGTTTTCACTAGAGGACGATTTTTTTCTTTAGTATTTTTTGATCCCTTGTTTTCTTTTTTTTTTGGATTTTTTCTTTTATTGATTGTTTTTTGTTGTCACCAAGATGCCTATTTGCTAGGTTTTCATCAAGGTGACCATTTTTTTAGGACTTTTTTTGATTTTTTAATTTTTGGTTCTATACCTTGAAATATTTAGGCATAACACTTTTTGAGATGTGAGCTATTCATGGGCTCTTGTAGAGGTTCCCCCTTAGGTGTTGATAATTGATATACCCCTAACTTGTAGCTCGTTGTGATGATGAATGGTCCCAACTAGTTAGGTTCAAATTTTCCTTTGTTGTTTGGGTTTGGAACATTTTTCTGGTTCTCCTTTAGCACAAGTTCTCTGACCTGGAAGGTCTTGCTTCTAATCTTCTTGTTATAGCTACTATTGAGTCAGTTTTGATAGAATTACAAATGGCTCAATGCTTCTATACATCACTCATCTAGAAGCTCCAACTCATTTAGTCTTGATACTCGGTATTCCTTATCTGTGATGAGGTTTTGTAGTGATATTCTTAGTGATGCGAGCTTGATCTCAATGGGAAATATAGATTATGATCTATAGACTAGGGAGAAGGGGGTGGCACTGGTGGGTGTACAGATGCTAGTTTGATAGGCCCAAAGGGAAGGATTCAACTATAGATGTGAGTCACAACCTGCATCATTGACTATCTTTTTGAGGATTTTTAGAATGGTTTTATTGGTGGCTTCTGCTTGACCATTTCCTTGGGGATAGTATGGTGTGGAGAAGTGATGTTGTATTTTGAATTTGTCACATAGGTTGTGGACTTCCTAATTTTTGAATGGTGTCCCATTATTTGAGATAATGGCTTGTGGGACACCATAGTGGCATAGGAGATAGTTAAGGATGAACTTTGATATCTGATTCCTAGTTATATAGGTCATTGCTATGGCTTACACCCACTTGGTAAAGTACTCAGTGGTGGTTATGATAAAATTGTGACCATTGGATGAGGTGGGAGTTATTTTCCCTATGAGATCAAGCCCCCACTGTGAAAAGGACCATGGTGTGACATTCTGGTGGAGCTCTTGAGCTAGAACATGGATGAGGTCCCCATGTTGCCGACATTGTAAAAATCTTCTGACATAGTCATGCACTTGCCTTTCCATAGTAGGCCAATAATACCCCATCCTTAGCAATTTCTTGGCTGAGGTCATTCTGCTCAAGTGCGAACCAAAAATCTCATTATGCATGTCAGTTAAAATATTCAAGGCTTCTTCATTGTTTAGGCAGCGTAATAGGGTTCCCTCTATGCTCCTACGATACAAGGTAATTCCTAGGATGACAAACCTAGATGCATTTTTGACAAAGGATTTCTTGAGATTGGACGTTATGTCATCTAGGAGGACTCCTATTCTTAGATATGTGTAAATTTCATGGTACCAAGGATCACCGAGACCAATGATTTCACACATGAATTCTTACTTTGGTACCTCGAATGCAGGAACGAGAAGCTTTTCTACCAAGAATTCATGTTTTGGGACATTGCAAGGAAAGTCCATTAGGGATCCAATTATTGCCATGGTGTCTGCTGTTCTGTTGTCTACTCTGGGAATCTGCTCAAATGTGATTTCAATGAAGGATTCTTTGAGAGTCTCCACCAATTTCTTGTATGGAGTGAGCTTGTCATCCTTAGTCTAGCACTCGTCATTCACTTGATTGATTATCAGGTGAGAGTCTCCATATACTCTGAGGGCCATGATGTGCCATTGCACTGCTATTCTGAGACCTATGGTTAAAGCCTCATATTCTACAATGTTATTAGTGCAAGGGAATGCCAATTTGTATGATCTAGGCATACAATCTCCATGTGGAGTGATAAAAAAGACACCAGCTCCTGATCCATGTTGTGTGTAGGAACCATCAAAATATAGTTTCCAGTGGTCAGCTATGCTAATATTTGTAAACATGCAAAATTAGCATCATGCATTTAATTAGATCATATTCATATATTCATCAAATAAAACAAGTTCATTAAATTCAATCTCTAAAGTCCTCCATCTAAATTAAATAAATTCATCTTTAGTACTAACATCATCCTCTTTGATTAAATAAATCAAATATTTGTTTAATCCATAAATCTAAAGCAAAAAGGTCACATCACCTAACATACACTTCAGATAGCTAAATCATGATTAATCTAATCCTAATCACCCATCACATCCTCTAGCTTTTCCCACTTACAATTCTCCATTTTCTCTCAACATGGAATCTTTGAGGAATATTCTTTCAAATTTGAATCTCCCCCCAAATTGACATGTACATCCAACAAAGCATTTAAGAGCTCGGGTATCTGCAGGATCATGATGGGCCAAAAAGTGGCAATATGATGGGTCTGTGGCTGATGACAATTTTTTTACCCAAAATTGATGAAATGAAAATGATTTTTAAAGAAGATTCTTAGGTTTACATCGATATAAAGTATGCTTTACTTTGAATTAAATAAGTAATTATTATTCATTTTCTATTCAAATTATGACTAAAGTCCTGATTGATATGATGATTGAAAGAAATCTATAGCTTTCAAATCGTATCACATTTTTTCAATCCAAAACATGCAACACATTCTATGCTTTGCATACTATAGGATTAAAAAAAGAAAAATTGAATTTCATGAAGTTTTGACCAAGTTAAGGTGGTTAGACATACGAGTTTTTATATTTTTAAAAAATCTGTAATAAAAAATTCATAATTAATTATTTACTTGGAAAAATATTATAAAAAAACATGTATCACATCGGGGTATGAGTCCTCTAATTATATATAAAATCTTATAAAAAAATATTATCATTTTATTGTGGTTAGGGTGGTCAGACAGACACCTACTTCTTATTTTTTCCCTGGAATTTAAGTACCACTGCACTGAAATTTCAAATTTTCATCAAATAGATTTTTTATTTTTTTAAACATACCTAGTAGTTTAGAAACTACACTTAGTTTGCTATAGATTCTATTCTTACATATTTTTGAAATAATATAGATAACTTACTCAGATTTTTACGTCAAGTTGCCTAACTTTGATTTTTCTAAATTTTTTGCCACTTAAGGGCTTATTTTTTCCATAATGAACCTGCTCATACCCACTCTTACATGTCTCTTGCAAAGGTCAAACTCAACATTTAACTCATCTTGTCATCAAATTTAAATTTCAAATGTCCCCCTCTTTGGCACATTGACCAAAATGTGCTCATTACTCAACCTCTCACATGATGACAAGTGGCACCTTGTAATTGGTGGATCTTTAGTCGCACATCCTCCATGTTTGGCATTCTTTTGTCCTTCTTGGCTATAAATAGAGAGTTTCTCTATTGTATTAAGCCTCCACAATCTTAGCATCTTTGTGATTAAAACTCATTATCTTGTGTCTTCATATCTTGAGCTTATCAAAAAGGGGTTGGGAAAGGGCTATTTTCCACAACAAAATAGCATCAATCCCCCTAGAAGATGTTGGTTTGATCATTTGAGCAATGCTTTATTATGTTTTGATTTCTTTTTACTTTGTTTCCATTATTCGTGTGTTCAAATGAATTTTATAGGGAATCTTGGGTTTGCTTATTTTAAATGGACTAACCAAGCTAATTGTGGTCATGGTTTGAAGTATTACAGATTCAGGGTTCACAAGATTGAAGATGGATTTATCTGGAAACTATGATATGAGTGGATTCTCTAAGTACACGGGTGCTTCTACAAGCTAGTCTATGATCACTTGGCCTTTGATTTCTTTCTGCTCTATCTATTCAATGTCGTACTCTGATAGTATCATTACCCACTTGACCATCCTTCCTGTGAGCATTTCCTTTGACAATGGGTACTTTAAGGGATCGATCTTGGTGATGAGTTTGATTTTGTGTGCTAACATGTAATGTCTAAATTTTTGTGAATCAAACACTACTGCTAGACATGATTTTTTGATGAATGAGTAGTTTAGCTCATGCCCGACCATTGTGTGGCTAATGCATTAGATGGATCTCTCTGTCCCATTTTCATCTTCTTGAGCTAGAAGAGCACTGAGGGCTGCTACTATTGCTGATACATAGAGGATTAATGGTTTTCTTGGAATTGGTGGCATGAGGACTAGAGGTGTGATTAGATATTCTTTGATTTTATTGAAGGGTTCCTCACACTTGTCATCCCATTTGTACGCTACTCCCTTGTGAAGTAGGTGAGAATATGGGTTTTGTTTATTTTTGAATTGTGCAATGAATCTGCAGATGGATTGAAGCCTGCCTTAGAGACCTCTCAATTTTTTCAATGTTTTAGGTGTCTCCATCACAATGATTTCCTTTACTTTTGCAAGATCTATTTCAATACCCCTCATTGACACTATGTATCGTAGTAGCTTTCCTAATTGTATGCCAAAGGTAGACTTCTTTGGATTTAAGTGGAACTTGTATTCCTCTAGCCTGTCGAAAATAGCACTCAAGGTTGCTATGTGATCTCTCCTCTTTCTGTATTTTGCTAGTATTTCATCAATGTAATCTTTGACAGTTTTGTGGATCATGTCATTAAATATTAACGTCATGGATCTTTGGTAGGTGGCCCTAGCATTATTTAGGCCAAATGGCATCATATTCTAGTAGTAGGTCCCCCATGGACAAGTGAAGGCCGTTTTGTTTTGGTCTTCTTTAGCAATCATTATTTGGTTGTACCTAGAGAAATCGTCCATCAGAGAAAGCATTTCATGTCCTTCCATCATGTCCACAATCATGACAATGTTAGCCAATGGGAAGACATCTTTCAGACATGCTTTGTTTAGGTCTCTAAAATCATGCACATTCAAATTCTCCCATCAGGTTTTGAAATAGGAACCAGGTTTGATACCCACTCGAGATAGTCAATTGGTGTTATGAATCCTACATCAAGTAACTTTTTCAATTCTATTTTGACTACTAGGGTGATCTGAGGATGCATTTTTCTCAATTTTTGTCTGACAGGATTTACTTTAGGGTAGACTACGAGATGATGAACTATAATCTCTAGATCGAGCCCAGGCATGTTCGCATAGCTCCATGCAAAATTAACTTGTCTCTCTCTTAAGAAGGCTGCTAACCTGTATAGATTTATTTTGAGCAATATATTATCAAATTGGTGCTAACCTATAGCACAATGTATCTCGAATAAGGGTCGATAATCTAAATGTTGGGAAATTTTTTACAATGTTGGTCATGTTTGAATACACTACGCATGGTGATTGAATGCTTATATATTGATTTTTGTTCCTTTGAATACAAATTCCTTTCCAAACTTTATATTCTGTTGGTCATATTCTTTACTTAGTCTGCTGGCTACATTCTTTACTTTATTTTGTAAAGTCAAGCATTTCGTGCCATTAGATGGTCATCCATGCCATTGAGAAATACATTCTACATCCACCAATAGATGGGGTGCCTCTAAGTCCTCTGTGTTAATTAAATTTGATAAGCACTGTTACATTGTGCCTCTAAGTCCTCTCATCATTATTCCCTGTGTTAAATATTGATATGCTGACATCATTGCTTACTAAATTGGTGGTATTTTGGCCTAAAACTTAAAATGGAAATAGAAAATCAGACAATTTGATTAAAATTTTCTTACTCCTCAACAAACCTATTCTTGGCACACACCCTGCAATCATTACATTCTGCATTAAAGAATGCACAATTCGGTTTTACACTTGCTAGTTTCATTGGTTTGAAAGTTTCTTTATTTTGTTGGATCGCCCTTTGCTGAATCAAGTTCTCATCATGTATCAAAATTCCAGTCAATGTAAGGATTCTTTATCTAATCGTATTTCTTTCTAGGAGTGTGAGCCTCTCCACGTCTGTCTCCTGCCTCCAACAATTATATATCATGAAAGTGACCTTTCTCAATTCCACAAGTTTCATTAACATTATTTTCTTATGCATTATATGAATTGGTTATATCTATTTTCAAAGCTCCCTTTTTGCGCGTAGGCAGGTAGGCTGTGGAAAAGGTTGGGGACTTTGGCTTTACACCTGACAGTTGCATTTGCTTAGAAGTTTCTAAAGCCTATTCAACAAATCCATTTGTATGCATATTTGTAACAGCTCACACACCTTCTATGTGATTGCGCATTATGTCTGAAGCAAGGATGTTGGCAAAGGCTTAAGAATTTGGCTTCACTACTGCCAATCACATTTCCATTCTATCAAACATTATGGTGCCCTTTTTAGTGCTTCCATTATGGCGTGGAATGTTTCAGAATTAGCTCTTGGCACCCTCTTTGTGCTCAGCAATGGTTTTTAAAATATTTTACTGAATTCCATATAGAGCGGAATGTGATTGGAACTATGGCGGCTTTCTTAGAACATGCGCAACACAATGGAGAAGACCTCTAATTGCTAGTTGTGTAGTCTCATAGGTGATTCACTGTGATTCAAAGTATATCAACAATCATATTTCCCAACACATTTAGATGATATGGCTTGTTTTATAGGTACATTTCTAAGATTCGAATTACCACATATAAAGCTTTGTGTGTCCCTAGTCTAAATCTATTCTATGTTTAGAATATATCTTTGTATGCATCCATTATCTCAAAATTCTACTATATGATCTTTCTCTATCATACCCGCCACTTGACAGGCATCTCATAAGCATAACTTTAGAGCGATATCGTACATATCTACACCCTCTGAAAAACTGTATTGGAGTTTGTTGGTCTGCACATTTTTATTGATCAAAGGAAGAGAGAAAGTCATTATGCAGGCAGATCAGTGTATCAAAGGAAGAGAGAAAGTCATTAACTAGGCACGTACTACACCTTATACTCATATGAAAACATCCTTAAAGAAGGATTGAAAGTATTGGACACATAGGAGAAGACTTTCTAAGAACACAATGAAAAATTTAGAAGTTACTATTGGTTGTATTCAGTAAATTCTCATTGATACTTGATTATGTAAGCCAACAAATAGATGTTGTTTTTAATCTTTCAAGCTAATGCAATTGGCAGGTGTAAAACAAAATTCCTCAACCTTTTGGCCAGCGATGAAAGCATAGAGAGGGTGCACATTATTTTTAGAAACATCAACAAACATTGAAAATCTCGACGCTACCAATCACTTTTTCATTTATTGTTCGTAGGGGGATCTCGAAGCATTAATCTCATATTTGAAGCATCTGTGAATAGCTTGTGAAAATTGGAAATCTCTGAAAGATTGTAGAGAGATTTGTTGGGGTACCCTCCATGTAATGACTCCATACCCTACTGCTATTGCATGATTGATTTATACAAGTCTAGGCGTTGTTTCCAATCAATGCTTCTCAATCCGGTATGGGCCTTCTATAGTCGATGCTCCAAGCGATCTTTTCATGTCAAAAAATTGTTCAAAAGTCACCATTTCCTTCTGTCATACGTCTCATTGTAACCCTTCCACTGCTTATGCTACTATATAGGTATTCGTGATGACAACCTCTATCTGTTCTTGTTGACAGGTACATTTTATGATTTATTTACCGGCGTTGAATCTCTGACAAGATCTTAACTGGCATAGGGTGTGATTTTGACTAAGTGAAACAATTATTTGTCATTAATATGGCCATGTTTGCTCATTATTTTCATCTCAAAATTATTTGAAAATTCATTAATGAGTTGTTGTTAGATAATTATGTACATTTTTTTCTTGCTTAGTTGTTTATTTCAATCAAAGAATATATTTGATTTATCATTGATCAGTATAATACTTACTAAAGCATGCAGGTTTTCATTAAATCCTTGAAACATTAGTTTTCTTAGAATTTGGTTCAGCATCAAGACAATGATCTATGTGGGAATTTAGAGCTTGCTTTTACTTTCCTTCTTGAATCTGTACAGTGGCATTAGAATTGGCCATTAGAATTAAAGAATCACAAGCACATTTGAAGTGGGCATTGGACATCGAACTTGAATTGACCAATGCTCGAAGATTATCAATTAGATATCATCATTAAATTGACCACATCTTTGAAATTGATTTCTTTCAATATTTATTTTGTGAATTGTTTCTTAACAATAAACCTATATGTTTTTATCTTACAGATTCCGTTTGCACATGGAACTTGCAAATTTGAAGCAAAGGAAACAATCTTTGGAGAATTTTTGAATTGAAAGTGGGCCTTGAGCATTGAACTTAAAATTGAAAAAAGCATTTTTAAATGCTTAAACTGTCCATTTTCCGCTTTTATTTTATATTTTAGGCCACCTAGATCAATAATGTTTTTTCAAAGTTGGGCTAAAACAAAACAATACAAATGTACTAGACTTTGATTTTGGATTAAAATTGAACAAGGAAACTTTCATATCTCGCTTTGGTGTTTTAAAAATAAAAATTACTACTTTGGGGTAAAAAAAAAACATGTGTCTTTTATGCTTTGTAATCTGTTTTGCAAACTAATCTCATCTAAAAAGGCGTATGCACTTCTCTTGCACTTCACAGTGATCTTGAGAATCAAAAGTCTTTTTGATGACATTAAGTTACAAAAAAGATTGCCTCCACACTTCATTTTGGGAACTAAAATTGAACAAAGCTTGTGAGTTTGAGTTAGGTATATCACGTGTGTTCTCCCTTTGTTTCTAAACGAAGGTTGATCGAACTACGTATGTGCTTACTCATTGTTGTTTAACTTTAGAGGGGCCTGCCTAAGAGACACATCTAAAAGGAGAACTTGAAGGCATCTCCAACCGGTTTTTCATTCGAGCTAGTATATAAATGGATAAGACTAAACTGTCAAGTCCTTATGGTATGTATGTAGGCCTTAGCCATACAGTGTCTTTCATAATGTAGTATTACCATAAAAAGTATAAGCACCCCTAGTAGGATTGATTAAAGCCTTTAGTGGCTTGTTGGATTCTCACAAGGTGCCATGTTTTCAATGAATCGTCATTAAAAACCTTGTTTGTAGTAGCCAACCAGTCCATCTAATGAGTTTATCAAAGTAGTGCATTGGAACTTGGATTCCAAGAAGTTACTTGCCATGTTCGATCTCGGTTAAAGTATAGAGGTTAAGACTTCATTCTTAACATACCTTTACATTTTTTCCTTGGTTGCATGTAAAATCATCTCTTCTACTACCAAGGGCATGAGGCAAGCCCACCAAGAAAAATGTACCAATTGAGCTAAGATGTTATATTGCTTGTGAGTCAGTTTGAAAAAATGATGCTTGGATCCAAAACGTTGAGAAAAACATTAAACAAATCATTAGAATTTCAAACCCTTTGGAAGGAAAAAATACCTTTGAAAAGTCCACATGTTACTGCTTGTCCCTAGGGGTTCTTATCACTAGAAGGCTTCTAAACATTGATACCTATATCTTAATTTTTTCATTCCAAAGTCAACAATAGGAAACTATGCTCTTGAAACCTTGTTTTTCACATAATGGACCTTGTGGAATGAAAAGGAATTGAGACATAGATATTTAGTTTGAAAACTAAGGAAGAATTTTGTTTATGGTAAAAACAAGTCATTAACCAATATTAAATCAATTGAACCCCATGCATATGCTTGTGTATCTTTTTATTATCTTTCGAGGAAACATTGGTCTTTTCCTTTGAACTAGTTTTTGGGAAAAAGCATGTTCTTCAATATCTTGGCCTAGTAAACGAAGTCTCTCTAAGTCTCTTAGGATCAAAACCAAAGCTTTCATCCATCTCCCAAACATCAAAATCAAAATTATCTCATAAAAAATTCTTGGAAATCTTGAAAAAATATCTCATGCTAAACTTTGGGCAAACCATTTGAACCAAATCAAAATCGTTTCATTTGATTAGATGTGTGTAGATGAATCCTTCTCCACATATTTAGTGAAATTATCAGTCTTTGTGAAAAATTCCATCCCTTGATAACATCCAACATCTTGTGGTTTTTGAGTTCACTATCCAAAATACAAAATCAAATCAAATAAAAATCATCTTGTTTGGTTAAGTGTGTCTAGACAACATCCAACCTCTTAGAGTTTAAGGGTTCACTATCCAAATCAAATCAAACCAATCCCAAATCAAATAAAAACATCAATCCAAGTCCTAAAGTTTAGTATCCTCTTTAAGGTTTCCTAAGAGTTCCAATCATTCACCAATCATCCATATTTTGTATCTCATAACCATCCTTTTTTATCCTTAAAATCTTAGAATTTCTTTTTTTGTACCTAGAGTTTAGAACAACCCAAAGAATTAGAGGTTCACCTCCCACATTCTTGAAAATTGATCCTTATTTTATGGTCCAAACTAGACCTCAACACAAGAAGAACATGCAACATCAACTTGCTCCATACATCATGAGTAGTCCAAAAAAACCAAACTATCAAAGCCTAGTACAATGCTGATTGATTATCAACACTCACATTTATACAATTTGTACATGGGATCATTATCTCTCGCAAACCTCAATGGTACAAAAAATGTGAGTATGCCTAGTCAAAAGATTGGAACACCTTTCCCGATGGTAAATATAAATCCAAAACTACAAATCTATCAACCAAACACCCGATGCATGATCCTTCAAATGAACATCATCCCATAAAATCCCTACATGCCAAATATGAATGTACCAAGTACAACTTTAGCAAACATGAACATTTTGAATCCAAAATTGGAAAACTTTGGGAAAGATATGTTTACGAATCACAAAAAAATTGTTCGAAGTCCAAACATAATGATAATGACTGCATGTATTGATCCAAGTGAAGGTAACACCATGCAAAATCAAAGTTACCTAAATCAAGGCAATGTGATTCCCAACCACAACAATGTTCAATTTCAACCTATCATGCCAAATCTGAGTGTCATCCCATATCAGAACATTGTCCAAAATCAAACACCACAAGTACACACTCCAAATCTGCTTAAACAAAAGCCAAATCAACTATATTTAGGGTGCCAAGATCAAAATCAAGACCAAGTTTTACTAGACCAAATTGTTTCACTTGAAAAACTAATTGAAGCCTTGAAACAAGAGACATTTTTACTCCAAAATCAATGTACTCTACCATTGATTAAACCATGTCATCAAAGTAGTAAATTGTGGTTGCAACCATGTCAAGAACAATATCTCCTATGTCAAGAAGTTGGATACCAAGATTAGCAACATCAACAACAAACCCAATCACCACATCTCCAAAATCAATCACCCCAACGTCAAATCTCACAAGGTAACAAACAAAAATACACACCACTTGGGGGACCCATCAAATTTATCATGCAACAGTTGGTGCAAGAAAATCTCATTAAACTCCCTGTTTATGAGGATTATCAAGAGCACTTAGTTAAACCACTAGGGTATAATGAGAAGTACTTTTGTGGCTTCCACAAAACAAAGGGACATATGACATCAAATTGTATTCGACTAAAAAAACTCATCCAATACCTTATTGATCAAAGGATAATCACTATTGGTGACAATGATCAAGATCTATCCATCAATGAACACCTTTAAGATGTTTCCACTCCATCCAATGATCAAAGCAACACATATCAAGAGTCACTTTTCAATCATGATCAAAATCCACCAACAATACCCAACAATTATCCAATTCAAGAAATGTCAACATCACTTGACCCTATGGTTGAAGAAATTGATGATATTTTCACCACAATTATTGAAAAAAATGTCCAAGATCTCTCCATTAATGAGCTCATTGAAGATGTTTCTACCCCATCTGATAATCAACTCACCCTACATCAAGAGCCACTTTTTAGTGATCTATTTCAAGGAGTGTTAGAATTATTTGATTCTATTAACATAATGCATGATCCATTAACCAATGATCATATTGAAAATGTCTCTACATCGCCTTATGTGTTAGAGGACATATCTCAAGAATTTATTCTGAAGCATGATCAACATCTCTCACCAAAGTCTAGCAATGGTCCTTCCCAAGACATATTGACATCCTTCGACCTCATGGTTGCAGATACTAAAGGAAGCCTCAACTCGACATTTGATCCAAGTCCACTCAAAGATCAAGAGGATATTGAGCCTCCCTAATAAGGATATACAAGGAACATTTGAGACTGACCCATGTCAAGAAATTGATCCAAATCATGTCGAAAGAAATTTTGAAGTCATTCAAGATCAAGAATTCGTGTCTCCAAGATACTACAATGATCTAATGGACACTCTCCTATCTATACAAGATGATGATATCCATATAGCACATACTCCTCCATCTACCCATGAGATGCTTTTTGTGGATGGACACATGGATGATCTTCATGTAGAACAGGATTCTATTACACAGAAAGACCAAATTATTAATTCCTACAATCAAACTGAGTTATCAACATCAGAATCAGATATATCCCAAATTCAGACTAAGGACATCAAGTATGTGGATATCCAACATTATCTGCTCAAGGAAACAAGTCAGACAGAATAGTATAACCCACAGATAGTAGAGCAACAAATTGAAACAACATCATCTACAATGTTCATTTATCAAAGAGTGCTTATTGAACAAGACATCTCAGAATAGGAAAAATCAAAGCATGAAGGTAATAATTCCATGATACTGGGGGCAACTATGTCTCAAGAAAATGTCAACATAGGGAGCACAAAGAATCCTTATGATGAAACTGATGCTAATACTACAACTAGCCACGTCATGAATCTTCATCCACCCATTACCTCATCCACGAATTGGGATCAACATCAAAAGAAATATTTGAATCAAAGCATGAAGAACATTATCAAATAAAAATAAGCTAAGAAGCATAATGAACAAATCAAATACACATGGATACCAAAGAATATAAAGAAATATTATCCCTATCAAAATCCATCAGTCACAAAAACTATGGGGAAAAATAAAAGAGGGAAGAGTATCCATCAAGAATGTCCACAAAAGCAAGAGAAAAATTTTCAAGCGACATACAAAGTGTATCAAGCAGTTGGTCCTAATTCCATGCACACTTTTGTATCCACCCATCATTTCTCATCTTCCCAAGTTTGAAGAGTTAAAGGTTGCAAACTATCAACCAATCCATCTCTTATCCCTAGACACACTCCATCCATGCCTCCATGAATGATATCCAATTCTCAAATTGACCATGTATTGGAAATGGACCTTCATCATAAGGATTTCAAAGGAACTTTATTGCGATGTGCGCACAAAGACAAAGTTAACCTTGATATCAATAAAGCAGATCAAGAATCTCAAAATTTGCATTCAAGTGCATGCATATATCTTGGCAAAGTAGCTTCTTCAAGAAGGATATCAATGGCATATTATGATAGAATCATTTACATTGACACCATCAAGTTATTCAACATGGGCTTAAAATCTTTCAAAAAAAAATCCAAAAAAGGATTGAAAACAGTAAAGAGAAAAATCATCCTCCAGTGAAAACCACATAGGCGGTGCTTTGGAAAGGTACCATGATGAAAACCTAGAAAATAGGCATCATATGTAGAATCAAGCATCTACATGCACCACTTTAGGAGAAAGCACCTCATCCCATCCATAATAAATCCAACATTCCATCCATCTCAGACATAATAAATCCATTCATCCATGAACCAGTTATCCAACCCATTTCCATCTATCTGCCACATTATCTTGATTCTGATGAAGTTCAATGCACACTTTATACTTGCTTATGGTAAACATCTGGACATGAGCCATTTTCATTAATCTTATCCTATGCAGTGTTATCTGAGCCATGAAGCATTATCCAAATGAGCATTCTTTATCCAAACACCTTATCTTATCACATGATAAACCTTGGCATCCTTTGCATGCTTACCATCCAAGCATCCATCCATGACATTTCATACATTGCTAGACACTGGAGGTAGATTTTTACATCTAGCTTCAGGAATAAATCTTGATCTATATCCTACAACTTATGAGGTGATCCAAATATTGGAAAACATGAAATCAAATTGGTCAAAAAATTTGTGAGAAAGATTCCAAATCACTAGCCCATGGCATATTTTGATGAGAAAATGTTCCTTATCAAGCTTCATCTTTCATCGAACATTAATCCAAGTAATCACTATCAGTTGCATCTAAATTGAACTACAAACATCACATCAAATCATTCAAACAAATTTTGTTCCAAACCAAGCTTCATCAATCCTGATCAATCAAATCAAAAAATAATCATCTCGGGATATCCTTGTGTTTCTTAACATTATCCTTGCGTTGTTGTGTATCCTCAACAATTTTATCATCATCAATCCCTCATCATCTTTGGATATCCATCCTAATCCTTGTGTTGTGTAACACCATCTTTGCATTGTTGTCTATCCTCAACAATGTTATCATAATCAACTTATCATATAGATCAATCAACCCTAGCTTGGTTTTCAAAAAAGTCCCAAGCAAAGCACTGATATCATCACACATATCCATATCCAAATAGTCAAAATCATGCGAAAAATTCAAAAAAACTCAAAAAGTTTGAAAACATCAAAAACGTGGTATCCAAACCACGTCATCTCTGAGCTTAAACATATGCAAGGCTAATCTTTGATGAGCCCATGAGACACAAAATCCAAAAAAGATTCATAAAATTTGACAAAACCCAAAAACATTTGAAGAATTGGAAAATCAAAACATTTATAAAATATCAAAAAATCCAAAAACAACCTCATAACATTTCAAAAACATCAAAAACATCCAAATATTTAAAAAATCCATCCATCCCATTTCACAATCACCTGCAATAAACATCCATTCATAATAAATGAATCATCACCTTCATCCTTTGGCAAAACAAATAGAAACAAGCATAACAACCAACAAAAGCAAACTTCAAACACAAAATCAAAATCAAAACAACAAACTTTTAAATGAAAAATTAAACTCTTCATCATTCACAAACATATCAATCAACCTTATATCAAAAGCCTATCAAACAACTTATCAACCCATCATCATCCTATACAATGCATGTCCTAGGATATATCATTCCGACAATAGGCATCATTTTGGATATCACTTTGGATTCTTATCCTATCAAAATATCCATTTGGTTAGTAGTATGAAGAACATTGGCTTGTTCATGTACTTGATGTTTTCTTTTGATTTATCTTATTGCGCTTAGTCCAATGACCTCTCGATGATGTCTAATCAAAGTGATTTAGAGAGAAAGGAATGGGGCATCAATAATTATCCTTTTGTCTACTATGCTTGTTGGACATTCTTGTAATATAACTTGGTGAATACTTGCTTTGTTAGGTGCCTCCTAGCAAGGTTTCTATATGTCAAGTGTGAACAAGAATACTCCTATCTATTTGTTGAGTCAAAGTCCATCGCACTAGGTACAACGACATCTTGGTTCTTTATACCTTAATGCATTGTATCTATGTGTATTACCAAACAAAAGGTAAGTAGCCCTTTTAAGATCCCAATCCTTGATAAGCAAAGCATCACCCATCTCTCATCATCATCTCTAATAAGGTCTCACTAAATCATGGACCTGCTAGATCCTCTTGTCATCATCCCATTTATTATTTCTTCTCTTTGTGCTAACATAGCATTACCAATGCACCCATCTTGCATCCATCTTGCATCCACAAACCATTAGCATACATAAATCACATAATCATAGCATATCACATCATCCATCTCATCCATCTCATATGCATTACATCATATTTAAGTTGTTAAGGATAATATAGATTGGTTATTCTAAGCATCTTAAAATTGTCTCATTTGCATCATCATCATAAGCATCCATATGTCCATCTTGAACCTCTTTATCGCAAGATTCATCCTCAAATCAATTTTTTTTGCTTGATCTCTCGAGGGGAAAATGTACCCGTGTACTTCTTTCCACTGGGGCATCTAAAAAATGGATTTTTTTTTAATTTTGATCGTAGTAAGTTTATTCTTTGAACCAACACAACAAGTACATTGCTTCAAAGAGGGGGAAAATTTAGACATGGAAAATTAACATCATGCATTTAATTAGGTCATATTCATCTATTCATCAAATAAAACAAGTTCATTAAATTCAATCTCTAAAGAACTCCATCGAAATTAAATAAATTCATCTTTAGTACTAACATCATCCTCTTTGATTAAATAAATCAAATCTTTATTTAATCAAGTCTTTATCATTTTCCATCTCCTTTTTTATTTAGTTTAATCCATAAATCTAAAGCAAGAAGGTAAAATCACCTAACATCCACTTAAGATAGCTAAATCATGATTAATCTAATCCTAATCACCCATCACATCCTCTAGCTTTTCCCACTTGCACAAATAAATCAATTTATTAATTTATTAAATTCTCCATTTTCTCTCAACATGGCATCTTTAAGGAATATTCTTCCAAATTTGAATCTCCCCCCAAATTGACATGTACATCCAAAAAAGCATTTAAGAGCTATTACATGTCTCTTGCAAAGGTCAAAATCAACATTTAACTCATCTTGTCATCAAATTTAAATTTCAAATCTCCCCCTCTTTGGCACATTGACCAAAATGTGCTCATTCCTCAACCTCTCACATGATGACAAGTGGCACCTTGTAATTGGTGGATATTTAGTCCCACATCCTCCATGTTTGGCATTATTTATCCTTCTTGGCTATAAATAGAGAGTTTCTCTATTGTATTAAGCCTCCACAATCTTAGCATCTTTGTGATACACACTCATTATCTTGTGTCTGAACAGAGCTTGAGCTTATCAAAAAGGGGTTGGGAAAGGGCTATTTTCCACATAAAAATAGCATCAATCCAACTATAAGATGCTATTTTGATCATTTCAATAATGGTTTATTATGTTCCGATTGCTTTTTGCTTTATTTCCATTATTCTTGTTTTCAAATGAATTTTATGGGGAATCTTAGGTTTGCTTATTTTAAATGGACTAACCAAGCTAATTGTGGTCATCATTTGAAGTATTTCAGATTTGGGGTTCACAAGATTGAAGATGGATTCATCTGGAAACTCTGATATGAGTGGATTCTCTGAGTACACAGGTGCTTCTGCAAGCTAGTCTATGATCACTTGGCCTTTGATTGCTTTCCGCTCCATGTATTCAATGTCATACTCTGATACTATTATTACCCACTTGGCCATCCTTCCTATGAGCATTGCCTTTGACAGTAGGTACTTTAAGGTATTGATCTTGGTGATGAGTTTGATTTTGTGTGCCAACATGTAATGTCTAAATTTTTGTGAAGCAAACACTACTGCTAGATAGGATTTTTTGATGAATGAGTAGTTTAACTCATCCCCAACCATTGTGCGGCTAATGTAATAGATGGATCTCTCTATCCCATTTTCATCATGTTGAGTTAGAAGAGCATCAAAGGCTACTACTAATGCTGATACATAGAGGATTAGTGGTTTTCTTGGAATCAATGGCATGACGACCAGAGGTGTGAGCAAATATTCTTTGATTTTATTGAAGGGTTCCTCACACTTGTCATCCCATTTGTATGCTACTCCCTTGTGAAGTAGGTGAGAATATGAGTTTTGTTTATCTGCCAATTGTGCTATGAAACTACAAATGGAATGAAGCCTACCTTGGAGATCTCTCAATTTTTTCAATGTTTTGGGTGCCTCCATCTCAAGGATTTCATTTACTTTTGCAAGATATATTTCATTACCCCTCATTGACACTATGTATCCTAGTAGCTTTCCTAATTGTACGTCGAAGACACACTTCTTTGGATTTAAGCGGACCTTGTATTCCTTCGGCCTATTAAAAATAGCACTCAAGGTTGCTATGTGATCTCTCCTCTTTCTGGATTTTTCTAGTATTTCATCACCATAATCTTTGATAGTTTTGTGGATCATGTCATGAAATATTAATTTCATGGATCTTTGGTAGGTGGCCCCAACATTCTTTAGGCCAAATGGAATCATATTCCAGTAGTAGGTCCCCAATGGACAAGTGAAGGCCATTTTGTGTTGGTATTCTTTAGCAATCATTATTTGGTTGTACCTAGAGAAACCATCCATCAGAGAAAGCATTTCATGTCCTGCCATCATGTCCACAACCATGACAATGTTAGGAAATGGGAAGTCATCTTTTAGACATGCTTTTTTAGGTCTCTAAAATCTATGCACATGTAGATGCTCCCATCAGGTTTTGAAACAAGAACCAGGTTTGATACCCACTCGGGATAGTTAATTGGTCTTATGAATCCTGCATCAAGTAACTTTTTCAATTTCATTTTGATTAGTAGGGTTATCTGAGGATGCATTTTTCTCAATTTTTGTCTGACAGGCTTTACTTCGGGTAGACTGTGAGATGATAAAATATAATCTCTAGATCGAGCCTAGGCATGTCCACATAGCTCCATGCCAAATTAACTTGTCTCTCTCTTAAGAAGGCTGCTAGGATCTCTTTTTCTTCTGTCAACAATTAATTTGCATAGAATGTGATGTGCAACATCTCCTCTATTCCCAAGTTGACTGGGTTGCATTTTTTTGCTAGAACTACTGATTTTTCTTGGGTAGAGTACTAAGGGGAAGATTGAATCCTTCGTCCATGGGTGCCTTATAGAGGTATTTACCATTGTATGCATCCTTTCTTTTTACTATTTTAGGATCAGAGAGTTCCATAGTGTGGTTTTCACTCAAGGACCTTGAGATTATTCTTAGATTTTGACTTTTTTGACTGAAAGACTCAATTGTCTCCTCCTAGTAAGCTTGTGTGTCCAAGATGATTTCAAATCCAAATTTATGATCCCCACATGGTATCATATCTCATAGTCCCATGAATTCCAAGAATGCCTCATCATTTTTAAATGTGTTAAGAATCAACGGTCCTCATTGGTCATGATTGATGAGCTACGGGTAGACTAGCTTTATCTCATGGGATTGGTTCTCAGAATCATAGGATAGGGTGTTGATCATAAGGAGTGAGAAATTATCAAAAAGCATTGGTAGGTTAGTTATGGTATCTTCCTCATCATCGCTACTACTACAGACATCAGTTATATCAAACTTGAAATTGTCTATGACACGGTTGGTAGACACAAGTAAGTAGAGTTTAGCTGGTGTTTGCTGACAGGGTGTCCTAACTGCTTTAACTAGGGGACCTCATCCATGTATGGTTATACTCAGAGGGGTACATCTAAGGCCAATATTTCTCATTCGTGTCTTAGGAATAGGGGTATTAGAATCCCATTATCATTTTTCCCCAATTTCTAGTTTCTGTCATATCCCATTGTGAGCATCATTTGCAAGCCTTTGTTGTTGTCGTCCATAGGTAAATTAGCTGCTAGTCTATTGTATTGTGAACTTAGATGGGATAGGTACTCCTCTGTTACTTCTCGGCTAAGATCTCCCCAACTTCTAAAGTTGGAATATCCTTCAGGGGATGTTTGGGATGTGGAGGCTTCATTTGATTGCAGTCATCCTTGTGATCTGGGAGATTGTGGTAACTCTCCTACCACAAAAGCATTTTTAGGAATTGTATAGTTTCTGCAACCATTGTCCTAGATGATGATTTTGATAGCAGATACGGTGGGGATGTTAGGAGTGGTGGGTGTCTCTATCGCAGAAGTGGAAGTGAGAGTGGCTGGATCAATGTATGGAGTGGATGGACCTTCATCATTTTTAGGCACTTGAGGGATTTTATATTATTTTGCCTCTAGATTCTTGAAGAGAATGGTTCAAGATCCCCATGGATGGTGACCTCTTAGCCTTCATATGTGAATTTGACACATTGATGGAAGGTTGATGCTACTTCTTGCATTGCATGAATCTACGAACGTCCCAAGAGAATGTTATAAGGAAGATCCAAGTCAAGGGCCTGACAAGTAGTTTCCACGCTTGTTGGCTCTACTTGAATAGGGAGTTGAATAGTGCCCTAAGATAATCTTTCTTGGTCATCATATGCCTTGATGGTGATGCCTTTTCCTTTTTTGATGGAATCCTTAGAGATTTTTAGATTTTTAATGAGCTTAAGGGAACAAATGTTCAAGCTCGCACCTCCATCCACCAAGACTCTCTTGACTTTATTTTTATGCACCAGGACCTCTAAATGGAGTGCACGATTGTGAGATGGTTGTCCGGGAAAGTCCTGATCAGAAAATGTAAGGAGATTTGGTGTAATGATGTTTTCGACCATAGCTTGGAATTGTTCTACATCAAGATCTGTGGAGATGGTGGATGAAGCCAATGCTTCCTCAAGGATCTTGCGATGGACAGATGAAATTTTTAGCAACTCCATGATGGAGATTTGTGTTGGGGTTCTTTTCAGTTGATCAAGGACATTATAGCCATTGGGAATGGATCTTGGGTTGGAATTAGGGTGATCTATTTGACTGAGATAACCTTGCAATGGTAATTTTCTCGCCTATTGTGGTGACTCCACAATCAACATGGGTTCCTTTAATGGTGATAGTGGCACAATAATCATCCAGGGATGCAATGACATGGTCATATACATGATTCATGCTCTTAAAGGTATCTAAATTCCCTTATCCATGTTATTATTCCCTTTGTTATTGTGATTAGGCATCATATTTATGTATATCTTTGAGGTTCTAATTTCCTATTGGCTGCTCCACATTTATGATTTTTTGATCAATGAGGTCTTGGATTAGGTTTTTCAACCTCATGCAACTATTAGTGGTGTTTCCTTTTATTTTTTGAAAGTCACAAAGATTTTTGTTGTTGTACTAGGGTGGTTTCACATATGGTTCCTAGTAGTTCTCATAAGTGGGAGCCTTGATGAGGCTTTCATTTATTAATTTCTTCATGATGACCTCGAGTGGTTCCCCAAGGGAAGTGTACTTCTACTTGGGGGAGTTTTTGTTTCCCTGGGATGGTCCCCTTTCATCATTGACGTTGTTGATTGCTTGATTGTTGGTTGGTTGGTATTGTGATACCACATATTTTTGGGTGTTGTTCTAATCATTTTTTTGTGGTTGTTGGTAGGTTTGGGTGTTTTTCCTTGGAGCACTGATTCTGACCTTAGCATCAACCACACCATCGTTTGTGACATTTTTGTTCCTTACCCATGTGCAAGGTTTGTCATTATATTTGTTGGATGGGCAATTGTTTTTCTATTTAGGATATGCGGGTGATCCTCCAGGTTGTGTCATAAGGGTTCATTTGATTTTGAGCACCTTGGAGATCAACTAGTCATATGTGGTGATACCTTACACTTTAAGATGGAATGCCAAGGCTCCGTCGAGATTCAAAATGATAGTGTAGACTTTTTGTTCTTCTGCCATGACCCATTTGCTTCGATTGACCTTAGATCACCATCCTTGTAAGAAATAAGAAAATGATTCATTCTTACTTTGTTTTAGAGCAAATAGTTCCTCTAAACTAACATCCATACTGATATTGAATGCGTAGTTTTTGATGAATGCGTTGACTATTTCTTGGAACCTCCTGATGCCTAGAGGAAGGCAAGAGAACCATTCTATGGTGTGGCCAACCAAGCTTCTAGGAAATAGCCACATCAGATAGGTATCATCATACACAACTTCCATGCAATGAACCTAGAATTCCCTAATGTGATCTTCAGGGTTTCTTGTCCGATGATATTTATTGAATTTGGGGATCTCAAGTAACTTTGGGAACGGTTTCATTACAAGGCTCCTAGCAAACATATAGGGACACAAGTTGTTGGGTGTTTTGGTGGTTCTCCCTAACTAAAGGTTGAGCACTTGTTGCGAAGAACAACCTGATTTTGTGTTGTCACATCATTTTGCAGATCATGGGGTGGAGTGAAGGTGTTTTGTGGTATTGTTGGTGGTATGGGTGGATTGTTTTATGTATTGATGGATGGTGCTTGCATATTCTATTGCACTAGGTATACTTGCAATTATTGTTGGTCTTGTTGCTACTGTGCTAATAGTGTGTGTTTCTAGGTATGTTGTTGTTGGGCTGCTAATCGGGTTGCTTCTTGTTGCTCTTGGTATTGTTTTAGTGCTTATTGATATGCTTGTTGTTGGGTTGTTTGCTGTTGTGCAAGATATTGTGGTTGAGTGTGTGCTTGTGCTTGCTAAGCTTAGTATTGGTCTTATGCTTGAGCTTGAGCTTGCACTTGTGCTTGGGCTTGAGCTTATGCTTGTGCTTGTTGGGTAGCTTGTCCAATTTGTGCAGCTTGTGCGACCTGTGTGGCCTGAGCAGCTCGAGTGGTTTGTTGTTGTTGTTGTTGTAATAAGGCTTGGGCTTGTGTAGCTTGTTGTTTTTGTTGTGCTTGTAGCGCTTGTTGTGTAGCTAATTGTGTAGCTTGTCTGTGTTGGATTTTCTTAAGTTCCTTCTGATAGGTAGTTTATTGAGTAGATTGCAATGTAATGTTGTATTGGGTTGTTATGTTTGAATTTGGTGGTGGTGGTGGTGGATGTTGGTTTGGAATGGTGCTTGTTGTGGTGATGGGAGGCACTGTCATATTGATGAGTGGGATTTTAGTGGTGGCTGGTGTGATCGATATGCTTGGTCCTTGCGAGACCATGTTTTGAGATGTTTGGGGGATCGTTGATGATGTGATGATTTCTTGTATGGTTGCCATCTGTTGTTGCAATATTGATGGAAAGATTCTAGGATTTGGTATGATGTTTTGATTGATGACTAGTGGGTTGATTTTATTTTTTTGATTGACGTTTGGTAAAGGGGGAAGTCCCAAACCAAGAGGTGGTGTGGATATTGATGACAATGGTGGAAGTGGTGGAAATGTGAGTGGTATACTCCCTTGAGGAAATGATGAATATGTAGTGTCAAAAATGCCCCTTGGTCCAAATAAATCTCCTTCTCCTTGCGAGGTTATGGAGAGAGAAGTTTTAGGTGTTGCGTGAAATGATGATGGGCCATTTGGATCATGAAAGGTGAGGGGGACATATGGATGTCATGGATTTTGGGGTATGGATTGTCCCAAGATGTTTTTTGCATCCAAATCTTGATTGTTTATAAGGGGGTGTGTTTGTAGTGCATTCATTAATGCACTTCCCTTGTTGACCATGGGTTGGGTTGGAGCAATGGATGATGTAATTTGGGGGATGTTTTGAGTCATGCTTTGGAATGGAGGTGTAGATGAAATTGGGAGTGTGGTTGAAATTGGAGGCATGATCCAAAAAGATGGTTCCACTATAGTGCTTACGTCGAAATTGGAAGGGAGTTTATCCCCTAGCTTTGCTAATTCAAGCATGTATAGTGAGGGATTAAGTCTCATCATGATCTTTATAATTTTATGATTCTCAGGATTTTGGACCATCTCAATGATTTCCTCTTGTGACATCCCAAAGGGATTATTGGTAAGATCCTCCACTTGGCTTTCCTCTTGAGGATTTTGTGATGATGAAGGAAAGTCAGTTAGAGGATTTCTTGATCCAATGGGATTCATTTCAGAATTTGTTTGACTTAGGTCACTTGAAGTGGATGTTTCTTTGATGGCTTCCATTTTCCTCTTGTGTTGAGATCTAGTTTGCACCATAAAATGGGGATCAATTTTTAAGAATGTGGGAGATAAATCTCTAATTCTTTGGATTGATCTAACTTTAGGTAGAAAAGAGAAAATTCAGGATGATTTAAGGATCAAAGGTGTGATGGTGAAAGATGAATGATTAATGGATGATATGGATGATTGAACTCTTGAAATATCTTGAGGGTGTGCTATAATTTTAGGACTTTTTGGATTTGTTTGGATTTGTTTTGGATTTTGATTTTGGATTTTTGGTATTGACCTTGATTTGATTTTGGATTTCTTTTATTTTGGATAATGAACAAATGGATCCAAAGATGTTGGATGTTATCTATGGGATAAACTTTCTCAAAGGATGATAATTTGACTAAATGTAGGGAGAAGGATGCATCTACCCACACCTATTCAAACAAGATGATAATTCGACTAAGTATATGGAGAAGGATGCATCTACATATACCTAGTTAAACAAGATGATTTGATAATTTTTACTAATCACATGAAGAATCATGCATCTAAACGTACCTAGCCAAAATGATTTTGATGTTTTGATTCAAGGATTTCAAGGATTTTGATTCAATGATTTTGATTTGCCAAAAATTCTAGCATGAAGGATGATTCAATATTTCCAAGAGTTGATGGTGAGGTGATTTTGGTTTGATGTTTGAAATATTGATGAAGGTTTTTTATTTTGATCTTAGGTGTACCTAAAAATACTCTTGTTTACAAGACCTCAGTTTTTAAGAACATGATTTACTCTAAACAAGGTGTTCAAATTCCCAAAAAAGATTTGGATTTTGTTAACAAAAGAACTCATACAAATTGGGATTTTTTTTTTAAGCTCTTCTGTAAAATTTGAAAAGTAATCTTCATTTGAATTTGTAGAGTGTTGAGAGATGCTTTTGATGTTCTTTTGGACTAAGAGCTTTTTATTTTGGTTTACATACCTTTGATCTTGGATGAAATAATTTGAGACACACGTGTGGGATTCAATTGTTCTTAGCTTTTCTTAGTGAATTATTTTTACCACAAACAATTCTTGATTATCTTTTGAAACTAGATGTCCAATGTCTTAACTTCTTTTTATCCTACAAAATATGTTATGTGGAAATTTGACGAAATCAAGGCAAGGGTTATCTATTGTTGAATTTAGTAAGAAAATTGAGATATAAATCCTAGTGTTTAGAAACCTCTAAGGATAAAATCCCAAGGGCAAGCAATAACACATGAATTTGGTCAATTGTATCTGCTTCCTAAAGGGTTTGAAGTTTTGATGACAATTTTGAATGTTTGTTTCCAAATTTTTACAAACAAGAAAAGTGTTTTGTAACCAAGAACAAGTACAACCCTATGGATATGAAAGATTGTATTTGTTGAGTCCCCATTTGGACTAGTCTAGCTATGCTTATTTTTAGTGAATGGTTAGATGCTTGACCTCGCTAGCTCCCCTCATTGAAACTCACTTATACAGGGTAGCCAAGCATCAATACCCATGAAACTCCCATGGCATACTTTACATTTCTAGTAAAAATTGTAAAAGTGTGGGCTAGTTTCAGAATGACCGTTCTAGCACCAACAAATAGATAGAGATTTTGGCCTTATCTAAACAAGGGTTTTAATTCGGACTTTCCATTTGTAGGGATTGATCCATGCAATGAGAGACCATTGATTCCCTTCTTGTTAGAACCAACCACGTGATATTGGCCTTTGTTCCAATATCCACACTTATATACTGGTTGGAAATACACTTGGCTTTAGTGTGTTACCAGTTGGGTCATTCCCTTGGGTGAGTAATTTTTCCCACAAGGTAGGCCCTCTAGGATAAAAAAAAAGCAAGAAATTAATATTCGTAACTTGATCAATCTTTGTTGTAACACAAAGAGAGAAAATATATGCAATACCCTCCACTCACACTCACAAGATGTTTTGTTCAATTTTAATCCCAAAATGAAATGTGGAGGAAATTAATTTACCCAACTTAAGATCACCAAAAGGCCTTTTGATTCTCAAGATCACCATGAGGCATGAGAGAAGTGCATACGTCCTTTTGATGGTATTATTTTGAGTAAGCAATTACAATACAAAAAAGTACTTTGTTCATTTTAAACCCATAAAGCAACAATGACTTCTATTTTAGCACCAAAGGAAATGTGAAAATTTTCCTTGTTCAATTGTTAATCCTTAAACCAAATCTAGTGAGTTTTTCCTAAAGTTCATTTTAGCCCTTTGTAGCAAGAAATTGAAATGTTATTTTTAGAGCCCAAAAGAAAATTAGTAGGTCCTAAGCACATGAAAGTTAACAAATTTGCAAGATAAAATTGTGAATTCTCTAAGAGTGTTAAACAAACACTAAAGTGTTTAAAAACACTTGTTATCATGAGATATTGATGCCATCATGCTTCTTGTCTCCTCTACCTTTGATCAATCCAACCTACAAGAAAACCAGTTAGACCTGCAAAACAGAGGTCAAGAAAGAAAGTAATAACCCAAAATGATCAAAATTGAAAAAGGAACATGTCATTAAAAAATTGAGTTTCACTTTTTATTTTACTCCAGTGATAGAGTCTGCATAGGCGTCGTTGTTTGAAGAATCCAGCGGTGCTATATAGCACTACTTGTTAGTCAACATCATTTTGCAATGAGGACAAAGATTGTGATTGCATCGCTCTTTTGGTCAGCAGTGGAGTTTGGAATTTGAAAATTCCGGCGTGTGCAAATAGATCCTGTGGTGCAATTGGAGATTTTGAATTCTAGGTGAGAACACTGAAGAGTCATTTTTTGAAATTTGTAGTAGTGCTATATAGTGATGTTGGGATGGAAATGGTTTTGTACTACAATGTTGGTCTGCTAGCGGTGGAGTTCCCTGTAGACACAAAAATAGAGAAAAAAAACATGGAATTTGATGAAAAACGTGATTAGAAACTGAGATATGCCATCCTTCTAGTGCCAAATGTAGAACCAAGATTCTAGTACTTGCAAGAAACAACAAACACAGACCTTAGAAGAGTGAAATGCAAGTTAGAATCTAAGTTCCCCATAAAATCCATTCAACAATGCTCAAATAGGAATGAAAGAAAGAACACTACAAAAAGCAATAAAATAGATTAAATCCTATTAAAAAGCAATGCAAACTCTTGATCTTATGGGGGAATTGGTGCCAATTTAATGTGAAAATTGGCCTTCTCCCAACTCCTATGATTCAATATTGATGTGTGATGAAGAGTGATCCACTTTGTTGATGCTTCAAGTGTGCTCCAAGATGAAAAACCTACATAACCTAGCTAAGACTTGATGAAATGGATCAAAAATTGATATGCTTGAGTATGGATTTGAGTATAGTAAGTTTTCTCAAATTGTGGATGATGAAATGAGGAAAGAAACCTCTTATTTATAGAATGAAAAGTTGGAGAAATTCCCAAAAAGAGGCAATGTGTGACTAACTTTCAACCAATGGAAAGGTTCCACTTGTCAAGAGATGAATGAATAAAGGATGTGCATATTTTGATGAATGTGCCCATAAATGCATTTATTTGAAATTTGAAAATGATGAAATGACAAGGTGGATGTAGATTCAAATGGAGTAATGGCCACTTGGCTCAATCCAAAAGGACTTGTGAGGTGAAATAAATGCCTTGTTGGAAGGAAAAAGTCCACTTGGATTTGAATTCAAATTTGAAGGAATATTCCTCTATTATGCCATGTTGAGGGAAAATAGGGATTTAATAAATGAATTAAATCTATTTTCATGTGCAAGTGGCAAAAGCTAAAGGATGGACATGAATTAGGATTAAATTAATCAAGGGTTAATTAATTTAGTGAGGGATTAGATGATGTGACAAATTTGACTTAGATTTATGGGTTAATTTAAATCAAATATGAGAAGAATATGATAAAAGGATTAATTAAATAGAGATTTTTGATTTATTTAATTAAAGGAGATGAAGTTAGATTAAATCAAATAAGGTTTAATTTATTTAATTTAATAGGTATACTTTAGAGATTAATTAATTAAAATTGATTTATTTAATTAAGTAGGGATAATTAGATCAAATTGATTGATTTAATTAACAAGAAAGAATGATTTAATCAGATAAATGATTTATTTAATTAAGATAGGAAAATTGATGAATTTAATCAAATTAGGGTATTTTATTAAATGGTTAGACCGAGGGATGATTTATGATGAAATGGTGTTAGTAGTCGGGATTAAATGTGCATTGTCAATCGATACATTTTTCATGTCTATAGTAAGTAATAGCCACCTTTTAAAGCCTTGGAAAACATAGCAAATGCCTATGCAAACCCCAATTGAAACAATATTGCAAAGGGTTTTTTTGATACAAACCCCTTGTCGCTTGCTTCAAACTCACATCTCCCCACTAGCTTTCATGCAAAAGAGGTGGCAAAAAAATTATCACAAGCGACACTTTTCTTTTTCTTTTGTAATGATCACCCCATGCAAAAAACACAAAATAACCTCCAACCACCTTCACAGAAGTTGAAAAATGCTTGATCAAACTTATATGCTTGTATAACCTTAGCCTCTTTTCTCATGGATTTGATAGCAGGTATAGCAACAAAACAAGACCCAATAATGCCCTATCTAAAATTTCACAGAAATTCACTATGTTTCCTAAGGTTTTAAACATATGTGGGAAGATGTAATTTGCCACATGTTGTGTATTATGCTCCCCCTTTTTTCTTACAAAAATAAATTGAAAATCATAAGTTTAAGCCAATTACTTCAGAAAAGAACAAGTACCACATGTTTCAGTTGACAAAGGAAATTTCAATAAATGCATGATGTGGGTCTCGAACAACAAAACTAGAACTGTCAATTGAAACATAGGTACCCATTCTTTTGTGAGATGTCTTGAAAAATCTCAACGAATAGAGATAAGGCTATGTGATAGGAAGAAACAATGAATTTTTGTGGAGAAGTTCCACTGCTTTGTGTGAATGGTTGCAAAATAGTTAATATCATTTGTTTTATGTGGGTTTTTTTATCTAGCATACTATTGAAACTAGAATTGTTTCATTTATGGTTCACATTTTGTGGTGGAGGTTGTAAATTGATTTGTTAGTGTGAGCTAAAGTATATAAGTACACACCACACTTTTATAGTGCTTTTGCAACCATTTCCCCATGAAAAAAATATAAAATAACCTCCAACCATGTTCACAGAAATTCCATAACTGATGATCGTACTTGCACCTTCACAAAAGCTTTCCCTCCTTAGTTACAACTATCATGAACAACAAGGGAAATCAAAACAATGACACCCAACAATGCATTATTGAAAATTTCTTAGAAATTCGCTAGGTTTTCAAAGGATTTTAGAGGTAGGTGTTACTTACAACCATCACTACTAGTGTGTTACAAGCCATTGCCACAAAGCTGAAGCCATAAATAAAACAACATTGGTTGCAACAGTGGCCCAGATGGAAAAACCCACAAAACACAAAAAAAATCATAGTAACATATAGCAATAGAACGAGACCCAACAATACCTTATCAAAAATTTCACATATATTTGTTATGTTTCTTGAGGTTTTAAATGGCAGGTGTTATTACAACCACTAAACAAAGGGAGAAGTATGTGTTGCTTACAACTAATTTGACATACATACATATCTACACACACCAAAAGGAAAATGATATGCAATAGAAGAAGAGCATACTTGGGTATGTGCAAGATCATCATGGAAAAAATAGGCCTTAAGTGGCAAAAAAATAAGAAAAATTAGAGTTAGGCAACTTGACGTAAAAATTTGAATAAGTTATCTATATTATTTCAAAAATGTGTTATAATAGAATCTGTAGAAAATTGAATGTAGTTTCTAAACTACTAGGTATGTTTAAAAAAAAATCTATTTGGTGAAAATTTGAAATTTCAATGCATTGGTACTTAAATTTCAGGGAAAAAATAAGAAGTAGGTTAATGCTGACCACTCTAACCTAAATAAAATGATAATTTTTTTACAAGATTTTAGATATAAGTAGAGGAATCATGCCCGATGTGATGCATATTTTTTTGTAAGTTTTTTCCAAGTAAATAATTAATTATGAATTTTTATTACAACTTTTTAAAATATAAAAATTGTATGTCTACCACCTTAACTTGGTCAAAACTTCATGAAATTCAATTTTTCTTTTTGTAATCCTATATTATTAAAAACATAGAATGAAATGCATGTTTTGATTCAAAAAATGTGATCTTGTTTGAAAGCTATAGATGTTTTTCAATCAACCTATCAATTAGGATTTTAGTTGTAATTTGAATAGAAAATGAATAATAATTACTTATTAAATTAAAAGTAAAGAATAATTTATATTGGTGGAAAGTTGAGAATCTTCTTTAAAAACCCTTTTCATTTCATCAATTTTGTGTAAAAAAATAGTTGTCATCCACATACCCATCATATTGCCACTTTTTGGCCCATCATGATCTTGCACATACCCACTTTTTTGTGGCAATATATTTTGAAGCAATAGATTGCTATCTATGCATTGAATGCATGAAATTGATAAAGATGTAGGTGGAAAAAAAAATGTACACCAATATATATGAATGCGAAAGTAGATGAAAATATACATGCATTGTTGATTGTTTCCCAGCAGGTTTAAAACTTGCAAGGCTAACGAAAATTCCATTGAAAGTTCACACATATAGCCTACCAGCTAAAATTTTTCATATAGAGGAAATTGTTGCAAAGCAATAAATATTATTTCATTTATCGTTTCCATATAGAGGTGATGGTTGCAAAGAAATAAAATAGATAAATAACAACATTGTTTCATATATGTTATTCATAAACTATCAATGGCCACAATAATATTTAGAGTTCTAAAGTTAACAAAGAAATTGAATAGTTTATGTTACTTTCCATAAGGAATTGTTTATTGTTGTTCTATAGGTTTAGCTACTATGAATATTGTGAGCCACCATAGTGACAATTTTTTTTGAAAATGACATACATACATATGCACACCCAAAGTTTTCAATACATGTGAAATAAATATACATAAGTTTAAATGATCATATATGTGTATGTTGCATGGGAAAAGGAAACAAAAGTCACTTGGTATAACTTGTCACATGGAAACATTGTTTCATGTATGGGCTCCATATATTGGCGATGGTTGCAATAATACCTTACATTTAAAACTTACCAAAGTAATTGAGCAGTTTATGTTATTTTCAATAAGGCATTGTTCAGTGCTAGGATGTAGATTGAGTTGCAAAACATATGAAACAAACATTATAACCAACATGACATTATGATTAGACATGGAAAAGTAGTAGGGAGAACATTTGAGAAGCATTAGATGCATACACAGACATACACACTCACATATACAAATACATCATAGAAACATATATCTACATAGAACTTTGTCAAGATATTGTATGCACTGAGAACATTGAAAACAAGATTAGAATAAAGTTTTATTAAAAACAACTCCCAAAAACTTCTAAATATTGAGTTGTGCATGCATACATAGATACATATCCATTACAAACACATATATCTACACATATTTGTATCAAAAAGTTGTATGCACCAAAAAAAATGAATTATATGCATGTATATTTATGTATATGCATATGTAAATGTATACATGCATACAACCATGTCCACAAATATATATAAGAATAGTTGTAAATACTGATACATCTATTAAATAGGATGGCATAACTATATAACCAAAGAACATAAAATACAACTAGGAACATACACTTAAAGTGGAACAAAACTATAAGAAACATAAAGAATATAAAAGAAAACAAATGTATCTCTTTTTTGTTAAACATTATAAGTTATACTTCATTTTCCTAATATATAACCAGTTAAATGAACAACAAAGCAATAAGTAGAAAGGAAAGGTCTTCTGATGTGACAAGCACTGCAAAGAAAGAAAAGGAAACAAATTTCTAGTCAACAAAAACTATAACAAATATCCAAAGTCACAATTAGGCATGGTTGTTTTGGCATTCAAGGAATTATGAAAACTATCTTTGGAGACTCTTCCATGATTGGGGAAATAGCAGACAAATCTGACGACAATAACTTGCACTCAACTTCAAAGTTAATTCTTGCAACTTTGACTATTGTTGTATGAGGCCTTGTTTTTTAATTATAGGTCTGAGTTTTAATAAAAAAAAGAAAATAAATGAGGTGTACATGACAACATTGATAACAGACTCAACATTCATTGCAGTAGAAGACTCATATTGCAACATGTAAAGCTCTTTTGCTGACATCTACAATAAGCTTGTTGCAAGCTCATCAAAACCAGTAGCCCAAATCTCGCCTATGTGGTCTTCCATCTTTAGCTACAATAAACATCGAAAGTAAAAATAAACTATTATTGTCTAGCATTTAGGGCAGAAACATGTATTTTTTTCTCAAACTCTTCACAAATTTTCTTGCATTATCTACCATTGGCCTACAACAGACATGCAGCGTAACATAATGCATCATTTTAAAAATATTTTACTGTTGCCTTGACAATAGCTTGCAAAGTTTCTAGCAATCCAAGGCAGTGATCCAAGATATATGCAATAGTGACTCTCCCATTTCCCAAAGCAACCTTTTGAGGCACTGTGTGGGAGGGCTCAATGGTAGGTGGATCAAGGGTTGTGCTTCTGGTATGTTAGGATTTATATATAGAAGATTTCATGCAGTTGTGTTTAGAATCGGTCCATTGAGATACCCAACACGTGCATTTTCAATAGAAAGGATGAGAGCCGAACTAGGGGTGTACAACCTTTCAATCTCATCACCCTTTGCTTCCCAATTTGATCAAAACAAATTAAGATCAATTTAAAAGGATGGAAAATCATTAAGTTTAATAGTCCATTGAATTGTTTGGGACTGATCCTTTCTTTGTATAGTCGATACCATTCCCACATGCACCACAATTCCAATAATATCAATCAAATTTTTTTTTTGCAATTTGAAAATTCATTTATTGGGAAGAATTTAAATAATTTCTCTAGAACAAAGGCCTCATTGTCATAGCATTTTAACATTGAGTTTTGATGCAAAATTATTTCCATCTGGCTATTTAACTTATTAAATTTCCTATCTACCTATTTGATTGACCCCTTTGACACATAATAAGTATGACCCACCTCAACCCTATCATAATGCAATTCTACTATGTCATTAAAGCAAGTAATACATTTTTTTTTTCCCTCATTGTCAACAATATCAAAGCTGAATACTTGGCTCTCACGCCCCTGTTTGTTGTAATGGTGCATATCCCTTTTTGTTGTTACCTAGCCTTTTATTGTCCATTTGGTTTGGTAAACATTCAATCCTTTAACATGGTTGATATTTAGAGGAGCATCATGTTGTCTTGGGGATGTATTAATCCCAAATATTGAGACTCGTTTGGATGGGGAAGGGGACTCACAACCAACTATTTGTTCTTCTTGACCTCTTATAAAATATCTAGGTTTTCTAATTAGTCGACAATCTAACATTTGACATCTAAGGACAATATGACAATCGCCTTGGAACCAAATGAACATCAAATACTTTAAAAGGTAGTCCCCACAAACATGAAAGCATAAAACTACAAGTACAAGTAGTGCAAAACAATATCTAACCTTGATTCTCACAACTTTCTACATAGATAGTTTGTCAAGCACAATATGGAACCTATTTTCAATGCCCTTGTAAACAAAAGGTCATTGTATTTTATAGGAAAAATTCCTATTTTCATGTGGATCCCATCATAAAGGATGAATTTGTATTGGTCAACCAGGCTTTGATTGCCTCCTATTTTCTAAAAAGACATTAGCTAGAGAACCAGGGATGGGACAACATCTCCAACATCAATGGATTGTATTGCATGTGTTGTTAAGGCTAGATTTACATTTGTATCCTACAAGGCAGTTAAACTCAGTGAAGTGGCAACAATGAGGTATTCATGGCTATGACTCAAGTCTAGAAGCAAATATCAATATTGACACATTTGAAACTGTAATGTTTTCCCCTCTAACACATAGGTCACTCCTAAATGGCCAACAAATTGAAAGGAAAATAAAAGACAAAGAGTTTAAATATAAATTAGTTTGAACATATATCATAACAACTATTAATTCAAATGAAGCATATTCTCAGTTCGCTTGCTGCACTCATAAAAGTGTCAATTTAATTGCCAGCAAGGAAAAAAACAAGAAACAGAGTTATAGGACTAGTGCTTGAGGATTGTTTGTCAGCCTAGGTAGAGCTAGAGGCCACCAACATTGTTGGGGCTGGTCTTTTAAAAGCTAAGAGTTGGAACATTGACGGCTAACTAGAAGGTCTAAGAATTCAAAACACAACATGAGCTCTCAATTTTTTTGAGCACGCATTAAGAATATGATAGCAAAGGATTAATAAAAATAAAGGATTCAATTATTCATGTAACACTTAATATACAATTTTTTTTTCCAATTTTTTTGTTTCATTTTTTTAATCTCTCAATTTTTTTCCTAGAGACATCAACAATACGAAGGAAAAGAAAATAATTAGGAAAAATACTTCAATGTTCTATATAACAATTAATATAAAGTATATCATTCGAAGAAGGACCTGCCAAGGTTCAAACAAATAACAACTATTTTCACAAAATAATAAACATTGGGAAGAGTTCATATGTACATTGTTTACATCTACTTTGACATACATACATATCTACACACAAGAAAATTTAATATTGTTTTTGTATATGGCTTCCATTATGTGCCAATGGTTGCAACATAATAAAATAGTATGTGTTGTTTTCCATAACATAATCTTAATTGTTATTCTTTAGCTTTGGCTATATTGTTTCAGTTTCAATGCATAATAAAATAGTTAATGTTATAGAGTTTATGTTGTTATCCAAATGGCATTCTGGACTATCATTGCCACTGATTTTATTTCCACTATGTGTAAAAATCTACACATGTGATATTAGATGCAAAAAAATTATTATAAAACACTGAAAAATACATCTTATGATCCCAAGGATTTCCCAACAAAATAAAGATAGTGGTCACTATGTATCAATGTTCTTTGCATCCGCTATGACATACATACATTCTTGCACATAGGGGAAACACATTGTCCATCAGTGCGATCAAATGTGTGTACAATTTTTGAATAGGCATTGTTAATTGTTGTTCTATGGATTTACCAGCTATTAGAAGTGCAAGAAAGGACAACAAGCTTCTATGAAGGTGCAACTTCTATCATGTGATGTGAAGTTGTTGCCAAGGTAGCAACAAGTTTTTTTGTGTTTTCCTACATGGGGAAATAGTTGGAAAAGTAATAAAAAAGTGTTGGTTGTGATAATTTATTGTTCATTTGTTGGAGACATTGAAGAAAGCAAGGAGCAAAGAGAAAGCAAGCGAGAAGAGGTACACTTGAACCAAGGAGGAAGAGGTGGAATTTGAAAAAACCATTTATATTTCTAGATGTTCTTATATACTTGTGGACATGGTTGTATGCATGTATACATCTGTATATACATATAAAGAAACATCTATGCATGCAATTCAATGTTCTTAGTGTATACAACATCTTCATACAATTGTGTGTAGGAAAATGTGTCTGTAATTCATTTGTATGTGTGTAGACAAACACAAAAGTATGTGTTTCTTTTGTTGCCTTTCATTGTTCTTTCCTGTGTGCACATATGTATGTGTGTGAAATAAGATGTAGACAATGGTATATGGAAAATTCACCACCAGCAATTCACCGACATAAAATTCACCGCCAAGAATTCATTGTGGGAAAATTCTCTATGGCGGTGAATTGTTGGTGACAATGAATTTTCAAATGGTGAATTGTTAACGGTGAATTTTCCATCAGTGAAATGCTGGAGGTGAATTTTCCTAGTGCCGCAGACAACATTCATATAAACTCATCCCCCTATCTATTGCTTTGCTAGGATAGTTCTTTTTTTTTTCCTCAAGGGGAATTTTCACAATAATAGGCTTCATATTAAGCATAATAAGAAAGATTGCCTACCACATCCAATGTGCTGAGAAGCTCTTTGAAGTTAGGAAAATAGTATAAACTGTTTTATGGCTTCAACTCTCAGAATATTCTTTCATATTTCATTTGCAATCCAATAGTAAATGTTATTGTCGGTCGTTGGTCTATAGATATGGCTATATTGTTTCATTTTCAATAAGATGCTATTGAAAAATAGAATTTACTAGGTTGTTGTTGAAACTAATATTGTTTTATTTAAGGCACGAGTGTCTATGTCTGTATATGCAGTTTCTACTATGGATACTAACTAGAAATTTGTTGGAATAATAAATCGTATTTTGAGTGTTATACCAAACATTGATGCCACCATCTTTGTAGGACTTCTTCCTTGAATAACTTCTAATAGCTTTTCAACACATTGTACCTAGATAAATTGTTTCTTATTATGCTTACTATAAACCTGAGTATATATGAATGTTTTCTACATCTAATTTTACATACATACATATGTGCACACAAGAAAAGTAGAATGAAACACTACATCAGATGGAAACACCTTCAGAGCAGAAAAATTTACAGTAACAAACCCATGCAAAACCAGTGTTGGATTCTTTTTTTATTTTTAAATAAAAAATGTTTGGTGTGCTGATAGAGAAGGCCAGTGAAATGGCATCAAAATTAATTATTGTATGGTTTCTATGTAGTTGTGATGGTTGTAAGTAACACCTGCCCTTAAAACCCTCATAAAACATAGTGAATTTCTGCACAATTTTTGATAAGGAATTGTTGGAAAATCAAACAATATAGCCTGCCACAAACATATATATATTTACAAACTATATTGTTTCATTTATGGCTTCCATTTTTTCTCAATGGTTGCAAAATAGTTAATCTCGTGTGTTTTTGGTGAGTTTTTCCATCTAGGTTGTTGTTCAAACCAATATTGATTCATTTATGGTTCGGATTTTGTGGTGAAGGTTTTGAATCAGTCTGTTACTACAAGCTTTTTTGTTCTACAATATTTTTGTAGCGATGGTTGTAACACAATAAAATAGTTAATGTTATACAGGTTGCATTGTTTTCTCTTAGGTAGTGTTGATTGTTGTTCTCTGGCTTAGGGTATATTGTTTTCCTTTTTCATAAGGTTCTATTAAAAAAAGACTATATAGTTTTTTCAAATCGATATTGTTTCATTTATGGTTCATATTTTGCGGTGATGGTTTTGCATGGGTTTGTTACTGTGATTTTTAGTGTTTGGTGGGTCTCCTGATCTGGGTGACTATTGATACCAATATTGGTTCATTTATGGCTTTAGTCTTGTGGCAATGGTTTCAATGCAATAAAATAGTTAATGTTATGTAGTCCAGGTTGTTCTGCATAAGGCATTGTTGGTTGTTGTTGTCTACCTTAGGCTATATTTTTTCCTTTATGGCTTCCATTTAGTGTGGTCAGGAAAAAGGTGGTGGATTATTTTTTACTTTTTAAATAAAAAGTGTTTGCCACACCAATAAAGAAGGCCAATGAAATGGCATCAACATTAATTGTTGTATGGTTTATGTGCAGTGGTTATGGTTGTAAGTAATAGCTTCCTTTCAAAGCTTTGGAAAACATAGTGAATTCCTGCGCAATTTTTGATAGGGCATTGCCCTATGGCTATATTGTTTTTTTCCTAATAAGGTCTTATTGAAAAAAAGGTTATATTATTTCATTTTTTAAAAAGGAATTGTTGGGTTTCATTCTCTTGGTTTAGCTTGTTGTTCAAGATAGTTGTGGGTGAGGAGGGAAAGCTTCTCTAAAGGTGCAAGTGCGATCATTAGCTATGGAATTTTTGACAAAGTGGTTGGAGGTTATTTTGTGTTAATTTTTAACAAAAGTTTTAGTTGTGATAATTCTTTTCCCTTTTTTTTGCAAGCAGTGGAGGGAAAAGCGAGCAAAGAGAAAGAAAGTGAGAATAGGTGCATTTGGAGCAACTAGGAAGAGGTGCGGGAATAGGTGCATACTGAAAAACTATTACTTGAGCCATTCAAAAATAGTTTATGTTATTTTCCAAAGGGAATTGTTGATTATTCTTCTATAGCTTAGTCTATATTGTTTAGTTCATGGTTTACGTGTAGTCGCAATAGGTTGAAGCCAATATTGTTTGTTTTTTGTGTTGGTTTGTTACTGTGAATTTGTGTGTTTTGTATGGGTTTTTTTGTGTTTTTCTCATCTGTCTTTTGCAGAGTACAATCAACAATGCATATATGTATGCATCTAACTTGAGATATATATATATATATATATATATATATATATATATATATATATATATATATATATATATATATATATATTGGTGTAACTTTTGGTTTGCAGCTACTAATATATGTATTGCGTGGATCAAATATACCCTTTTACATAGTCGTGATTTGGGAGGCCAAGCTCCTCTAAAGGTGCAAGCATGATCACCAACTATGGAATTTTTGTCAAGGTGGTTGGAGGTTATTTTGTGTTTTTTTGCATGGGGCTATGGTTGAAAAGTAGTACAAAAGTGTTGGTTGTGATAATTCTTTCCCATTTTTTTGCAGGTAGTGGAGAAAGAAGTGAGCAGAGAGAAAGCAAGTGGGAATAGGTGCATTTGGAGCAAGCGAGAGGAGCTAAGAGAAGAGGTGCATATTGAAAAAAACATTACTTGAGTCTTTCAAAAACACTTTATGTTATTTTTTAAAGGGAATTATTGATTCTTCTTCTGTTCTTTAGTCTATATTGTTTCGTTTATGGTTTTCATGTAATTGCGATGGGTGGAAGACAATATTGTTTGTTTTAGCATTGGGTTGTTATTGTGAATTTGTGTGTTTTTGTGGGTTTTACTGTGTGTTTCTCATGTGTGTTTTATAGAGTACAATCAACACGGTGTATATATGTGCACCTAACTTGAGATATATATATATAGCTGTAGATTTTATTTTGTAGCTCCATATATATGTACTGCATGTGTTAAATACACCTTTCTTTTAGCCTCAAAAAAGGAGTTGCTTGAATGATAGACTATATAGTAAGTGTAACAAGGAAGATTGATTTGACCATTGATCAAAGTGGTGAACAATGTATATTCTTGCTCGGAGGTTTGGTGATAGCCCATCCGACTTAATGACCCAATATGATAGGGTCGAGAGTAGGCCCCATTTTGTTCTGTTTGATTTTATATTTCCTATCTATAGGTCTTTGTGTTTTTGACATTAGACGTAGACAACATTATTTGGTTTGAATACCACCTATGGATATATATGTATAACAACCACTTCTATGTAGGTGGTTAGAGGGTATTTTGTGTTTTTTACATGGGGTGATGGTTGTAAAAGAAAAATAAAAGTGTCACCTATGATAATTTTTTGTTACTTTTTTGTAGGAAAGCTAGCGGGGAGAGGTCTATTTGAAGCAAGCGGGAAGATTGTATATTTTCTACATCTAGTCCCATGTACATACATTTGTACATGCTCTTTTTTACTGTGTATATTTCCAAACAACAATTTCCTAGATATGCATCCAATGCATGATACTAGATTGTATTTTTATGTATCTGTTTGGAATTAGATGCAGGCAATATTTATATGCACATCAGCCTCTACATTAAGTGTAATAAAAAGAATTGATATCCACATTGATTACGATGGTGGGAAATTTATTTTTGGTCTACCACTATAATCAATAGCAAGACCAATGTTTCATCTCACACTTAATATACAGACTACCATTCAAACAATTCTTTATTAAGGCCTAGACAAATAAGAACCATCCTTAAACACACACAAAATAGCTAATAATTCCTTATCAAGAAGAACATGAACTAATTTATTACTTTGCAACCATCGCCACCACACAAAAACCATAAATCAAATAATTTATTCAAGGACATAGAAGAACAATCAACAATTCCCTATGGAAAATAGCATAAACTGTTTTACTACATCAACAAGTATTAAATGTAACATCTACAAAAGCAGAATACAACATATCAACCAACAAGAGAAACACATATATGCACCTTTGAGTCATTCTATTTTCTAATAATTGAATTCCAAAAATATTATTATAAGGAAAACTACCAAGAGATCATCTTCATTGAGCCTTAAGGTCTTTATTCTAAAATTCCATGACTAAATATTTGAATCTCAGCACCTTGTTATGATAATTAAGGATCATATGAACTGTGAATGAAATTCATTTCAATAAGAATTATATATTAAAAAAAACATTATTTAGAAAGGAAAATAAAACATTCATATGGTTATGTTGCAAGCATAGCCACAAAACATAAGCCACAAATGAATAAATGATAGTTGTTATTACAACCATTGCTAGCACACACAAACCATAGAACAATTAATCTTGATACCATCCATCGTTCAAGAGAGCAAACATCCACACAACATTTTCCCTCAATCGACTGGCTGGGAAGGCTACGAATTCAAACCTTTTGTTGGCTATAATAATGCCTTGCTTCATATCAAGAAATATATTATAGGAAATAAAATACTTGAATTTTTAGCCTTCTCGCTGAGTCAAATCAGGGAAAATCTAGTCTCAATGTTTGTGCTCTTCCTAAATTTGAAGGGGAGCAGTTTCATAGTGAGGAAAAATTATGGTATACACATCTATTTAGATATGGAACCCTGTATATAAATAGATATATGCATGTCTATGTATATAGAGATATATATATCTGGGTATATGTGTGTGCTCTTGATTGACCCTTAAGGTGTTTATTCTAAGTTTTGATGGCTAAATCTTTGACTCTCAACAACCTTTTATGCTAATTAAGTACCATATGAACCATGCTTGGAACTCATTTTAATAAGAATTATATATTAAACAAAACATTATTTAAAAAGGGAAACAAATCATTCAGAGTTATTGTCTTGAGTCAAAGATAGTTATTTATTTGGAAACAAAGTTGTTATTTTTTTCATTCTCAAAAAAGAATTCTTACATCAAAATGCTTTAAATTAAACATAACAAGGAACACTCGTTGCCACATACAATGTGCTCAAATTTTTTTTGAAGCTATTGAAGGGAGAATTCAAATACTTTTCCCAAGACTTCACAATAAAAAATAAAACAATATAGCCAAAGCTAGACAAGAACACTTCACAATGCCTTATGGAAAACAACATAAGTTGCACATGATTAACTATTTGGCTACATTACAGCCATGGCCACTAAATGGAAGCCAGAAATGAATAAATGGTGGGTGCTATTACAACCATTGCTAGTACATGGAAAACATACAATAATTAATGTTGGTGTGAACCAATGTTTAATTTCAATGGCCTTCTCTATCCACGCAATGGGAAATCTGCCATCCTACCCCCAAAGCATGCCAACCACCTTTGCTGCCTTTTCCACCCTTGCTAGAAGGCTTAAAAAATGGGAAGGAAGATGACGAATAACTGGAAGGTTGGAAAAATTTCCAACTAGAAATTAAAAAAACATCAACCTCCCTTTTCATAGCCACTAGAAAGCTCAAAAACTAGGAAGTCTAACGAGAATTCCAACCAAAGTACACACAAATAGCCTATCAGCTAAGAATCTAGGGAATGACAATCAACATAGATTGTATAACATTAACTTGAAACAATATAGCCTTTTCAACAACACCTTATAAAAAATGAAACAAGGTAGGCTAAGACAGACAACAACAATCAACAATGCCCTATCGAAATCAACATAAAATATATAATAGTAACTATATTAAAGCTAGATAGCAACAATCAAAAAGGCCTAATGGAAATTAACATAAATTGTATAAGGTTAACCATTTTATTCTGTTAAAACCATATATATATATATATGTATATATACATATATACATACATATATATACATATATACACACACACACACATATATATATACATATATACATATATGCATATATATATACATAAACTGTATATGGTTCAACTTTTGCGGCGATGGTTTTGCATGGGTTTGTAACTATGATTTTTAGTGTTTTGCGGTGATGGAGATATATATGGTCTAGCTTTTGCGGTCATCATTTTACATGGGTTTGTAACTGTGATTCTTAGTGTTTTGTGGCAATGGTTGCAATGGAATAAAATAGTTAGTATTATGTAGTTCATGTTGTTGTGCATAAGGCATTGTTACCTGTTGTTGTCTACCTTAGGCTATATTGTTTCATTTATGGCTTCCATTTAGCATGAATGGTTGTGAAAACTTTTCTTTTTCTTTTGAAACCATTTCTCGATGTAAAAAACACAAAATAATGTCCAACCACCTTCACAAAAGCTGCATAAGGCTTGATTGAACTTGCACCCTCACATAAGCTTTCCCTCCTCACTCACTACTCTGATAGTAGGTATAGCAACATAACGACACCCAACAATACCTTATTGAAATATATCCTTTTCAACCAACCCTTTTGTGAAAATGAAATAATGTAGCCTAACCCAAAGAACAATAATCAACAATGCTTAATGGTGTGAAACATAAAACCCATGGAGAACAATAGCAAAAAAATGCTAACCATAAATGAAACAATATTCATATATATATACATACATATATATACATATATATACATATATATACACATATATGCATACACACACACACACACACATATATATACACATTGTTGTTTTTACAAAGCACAAAAAAATGCATAGTAACAAACTGATGCAAAAATATAACCCAAGGTAGCCAACAACAATTGACAAAAAATGCATCACGTTAACAATTTTATTCTGTTGCAAACATAGCCAAAAAATGGAAGCCATAAAAATAAGCCCAAAAAAAATCATAGTCACAAACCCATGCAAAAAATATACTCTTTTTTTAACACAACCTTATTGAAAATTGAAAGAATCTAGCCTTTTCAACAACACGCTATCAAAAATTGAAATAATATAGCCTCTTCAACAACACCTTATCGAAAATGAAACAATATAGCCTAAGCTAGAGAACAATAATAAAAAATGTGCAATGAAATCAGACATAAAATGTATAACAGTGACCCAGATAGAGAAACCCACAAAACCATAGCCACAAAACCCATGCATAGTGATAGCCAAAAAAAACCAACCATAAACAAAATAATATTGCTTTTTACAAACAATATAATCTTTTTCCAACAGCACATTAACGAAAATTGAATCACTTCTCAAGAACACTTTATCAAGAATGAGACAATATGGAAGCCATAAAGAGAAACCCATAAAAATGCACAGTAACAAATTGATGCAAAAATATACTCATTTCTCAACAAAACCTTATCAAAAATTGAAACAATATAGCCTTTTCAACAACACCTTTTCAAAAATTAACAATGACAAACTCATCCAAAAATATACTCCTTGCTCAACAAAACCTTATTCAATATTAAAATAATATAGCCTTTTCAACAACACCTTGTTGAAAATGAAACATTATAGCCTAAGCCAGAGAACAATAATCAACAATACCTAATGTAATCAAACATAAACTGCACAACATTAACTACTTTATTTTGTTGCAACCATAACCACTAAATAGAAGCCATAAATCAAACAATATTGGTTTCAATAGCGATCTAGATGGAGAAACCCACAAAACCATATCCACATAACACCAACCATAAATGAAACAATATTTCTTTTAATAAACAATATAGTCTTTTCTCAACAACACCTTATCAAAAATTCAAACAATATAGCCTTTTTAACATAACCTTATAAAAAATGAGACAGTATAGCCGAAGCTAAACAACAACAATTGACAAAAACCGCATAACGTCAACAATTTAATTCCATTGCAAACATAGCCACAAAATGGGAGACATAAAGAGAAACCCATAAAAAAATTGATAGTAACAAACCCATACAAAAATATACTCTTTTCTCAACAGAACCTTATCGAAAATTGAAACAATATAGCCTTTTCAACAACACCTTCTGGAAAATGAAACAATATAGCCTAAGCCAGAGAAAAATAACCAACAATGCCCAATGGAATCTAACATAAACGATATAAAATTAACTATTTTATTTTATTCCAACCATAACTACAAAACATAAGCCATAAATCAAACAATATTGGTTTGAACACAAATGCAGATGTACACACCCACAAAACACAAAAAATAACAGTTACGAACCCATGCAGAAAAATAGCCACAAAATGCAAATCTTCAACCAAACAATATTCATTTTCACAAAAAATATAGTCTTTTATGAACAACACCTTATAAAAATTTGAAACAATCAACAATACGTTGTCACAATTTAAAACAATATAGCCTACCACAAACCACAAACCACAAATGAAACACTATCACAATGGGTTTTTTTGATATGCACCTCTTCCCACTAGCTTCAAACAAACCTCTTTCCGCTAGCTTTCTCCAGGCTGCCTTGTTTCTCAAAGCCTACAAAAAATTGCATAACCTAAACAATTTTATTTTGATGCAAACATAGCCAAAAATCCAAAGCCATAAAGAGAAACTCACAAATATTCACAGTAACAAACCCATGCAAAACAATACACACAAAATGAAAACCATAAATGAAAGAATATTCATTTTTACAAACTATATAGCATTTTCTCAACATCAGCTTATCAAAATTTGAAACAATCAATAGTACCTTATTGGAAATCAAACAATATAACCTTCCACAAATTGTGAACCACAAATGAATCAATATCACAAAGGGTTTTTTCGATATGCACCTCTTCCCGCTTGCTTCAAACACACCTCTTCCCGATAGCTTTCCTGCACAAAAAGGGAAAAAACTTATCGCAGGTGACTCTTTTCTTTTTCTTTTGCAACCATTTCCCCATCCAAAAAACACAAAATATCCTCCAACCACCTTCGCAGAAGTTGCACAAGGCTTGATCAAACTTGAACCCTCATAGAAGCTTACCCTCCTCACTCATGGCTTTGATAGTAGGTATATCAACAAAACAACACCCAACAATGCCTTATTCAAAAATTTTCAAACATTCACTATGTTCCTCGAGGTGTTAAATGCAAGTTGGTATTACAATCATCGCCAGTACATGGAAAGCATAAAACAATTAATGTTGATGCAAACACGTGTTTAATTTCGGTGGCCTTCTCTATCCACACGGCAGTAAATACATCACCCTATTCCCAAGGAAGCTGACAACCACCTCTGCCACCTTTTTGATGGCTAACGGAAGACTTAAAAAATGGGAACATTGATGGATAATCGGGAGGCTGATGAAAAATCCAACCAAAGTTTTTAAAATAAAAAAACCACCCGCCACCTTTTTCACGACCACCAGAAGATTGAAAAACTAGGGAGGTTGATGAAAATTCCAACCAATGTTCACACAAATAGCCTATCGGCTAATTAAAAATAGAATTTAAATCTAAGGAAGCATATAGTTAAAATGCTCATAAAATTGACAAGCCAATTGTTCATAGGCTGCTAACTATTAGACAATGAACAGTTTGCATTGTGGAACTGGAAAAAAGAATATCATAAAACATATTGATACAAGACAAGCAATCTATGTAACAATTAGCTTGTTAATTCAAAATCCAAGCTACATTATATCGCACTAAATATTATAGACAAATTAGAGAAATTGTAAAAGAACTATTAGAAAAACACTTAAGAATCTTGATAGAAGACAAGCACTCTATGTAAGAGTTGGATTTTGAATTCAAAATTTGAGCTACAGTGTTTGGCAGTAAACCCCCATTAAATAGAGCTCATAAAGCCAATGGGTAGCAATAATCTGTGCAAAAAATGCATATAACATCACATAATTAATTGAAAATTTGATCTACAGTACTTGGTACTAAATATTATACACAAATAGAGAAGTTGTAAAAGAGCTATTACAATAACACTTAACAACCACTAAACTAATTTTATCATGAATATCTTGATGTTTTCATACTAACCATCTGCATATATATATGATATTACTCCTATGTTAATCTACAATTGCTCCTATGTTAATGGGTATAACAGTAAGGATGCACGAAAATGACCACAAACAATGAACGAAGTGTGGGGAAAATTACTAACACTAACCATATTTTTTTGACGAAAGGAAGAATATTTAACTGTAATTTTTGCATCAATATATTCTCTCATACATTTTGGAGTATACTTCCCCATACTACAACATTGAATATTACATTTACTTTCTCTTGTGCCAACATACAACAACGAAAGGATGCATTAACCCTCATGGGAGAAAACACTTAACATTTTTCTTCCATGTATTGAGCCAACCAAGTAAACCACCGCAAACCCATGTAATTAGAAAACTCCACGTTGCCACAAATAACCTTGGGGAACTTGCCGCTGACTGTCAGTGATCATTGATTTCCGGTGTGGACAAATTCTATCCATGGCTAGGCTAACGGAAAACCCGATCGAGATTTAAAAAAAATAGCCTATAGGGCTATGTGCAGGATCATGATGGGAAAAAAAGTGGCAATATGATGAGTATTTGTAGGATATGTGGCTGACGACTTTTTTTTAACGCAAAATTGATGAAATGAAAAGGGTTTTTAAAGGATATTCTTAGCTTTCCACTAATATAAATTATGCTTTACTTCGAATTTAATAAATAATTATTATTCATTTTCTATTTGAATTATGACTAAATTATTGATTGATAGATTGATTGAAAAACATTTATAGCTTTCAAATGGTATCACATTTTTGGAATCCAAAACATGCATCACATTCTATGCTTTCAATACTATAGGATTAAAAAAATAAAAATTGAATTTCATGAAGTTTTGACCAAGTTAAGGTGGCCAGACATACGAGTTTTTATATTTTTTAAAATTTGTTAAAAAAAAATTCATAATTAATTATTTACTTGGAAAAAATTACAAAAAATATGCATCACATCTGAACATAAGTCCTCTACTTATGTCTAAAATATTTATAAAAAATATTATCATTTTATTGTGGTTAGGGTGGTAAAACAGACACCTACTTCTTATTTTTTCTGTGAAATTTAAGTACTTGCATTGAAATTTCAAATTTTCATCAAATAGATTTAAAAAAAAAAAACCTAGTATTTTAGAAACTACATTCAATTTGCTATAGATTCTATTCTTACATATTTTTGAAATAATATTGATAACTTATTCATTTTTTTACGTCAAGTTTCCTAACTTAAGGGCTTGATTTTTCTAATTTTTTTGCCACTTAAAGGTTTGTTTTTTCCATGATGATCCTGCACATACCCATAGGTTAATGCCAACTATTACATAGATTGCTTGTCTTCTATCAATATGTTTCATGATATTCTCTTTTTCTGATTTTTTGGAAGCTGCCTCTAACAACCTATTCATTTTCCTAGTTTAGCTCTTGTCTTCTTCATACCTTAACCCAAGTATTTTTTTTTGTGCATTTAATTAAGGATTGTGCCCTGATGTATTTTTTTGCTTGGCATGACACTTTAGGAGTTTCTTATTCTATTGTCCTTGCGAGAATTTTTTTTTTTAACTTTCAAATTTTGAAATGTTGTAGATTGGTAAAAACTACAAACATAACATCAACTTGTACCTTTGCACTACTTTCAACTTTTTTTCGCATGTGTATGTTTTTTGGCCTCTAGTTATTATTCCTTGTTATCTTTGTGCATGTTTGGTGCTATATGAATTTTGTACAGGAGAATATCTACATAAGGAAACTGTTCATATCTGTAGTTTACACCTTCTATTGTCCATATGTTAAAGTTTTATGTAAAATGGGTTTTTGATCATCTTTCATTTGACAAATTATAAAAGAGCTACTAGGAAAACACTTAAGAATCACAGGTAAATGATAGATGATCAAAAAGTCACATTAAATAGAACTTTAAGAGAGGTAGAAAAATATACACATACCAAAAAAATTGAAAGCAACCCAAAGGCTTTCGTTCATCAATCATTTACATGTGATAATTGTAAAAGAGGTGTTAAGAAAACACTTAAGAATCATAGGTAAATGAGAGATGATAGAAAAATATACACAGACCAAAGGCTTCTGTTCATTTTCCATTTACGTGTGATAATTGTAAAAGAGTTGTTATAAAAACACTTAAGAATCACAGGTAAATGACAAGTGATTGAAAAACATACATAGACCAAAAAAATTGATAGCATGCCAAAGGTTTTTGTGCATCTATCATTTCTGTGTGATTTTTAAATTTAATTGTAATACCCTTACAACTGTTACATTGACTGCATGTGTTGTACCAATATATTTCATGATATTCTATTTCCCTCATCTATTTGAAGCTCCTTATAAAAAACTATTATTTGCCATGGTTTTTTTTTTGGATAGATCATGTTATATGTGTTTTATCAATATGTTTCATGATATTATTTTTTTCTCATCTATTTGAAGCTCGTGATAACAAACTATTTTTCAGGATATTATTTTTTCAGTTCCCCATAACAAATTGTTCAATATCGTAGTTTGCCTCTTCTATACTTCACATTTTAAACTTATATTTAATGTGATTTTTATCAATAATATTTAGTAGGAAACAAGTGTTATTCTAATACCTCTTATACAATTTCTCTATTTGTCTTCAATATTTACTACCAAAGGATGTATCTTGAATCTTGTATTCATATGTTTCAAATTTTTCTATTTGTGTATAAGTTTAAAGAAATGGGGAATGTTTTCTTTACATAAAAACATTTAGGATCGAATCACATAATTGTTGTCATAACCTAAAGAAAATAGGTATCATCATTAAGAAGCAGGTTTAAATAGTTCATTTGCCAAGCTGAAAAGATAGTTGTATAAGCATGTAGAAATGCAGTGGGTAGAATATAGTATGTAGTGCATTTGTACCAGTCAATATATGATGGTGAAAGGAAAAACCAAAAAACCCATGCTCATTCTCCTCCCTACCATGTTTGCGTCATGAAGCATCATGGGCTCTAGCCAAACCCCCGAGCAAGAAAATTATGGAAGACCCATCATAAATTTAATGAAGCCATATCATATATCACACAATGGCAAAGTAGGGAAAATTTTGGTTTTTTCATATATGATTTCTTATATTGTAGTGTTATTTTTGGTGTGACAACTTTAAAAATATGGGTATGTTGATAAAGAGCTACCTATAAATAATTTTTTCCATAAGATGAAAAGATAACTGTAGAGACATAGAAAAATGTAATGTGTACAATAGACTATGCTTATTGTAGTCTAGTGCATGTAAGAATTCATGCATGCATGTATATATATAGAAACAAATATATGTCAGTGAAAGTCAAAAGCACAAAACCCACAATCATTCTCCTCCTTAAAGGTTTTGTTTCAAAGCATAAAATGCACACAAATAACTTTATAAACATACCTAATTTTGATATGTACTGCAGCCTATCTAGCCATGCAGGAAGAAAAGGGTTGAATGTATAACTTACTAAAATGTTATTCTATAAAATAAACCCTCTTTATGCTTACAAATATGGCCATATTTTAGGTACCAATTGTCCCATATATGGGATTCATATCTCCTTTTCCATCTTTGCTTGCATTGATGCCAACATGATATTACTGCAAAGCAACATTTTATTTGAATCTATCAAAATCTATGTCACTGGTTAGGTGTATATGGAATGGAAAAAAGAAATTGCAAAAAAACTTACAGTAACAACAGGAGGCCAAACGTTGTAGGCTGCAGAGCACAACACTTATAAAACCATCCAATCTACTATTTAAAAAAACAATATACATCCTCACATTGGAATATTGAATATTGCATTTACTTCCTTTTGTCCCATCGTAGAAGAATGCTAGGATGCGTGGGAAACTTGTTGCAAATTCCATGGAGTCTTATCATATATTACACAAAAATACAATGTAGACAAGAGCATAAATTTCTGAACATAATATACAAGAAGAGTGAAACAACGAAATGCACAAAAGACAATTCTATAGAACAACATTTGCTAGCTATTTGAAAAGATAACAAGAACACATAAGAATATGTGCAACCAAAGCATGAAGGATATGAGTCCTCCACTTATATCTATAATCTTATAAAAAGATATTATCATTTTATTGTGGTTAGGGCGGTCAGACAGACACCTACTTCTTATTTTTTCCTTGAAATTTAAGTATTATTGCATTGAAATTTCAAATTTTTACCATATATATATATATATATATTTAAAAAACCTAGTAGTTTAGAAACTACATTCAATTTTCTACAAATTCTATTCTTACATATTTTTGAAATAATATAGATAACTTATTCAAATTTTTACGTCAAGTTTCCTAACTTTGATTTTTCTATTTTTTTGCCACTTAAGAGCCTATTTTTTCCATGATGATCCTACACATACCCGAACCCTATGCAAAAATCATGAAGACCCATGGGATTAAGCAAAATCCCCAGGCAAGAAAAATACAAAAGATTGGTGGTGAAGTTGATGGAGTGTTGTATAAATGATACAATGTTAAAATTACAAAAAAATGATGATTTTAATATATCATTCCTTAGATTGCAATGGTATATTTTATACAAATAAATTTACAATAATATAATGCAAATTTTGTAATAATTTTGGGGAAAATTTGTTTCCTGGTAAGAAAATCCATATAAATAATGGATCACATAAGCTGAAAGGATAGTTGTACACACATGGATAAATCCAATGGGAAGAGTAGAGTATGTTTCTGCAAGAAAAGTGTATGGAATGATTTTTGTACTGATCTGCCTATGTAGAAACAAATATTTGACATAAAATGGAAAAGCGCAAAACCCACACTCATTGTCCTCCCCACCATATTTCCATCATGAAGCCTTATGGGCCCTATTCAAACCCCTAAGCAAGAGGAGTATGAAACACCCATAATTCAACATGCAAATATGCACAAAAGAATGTTAATCTACGAAACTGCCTTTCAAATATTTGGCTAGTTTGTTGGTTGTGTATATGAGATCCAAACACATGCAGTATTCTAAATATACAGTTACAACTGCTAGAAATTGATGCATATGAAGATATATATATACATATATACATACATACATACACACACACACAGATATATATATATATATATATATGATGCCTATGTGTGTGTGTGTTTTTTTGTGTGCGTATATATATATATATATATATATATCCATTGATGTGTATATAAATATTTTTTCACGGATGCCTATGAGAACAATAACATGTTTTGAACATTACAGTTGCACATTTCCTATATCCAATAATCAAAGGAATATAATATTTGATGCATTTAATTAGTTAAAAGTTGTGTAGCTATCTTCAATTTTGCATTTTATGTACCTATATACCCTAAGATTTTTTTTGCTATTAAATTGAGTATCCTTATTTAAAAGTTTTGACCCTTTTGACTGTCATGCTACACACACATACAAATACAATTTCCCCCACATATGATATTTTCTTAAAAGCTATAGATATAGAGGACCAATTGCATATATAGGTATGTGTAAATGGTGATAATACACTTGACCATTTTTATTCTCGTGGTACACAAACATTTACATACGATTGTGTTGGTGTAATTAATATTCAATTACACTTTGCATAAGTTTACTTAGGCTTTATTTAATTCCTAAGTTATAGGTTCTTATCTTTATCTTGTTGAGCTATCTTATTGCTTAAGATAAGATTAGGGTTATGCATCTTTGCTTTTATAAAGCAAATTATTATCATGTAATTATGAATTCTTGAATAATAATTATTTGCACATCTTCTTACAAAGCTCTTCTTTTTCTATTTTTCTCTTTTGTGGAAGGATATTCTGGTTTGCAAATCTAATCTTGGTTTCTAACATGGTATTAGAGCCTTGATTTGCAGCCCCTTCTCAGATTTTTGAGAAAATTATTACAGGGTTCGTTCAAGATTCCTCGAGGGTATCATGCCTTGAGTTGATTTATGAGGAATTTTAGATCAGATCGGGCTTCACCATTGGATTCAGTGTGTTGGAAAAATTTAGGATTGATTTTTGTTTTACAGATTTTGGCCATCATTTGCCAGATCTGTGAGGGTTTCAAGCTTAGAGATTTTTTGCAAGATCTAGAGGTAGCTGAATTTTTGGAGTAGTTTGAGCAGAAACAGAGGTCACCATTGCATTCGTAGTGGCCAAAAACCCTAAGAATGCTTGTCGTTTCATCAATTTTGGTGAAGTTTGTCCGAAAGGAAAAAAAGTTTGCCTGGGTGGCTGTACGGCCTCCCTAGCTCACTCCCTAAGGCAGGAAAATAAAAAAATGTGTGTTTTTGAAACTCATGCTAGTGCTCATAGTGCAAAAGAAAGCACCATCGAGTGGCCACCATTTTGCCACTGCCACCCCACTCCACCACCTATCTGCCGCCCTCAGTCCAGCCCCCGCAGGCCCCTTTTAGCCTCACACGTGGTCCTATAGTAGACCAGACCCCAGCCAACCCCTGACCACGATGAAATCGCTTGCAGAAAATTCCATTCTGGAGAGCATATTTTGGTGCCAGCATAGGGTATATTCTAGTCACAGGTTCAGAGAATATTCTGACGAAAAAGGGCATATATTGGTGGCCGCAATTTTTTTCTGGCAGGGGGGCATTTTTTCACCCCGACGGCCAGATGGCCATCAAATTTTTTCTAGTGAAGTGCTGATGTCAGTAAGACATCACCTGGCCGTACGGCTCTCTTTGCCCCTCCTAGCCCTGATTTTCCCTAAAGGAGCAGTTTTTTTCTTTTGGTTATAACTTGGGCATACAATATCAAAATCGGGCAAACGAGATATCGCCAAAAAGCTAGATCTGAGCACTTTCTAATGGTACTGTTTATTTTTTAGTATTTTTTCTATTTATCAGAATTTATTGCTGTTTGAATTCAGATGTTCATTTTGGGCTTCAGAGCTCATAACTTTTTGCCACGATTTTGATTTTCATCTTCTTTGTGGCATTCGAAAGGTATTGAGGAGATATATCTTGCTGCCAATGCACTTTTTTCTTTATCTATCCCAAGTTTATCTTTATTCCAAATTTTTCCCAATGAGTGTTTTGGACATTACTTGGATGTTTTGGCAGTTGGAAAGGTGAAACTTGAATATTCACACTTCATTTCAGTACCACATCATCTTATTTTCAGTTTATACTCATTTAGGATTCTCTCCTTTTACAATAATTGGGTTATTGTAATAAATAAACTGAGATAAAGTTCCATCAAAGGGGTTTCTTGCATAATAATTTGATTAGAGTGTGCATGCACTTTGATCGCCATGTCCATTTTGATTTGTTGGCAGCCCACATGGGTTATTTGGTTTCCTAGTTTCTTTTGGCCACATTTTTGCTATAGATTGACACATATCAGATTCATCGGTTCACACTTCAGTTGAGAGATTATGTTTCTTGATCCTCATTGGTTCAAATTCTTCTCAGTTTGAGGGCCATGTTTTTATGGTTAATGTTCTAGAGTCTTCATGGTACTCCTTCCCATGGAAGAGTTTCAGTCATAGTTTGGCATTGACATCGAGATACATGGCTTCTAGATTCTTTCATCATCTCTTCTACTGTTGCTTCACAAATTCCAGGGTTGTTCCAGTTTGTGAGTTTTCCAGTGTTTCGTGGCATCGGGTCTAATGTCACATTATCATGATTTCGGTTTTGGTTTCAGTTGTAGACAAAAGTATCTTTCCTTGCTTGTTGGATTATGGTTCCAGTGTTACTCCATAGTGTTCTTCCAGTGCTTCTTTGCAATAGCATCTCATTGTAGGGGGGGTTTTCCCACTGGGTTTTCCTTCTCTACTTCATCATTGCATTTGTAAATGAGTACATGATAAGGCCTTGTTGTCCGGACTCATCTTTGCATAATAATTTTTCTTCTCCCTAAGTTGCACTTATGGGGGGGTGTTGGTGTAATTAATATTTAATTACACTTTGCATAAGTTTACTTAGGCTTTATTTAATTCCTAAGTTATAGGTTCTTATCTTTATCTTGTTGAGCTATCTTGTTGCTCAAGATAAGATTAGGGTTATGCACCTTTTTTTTAATAAAAAAAATCATTATCATGTAATTATGAATTCTCGAATAATAATTATTTGTACATCTTCTTGCAAAGCTCTTCTTTTTCTATTTTTCTCTTCTGTGGAAGGATATTCTAGTTTGCAAATCTGATCTTGGTTTATAACATATTGCGCCTACATATCCTTCTCTAAAACTACAATAATATAGGAGTAATTTCATATATATGTATCTGCAAAGGGTGAGTATAAAAATGTAAAGATATTTAATGTTTATATGCCTACATTTTTCATCTCTATTACTGTATTAATGGAAATTGCAAGGTATTTCTAGTGATCACTTGTTATATGTGTACATCTTTGGTGTTATGTTGATAACAAAAGAAAATATTGGAGATTAACAGAAATAACATCTAGAACTATTGTTTGTGTTACCAGGATATGGGGACAAATCAACCGTAGTATTCAAGAACATTCCATCTAGATCTTGTTAATAACAAAGCATTTAATCTCTTTGAAGTCTCCAAAATGGGTATAATGCCAAAGATGCAAACATATAAAAAGGAAAAATAAGAATAGAGAGAAAGACATGAATAATAAATTAATCATCTATGAAAAATACCCATGTAAAATGACTTACAGATTCTAGAGAAAAATATTTTGAAAACCTTCATATAATAAGAAACATTGGTTGCCACATACAATGTGTTGAAAATATTTTTGAAGTTATTTAAGGAAGAAGTTCTAGAGAGTATAATGGCTAGTTTTGAATTAACCCTTTTGCATAAATTCCATATCTTTGATCTGCTACTTCGATTTTTATGACCTTCGTCAAGAATGTGTTGACATGCATTCTCTAAAAGTAGTTTTCTTCAGAGTACCCAATCAAAGAACTAGAATTCATGTAAAAGGCTTGACTAAAAATTGCACATTATACTTCGAGCAACTCTTTTCCATAATAACCTCAAAGAGATTTTCAATGCATTCTACCTATTGAGGCCTAATATTGTCAATTGCTTCCTGCATTGAAAAATTAAGCTTAGGAAAAAAAAAATACTAAAGAGGGTGGTGAAGTAGGAAGGTTGAAAAAAATTCCAGCCAAAGTGCACACAATAAGGGAAAACAAACAAAGGTTCATTCATAAATGCAACCAAAAAAAATATACTCTCCCACTCTACAACATTGAATATTGCATTTATTTCCTCTTCTACATTGTACAACAATGCCAGGATAAATTAAACCTCACATGAGCAAACACTTACCATCCTACTTTTATGTATCAAGGTAACCAACTCCACTACCACAAATCCACGTAATTAGAAAAATCCATGTTGTCATAAAACACCAGGAAACTTGCTGCCGGCCAGGAGAAATTCTATGCATAGCTGGGTTGACAAAATTCTTGAAGGGAATTTCAAACAAATAGCCTGTCAATTAATCACTTTTGCAACTGTATGTATAGAATACTGCATTTCAAAATCATTGAAAGATAATTGTACACAATGTGAACCCTATGTGAAAATCATGAAGAGTCATGGGCTTAAACAAAATCCCCAAGCAAGAAAAGTAGAAAAGACTGGTGGGGAATTTGATTGAGTGTTGTATATATGATACAGTGTTAAAATTGCAAAAAAATGACGATTTTAATATATTATTCCTTAGATTTCAATGGTATATTTTATACAAATACATTTAGAATAACATAATTCAAATGTTGTAATAATTTTGGGGGAAATTGGTATCCTGATAAACAACTTTGTATAAATAATGGATCACATAATGTAATGCCCAAAGCTTAACAACCAAAAACCAAGCTAAGGACACAACACAACTTTCAAATTTACATCCATAAACACAAAAAAAACCCATACACGGTTGCTTCCAAGCAAACACAGGGGGAACCTAAGGGGAAAAACCTGATTCCTCAGGGGCTTATCTTTGATGGCCTTGCCTACGTATGCACAATACAGAGGAATCATAGTTCAACAACTGAGACTTTAATCGACACAAACCGCATATACCATCTAGGTTCAATTCTCGAGATAATAATTGACAATAGTTCAATAATATCCTCAATATCACTAGACCACTCTATGATAAAAGGAAACAATAGTTGAAGGTCAAATGATTATAATTAGTCACCCATGTAGGATCTCCCTAGCTTTCTTATAAAACAACTAAATGACACACACAATCCTTATGTGTAACTAGGTTAATTTTCCATAAAATAGCTTGACTCTATGCATGCATAGGACCAATAGAACAATCCAACACATTCAATAGTGGATTAAGGCTTGTTGGGAATAGTGTTCAGTGAATACTCCTAAAGCATATTATTATTAATAAGAAAATAAAACAAAATAAGAAAAGCAATTGCATCATATAAATCAATTCATGTCATCAAATCTACAATTCTAGTAAAAAAGGCAGCATTGAAACATTCATAACTTCTACATATCTCAGCTAAAATTAAAACTTCAATATGTTTCGGAAAGGGGAAAGAATTGGAAATAAAACCCAGAAAATATTTGGCATGAGTCTCAAGTGTGTGTGAGCAGTATTTTCTACAATTCAGCATGTTATTTCCTACTTAGTTTTGAAAATTCATACAATAGTTTCTCATTTCAATTTCAATGAGCTAATGTTCTAATTTGTTTATGTCATATTATAGTTATTAGATTTTCATTTTACATCAATCTCAAAGAATATAAATGATCTTTGTAATGAAAAATGGTTTAATATTCTTTGCACATGATTTCACAACTAACATGTAGTAGGAGTTTAAAAATAGTTTATCATATATGAAATATTTATATTTCATTTTGCTTCCATGATTTCAACTATAAAAAATAAATAAGATCTTACTATAATTTCCTCTTACACTTGTTTGAAGTACTAATTTTATGTCAATAATTATAAATCTCCCTTTAGATACATCTTATTTTATTATAGGAGTTAATATACTCATCTAGTTTAACTATCTATACAGAGAATAAAAGTACGAAGATATATTTTGATTAGTAGTTCAAATGGTATAATTCAGTATAGTTTGGAAACAATTTGGGTAACTATAAGGTTATCACTGACTTTCAATAGCTTATCTATGTATGACTAATTTCAGCTATAAATCATAGCAATTTAAATTATGGAATATTATATTACTATTGGTGCAAGTACTACATTCAAAAGCTGCTTTGTTCAATATTTTGTCATTTAACATTGCAATTTCCTTTGGATGCTCAAATTGAAGTAGGAACTCCAAAATTTAAACCATTGTTCAAAATTTACAGTTCTACACGAGAGGAACTCAATAAATCATTTTATGCAAATGAGGTTTTTATTAATAAGTAAGCAATAAAATTACCTTTAACGAGTATGAATTCTGTAAATGGTTATTGATAGCATCTAAGGTATTTGAAACTGAATTTTGAGTATAGAAGCAAGTAAATAATTTACTGCAGGAGGTGTGATAATGCAACTAAAGAGATATGTAAGGAAAGTTGTACATAATAACATTCACAGTGACACTATTCTATCGAAGGTCCATTTTGTTGAAACTTTTGGTGATGCAGGAGCATCCAGTGGTGTAAGGGCAATCTTGCAGCACCCAAAAATAGTTAAATTTCAAGTTTCTCAATTTTTAGATGTTTTTACATTTTTAGATACCCTTTTCATCATAATGAAATTCTCAATTTATGGTTTTTATTTTCTGTTCTTGGGTTGAAAGATATTGCAGTTTTAGTTTCCCAAATTTACACCTGGAAATCTTTTGAGTTAGATTTGAGGCACTTAGAGTTCTTGGATCACCCCTGAAAGTTTCTAAAATCAACGTAGTGAATTTTGAACGCGTTCTTGACTTCGAGACCTTTCTAATGGTTTTGTTCATGAATCAGAGTCCCGGATCAAAAGTTATGGCCCCGGGAAGTTGGCACACTTTCTAGAAGATACAATTGCAAATGTTCTTTTGAAATTTGAACTTCAAGTTGTAATTTTTCGATGCCAAACTGCCTAAACTCAAATTTGAATGTTGTTTTGGCTCCAAACTAAAGAGGAGCTCTATTTATGGGTGGGTTTCTAATTTTTGAGTAAGTTTTTGGGGGACAAGCTTGCATATTGCAAAAGGGTTATTTTGTAGCTTTCTGTAACTTGCATGTGTTGTAGAACTTGGGGATTTCAGATCCTCTAGATGTAGGAAGCTCCATTTTTTTAATAATAAAACTATTTTCTTATTTGTGGGTTATTTTCTAAGTCTCCGGTTGCGCCTTGATCAAGTGGTATCAGAGCAAGGTTTTCTTGAGCATGTGGATAGATCGTCGATCGTGAGGCAGTTCACACTAGGACCATGGTTGTGGGTTGAGGTCAAGAAAGACGCCTCCAAGAGTGATGCCTGGTAGGTGTGGTGGTGCCAGAGGTGCTCGAGGTGGCATAAATGCTAGTGGAAGAGATGCACTGATAGCCCTCCAAAGATATATTGATGCGTTACAAGAGTAGTTGAGCAGAGGGTTAAACCTGAGGGAGGAAAGTGAGGATAAAGGAGAGGAAGAAGTTTCAACTATAGAAGAGGAAGAAGAAGCAATTGATCAAGACCAAATGTGACTAATAAGGGCCATTTCAAAGATCAGGAAAAGACCTAGAGCAGAAGTCCCCAGTTATTCTGGAAGTGTAAACTTGGAAGAGTTGATCGACTGGATCAATGAGCTAGAAGAATATTTTGAGTATAAAGAAATAAAGGACCCAAATCAGGATAAGTTTGCAAAAATGAAGCTAAAGGGCCATGCCAATATTTGGTGGAAAGAGGTCCAGTTGGAAAGAAATCGAAGAGGAAAAGGAAATATCACTAGATGGGATCACATGGTAGAGAAAATGAAGAAGCAGTTCATACCAGTGGACTACGAGTTAGATTTGTTGAAGAAATTTCAAAGGTTGAAGCAAGGAAGTAGATCTGTGAAAGAATATACTAAAGATTTTCATAAGATAATCATCAGAACGGGTCACACAGAGGTCAATAAGGAGAAGGTAGCCCAATATCTTAATGGGTTACGACCGAGCATTCAGGAGGATTTAAGCCTAGTCAAAATGACCACCATTGAGGATGTGTAATAGTTTGCTCTGAAGGTGGAAGAGAAGCTGAACAAAAGATTTGATGGCAAGAAAAAAGGATGAGGAGGTCAAAGTGGAAGGGGCAGTGGAAGACCTTTAGGAGGCCAAAATGATGATAAAAAGAAAAGTGAAGATGTGGGAACTAGTCGAAGCCAAAGGAATGACAACTTCTACCGCCCTCGTGATCAAAACAGTGGTGATCAAAGAGGTAGAGGATGAGGGAGATATGGACAAGGATCTAGAAGAGGTGGTTTTAGAGGAACGTGTTTCCAGTGTGGTGAAGAAGGACATCGAGCCTATGAATGTCCATAACACCAAGGAAGGGTAGACAAAAGGCTAGAAGGTCATAGAAGGGTTACGCATGCAGATGAGGAGGCCCAACCTGAACATTCAGATGATGCTGAAAGGGGTGAAGCCCTAGTGATTAGGAGAGCCCTGGTGACTGAGGAAAAGGAACTAGAACAGAGGAAGAATCTGTTTCGCACAAGGTGCAAGTGTGAAGGAAAATGTTGTGATATCATTATTGATGGTGGGAGCACCGATAATCTAGTGTCAAAAGAGATGGTCACAAAGTTTAAGTTGAAGAGGGAAAGGCAACCGCATCCATATCGGATTGCCTGGTTGCAAAAAGACAACAAAGTTTTGGTCAATGAGCAGTGCCTAGTAAAGTTCAAGATCGGGAGCTACCGTGATGAGGTACTCTATGATATCATCACCATGGATGCATGTCACATGTTGTTGGGGAGGCTGTGGTAGTTTGATAGGCGAGCTATACATGATGGCCATGTAAACACTTATTCCTTGACAAAGGATGGGGTTTGTCACAAGTTGAAACCCATGAAGGAGACTGAAGAAAAGGTATGCACTAGTGCTAGAATTTGTTATATAGATGGAAGAATTTTTTTAGAAGGTATGAAGCATGAGTGTGTCTGCTATGCATTGATTCCCAGAGTGAGTAAGGAGGATAGTGAGAAGTTTCTGGGATGTTGGATGAGTTTCAGGATATTTTTTTTGATAATGTACTTGAGGGTTTACCACCAATAAGGAAGATTAGTCATCATATTGACTTTATTCCTGCTCAGAGAATGACTCCAGCAGAAAATGAGGAGTTGAACATACAAGTTCAAGTGTTGTTGAGAAAGGGTTTGATATGGGAGAGTTTGAGTCCATGTGTAGTACCTACAATACTAGTACCAAAGAAGGATGGGGAGTGGAGCATGTGTCTAGACTCTCAAGCCATAAACAAGATAACAAACAAGTACAAATTTCCTCTGCCAAGGATGGATGACTTGATGGACTATTTGAGTGGAGCTCAGTACTTCACAAAGATTGATCTGAAGAGTGGATATCACCAGATCCGGATTCAAGAGAGGGATGAATGGAAGACTGCCTTCAAGACCAAAGAGGGCCTGTGTGAGTGGTTAGTCATGCCTTTTGGGCTAACCAATTCACCGAGCACATTCATGCGGCTCATGAACAAGGTACTAAAAGAATTTCTGGGAAGTTTTGTTATTGTGTATTTAGATGATATTTTGATTTTCAGTAAGATGTTGGATGAGCATCTGATGCATATTCGAGAGCCTTTGAAAAGTTAAGAGAAGAGAAACTATTGATTAATCTAAAGAAGTGCAGTTTTGTGAAGAGGGAGTTAGTGTACTTGGGGTTTGTTGTCTCAGCAGAAGGTCTCAAGATGGACCCAGAGAAGGTGAAGGCTATTCTGGAATGGCCTACCCCAAGAACTGCTACCGAGGTGAGATCTTTCCATGGTTTGGCTAGTTTTTATAGAAAGTTCATTAGAAACTTCAGTAGTATTTGTGGACCCCTGACTGAAACAATGAGAGGGATAGAAAAGAATTCAAGAAGCAAGAATTCAAGTGGAGCAGTGGAGCGGCAAAAAGTTTTGAACTGTTGAAGCAGAAGGTGACAGAGCAACCTATTCTAGCCCTCCCAGATTTCAACAAGGTGTTTCAGGTGGATTGTGATGCTAGTGGTTGTGCCATCGGAGCAGTGGTGAGCTAAGAAGGTAAGCCCATTGCCTATTTCAATGAAAAGTTAAATGATGCTAAGAGAAAGTATTCTGTATATGATCAGGAATTTTATACAATAGTTCAAGCTTTAAAGAAATGGAGACATTATTTGTTGCTAAAGGAATTTGTTCTATATACTGATCATTAGGCCTTGTAGTACCTAAATAGTTATGGAAAATTAAATCAGAGGCATATGAAATGGGTAGAGTTTTTACAGAGTTATACCTTTGTTTTGAAACATAGGAGTGGGAAGTCAAATAGGGTTGCAGATGCCTTAAGTAGGAGGCATACATTGATGACAAAGATGCATATTGAAGTGGTTGGGTTTAATGAACTTAAGACACTGTACGTAGATCCTGATTTTGCAGAGGCTTGGAAAGCTTGCAAGGAATTTGGTACAGTGGACAAGACAAGGTGGCTGGATTTCATAATCCAGGATGGCATGTTATTTAAGGGAAGTCAATTGTGTATCCCGAGGAGTTCCATGAGGGAGAACCTAATAAAGGAGAAGCATAGTGTAGGAATGGGAGGACATTTTGGTCGGGATAAGACCATTGCCATTATCAGTGAACACAATTATTGGCCTCAATTGTCACAGGATGTGAAGAAGTTTGTACAAAGCTGCAAGGTATGTCAAATGGCTAAAGGAGTGAGCCAAAATATAGGCTTATATCATCCCTTACCTGTACCAGAGAGGCCATGGGAGGATATAAGTATGGACTTTGTTCTTGGTTTGCCAAGGACACAATGAGGGAATGATTCAATTTTTGTGGTGGTTGATAGGTTTTCCAAGATGGCACATTTCATTCCATGTAATAAGACCCATAATGCAATCCACATTGTTGACTTGTTCTTCAAAGAGGTGGTGAAGCTACATGGTCTACCAAAGAGTATTGTTTCAGATTGTGACATCAAATTTGTGCAGTACTTTTAGAGGACCTTGTGGAAGAAGCTGAAGACAGAGTTGAAGTTCAGTTCTGCACACCATCCACAAACAGATGGGTAGATAGAGGTTGTTAACAGGAGTCTGGGTAACCTACTGAGATGTTTGATAGGAGATAAACCCAAGGGATGGGACTTGATCTTACCCCAGGCAGAATTTTCTTACAACAATTCTGTCAACAAAAGCACTAGTAGATCACCATTCCAAATTGTGTATGGAGGTAGCCCAAGTACAGCTCCAGAATTAAGGAAGATGGACCAAGAGAAGACAATAAGTGCTGAAGCCGAAGATTTTGCAGAACTCATCAAGGATATACATGAGAAGGTAAGAGAATATATTAACAAGATGAATATGTAGTATAAGGCTAAGGCAGATCAGAAGAGGAGGTATAAGGAGTTTCAGATTGGTTATGAAGTGATGGTCCACTTGAGGAAAGAAAGGTTTCTAGTGGGAACATATAACAAATTAAAAATGAGGAAGTTTGGCCCCTGTAAAATTTGAAGAGGCATGATTCAGGGAATGCATATGAGGTAGAGTTGCCGAATGGATTCAACATTTTCCCTGTGTTCAATATTTCAGATTTGATAGAGTATCATGAAGGTGGTGCAGAGGAAGTACCAACAATGGAATAGTGTGGGATTCTATCACCTACTTCAAAAAAAGAGGAGATTGAATAAATCCTGTATAGTCATGTGGAAAGGAGTACCAGAAACAGGTAGTATGAAGAATATCTGGTGAAATAGAAAGGAAGGCCTATTGAAGATTCATCCTGGTTGCCTAAGGCAGAGGTAGACCATTTGGGTTTTCCTCCACCATCTGAGATGTGATGGGGTCACTTCTCAAATTACCCTGGCTGTTTGATGCAGGAGCATCCAGTGGTGTAAGGGAAATCTTGCATCACCCAAAAATAGTTAAATTTCAAGTTTCTCAGTTTTTAGATGTTTTTACATGTTTGGTACCCTTTTTGTCATAATGAAATTCTCAATTTATGGTTTTTATTTTCTGTTCCTGGGTTGAAAAATATTGCAGTTTTAGTTTCCCAAAAGTTGCAGCTAAAAATCTTCCGAGTTAGATTTGAGGCACTTAGAGTTCCTAGATCAGCCCCAAAACTTACCCAAATTAGAGTAGTATATTTCGAGTGCATTGTTGAATTTGAGACCTTTCCAACGGTTCAAACAATTCATGAATCAGAGTCCCGAATCAAAAGTTATTGCCCCGGGAATTTGACGCACTTTCTAGAAGATACAATTGCAAATGTTCTTTTAAAATTTGAACTTCAAGTTGTAATTTTTTGGCACCAAACTGCCTAAACTCAAATTTGAATGTTGTTTTGGCTCCAAACTAAAGAGGAGCTCTATTTATGGATGGGTTTCTAATTTTTGGGTAACTTTTTGGGGGACAAGCACACATATTGTGAAAGGTTTATTTTGTAGCTTTTTGTAACTTGCATGTGTTGTAGAACTTGAGGATTTGAGATCCTCTGCATGTAAGAAGCTCAATTTTTTGAGTAATAAAACTATTCTCTTGTTTATGGGTTATTTTCTAAGTCTTGAACTATGCCCTCATCAAGTGGTATCAAAGCAAGGTTTTCTTGAGTGTGTGGACAGAACATCGATCGTGAGGTAGTTCACACTAGGACCATGGTTGTGGGTTGAGGTCAACAAAGATGCCTCCAAGAGTGATGCCTAGTAGGCATGGTGGTGCCAGAGGTGGTCGAGGTGGCAGAAATGTTGGTGGAAGAGATGCACTGGCAGCCCTCCAAAGACAGATTGACGCGTTACAAGAGCAGTTGACAAGATGGTTAAACCTGAAGGAGGAAAGTGAGGATGAAGGAGAGGAAGAAGGTTCAAATGTAGAAGAGGAAGAAGAAGTAATTGATCTAGACCAAATCCAGAAAATAAGAGCCATTTCAAAGATTGGGAAAAGACCTAGAGCAGAAGTCCCCAGTTATTCTGGAAGTCTGAACCCGAAAGAGTTGATCGACTAGATCAACGAGCTAGAAGAATATTTTGAGTATGAGGAAATAGAGGACCTAGATTGGGTAAAGTTTGTGAAAATGAAGCTGAAGGGCCATGCCTATATTTGGTGGAAAGAGGTCTAGTTGGAAAGAAATCGAAGAGGAAAAGGAAATATCACTAGATGGGATCACATGGTAGAGAAACTGAAGAAGCAGTTCATACCGGTGGACTATGAGTTAGATCTGTTGAAGAAATTGCAAGGGTTGAAGCAAGGAAGCAGATCTGTGAAAGAATATACTGAATATTTTCACAAGATAATCATTAGAACGGGTCACATAGAGGTCAATAAGGAGAAGGTAGCCCAATATCTTAATGGGTTATGAACAAGCATTCAGGAGGAGTTAAGCCTAGTCAGAATGACCACCAATGAGGATTTGTATCAGTTTGCTCTGAAGGTGGAAGAGAAGTTGAACAAAAGATTTGATGGCAAGAAAAAACGACAAGAGGTCAAAGTGGAAGGGGTAGTGGAAGACCTTGAGGAGGTCAAAATGATGATGAAAAGAAAAGTGAAGATGTGGGCACCAGCCAAAGCCAAAGGAATGACAACTTCTAATACCCTCGTGATCAAAACAGTGGTGATCAAAGAGGTAGAGGATGAGGTAGATATGGACAAGTATCTAGAAGAGGTGGTTTCAAAGGAACATGTTTCTAGTGTGGTGAAGAAGGGAATCGAGCCTATGAATATCCACAACACCAAGGAAGGGCAGACAAAAGGCCAGAAGGTCATGAAAGGGTTGCACATGCAGATGAGGAGGCCCAATCTAAACATTCAGATGATGCTGAAAGGGGTGAAGCCCTATTGATTAGGAGAGCCCTGGTGACTAAGGAAAATGAACTAGAATAGAGGAAGAATTTGTTTCGCACAAGGTGCAAGTGTGAAGCAAAATGTTGTGATGTCATTATTGATGGTGGGAGCACCGATAATCCGATGTCAAAGGAGATGGTTACAAAGTTGAAGTTGAAGAGGGAAAGGGAACCACATTCGTATCGGATTGCCTAGTTGCAAAAAGACCACAAGGTTTTGGTCAATAAGCAGTGCCTTGTAAAGTTCAAGATCGGGAGCTACCATGATGAGGTACTCTGTGATATCATCCCCATGGATGCATGTCACATGTTGTTGGGGAGGTCGTGGTAGTTCGATAGGCGAGCTATACATGATGGCCATGCAAATACTTATTCCTTGACAAAGGATGGGCTTCGTCACAAGTTGAAACCCCTAGAGGAGACTGAAGAAAAGGTATGCAGTAGTGCTAGAATTTGTTATGTAGATGGAAAAAAAAAATTAGAAGGTATGAAGCATGAGCGTGTGTGTTATGCATTGATTCCTAGAGTGAGTAAGGAGGATAGTGAGAAGTTCCAGAAGAAGTTTCTGGGATGTTGGATGAGTTTCAAGATATTGTTTCTGATAATGTACCGAGGGTTTACCACCAATAAGGAAGATCAGTCATCAGATTGACTTGATTCCTGGAGCCAGTTTGCCAAATAAGGCAGCTCATAGAATGACTCCAGCAGAAAGAGGAGTTGAACAGACAAGTTCAAGAGTTGTTGAGAAATGGTTTGATACGGGAGAGTTTGAGTCCATGTGCGCACCTGCAGTACTAGCACCAAAGAAGGATGGGGAGTGGAGGATGTGACACTCGAGCCATAAACAAGATATAAACAAGCATTTCCCGCCAAGGATAGATGACCTGATGGACTGCTTTGAGGAGCTCAGATTACACAAAGATTGATCCGAAGAGTGGATATCACCGATCCAGATTCGAGAGGGGGATGAATGGAAGACTTCCTTCAAGACCAAAGAGGGCCTGTATGAGTGGTTAGTCATGCCTTTTGGGCTAACCAATGCACCGAGCACATTCATGCGGCTCATGAACGAGGTACTAAAAGAATTTCTGGGAAGTTTTGTTATTGTGTATTTAGATGATATTTTGATTTTTAGTAAGACGTTGGATGAGCATCTAATGCATATTCGGAGAGCCTTTGAAAAGTTAAGAGAAGAGAAACTATTGATTAATTTCAAGAAGTGCAATTTTGTGAAGAGGGAGTTAGTGTACTTGGGGTTTGTTGTCTCAGCAGAAGGTCTCAACATGGACCCAGAGAAGGTGAAGGCTATTCTAGAATGTTCTACCTCAAAAACTGCTACCGAGGTGAGATCTTTCCATGGTTTGGCTAGTTTTTATAGAAAGTTCATTAGAAACTTCAGTAGTATTTGTGGAACCCTAACTGAAACAATGAGAGGGGATAGAACAAAATTCAAGTGGAGTAGTGGAGCAACAAAAAGTTTTGAACTATTTAAGTAGAAGGTGATAGAGCAACCTATTTTGGCCCTCGCAGATTTCAACAAGGTGTTTCAGGTGGATTGTGATGCTATTGGTTGTGCCATCAGAGCAGTGTTGAGCCAAGAAGGTAAGCCCATTGCCTATTTCAGTGAAAAGTTAAATGATGCCAAGAGAAAGTATTCTCTATATGATCATGAATTTTATGCAATAGTTCAAGCTTTAAAGAAATGGAGACATTATTTGGTGCCGAAGGAATTTGTTCTATATACTGATCATCAGGCCTTGCAGTACCTAAATAGTTAGGGAAAATTAAATCAGAGGCATACGAAATGGGTAATTTTTTGTAGAGTTATACCATTGTTTTGAAACATAGGTGTGGGAAGTCAAATAGGGTTACAAATTCCTTAAGTAGGAGGCATACATTGATGAAAAAGATGTAGATTGAAGTGGTTGGGTTCAATGAACTTAAGACACTATACGTAGAAGATCCTGATTTTGCAAAGGCTTGGAAAGCTTGCAAGGAACCTATTACAGTGGACAGGACAAGGTGGCTGGATTTCCCAATCCAGAATGGCATGTTATTTAAGGGAAGTCAATTATGTATCCCGAGGAGTTCCACGAGGGATAACCTGATAAAGGAGAAGTATAGTGGAGGAATGGCAGGACATTTTAGTCGGGATAAGACCATTTCCATTATCAGTGAGCATTATTATTGGCCTCAATTGTCACAGGATGTGAAGAAGTTTGTACAAAGTTGTAGGGTATGTTAGATGGCTAAAGGAGTGAGCCAAAATTCAGGCTTATATTAGCCCTCACCTATACCAGAGAGGCCATGGGAGGATATAAGTATGGACTTTGTTCTTGTTTTTCCAAGGACACAACGACAGAATGATTCAGTTTTTGTGGTGGTTAATAGGTTTTCCAAGATGGCACATTTCATTCCATGTCAGAAGACTCATGATGCAGTCCACATTGCTGACTTGTTCTTCAAAGAGGTGGTGAGGCTACATGGTCTGCCAAAGAGTATTGTTTCAGATTGTGACACCAAATTTATGGAGTACATTTGGAGGACCTTGTGGAAGAAGCTAAAGACAGAGTTGAAGTTCAGTTTTGCACACCATCCACAAACAGATGGGTAGACAGAGGTTGTTAATAGGAGTCTGGGTAACCTACTAAGATGTTTTGTAGTAGATAAACCCAAGGGATGGGACTTGATCTTACCCCAGGCTAAATTTTCTTACAACAATTTTGTCAACAGAAGCACTGGTAGATCACCATTCCAAATTGTGTATGGAGGTAGCCCCAGAATAGCTCCAGAATTAAGGAAGATGGACCAAGAGAAGACAATAAGTGTTGAAGCCGAAGATTTTTCAGAACACATTAAGGATATATATGAAAAGGTAAGAGAACATATTAACAAGATGAATATGAAGTATAAGGCTAAGGCAGATCAAAAGAGGAGGTATAAGAAGTTTCAAATTGGTGATGAAGTGATGGTCCATTTGAGGAAATAAAGGTTTCCAGTGGGAACATATAACAAATTGAAGATGAAGAAGTTTGGTCCCAGCAAAATTTTGAAGAGGCATGATTCAGGGAATGCATATGAGGTAGAGTTTACGAATGAATTCAACATTTTCCCTGTGTTCAACATTTCAGATTTGACAGAGTATCATGAAGGTGGCACAGAGGAAGTACCAACAATGGAACAGTGTGGGATTCCAACACCTACTTCAGAAAAAGAGGAGATTGAAGAAATCCTGGATAGTTGTGTGGGAATGATTACCAGAAACAGGCAGTGTGAAGAATATCTAGTGAAATGGAAAGGAAGGCCTATTGAAGATTCATCTTGGTTGCCTAAGGCAGAGGTCGACCATTTGGGTTTTCCTCCACCATTTGAGATGTGACAGGGTCACTTCTCAAATTACCCTGGGTGTCTAATGTAGGAGCATTCAGTGGTGTAAGGGCAATCTTGCATCACCCAAAAATAGTTAAATTTCAAGTTTCTCAGTTTTTATATGTTTTTACATTTTTGGATACCCTTTTCTTCATAATGAAATTCCCAATTTATGGTTTTTATTTTTTGTTCTTGGGTTGAAAGATATTGCAGTTTTAGTTTCCCAAATTTGCACCTAAAAATCTTCTAAGTTAGATTTGAGGCACTTAGAATTCCCGGATCAGCCCCAAAACTTGCCTAAATTTCTGTAGCAAATTTCAAGCCTGTTTTTGACTTTGAGACCTTTCCAACAGTTCAAACGGTTTGTGAATCGGAGTCCCGGATCAAAAGTTATGGCCCCAGGAAGTTGGCGCACTTTCTAGAAGATACAATTGCAAATGTACTTTTGAAATTTGAACTTCAAGTTGTAATTTTTCATTGCCAAACCGCCTAAACTCAAATTTGAATTTTGTTTTGACTCCAAACTAAAGAGGAGCTCTATTTATGGGCGGGTTTCTAATTTTTGGGTAACTTTTTGGGGGACAAGCTCGCATATTGAAAAAGGGTTATTCTGTAGCTTTCTGTAACTTGCATGTGTTATAGAACTTGGGGATTTGAGATCCTCTACATGTAAGAAGCTCCATTTTCTGAATAATAAAACCATTCTCTTGTTTGTGGGTTATTTTCTAAGTCTTGGGCTGCGCCCTCATCATTTGGACTACTGGTGAAGAAAGCAAAGGTGTGATTAGTCTTCTCTATATGTCCATGTAGAGGAGTAGAAGTAGTCATCTTCAGATAAAATGATATATTATTGATTTCTTCAAAATCTATAATCATAGAATATATAGATATATTTTATTTAATTTTAAACATCATTACCACTACCACAAATAAAGTTTATAAAATTTAAATGTCAAGCATTTTGAAATTTTTGTTAATCTATACTAATTAAGATAAAAGAGAACAAAAATTTTTCTCTAACAATGGATGTTTCCTCATTTGTCGTATTAAGGTCATTAATCTTATCCATAATAAAAAAAGAAAGAAAGATAAAGTCCATGACAGAAAAGGCCCACATAGTGAACATAGACCCACATTGAAGGGGAATATATTGGTGGAAACAATAAAAAGGATCGATTGAGAACTTTCAGATAGATGTGATCTCCAGGTAGAAGGCCAAATATTAATATCTTGTTAACATACTCCTCCCTGTCGATGCTAGAATGGAATTTTGGCATTCGACAACATAATGGAAAATAGGAAGGTTGATTAATCATTGTTTTCATAGAAGGAAACATTTTCTTAAGCACACCACACCATTTCCATTTATGCACGGTTTATCTATTTAATGGTACTCTTGTGAGTATTTATCAATTTACCTAGTGTTTTCATGATTTTCTTGTTTTGGTTTTTATTCAAATAAATGTTCATGCACATTTGAGTGTCCCAATTGTATTGTAAATGGTGTAATTCAATTTTCTCAACAATATCATTTTTCAACATTCATATTTATACTATATAATAATGTTTTAAATAATTGCTTTTTGTTGAAGCATAACGAATAATATAGATTCTGTCATAAATTAACTTACATAGCCACTAGATTAGAAAAAAAAAACTTAAATCCTTTATAAATAAAACAACAGAGCACATACTTGTTAAGGGCGTAACTATGCATGATGAAGATGAAAACCAAAGCTGCTCTAGAACTGGATGTACTAATCCTCGGTTGATTCTCAATACTTCAACTGGTCAATATTTCTGAGTTCTGTTTCAATCTTGCAAGTACTACATCAAAATCCTCATGTTTTATTTTATTCCTTAGAGCTCAGCGTGACCTCCCTTCTTTTTCTTCAACTTGGCCAATTCAAGTGACTTTATACGCAATGTTTTTTTTTTAATTTTTATCCGTCTAATCAAGAGTTATGGTGATCCTTATCCGATCCTCCAATCCACCTATCAAAGCATCCTCTATAATTCCTGATTTCAAGGGATGAGATCGATAGTTTTTTTTTCTTTTTTTTTTACAAATTTTATTGTATGTTTACCTTCTTCTCGCTATGCATCGATTTATTCGGGATCCTTTCTATTGTTTTTTTTGTTTTTTTCTTAGTTGCATGGAATGATACTAATAGTTTTAATCTATACTCTCTTTTTTTAAGCTTTACTGATTTCTTATAAAAACCTACTTCTAAATTTGGATATTGTCTATTATATTAAAAAAATATCTTTTTGCTAATCTTTAGTTATTGGTTATAAGTTTTCATAAAGAGTTCCTTTAAAATATAAACTTTGATATCATTACAACATTCTAAATAAATTTTGGTTTACATGGAAGAATAATACATGAAAGAATACTTAGACACATATTAAACAAATTTTCTATAAATTGTAAAATAAGTATATTACTTCGCTTATTAATATTTTATACTACCATTAGTGAAGTTTAGAAATTGGACACTCTTTGATGACAATATTGTTATGAGTTGTGTAAGATTTTCTAAGGGAAAGTTGTCCCCTGATAATGGTTAGAGATATAAAATAATTTTGTAGTAACCTGTTGAATGACAATATCAATTGAGGTTTAAATCTATAATTGATAAATAAATATATCATGAATTTTGTGAATTCTATGCACAAGATAATTTATTACTAGATATTAGAAGACACTTAAATGTACTAAAGGGAGTGGGCTAGGTGGCCTTACATTCTCCCCCACTTATATTGACTTCCTCCCAGAAGTCCTTAAGGATAGGGACTTAACATCATTAAATAATCACAACAATGTGAATAACATTTCATTTATATGTTTAGAACTAAATGACACCTTAACTATTGGCATGATCTTATATAATAAAATGATATCTTAACTATCAACCCTATTTCACAAAGAGTTACAACAAGTGTATGAAGGGAGAGGCCTTACATCCCCCCCCATAGTTTAAACTTCCTCCTGGGAGTTGCTAACATTTGGAAATGAATTTACACACACAACACACACATTACCACTTATTTTACTATAACACAATCACTCTATTTATCAAATTTATCCTACAACAAAACAATCTTGACACAATCAAGAAATTTAAATACACAATACATCGATTCATTTAAAATTTCAATACAAAGATTTCAACATTGGTTATTTGGCTCTTAAATTATCAAACACATTATTCAAAATAGGATTACTTGGTAATAAACAAAAAACACTCACATTTATCATTTAACATAGTTATTTCAAGCCACAAGAGTTAGAGACAACCATATTGGTTTCAATTTACTTAATAAATACTAGAAAACATATGACCACTTTTATTTCTACATATGTTCTTTATCCAATATCTCATTATTATATATCACATCATGCCACACTCTTTGGAAGATATTGATTACCTTAGCAACATATCTCAATCCTCATTTATCAAACACTTAGTTTTCAACTACATATCTGTATGTAATCATTAACATTTCATATGCATATTTCAATGCTCAATAATAGATCTCAATACTCACATACTACATAACCTTAATTTCAAATTAACAATGTCATGAACTCACATAAAGGACTAAGGATGACGATGACTAGTGTCCAAAATTCTCCTCTGAGAATGCATAGTATCATAGTGCCACATGAAAATCAGATAGATCTAGGAGAAATGGTGTATAACCATCCCATATCGGTCTCATTAGCCCCATTAACAATTATTCCCTAGGCCATCTACTCCCCTATACAACCTATCAAGGACCCCTCTTGAGTATGATAATTTTCACAAAGTTATATTACTACACATTCCAGCAGTTTGCAAATAACAAATAAAGCCTCAAACTAAGTAACATAAGATCAAACCAAAGATTTCAATAAAATTCCCATTAAAATGGAAAAATAAAAAAAATAAAAAGATAAAAGTAAATTGTAGCTACATTGCAACATCCCAAATCTTAATTCCAAAAGAAAATTTTAATAAGTCCCTGAGGCAAAAAGGACAATTTCAGCATTCAACCAATTGAATAACTTAAAGAATTTCAACACTACTAGCCCAATGTATCAAATAAAAAGTCTCAATAATAATAAATAAATAAATAAATAATGTGCCAACCAATTGCACAATTTTCACATCACAATCACCACGTGACTTTTAAATAAGTCACTTAAGGGGGAGGAGGGGAATGGTGGTTCTCTAACCATAGTGGTCTCAAACCACAAAATAAAATAGCATGCTGAAAAATGGTGGTATCCAACCACAGTGGTCTCAAACCACATAGAATTCATGTAGTAATTGAATATCAATAATATATCTCCAAGGTACACTCAGGTCTATCCTCAATCCATAGGTAAACATCAAGGAATTAGGCTTACATGATGAATCAACTAGCGTGATCCAAAAGTGTGGGGAAGACTTATGGGAACTAACATCCATTCAAAATCCAAAGATTTGGATGGAGGTTCTCCATCTCTCAACCCCTAATTACACTAGTAGGCTCTAAATCCCGTAGGGGAGCCATACACTAGGGGTACATATTTAATATAAGAACAAGACTTACACAAAGGAGATATCATATTTCATTTAGTATGCACACGTACAAACACATAACATGATTACTTCATTGCACAATTTAACTAGCTCGCACAAACTAAAATCACAAAGGGTACACATCAATAACTGGTTTCCACATGTCAAATCACATTAATTATCAAGAATTTTATCACTTCTCTCTACATGAGCCAAACATGCATGACTTACACTAACTCTTAAACTTGGTCAATTACACAACTTAGCACAATACACAACATAAGCACATTTATGGGGTATTCACATACAGAGAGAATATAAAGCTAATTTATTTCCAATTTTCACTTTTTATACAACAGGACCATTTCCTGACACATAATTAACCATGCCTCTATAAATCCCTTCCATAACCATTCACCAAGATTACTCCTAATATATGTAAAATATACTCATAGATCACCACACATCCCAATTTATCTCAATGACATACAAAAGTAAATATACTAAACTATGTGAGATATGTGAATTAAATCCCCATTCACAAGATGGTGTATCATAACACACACTTACATAATACATTATATATTAAGTGAACATCTCATTGATTTCAAAAAAGATAGCTCAATTCTAATTCCTTAACAATGAATCTTTCTATCTAATGTCATCCAACAAAATATTTTCTCAATCGAGTCTACAAAATGATCAACATGTCAACGAAAATATCATCTAATTCGTTAGCACCACAAGCACAAATTTATTTTTCCACTCACTCACGCATTTAACATTTATATCTCTATTGAGTTAATATTTATATAGCTTCATTTCTATAATAATGAAACTTAGGGACCCAAGTCCTTCACCCAATGGCCAAAGTAGAGTATGTCTCTAGAACCCAAGTGTATGGAATGATTTGTGTACATATCTATCTATCTAGAAAAAAATATTCGATGTAAAAGGAAAAAGTACAAAACCCACTCTCGTTGTCCTCCCTACCATATTGGCATCATGAACCCTGACTGGCTCTATTCAAACCCTTGAGCAACAAAAGTATGAAACAACCATAATTCAAGATGAAAATATGCACACAACAATGTTAATCTAGAAAACTACCTTTTGAACATTTAAGTGGTTTGCTAGTTGTGTATATGACATCCAAACACATGCAATATTCTAAATATACAGTTGTACTTGCTATAAATTGATGCATATGCAGATATATATATATACATACATGGGTATGTGCAGGATCATGATGGGCCAAAACATGGCAATATGATGGGTATGTGGCTGATGACATTTTTTTACCCAAAATTGATGAAATGAAAAGGGGTTTTAAAGGATATTCTTAGATTTCCACCAATATAAATTATGCTTTACTTTGAATTTAATAAGTAATTATTATTCATTTTCTATTCAAAATATGACTAAAGTCCTGATTGATAGACTGATTGAAAAACATCTATAGCTTTCAAACGATATCACATTTTTTGAATCCAAAACATGTGTCACATTCTATGCTTTGCATACTATAGGACTAAAACAATAAAAATTGAATTTCATGAAGTTTTTGTAATGCCCCATCGTGCGAACCCCAAATGACAATTAAACAATAATCACTGCACAATTTTTTATTTTTTTTTAAAGAGTTAACATAACATACATGTAATACACATTAAGTCATGACATGAATTTCATTTAAGTAGATTCACAAACACATACATCCCTTGGGGTACACAAGGATTCATTACGTGACATAGATCCACACAATGACAATAAAGAATAAAAGCCAAAGATATAATCCATAACAAAGTAGACATTAACAAATGTAACACATACATGAAAATTCACTGATAAGAAATCATCTATGTATGCAAATATAACATATACATGATTAACTCAACACATTGAATAACAACTGCCATGGCCAATAGTCACATAAGGTTTAACGTTACATTACAATACAATGTTCCAGAGGTACAATGATACAAAAGTGTTTCCAATCATGAACGGAAACCATACAACAAGATAACATGATACAATTAAATAGATGAATACAAAGTATCATAACTGGCTCCAAGACAAATACAACTCTGGAGTCACCGCAACAGCACCAATCCACACATCTCGATCCTCGACTGGGGACCCAATGGGGTGCTTAGCATGTTCCACCCGACCATGTGGGTCCAAAGACCCAACCTCCGTGCTAAGGAGCTGACAAGAAGGAGACCTCAACCAAGAACATCCAAACATGGAACCACAAGACTCAACATCATACAAAAGTAACATAAAACTCAAGGATTACAATGACATAATCAACAACATCCAAGAGTCAACATAATAACTTAAAGTCATAAATCTCATCACATAAAGCAATGACCAGTAAACAAGTAACCAAAGGATGATCTTGAAACACTTCCCAATCAAACTGAAATAACAAACATAATACAATTCCAAATTGCAATTAAACAATACAATAACACCATATCACAGCACCATAAGAGTACAAGGTCATAAATATCAATGAGATCATCAAAGACCACAAAGTACACCAAAGATGTATTAAGAAAATAATCATAAATTGATTTAAGTCAATATAAACAACAAACTTAACCAATCTCCCATAACATACTTCAAGAGGAACACAATAAAGTAAAACACCTAGGAAACTAGGGGAGAGTGTCATCGCATAGTCCTATATGGGCTATCTTGTCCTCTTCCTCCCAACTAGAGGCGTCGGTCCCATCTATGGCTATCCTATTCCCTTCCTCCCAACTGGAGGGGCCGGTCCATAGGGTGACTCATGCAGAGCCATAAACCTCTCATGAAGACGAGGTCACGACCTTGCCGACCATGGCCTTCTCAGCCTTCCATTAGTTTGCAGAAGGACTAATGAAGATAAGGCATCAATTTTTAAATCTTATAATGATATTACTACCCAACCCTCCTAAGTTAATTATTAGGTTTTCACTTGATTACTAACTCACTTGTGGGTTATCCTGTGCCCTTCCCCTTAAATGGGGCGCCGGCCCCCATGAGGAGCCACTCTCCCTAGAGACCCAACAACATCAAACCAAAAACAACCAAGGGTTGTACCATCATAATTTGAACAAAGAATCACAACATAAAAGCATGTGAGGCATTACCCATCTTAGTAACAAGTACAAAAATCAGAGTCTCACAAAGTTTCATACAACCCTTTCAAAATAATGATACCAATATCTTGCCATGTCAAGAGCACATAAAAAGAGAACATCAATTGACAATTCATCTCAAGCCTCTAGAAGCCAAAGAACAACAATCCACAAATGAGGGTGAGATGAAGCAACAAGAATTTTTCCCAATAATTCCCACACAAGTATAAAATTTCCCTCAAATATGAGATTAACTTAGAAAAGCCATAAAAAATGAAGATTCATCAAGACCCAACCACAAATCAACAATGGTGTCACCTCAAATAGGGAAACGCAAAAGAAAATCAACCTTTAATTCAACAAAATCACTTAATAAAACCAAAAGCCACCAACTAGGTATTCCACGGGAGACCTCAATTTTCTCCTCACAAGAACCCCCTTATAGTGGTATGCAAATCACCTTCATAAAATCAGCAACATAGCAATGACAATAATTATCTATTCACAGTTCCAAATAAAAGAAATCAACCTACTTAATGACTAAAACAATTACCATCTCAATATTCTAAATAAGTATCCATATAAGAACAACATTTATTGGAAACTCAGTCATAAAGTTATCCCCTAATCAACAATCCAAGAGAAATAATTTAAAAGGAAGTCTCAATTCAAGAACAATTTATTTCAACATTTATGCAAGTTTATAAAACTACCAAAATGAAGACAAATAGAGTTTACAACAATACTTAACCATGACTAAAGATAACAATTAATTCTAATATACACAATTCCTCAATCAAAGAGTTATTACAACCACCAATTGTAAGATTACCAAATGCAAGCATATAACCAAACTCTCTAATGATCCCAAGGGATCAATATAATATTTCCCTTCTAAACATTACTCCCTTGATTAATCAATTTATCCTAACCACAAGATTAAATAACTAACAAAATGCAACTTATGTCCCAACCACAAATACTTTTTCAAGACTACTATTTTAATATGACAACGACCAAATGTAGACTCCTTAATAAAATACTGGACTAATATACTACAAACATTCACGGATAAATTTAACCACTAATAATAATAAAAAAACATTCTATTTATTTTATCCAAAATAAACTCATTTAATTGAAAAGAGCCTAAAGCTATCCAAATGTATATTTATACATAAAAATTTCTCCTTTAATTACCATTCAAGTATCCTTTTCAAGGTACTCTAAAAAACAATCAACTTACATTATATTTATGCGCTTATGATGTAGTTATATAAAATATTTAAAGGGAACATAACCTAACTTTTTATTTATATTTTACATCATTATAATTTTTATTTTTATTATTATTTGTGGTAATTGAAAACATTTCCACACGATAAAGATTGATAATGAAATAAGAGAGATTATTAAAACTTTTAAACTTCCTAATATGCTCAAGCTCGCAGTTGAGACAGGATGGCAAAGAAAACAGAGGGATCATTTAAATCTATACGCCCTACCAAGATCAAGTACGCCACTATGACAATTTTTCACTAAAACCAGAGAGATTATTTAATTTACTACACCTTTGCAAGTCGAAAAGTTACAGCTGTGATGGGTTGCCAATGGTTTTAGGGAGATTATTTAATTCGGTACAACGCCTCAACTCTAAACAACGTAACAGTGATAGGTTGCCAAGTATATTAGAAAGTGAATATTGGAATTTGGAAATATTGCCATCTACTTGCATTATTATCAAATCTCACACGTTATCCACAAGATGGCAGGGAAGGAGAAAGGTGAGGTGAAAATACGTGACTTAAGAGAAGGAGAATTAATGTACAACTTTTCCTTTCTAAACACATTTCTGTTTGCTGGCGAGTTTCCAGAGATGCGCTCAAGTTTGAAGTTTGGAAATTAACCTTCACCACAATTGACAATATTTATTTTCAAGTGCAACAACTGCGATAGATTGACAGGAGAATCAAGCAGGTTATTTAAACCTTTAAAATCCCTATTAAGTTTAGGTGTAGCGACCAGAGCATATGCAGTGTTTAACTAAATGCCTCAAAGAAAGAATTGTGGTATCAAGGAATACCATAGTTTTCAGCATATATACTAAGTGAATTTGTTGAAAAGGCTACCCATTAATTTCAAGCAAAAAAAAGAAACATAGACATATATGCAAAAAGCAGAACATAGATAAGGCACATGTACAGTTTGACATAATGCCACAAAGATATGTGGTCTCAAGAATGAAATGATTACAGGCTATGCACATAATACACTGTGGAGGAAGTTTTCAAAACTTCAAGCAAATTCCATTCGGCAGGTGTACACCAACTCCCAACAGACATGTATGTAGAATACCAAAGCAAGACAAGGCACATAAATTGTTTGACAAAATATCTCCAGAAAAGCGGTGTCATGGAATGCAATAATTGCAGGATAAGCACAAAAAAATAAAGATTTCCAAGAAGGACTTTAGAAAGTTTCAAGTAAATGCAAATATACAGATGCAAGGCTGAGCTCCATAACCTAGGCATGATGAGATCTTTTGTATGCAATTAGATAAGGGTAGCTTAAGGTTTTCACACAAACGTGACAAAATTATATGATAGCTGAAGACCTAACGCCAGCTCCATAAAAGGTAGAATAATTAACAATCCAAATATCAAAAAAATTCTAATGTTAATTTGCAAGAAGGTATAAACCCCAACTGCAAAAGAAATCACCAAGACTCTTTAACGAAGTGTGCTAACTTACAGACTTTTTGAGGAGGGTTGTCATATGAGTTTTCTTCTCCTTCTTAGCTTTGTAGTCTTCAGGTTCCTCCTTAGCTCATCTGCCTCCTCCTTCGTTCTTCCCCTTTATTTTCTTTCTTGGTTGGCTACAAATCAAGAACAAATTCCTAACCTCTTGGTATCTCCCCCCTCAATTCTAGCCCCTTCCAAAGCTAAATATAGCTATTATTTACTTTTTCATATTCTACAGTTCTCTTCGATTTCCAAATGCTCTAAGGGTGTAGTTTCTTCCCAGCTTTTCTTGTTTTAAAACACTTCAGCTTCCTATCTCCTTATCCATTTAAATTTCTTATTATAATAATTATCTTTTCAAGATTATTTTGTTCATAATTATTATTAACTTCAATTTAACACAACAATTTAAATCAATTTATCTAATAATACCATAGTTTTTACTTTTAATGAATTAGTTTAATTTGATCATTTGTTCTAAATCATTTGATTTGATTTAATTGATTACTATTTTAATTTCTAATTATATTTTAAATAACTTTGCAAATCACTTATGATTTAATTAATTATTTAAACATGATTACTAACATATGATATTTTTCACACAATCAAATAACACAGTAATCAATGAAGCACACACAAATACTCACACAAAAGTCCAGAACAACCGACACGGAGGGGCACTACAGTTTTGACCAAGTTAAGGTGGTCAGACATAGGAGTTTTTTATATTTTATAAAAGTTGTAATAAAAAATTGATTATTAATTATTTACTTGGGAAAAAATTACAAAAAAATAGGCATCACATCGGGACATGAGCCCTTTACTTATATCTAAAATATTATAAAAAAATATTATCATTTTATTGTGGTTAAGGTGGTCAGATGAACACCTACTTCTTATTTTCCTTGAAATTTAAGTACTACTCCACATTGAAATTTCAAATTTTCACCAAATAGATTTTAAAAAAAAACCTAGTAGTTTAGAAACTACATTCAATTTTCTACAAATTCTATTCTTACATATTTTTGAAATAATATAGATAACTTATTCAAATTTTTACATGAAGTTGCCTAACTCTGATTTTTCTAATTTTTTTGCCTCTTAAGGACTTATTTTTTCCATGATGATCATGCACACACACACACACACACACACACACACACACACATATATTTGTGTATGTGTGTGTGTGTGTGTGTGTGTTTTTGTATGTATGTTTATATATATATACACACATACAAACACACACACACACACATAACTTTATATATATATATATATATATATATATATATATATATATATATATATATATTTGCATCGATGTCTATATAAATCTATATGCATGAATGACTATGAGAGTAATAACATGTTTTGAACATTATAGTTGCATGATTTCTGTATCTAAAAATCATGAGAATATAGTATTCAATGCATTTACCTAGTTCAAAGTTGTGTAGCTATCTTCAATTTTTCTTTTTTTGTGCTTATATACCCTAAGATTTTTTTTGCTATTAAATTGAGTTTCTTTATTTAAAACTTTTGACCCTTTTGAATGTCATGTTGCACACACATACACATACAATTGTTGTCACATATGATATTTTCTTAAAAACTATAGATATAGAGGACCAATTGCATATATGCATATGTGTAAAGGGTGATAATGCATTTGATTGTTTTGATTCTCATTGTACATAAACATTTGCATATACGATTGAGCCCACATATCCTTCTTTAAAAATACAACAATATAGGAGCAATTGCATATAATTGTATGTTCAAAGGGTGAGTATAAAACTGTAAAGATATTCAATGTTTATATGCCTACATTTTTCATCTCTATTATTGTATCAATGGAAATTGCATGGTATTTCCAGTGATCACTTGTTATATGTGTACATCTTTGGTGTTACGTTGATCAAACAAGAAAATACTAGAGACTAATAGAAATAAAATCTAGAACTATTTTTTGGGTTATCAAGATATGGGTACAATTCAACCATAGTATTCAACAATATTCCATTTAGATCTTGTTACTAACAAAGAATTTAATAGTGCAACATGCGGAACATGTTCATAGGAAAGCTATAAAATGGTTTTAAAAGAACTATTACAAAAACACTTAAGAACCATAGGAAAATGATAGATGATCGGAAGCGAACATTAAATAGAACTTTTAAATATGGACAAATATTCAACTCAAGAGACAAAAAAGAGGTTTAAAAAATATTATAGACAAATAGGGAAATTGTAAAAACAACAATTAGGAAAACACTTAAGAACCACAGGAAAATGACAGATGATCAGAAACCAACATTAAATAGAAATTTTAAATATGGATAAATATTCAATTTGAGAGACAGAAAAGAGGTTTAAATTAGGACAAGATAATAGGATGGACTATCAAGAGGACCTATTTTGACCATTTCATAGGATAGAAAATACTCACAAAACCATCTATTGCTGCTCACATTTCTTTTGTTGAACTGAATTCAAATAAAGAACCCAATTTAGGTGAAGAAAATTTTTGTTACACCTTGTCTAGATACTAATAGAATTTCAAGTAAGCATGAATACATTCCAAACTCAAATTTGTACAACAATTTCTTCACTTGAACTGGGTTCTTCACTTTGAATGTTGTTTGTAAGTAATTTCACATACATACATGTCCACATATAAACTTTTTTTGTGAAAGATTAAAAATTAGAGAAAAACACTTAAGAATCACGTGAAAATGGCAAATGATCAAAAACCCCAAAATCTCATAATTCAAAAAATTGAAAACAATCCTTCTTACAAGAACAATACAATAATTTTTTACATAGAGCTTCAAATAGATGACAAGAAAAGAATATCATGAAACATATTGGTACAAGAAAAACAATGTATGTAACAATTGACTTGTCAATTCTAAATTTGAGCTACATTATCTGGCATTCAATATTATAGAAAAATAGGGATATTGTAAAAGAACTATTCGAAAAACATACATACACACACACACACACACACACACACACACATATATATATACATATACATATACATATACATATACATATACATATATATATGTATATGTATATATATGTATATGTATATATATGTATATATATATATACATATACATATACGTATACATATACATACATATACATATATATATATGTATATATATGTATATGTATGTATATGTATATGTATATGTATATATACATATATATATATATATACATATATACATATACATACATATACATATACATATATATATATATATATATATACATATATATATATATATACATATATATGTGTGTATATTAATATATATATATATACAAACATATATATACATACAATGTGAATTGTATGTGAAAATCAATGCTTTGAAACATAGAGATTTACATATACGCATATGTATATTGAAGACATATAGAGTAAATTGTATAAGAGGTATTAGAATAACACTTATTCGCCACTAAATATTATAGAAAAAAAGGGAAATTGATACAAAGCTATTAGAAAAACACTTAACAGTCAAAGGAAAATGACAGATGTTCGAAAACCCATATTAAAAAGAACTTTACAATATGGAAAATAGAAGAGGCAAGCTAGGATAATGAATAGTTTGTTATGGAGAACTCAGAAAAAATACCATGAAGTACAGTTTGTTATAGGGAACTTGAAACAGTTATGATGAATAAATTAATCATTTATGCAAAATACCTATGTGTGAAAATCAATGCTTCGAAACATAGACAGATATAGATATGCATATATATATATATTGAAGATAAATAGAGTAATTGTATAAGAGGTATTAGAATAACACTTACTCACTATTAAATATTATAGACAAAAAGGAAAATTAGAAAAGATCTATTAAAAAAATAGTGAACAATCACAAGAAAATGACATATGTTTGAAAACCCACATTATATAGAACTTTAACATATGGAGAATAGAAGAGGCAAACAACAATAATGAATAGCTTGTTATGGGAACTAAAAAAAAATATCATGAAGAATAGTTTGTTATGTGGAACTTCAAATAGTTGAGGAAAAAAGAATATCATGAAACATATTCATACAAGACACATAACATGTTCCATCCAGAAAAAATAACCACGATAATTAACAGTTTGTTATAAGGAGCTTCCAACATATGAGACAGTTAACAATCACAGAAAAATGACAGATATTCGAAAACCCACATTACATAGAACTATAAAATATTGAGAATAGAAGAGGAAAACTATGATAATGAATAGTTTGTTATGGGGAACTGGAAAAAAAAATATCACGAAGAATAGTTTGTTATGGGGAACTAGAAAAAAAAATATCACGAAGAATAGTTTGTTATGGGGAACTTCAAACAGTTGAGGAAAAAAGAATATCATGAAACATATTCATACAAGACACATAACATGTTCCATCCAAACAAAATAACCACGTTAATTAACATTTTTTTATAAGGAGCTTCAAACATATGAGGGAAAAATTATATCATGAAACATATTATATATACATGCAATTTGAACTGTATGTGAAAATCAATGCTTTGAAAAATAGACAGATACATATACGCATATATATATTGAAGACAAATAGAGTAATTTTATAAGGGGTATTAGAATAACAATTATTCACCACTAAATATTATAGAAAAAAAGGGAAATTGGAAAAGAGCTATTAGAAAAGCACTTAAAAATCACAGGAAAATGACAGATGTTCGAAAATCCATATTAAATAGAACTTTACAATATGGACAATAGAAGAGGAAAACTAGGATAATGAACAATTTGTTATGGGGAACTAAAAAAAAGAATATCATGAAGAAGAGTTTTTTATCAGGAACTTCAAACAATTATGAAGAATAAATTAATCATTTATGTGAAATACCCATGTGTGAAAATCAATGCTTCGAAACATAGACATATACATATATGCATATATATATTGAAGAAAAATAGGGTAATTGTATAAGAGGTATTAGAATAACACTTATGCACTACTAAATATTATAGAAAAAAATTGAAATTGAAAAAGAGCTATTAGAAAAACACTTAACAATCACATGAAAATGATAGATGTTCAAAAACCCACATTAAATAGAACTTTAAAATATGGAGAATAGAAGAGACAAACTAGGATTATGAATAGTTTGTTATGGGGAACTTAAAAAAGGATTATCATGAAGAATAGTTTGTTATGGGGAACTTCAAATAGTTGAGAAATTTTTTTTATCATTAAACATATTCATACAAGACACATAACATGTTCCGTCCAGACAAAATAACCAATGCAATTAACAGTTTCTTATAAGGAGCTTCAAATAGATGAGGGAAAAAGAATATCATAAAACATATTGGTACAAGACAAGTAGTCTATGTAACAATTGTAAGAGGTGTTAGAATAACACTTAAGAATCACACATTAATGATAGATGAATGGAAACCCACATAAGTAGAACTCGTTAAGCCAATGGGTACCAATAATCTATACAAAATAGGTATAACACCACAAAATTAATTGAAAATTTGAGCCACATTACCTGCACTAAATATTATAGACAAATACAAAAATTGTAAAAGAGCTATTAGAATAACACTGAATAGCCATTAAACTAATTTTATCTTGAATATCTGTTTGCTTTCACACTAACCCTATGCATATATATATATATATATATATATATATATATATGCAATCACTCCTATGTTAATCTAAAATTGCCTTTATGTTAATGGGTGTAATGCCAAAGATGCACAAAGATAACTGCAAATAATAAACGAAGGGCACAAAAATTACTAACCCTAACCATATTTTTTGATGAAAGAAAGAAGATTTAACTGCAATTGCTCCTATGGTAATGGGTATAACACCAGGATGCCTTCAAATAGGTGAGGGAAAAAGAATATCATGAAACATATTGGTACAAGACAAGGAGTCTATGTAATAGTTGTAAGAGGTGTTAGAATAACACTTAAGAATCACATGTAAATTACAGATGAATGGAAACCAACATTAAGTAGAACTCATTAAGCCAATGGGTACCAATAATCTGTGCAAAATGGGTATAACACCATAGACTTAATTGAAAATTTGATTTGTATTACCTGACACTAAATATTATAGACAAATACATAAATTGTAAAAGAGTTAATCTGCAATTGCTCCTATGTTAATGGGTATAATGCCAAAGATGTATAGAGATAACTAAAAACAATAAATGAAGGGGAAAAAATTTACAAACCCTAACCATATTTTTTGATGAAAGAATATTTAATTGTAATTGTTCCTATGGTAATGGGTATAATGCCAAAGATGCACAGAGATAACTACAAACAATAAACAAAGGCTGAAAAAATTACTAACCCTAACCATATTTTTTGATGAAAGAAAGAAGATTTAACTACAATCTATCCATCCATACAGAGCAATAATGTCTTTGAAGTCTCCAAAATGGGTATAACGCAAGAGATACAAACATATAACAAGGAACAATAAGCTGAGAGCAAAAGACATGAGCAATAAATTAATCATTTATGCAAAATACCCATTTAAAATGACTTACACATTTTGGAACACAACTGCTTTAAAACCCTCCAATTTGCTAGAAAACAAAGTTGAAGGTGACAATTTTTACAATAGTTTACTATCAAACCAACACCACAATGGCTCTTTCGATAATGCAACTTAATGAATATATTTTGTCGCACATTTCAGAGCACGTCAGTGTTAAAAAACTCCAACCTTCTATCAAATGGAGACGAAGACGATGATTTTTTCAACACTCTGCTATCAAACCAACACCACAATGGCTCATTCGACAATTCAACCAAAAACAATATACTTTCCCACACTGCAACATTCAATATTCCATTTACTTCATCTTTTTCCATCATACAACAATAATATGATGCATTAACCCTCACGCGAGCAAACACTTACCATCCTACTTCCATGTATCGAGGCAACCAACTCCACCACCACCAACCCATGTAACTAACAAACTACATGTCATCGTAAAAAACCTTGGGAAACTTAGCACCGGCTAGGAGATTCCTAGCGCTGAGAAATTCTATTCATGCTGGGCTGATGAAAATTGCATCAGAAGTTTGAAACAAAAAGCCTATCAGCTAATAAAGATACTAATTAATGACCTAATATGAACTATTACTTTCTCAAATTTAATAATGGCTACAAAAGAAATGATCTATATGTGTTATTTTTGCTTCAACGTAGAGGGATATAAAAAATGGTAAAACGAATGTAGTATTATACTAAAATGCATCTGATAGATTTCTGAAATATTTTAGAAAATTGAAGCATAGTTATAGAAAAAGGTTTTGAGGATTCTAAGCAATCCTTCAACATATTGTAACTCAACATTACAGTGAACGATAAATTATTTCCAACTAGAGCATCTGCATACAAGTTGAAGCAAGGAGTTCATTCAATCTCCATCGATGATAATTAAAAAGAGAGATTATTGTTTATATTGATAGTTTATGTGTCATACAAAGAGGTAGCAATATTAGCAATTATTAGAGACAAAGTACCCTACACTATTCCATAGCTTTACAGGAATTTTGATCCTTATTGTGCACAATATTAACTAATCGTGGTGATCAAAACAAGGTTTTACAAAGAAAATAAAAAACATTATTTAAATATGATATGTGATTAACATTATTACAAATGGTAGAAGCATAGATGTTTTATAAATTCATTTATTAAAGAAGACAAGAGAATGGGACTACCATTAGAGGTTGTATCCCATTTCCCCCTGGATTATATGGCTTAACTTGATAATTGATGTAAGAATTTTTATTTAATGAGTTACATTATATTTTTTGGTCGTGTTCTTACGTCATTTTTTTGTCATTATGATAAATGATTAGGTCTTGTATGTGGTCTTGAGTTACATGTTTATTATGGTGGTGAGTTGTATTATCATTCAATTATTTGAGCTTTGAGAGAATATTATTAACATGTCTTTTTAATGAAATATGGAGCTTTGATAATATATGTAATGTGTTGGTCAACCAAGGATAAATTTCAATATTTATTCATGGTGGGGATGGATTCATTCCATGTCATGTAGATATCTCTATTCGAAATAGATTTTTTTATTTACATGTGTCAAGGTCACTATATCATCTCTGATCCATTAGATCTATTTTTAATTAGATAATGTATGCATATCTGGTGTGGTGTCAGAGTCTTTGTATCCTCAATAAGCACCCTTTTTATTATGGATGTATTATCCTTTATGAGACCTATTCTCCTATTTACTCGCATAGTAGGTTATGATGTAGTGATGTGTAATGGGGCATATCTCCAATCTCTATATTACATTAATGGATTTTATTAGTTGATAGGCTATTTTGTTTGAAGTTTCTATCAAGAATTTCGTTAGCCCAGCCGTGAATTAGATTTGTCAGTGTTGGAGATGTCCTGGCCGATGGCAACTAGACCAAGTTTTTTTGTGGTGACATGGAGCTTGGGAATTATGTTGGTTGGTGGTGGTGGAGTTGGTGTCCTCAACACGTGAAAGATTAACTATAAGTGTTTGTTCACGGGAATGTTTATTCATTTTGTCATTGTTATACGATGGGGCGGATGGAGTAAATTTGGGCAGATGAAGTAAATGCAATATTGAGGGTTGCATTTTGGGAAAGTATACTTTTTTTAAGTTGTATTTTCAAAACAACCATTGTGGTGTTGGTTTCATAGCAGACTATTTTTGTGGTTAGTTTGATAACAGATTGGAGGGTTTTAAAGTTGTTCTCCACAATCTATAAGTTGTTTTACATGGGTTTTTGCATAAATGATTTATTGATTGTTTATGTTAAAACTATTGTTCTCCGGAATCTATACGTTATTTTACATGGGTGTTGCAGTGTGGGAAAGTAAAGTTCAAAATGTATGAGAAAATATATTGATTAAGTTGCATTGTCGAAAGATCTATTGTGGTGTTGGTTTGATAGTAGACTATTCTAAAAATCATCGGATTCAATTATGTGGTTCATTTGATAGGAGACTATTGTAAAAATCAATGGTTTTGGCTCTATTTTATAGGAGATTGGAGGGTTTTAAAACTATTTTTCTATGAAATCTGTAAGTCATTTTACATGGGTGTTTTGCATAAATGATTTATTTATTGTTTATGTTAAAATTGTTGTTGTCCAGAATCTGTAAGTTGTTTTACATGCGTGTTTGGCGTTATGGTTTTGTACACTTAAATCTTCTTTCTTTCATCAAAAAATATGGTTAGGGTTAGTATTTTTTTTGTCCCTTGTTTATTGTTTGTTCTTATCTCTGTGCATATTTGGCCTTTCTTTGGTCAAAAAATATGGTTAGGGTTAGTAATTTTATCACCCTACATTTGTTGTTTTGGTTATCTCTATGTATCTTTGTCATTGTAGCCATTAACATAGGACCAATTGTAGATTAACATAGGAGTGATTGCATAAATATATGGCTGATGAGCCCAAAATGTGCTCATAGTTTGGATATTATGATGAACTTTTAATGCCTTTACTTTTGTTATTCGTGGTTGTTTAAAACTCTTTTGAAACCTTCTATGGGGATATCCTATAGCAAAACACTTTCATGTTCCTATAGCTTATTGTGTTGTCTTGACTACATTTATTACCCTGTTGACTCCCTAAATGACTGGTATATTGCATACAGTTTTTGAATGATGAAATAAATTCAAATATGAGATTAATGAACGAATATTGTGTATGTGCCATGTACCTTTTCTTTCGCATCTATTACCTTTTGTTTCGCAGGTTGTTGAAGAAGTATGATCAAGTCAAGCGCAACCGAACTTGGCCTTACAGTAAAGTCCATTTCTTGCACGACTTCGAGGAAGCTCTGGCGAAGACTCTTTGACCGAAACAGCTGGTAAATATTTTTAATGACAATCAATCTGAAAAGAGTGGAGCGCTAGATTCTCTCTGGATCGGGTTGAACGCATAAATTAATTTATGAAGTTTCTTTCTTGATTCTAGGATACACTTTACTTCTGCATCTTTCTTTGATAGGGTTAGTTAGTTAGTTGCTCTCCTGATTTTAAATAAAGTACTCCTCCTGCGTGAGTGAGGAAGGAGATGATAGTTAGAGTAAGATAGAAGCATAGTGATAGAAAGTTAATAGATACCATGTAAGATTCAGTATGATAATAAAAAGTAGAATCAGTATGACAAGAGACAAAGTTTATTGTTAGTTTCTATATCAACAAATCAATGTATACCATTCTATTTTCATGAATAAATTTTGATGAAGTACCGAGTTCAACACCTGTGTAATTAGTAGATGCTTGCTAAGGGGGCCCACTTAGTAAGTATCTGTAGCTAATTAGTTAGCTATTATTTTATGTTGATCATCAGTTAGCTTTCATCTTTGAAGTTTTCATACAAACTCAGTCTTGTATTGCTCCTGCAGCATAGGAAGTCCATCCCTATGCCTGTTCGTGCAGCATAAGGCCAGTTCACAGTTTGTGTTTCAGTCATAGTTATTATGGTTTTTGTTTTAATCAAATCATAGTTGAGTTAAAATAACTTTGCATTACCTCCATGTAGCGTAGATAGAACTCCTTTCAAGTATTTATTTCTGTTAAGTTTTGACTGACATAGGTTCTTAGTGCATATATTATGCTGTGCCATTTAAAGTATATGTCCCCTGGTTTGACAAGTAAATGAACGTCCATAGAGAGATATTAGTCATCTATTGGAATGTCCAATTCCCAGGAAAGGTTTTACTGTGATTTTCATATCCTTTTGTGGGTGCGACCATTTTTGGCGCCATTGCCGGGGATGGCGTCAAGCTAAGGATTTGTCAGAAGTCATTTTTAGTATTAATTGAGTTTCTTAGTCAAAATTTTCAACATCTTTCAAACCACCATTCATCGTATTGCATGCATAGAAGAAGAGGAGACGCACTGGGAAGGTTCCTCCTTGAAAACCTGTTTGTTGAACTACCATTTAACCTAGCTGACAAAGAACCTGAGGAAAATCCATTCGCCTTGTTATTCCAGCAACCAAACATGGCAAATAATCCACCTAATAATCCACCTCCAGCGTTTGAGCTTCTCATTGTTCCCCAGTGAGATACTGAAAATCTTAAAAATATTCCCTCTTCATTGCTTCCCAAGTTTTATGGCCTAGCTACGGAGGACCCAAAAACTTTTGTTTGAGTTTGATGTCCTCTGTCGCAGTTATGACTACAAATCAGATGCTCATAAACTGAAGTTATTTCCTTCCACCTTGAAGGAAGGAGCTCTCAGATGGTTCATGAGTCTGGGAAGAGATGTTGTTGATAGTTCGGCAGCCAAGCAAACAAAATTCCTTGAGAAGTATAAGGAATATTCTAAGAGTGCCAGTAAAGGTGATGACATATTCTGAATTTAGCAGAAGGAGGATGAAATCCTAGAAAATTATATTTCAAGGTTCTTGTTTTCACTAAAAATGAACTCAAACCATACTCTCAATAAAGACTCTCAGAAATTACTCTTTCTAAGGGGAATCATTGATACCTATATAGACGCCCTGGACCTGATGGGAGGAGGTGATATAACCCAATTGCCTTGGGATGATATAAAGAAAATATGTCTTAACTACTCTCGAGCAATAGTTAAGAAAGGTCAAGGTCATCATAATACATTGGGGAAGTCTTCTTCTGGTGGAGTTTCTCAGATGAAGATAACGAATTTGTTCTCTAACTTCAAGAAGGACATCATTAATAATATGGGTACACAACTGGACACTATGCAAGCTTGGAAGAAACATGAGGAAGCTGAGGCAGTTTTGGCCGAGTTCTGTCAATACTGCAAACAGAAGAAGCGTGACTGCAGATGCAAGATGGTGGCTAATTTGGAAGCTAAGCAACTACCTACTGACTTCAAGTTAGTAGAAGGTGATGATGATCAAGTGTTCTTTATTGCACAATGGAGACCATGGGCCCAAAGACAAGGTATGCCTCAACATCTTTTAACTTTTGGTAATTCTTATTCTGGCTATAATAACCAATGGCAACCTGCATATGGACCACCACCACCCTAGAATCCACCTCAACCAAGTTGGCCTAATTATCAGACCCCGCAATGGCAATCTTCTCAAGGAGGATTGCAGTAGCCACAAGGACAATGGACCCCACCTCTAGGTAATTGGCAATAGAATCCTCAATGGAGAGGTCCTCAACAATGGCAAAACTAGTCCCTTGGGTTCCTGTAGGTTCCACAGCCACAACCATAGGCCCTCATGCCACCTCCTGTAGCAACTGCCACAAATCCTGGCCCTCCAAAGCAAACACCTATGCCTGTCCAGCCATTGCCAAATCCCAATAATAAGCAACAGTAGCAGCCACAACAACCTATGTATCTTGTTGAAGCCAACCAAAATCAAGTTTATATTTTAAACGTTAATAACATCCATTTGAGGTCTGGAACCACTTTACCTATTCCAAAACCACCTCTGATTACTGAAATACCAGATTCTCCCCTTGAAGAATCTATTGCACCTGCTAATCCTACTGAGCATATTCCTATAACTGATACGGTTTCTAAGGATCCTATTTTGCAAAGCTAAGAAAAACCACCTTCTCCTCGAAGGTTGCAAAGTACTACATTTAAATCCATGGAAGAACCCACTTTTGACATTTTGGATCAGCTCAAGAATGTACAAATTCAAATCCCTTTATTTCAGGCTATTAAAGATGTTCCCATTTTTAGAAAAGCTATTAAAGAGGCATGTTTGAAGAAGCTTGGATGGAAGAAAAAGGATCCCCAAACAATTCATGTCTTAGGGAAAATGGCTGATATAATGTTGGGAAATGTAGTCATTCCAAAGTATATTGACCCTAGAAGTCCTGTAGTGCAGATACATATAAATGGCCAAATTGTAAAAAATGTTTTGATTGACTTAGGTGCTACAATTAATGTCATGACAAAGCATACTATGGACTCCTTGAACATTTCAAATATTAGGTCTACATCTATAGTTCTGCAGTTTACAGATAGCTCCATAGTTAAACCTGATGGAATGGTGGAAGATATAATTGTCACTCTTGAATCTTAGGAGTATCCAGTTGATTTCACAATATTATCAGTTAAAGAAATTTTAGGAGGGTATCCAGTTATCCTTGGTAGACCATGGTTAGCAACTACTGATGCTTTTATAGGATGTTGTTCTGGAGATATGACCATTTCTGATCGATAGTCCACAAAAAAATTGGCTTTGTATCCGCCTGCTAGACCTCAACAAGATTTGTCCCTACCTATTTCGCTAGATATGGGGGAAGAAACTCAAGAAGCCAATTCCTTGGCTCAATTAATGATGCTTCAAAATGATTCATTCTCACAACTTCAGAATGAGGATGCTTTTCTTTTTCAAATTTTACAGTTTAACTCTAATATGGATAGTTCATCTTATCCTAATGGCAGCCATCTACAATGTTTCCTATAGCAACCAAATTTTGAAAGTTCACTACCTAAACTTCCAGCAATTTTTCATAATTTGCTTCCACAAGAGGTCCAAACATCACCTGTAGATTCTATGAGTAATCTCACTAAGCAGATAGAATTATCTTCAGGTCACTATTTGAATATCAATAGCAAGCTACCACAATCTCAACATGCTGACTTATTAAAAATGCTACAAGATCAACATAAAGCTTTTGCATGGGAATATGGGGACATGCAAGGAATAGATCCTCGAATTTGTACTCACATGATCTATATCAAAGAATTTTTTTTACTAGTTAGGCAGCCTCAAAGAAGTGTAAATCCAGCACTTAGAGAAATAGTTAAAAATGAACATCAAAAGTTGCTTGATGCTGGTTTTATTTATCCAATCTCTGACAGTCAATAGGTTTCTCCATTAGTTATTGTCCATAAGAAAGGTGGAAAATGGAGAGTGTGTGTAGATTATAGAGAGTTGAACAATGCCACTAAAAAACATCACTTTCCACTTCCTTTTGTAGACCAAGTACTAGACTCATTGTCTAGCAAAAGATATTTTTCCTTTTTGGATGGTTACAGTGGGTACAATCAGATAAAAATTGCCCCTGAAGATCAAGATAAGACCACTTTTACCTGTCCATGGGGAACATTTGCTTACTCAGTCTTTTCTTTTGGTCTATTCAATGCGCCAACAACATTTCAGAGAGCAGTAATTAGTATCTTTGCTGATATATCTCATGACTGTATGGAGATTTATATGGATGATTTCACTACCTATGGAGTCACATTTGAAGAAGCACTGGTGAATTTAGAAAAAGTATTAGAAAGGTGTAGAGAGAAATTTTTTTCTCTAAACAGTGAAAAATGTTTTCTACTAATGGAAGAAAGTATTGCTCTAGGCCATCATGTTTCAAAAAATGGAATTTAGGTCGACCCTGCTAAAATTGAAGTTATTCTAAATTTACAAACTTCTGCAAAACAAAAGGATGTCAGAAGTTTCCTTGGCCATGCAGGGTATTATAGAAGGTTTAAAAAATATTTTAATAAAATTTCCAGCCCACTTTATGCCTTGTTAACTAAGGATCCCAATTCGAGTGGACAGGAGCCTATGAAAAATCCTTCCTGCAACTAAAGGACTTGCTTACTAAAGCCCCTGTTCTTTAAGGTCCAAAATGGAATTTGTCTTTTCATATACATGCTGATGCCTCTGATTTTGGTATAGGAGTAGTCTTAAGTCAAAAATAAAATTTAATTGAGCATGTTATCTACTTTATCAACAAGAATCTTCAAGGTCCTAAACTCAACTTTAGTGTTACAGAAAAGGAATTACTTGCAGTAGTGCATGCTTTGAATAAATTTAGGCATTATGTCATAGGTTATCAGATATTCATCCATACTGACCATGCAGGAATCAAGTATCTGATCAACAAACCTGCCATTTCTGGTAGATTAGCAAGATGGCTCCTGTTGTGACAAGAATTTGACATTACAATCATTGATAAACTAGGAAGAGCTAATGTTGTAGTTGACTTTTTATCAAGACTTCAATTAGCTGCACCTATTCAACATGAGGTCATTGATGATAGGTTCCCAGATGAACACCTATTTTCTATTGTTGCACATACACCATGGTATGCAAACATTTTCAATTATCTAGCAGCAAGCAGAATACCAGCCCACTTTTCTCCAAAAGAAAAAAAATTGTTAATAGAGAAAAGTTTTAACTTTTAATGGATTGCAAATTGTCTGTTTTATACTGGACCTGATCAAGTGATGCGAAGATGTGTAAGAGAAGATGAGACTTATGATATATTGCATGCTTGCCATGATGAACCATGTGGGGGATATTTTAAAGAAAAAAGAACATCAATGAAGATTCTTACAATAGGGTACTACTGGCCAAGATTACACAAGGATGTTGTGGCCTATACAAGGAAATGTGACCGATGTCAGCGTATGGGAAGACCAACCAAATCAAATGAAATGCCACTATACCAACAGGTAATAGTCACCCCTTTTGATAAATGGGGAATGGATTTTGTGGGACCAATTGATCCACCATCCAATGGAAAGTCATACATTCTAGTTTTCACAGACTATGTCACAAAGTGGGTTTAGGTAAAAGCTATGACTCATGCTCGAAATAACAAGGTTGCTGAATTTCTGTATGAACAAATTTTCATTAGATTTGGAGTTCCCAGAGAGCTTGTAACTGATCAAGGAGCTTAGTTCATATCGAATTTGATCACTGTACTAATAAATGACTATTAAATCAAACATAGGAAGTTCAACCCATATCACCCTCAAGCCAATGGTCAGGTGGAGGTAACAAAGAGGGAAATTGAGGTGATCCTATCAAAGACAGTATAGCTCCATAGAAAAGATTGGAGCAATAGAATTCCTGAAGCAATTTGGACTTATAGAACTATATGGAAGACAACAACTAGGTTTACACCTTTTGAGCTGCTTTATAAAAAATTAGCCATGTTGCACATAGAATTTGACCACAAAACCTTGAGAACAACTCTTGAACTCAATATGGAAATATTTGAAGCACAAAAGGACCGTCTCCTATAGCTAAATGCTTTGGACGAAATGAGAAAAGCTACCCTGCAACATGCAGAAGTAATCCAATAGCAACAGAAGAAATGACATGATCAACACATAAAAACCAAGCAATTTTCTGTTGGTGATTGGGCTCTGTTATATAATTCTAGATATCAAAAAAATCAAGGTAAGCTCAAAACATGTTGGCTTGGTCCCTATGAAGTTGAGAATGTGTTCGACAACAGAGTTATATAGCTAGCGATAATTGATCCAGTCCATTTCAAATTGCTAGTTAATCGCCACCGACTCCGATTGTACCATAAACCAGTCTCAAAAGAACAATTCATATAGTAGTTTGTTTAGGATCCTCCCACTACTCTTCCTACAACCGAAGGCTTTAGCCTTTCTCCTACAGCTTCACTATAATTTTGCAAAGCATGCTCATAATAAAAGTTTTTTTAAAAGGAAACCCTTTTTTCTCCATTCTCATTTATCGCCCTATCTCACTTCTTTATCTTTCATCCATCCATCCCATCCATCCATTCCATTCATTCATCTCATTCGCCCACATCACCCATCCACTTCATCCATCCACATCACCCTTAATTAAGATATCATTCCCAACTGTCAACTCATGTAAATGTCGTCATCTTTCTTCACACATACATGCAATTATCAAAGGTACGCCATATCTTTTGTTATCGCATATTTGATTTATTTTATTCTATTCATTTATTGCTATGACAATACCAGTCATTATTACCCAATCTCTGCCTATTCTTGAGTTCAGGTGAGGGCACATGTCATACTCTGAGTAGGGGGCGGGGTAATCCACCTTTTAAAACCCGTCTTTTTGCCATTGCCACAACTGTGCAAATAACCTTTCCTTATTATTCTGGTACTTTCCAAATATGATCGCATTTCTTTTTCATTTGCATGTTTTTCTTGTAAATTACAATCAAAACTGCTTGTTCAAAAAGTTTATTTTTGGAAAAGAAAGAAATGTGATGGCACGACAAAAGAAAAACCAAAAAAGAAAGGGAAACAGAGAATTTGAATTTGCACCAAGGAATTGAGTTCAGCTAGGCAAAAACTATGAACATGGCTGGTCAGCTAGTGCGACATGAGCTTGTAGCTCATGAATTATTATTGTAAAATCCTCAAACAGTCCACACATTCAGCCTCTGTGGATGATTAAACTACTTCTTAATTTTAAATAATTTTGATGAGGAGGCTGCTGGAGAATTTTTGAGAACCCTTTCTGAAAGGGAAGCTAATGTGTGGGGTCTAACGGTTGTTGCAACTGAAGACATAATTTCTAAAGTAACCAGGCTTCTAGCCGTTGGAGAAAAATTTTTCTTCAGATGCTACCATTGCAAGGGCTGAGTTTTCAATACCCACTAATGGACCTTTGGAAGTTTCCATCTAGGGATGCAAGCAGGTATCGTTGCCTCCTCCTTATTCAGAATACGCCACTTATATAATCAGGTATTTAACCTGTGAAGGCCATTTCTCCTACCTTCATTCTTATCATTTCAAATTCTTAAGTCATATGAGGCATGGGTTAGTTATAAATGTTCTAAATTTCCTGTTAAAATTTCTGGAACAAAGTGTCCACGGAACCCAACAAGGGAAAGATAATTTTGTTGCTCATCATGACCTTATTAAATTATTGATTGAATGCTCTTTGAGATATGTCTCACCTCTTTCCTAGCAAAAATTCATTGCCCAAAAGAGCTTACAAATTCTGCAACCCTCTAGGGTACTCACCCCACGGTCTCAGAAAAAGAAGAAATAAATTGCGTCTACCAGTAGAATAGGCAAGGGTCATCTACTCCTGTAGCACCTGGTCCTACAGCTCCCCCATCGAAATCTTCTGCTTGGGTACAAACTAGGTCTGCCACTAGGAGAGAGAATAGAAAAACAAAGGCAAGTGAGTTGTCTGGGGCAGAACAAACCCCAGAGTCTGACCCTCGTTCTTAGAAAAGGCAATGCTCTTCTCCTACAACACCTTCCCCTCCAGTCGTCTCTCCTATAGCAACACCTATTGATAACACTAGTTCACCATCATCCTCTAGTAGGGAAGAGCCCTCTAAGCAGACCAGAAAAAGGAAGGCTACCAGAACACCTCTTGTAGCCGCACCAGTGCCAAGAAGAGTTTCCACAAGGAAAAAATGTAAGAACTCCCTTGCTTCACCTCAACTAGAGGTTATTGTAATTTCAGAAGGGTCTGTAGGGTATGAATTTGATGTTTCTCAGAATATGTCTGAGAATGCTGCACAGAGTTCATTTGTTTCTGAAGAGGAACAAGTTGAGACAAAGAAAATGGAGCAAGGGTTACCAAGTCTTGATGACTTGGCTACCACTACTATGCAGTTCTTGGAGGAAGCACAGTCTTCTCCACTGCAGCAACAAGAATTCATCTTGTAGCAAGAGCAGGAATAGACTGAACAATTGAATGTGCCTAGTGAAGCTACATTTCACCCTGCAACTTGTAAAACCATTGTTGTTTATAAGAAGACATTTTTGATTGAGTTTTTGGAATATGTCAAAGCTAACTGGGAAACAGTTACATTGCAAACCCCAAATTTCCAACACCTAGCCCAGACTGACATGCAACAAAGTCTATGGGAGGTAGAAAGGAAAAAAACTAAAAAAGAAAATTGAAAGTCAGAAACAAGAAATTTCTGAGTTAAAAGAAAAAATGGATGAAATGTTAAAAGTAACTGGTCAGATTATGGAATGTAGACCACCACCCAGAGTTTATGCTCTATGCCTTAAGGAACAGTTCTTATGGTTCCAACTAATAAGAATTTCCAAAAATCAAGATCCTATACTTCACACTGCTAATGAATTTTACAATGCATACTAAGCAGCCCCTAATTGGTTAAGAAATTCTCTGTGTCAATTTTATTTACATGGCTTTTTAATTCCATTTGAAATAGAATGGAATCCTCTTCTGTATATTGGTGATATCCATTTGAGATTATTTATGTCATGGGCAGCAAATGAAGTAAATTATGGAAGGCAATGGGAAACATATGAGGAAGCCGAAAGGAATGAGCCTGTTCCATTATGCTCTCAAAGTTCAAACCCCCATGCAATGCTGAAAACCTGGTTTACTTTGACATATGGCATTAATAATACTACAGCCAGAGAGAAAATATTTGATCTCAGGAAATAGGTATATGATGAATTTCAGGCACAGTCATATTCATTTTGGAGACTGTCATACACCAGAAGTGAGAAAAGGTGGGAAAGATTAACTGTTGGGCTAAGAAGGTCCAAACCTCACAGTCCAATAAATTTCACAGTAGCTCTTAAACGATCAAGTAGATATGTATAGTTGGGACTTCAAAAGAGATTTGAACTATGGTTGTCATTGACATTCAGACCTCCTGTGCTAATGTGGCCCCTTTATCCTCACCAGGCTACAAATCTTAATGATGATTTAGAAGACCGTAGGTATGAAAGGTGCTAGGCTTTCAGAGGATTTTATTACATGTTTGGAACTCCATTTCAGAGTCATGCAGTAACCACTGATTTAAGAGAAACCACCAGGAAAGTTAACGCTGAAGCACCAGCATTAGGCTAAGTAAGGGGCAGTGATGAGCCCAAAATGTGGTCATAGTTTGGATATTATGATAAACTTTTAATGCCTTTACTTTTGTTATTTGTGTTTGTTTAAAACTCTTTTGAAACCTTTTATGGGGATATCCTGTAGCAAAACACTTTCATGTTCTTGCAGCTTATTGTGTTGTCTTAACTACATTTATTACCCTGTTGACTCCCTAAATAACTGGTATATCACATACAGTTTTTGAATGATGAAATAAATTCAAATATGTTATTAATGAATGGATATTATGTATGTGCCATGCACCTTTACTTTCGCATCTGATACCTTTTCTTTTGTAGGTTGTTGAAGAAGTATGATTGAGTCAAGCATAAGCGAACTCAGCCTTATAGTAAAGTTGATTTCTTGCATGACTTTGAGGAAGCTTTGGCAAAGAATCTTTGACCGAAACCATTGGGAAAGATTTTTAATGATAGTCAATCTGAAAAGAATGGAGTGCTAGATTCTCTCTGAATCGGGTTGAACGCATAAATTCATTTATGAAGTTTGTTCCTTGATTCTGGGATACACTTTACTTCCACGTCTTTCTTTGATAGGGTTAGTTAGTTAGTTGCTCTCCTGATTTTAAATAAAGTACTCCTCCTGCATGAGTGAAGAAGGAGATGATAGTTAGAGTAAGATAGAAGCATAGTGATAAAAAGTTAACAGATACAATGTAAGAGTCAGTATGATAATAAAAAGTAGAATTTGTATGACAAGAGATAGAGTTTGTTGTTAGTTTCTATCTCAACAAAGCAATGTATACCATTCTATTTTCATGAATAAAGTTTGATGAAATTCTGAGTTCAACACCTGCGTAATCAGTAGATGCTTGCTAAGGGGGTCCACTTAGTAAGTATATGTAGCTAGTTATTTAGCTGTTATTTTCTGTTGATCATCAGTTAGCTTTCATCTTTCAAGTTTTCATACAAACTCAGTCTTGTATTGCTCCTGCAGCATAGGGAGTCCATCCCTGTGCCTGTTCCTACAGCATAAGGCCAGTTCACAGTTTGTGTTTCAATCATAGTTATTATGGTTTCTATTTTAATCAAATCATAGTTGAGTTAAAAAAACTTTGCATTACCTCCCTGTAGCATAGATAGAATTCCTTTCAAGTATTTATTTTTGTTAAGTTTTTATTGACACAGGTTCTTAGTGCATATATTGTGATGCGCCATTTAAAGTATACGTCACTTGGTTTAAGAAGTAAATGAATGTCCATAGAGAGATATTAGTCATCTGTTGGAATGCCCAATTCCCAAGAAAGGTTTTACTGTGATTTTCATATCCTTTTGTGGGCGCGACCATTTTTGGCGCCGTTACTGGGGATGGCGTCAAGCTAAGGATTTGTCAGAAGTCATTTTTAGTATTAGTTTACTTTGTTAGTCAAAATTTTCATCATATTTCAAACCACCATTCATCATATTGCATGCATAGAAGAAGAAGAGATGCACTGGGAAGGTTCCTCCTTTAAAACTTATTTGTTGAACTACCATTTAACCCAGTTGACGAAGAACCTGAGGAAAATTCATTCACCCTGTTATTCTAGCAACCAAACATGGCAAATAATCCACCTCCAGCGTTTGAGTTTCCCATTGTTCCCCAGAGAGACACAGATAATCTTAAAAATATTCCCTCTTCATTGCTTCCGAAATTTTATGGCCTAGTTACGGAGGACCCAAAAAAATTTCTATTTGAGTTTGATGTCCTCTGTCGCAGTTATGACTACAACTTAGACGTTCATAAAATGAAGTTATTTCCTTCCACCTTGAAGGAAGGAGCTCTCAGATGGTTCATGAGTCTGGGAAGAGGTATTGTTGATAGTTGGGTAGCCAAGCAAGCGAAATTACTTGAGAAGTATAAGGAATATTGTAAGAGTGCCAGTAAAGATGATGACATATTCCGAATTCAACAGAAAGAGGATGAAAGCCTAGAAGATTATATTTCAAGGTTCTTCTTTTCACTAAAAAAGAACTCAAACCATACTCTCAATGAAGACTCTCAGAAATTACTCTTTCTAAGGGGAATCAGTGATGCCTGTATAGACGCCCTGGACCTGATGGGAGGAGGTGATATAACCCAACTTCTTTGGGATGATATAAAGAAAATATGTCTTAACTACTCTCGAGCAATAGTTAAGAAAGGTCGAGTTCATCATGCTACAGTGGGGAAGATTTCTTCTAATGGATTTTCTTAGATGGAGATAACGAATTTGTTGCCTGACTTCAAGCAAGACATCATTAATAATATGGCTACACAACTAGACACTATACAAGCTCGAAAGAAACATGAGGAAGCTGAGGCAGTTTTGGCCAAGTTCTGTCCATATTGCAGACAGAAGAAGCATGACTGCAGATGTAAGATGGTGGCTAATTTGGAAGCTAAGAAACTATCTACTGACTTCAAGCCAGTAGAAGGTGATGATGATCAAGTGTTCTTTGTTGCACAAAGGAGACCATGGGCCCAAAGACAAGGTATGCCTCAACATCCTTTAACTTTTGGTAATCCTTATTCTAGCTATAATAACCAATGGCAACCTGCATATGGACCACCACCACCCTAGAATCCACCTCAACCAAGTTGGCCTAATTATCAGACCCCGCAATGGAAATCTTCTCAAGGAGGTAGGTAGCAGCCACAAGGATAATGGACCCCACCTCTAGGTAATTAGAAACAAAATCCTCAATGGAGAGGTCCTCAGCAATGGTAAAACCAGTCCCTTGGGTTCCTGCAGCTTCCACAGCCACAACCATAGGCCCTCATGCCACCTCCTACAGCAACTGCCACAAATCCTAGCCCTCCAAAGCAAATGCCTATGCCTGCCCAGCCATTGCCAAATCCCAATAATAAGCAACAACAACAGCCACAACAACCTATGTATCTTGCTGAAGCCAACCAATATCATGTTTATACTTTAAACGTTAATAACATCCATTTGAGGTCTGGAACCACTTTACCTATTCCAAAACCACCTATGATTACTGAAATACAAGATTCTCCCCTTGAAGAATCTACTGCACTTGTTGATCCTACTGATCATATGCCTATAACTGATATGGTTTCTAAGGAGCCTATTTTGAAAACCAAGACAAACCACCTTCTTCTCAAAGGTTGTAAAGTACTACATTTAAATCCATGGAAGAACCCACTTTTGATATTTTGGATCAGTTCAAGAATGTAAAAATTCATATCCCTTTATTTCAGGCTATTAAAGATGTTCCTATTTTTGGAAAAAGCTATTAAAGAGGCCTGTTTGAAGATGCCTGGATAGAAGAAAAAGAATCCCTAAACAATTCATTTCTTAGGGAAATTGGCTGATATAATGTTGGGATATGTAGTCATTCCAAAGTATATTGACCCTAGATGTCTGGTAGTGGAGATACATATAAATGGCCAAATTGTAAAAAATGTTTTGATTGACTTAGTTGTTGCCATTAATGTCATGACAAAGCATACTATGGACTCCCTGAACATTTCAAATATTAGGTCAACATCTATAGTTTTGCAGCTTGCAGATAGCTCCATAGTTAAACCTGATAGAATGGTGGAAGATGTAATTGTCACTCTTGAATCTTGGGAGTATCCAGTTGATTTCACAATATTATTAGTTAAGGAAACTTTTGGAGGGTATCCAGTTATCTTTGGTAGACCATGGTTAGCAACTGCTGATGCTTTTATAAGATTTTGTTCTGGAGATATGACTATTTCTGATGGACAGTCCATAAAAAAATTAGCTTTGTATCCGCCTACTAGACCTCAACTAGATTTGTCCCAACCTATTTGGCCAGATATGGGGGAAGAAACTGAAAAAGCCAATTCCTTGGCTCAATTAATGATGCTTCAAAATGATCCATTCTCACAACTTCAGAATGAGGATGCTTTGCTTTTTCAAATTCTATAGTTTAACTCTCATACAGATAGTTCATCTTATCCAAATGGCAGCCATCTACAATATTTCCTATAGCAACCAAATTCTGAAAGTCAACTGCCTAAACTTCCAGCAATTTTTCATAATTTTCTTCCACAAGAGGTCCAAACATCACCTGTAGATTCTATAAGTAAGCTCACTAAGCAGATAGAATTGTCTCCAGGTCACTGTTTGAATATCAATAGCAAGCTACCACAGTCTTAACAGGCTGACTTATTAAAAATGCTACAAGATTAGCATAAGGCTTTGCATAGGAATATGGGGACATGCAAGGAATAGATCCTCAAATTTTTACTCATATGATCTATATCAAAGAAGATTGTTTACCAGTTAGGCAGCCTCAAAGAAGAATAAATCTAGCACTTAGAGAAATAGTTAAAAAAGAACTTCAAAAGTTGCTTGATGCTGGTTTTATTTATCCAATCTCTGACAGTTAATGGGTTTCTCCATTAGTTATTGTCCCTAAGAAAGGTGGAAAATGGAGAGTGTGTGTAGATTACAGAGAGTTGAACAATGCCACTAAAAAAGATCACTTTCCACTACCTTTTTTAGACCAAGTACTAGACTCACTATCTCGCAAAAGATATTTTTCCTTTTTGGATGGTTACAGTAGGTACAATCAGATAAAAATTGCCCTTGAAGATCAAGATAAGACCATTTTTACCTGTCCATATTGAACATTTGCTTACTCAGTCTTGCCTTTTGGTCTATGCAATGTGCCAACAACATTTCATAGAGCAGTAATTAGTATCTTTGCTGATATATCTCATGATTGTATGGAGATTTATATGGATGATTTCACTACCTATGGAGTCACATTTGAAGAAGCAGTGATGAATTTAGAAAAAGTATTAAAAAGGTGCAGAGAGCAAAAATTTTCTCTAAACAGTGAAAAATGTTTTCTAATGATGGAAGAAGGTATTGCTCTAGGCCATCATATTTCAAAGAATGGAATTTAGGTCGACCCTACTAAAATTCAAGTTATTCTAAATTTACAAACTCATGCAAAAAAAAAAGATGTCAGAAGTTTCCTTGGCCATGTAGGATATTATAGAAGGTTTATAAAAGATTTTAGTAAAATTGCCAGCCCACTTTATGCCTTGTTAACTAAGGATTCTCAATTCAAGTGGATAGAGGCCTGTGAAAAATCCTTCCTGCAACTAAAGGACTTGCTTACTAAAGCCCCTGTTCTTCAAGGTCCAAAATGGAATTTGCCTTTTCATATACATGCTGATGCCTCTGATTTTTGTATAGGAGAAGTCTTAAGTCAAAAATAAAATTTAATTGAGTATGTTATCTACTTTATCAGCAAGAACCTTCAAGGTCCTGAGCTCAACTATACTGTTATAGAAAAGGAATTGCTCGCAGTAGTGTATGCTTTGAATAAATTTAGGCATTATGTCATACGTTATCAGATATTCATCCATACTGACCATGCAGCAATCAAGTACCTGATGAAAAAACCTACCATTTCTGGTAGATTAGCAAGATGGCTCCTATTGTTACAAGAATTTGACATTACAATCATTGATAAACTAGGAAGAGCTAATATTGTAGTTGACTTTTTATCAAGACTTCAATTAGCTGCACCTGTTCAACACGAGGTCATTAATGATAGGTTCCTAGATGAACACTTGTTTTCTATTGCTGCACATACACCATGGTATGCATACATTGCCAATTATATAGCAGCAAGCAGAATACCAGCCCAGTTTTCTCTAAAAGAAAAGAAATTGTTAATAGAGAAAAGTTTTAACTTTTCATCGATTGAAAATTATCTGTTTTATACTGGACCTGATCAAGTGATGTGAAGATGTGTAAGAGAAGATGAGACTTATGATATATTGCATGCTTGCCATGATGAACCATGTGGGGGATATTTTGTAGCAAAAAGAACATCAATGAAGATTCTTACAACAGGGTACTACTAGCGAACATTACACAAGGATAATGTGGCCTATACAAGGAAATATGACCGATGTCAGCATATGGGAAGACCAACCAAATCGGATGAAATGCCACTATACCAATAGGTAATAGTCACCCCTTTTGATAAATGGGGAATAGATTTTGTGGGACCAATTGATCCACCATCAAATGGCAAGTCACATTCTAGTTTGCACAAACTATGTCACAAAGTGGGTTGAGGTAAAAGCTATGACTCATGCTCGAGATAACAAGGTTGTTGAATTTCTATATGAACAAATTTTCACTAGATTTGGAGTTCCCAGAGAGCTTGTAACTAATCAGGGAGCTCAGTTGACATCGAATTTGATCACTGCACTAGTGAATGACTATAAAATCAAACATAGGAAGTCCAGCCCATATCACCCTCAAGCCAATGGTCAAGTGGAGGTAATAAATAGGAAGATTGAGGTGATCCCAACAAAGAAAGTGCAAATCGATAGAAAATATTGGAGCAATAGACTTCCTGAAGCAGTTTGGGCTTACAGAACTACATGGAAGACAATAACTGGGTTTACACCTTTTGAGCTGCTTTATGGAAAAATAGCCATGTTGCCCATAGAATTTGAGCACAAAACCTTGAGGACAACTCTTGAACTCAATATAGAAATATTTGAAGCACAGAAGGACCATCTCCTATAGCTAAAGGATTTGGACGAAATGAGAAAAGTTTCCCTACAACATTTAGAAGCAATCCAACAACAACGGAAGAAATGGCATGATCAACACATAAAAAACCAAGCAATTTTCTGCTGGTGATTACGCTCTGTTATATAATTCCAGATATCAAAAAAACTAAGGTAAGCTCACAACATGCTGGCTTGGTCCCTATGAAGTTGAGAATGTGTTTGACAACAGAGCTATACAGTTGGCGACAATTGATCCAGTCCATTTCAAATTGCTAGTTAATGGACACCGACTCTGGTTGTACCATAAACCGGTCTCAAAAGAATAATTCATGCAGCAGTTTTTTCAGGATCCTCTCGCCACTCTTCCTGCAACCGAAGGCTTTAGCCTTTCTCCTACAGCTTCACCGTAATTTTGCAAAGCATGCTCATAATAATTTTTTTTTTAAAAGGAAACCCCTTTTTCTCCATTCTCATTTATTGCCCCATCTCACTTCTTTATCTTTCATCCATCCATCCCATCCGTCCATTCCATTCATTCATCTCATTCGCCCATGTCACCCATCCACTTCATCCATCTGCATCACCCTTAATTAAGATATCATTCCCAACTGTCAACTCATGTAGACATCGTCATCTTTCTTTACACGTACATGCAATTATCAAAGGTACGCCATATCTTTTGTTATCGCATATTTGATTTATTTTATTCTATTCATTTACTGCTATGACAATAGAAGTTATTATTACCAGATCTCCACCTATTCTTTAGTACATGTGAGGACACATGTCATACTCCAAGTAGGGGGCGGGGTAATCCACCTTTTAAAACCTGTATTTTCGCTGTTGCCAAAATTGCGCAAATAACCTTTCTTTATTATTGTAGTACTTTCAAAAATATGATCGCATGTCCTTTTCATTTGCATGTTTTTCTTATAAATTACAATCAAAACTACTTGTTCAAAAAGTTTATTTTTGGAAAAGAAAGAAATGTGATGGCATGACAAAAGAAAAACCAGAAAAGAAAGGGAAACAGAGAATTTGAAGTTTCAGCAAGGAATTGAGTTTAGTTAGGGAAAAACTGTGAACATGGGTGGTCAGCTGGTGTGACATCAGCCTATAGCTCATGAATTATTATTGCAAAATCCTCAAACAGTCCACGCATTCAGCTTCTATGGATGGTTAAACTACTTCTTAAGTTTAAATGCTTTTGATGAGGAGGTTGCTAGAGAATTTTTAAGAACCCTTTCTGAAGGGGAAGCTAATGTGTGGGGTCTAATGATTGTTGCAACTGAAAATAGAATTGCTAAAGTAGGTGGCTTCTAGCCGTTCAAGAAAATTTTTCTTTAGATGCTGCTGCTGCAAGGGCCAAGTTTTCAATGCCCACTGATGGACCTTTGGAAGTTTCCAAGTAGGGATGCAAGCGGGTATCATTGCCTCCTCCTTATTCAGAATACACCACTTATATAATCAGGTATTTAACCTATGAAGGCCGTTTCTCCTACCTGCATTCTTATCATTTCAAATTCTTAAGTCATATGAGGCATGGGTTATTTATAAATGTTCTGAATTTCCTGTTAAAATTTCTGGAACAAAGTGCCCACGGAACCCAACAAGGGAATGATAATTCTATTGCTCATCATGGTCTAATTAAGCTACTGATTGAATGCTCTTTGAGAGATGTCTCACCTTTTTCCTGGCAATAATTCATTGCCCAAAAGAGCTTGCAAATTCCACAACCCCCTAGGGTACTCACCCCACAGCCTCAGAAAAAGAAGAAAGAAATTGCATCTACTAGTAGAATAGGGCAAGGGCCATCTACTCCTGTAGCACCTAGTCCTGCAACTCCCCCACCGAAATATTCTGCTTGGGTACAAATTAGATCTGCCACTAGGAGAGAGAAGGGAAAAACAAAGGCAAGTGAGCCGTCTGGGGCAGAACAAACCCCAGAGTCTGACCCTCATTCTCAGAAAAAGCAATGCTCTTCTCCTGCAGCACCTTTCCCTGCAGTCGTCTCTCCTACAGCAACACCTATTGCTAACACCAGTTCACCATCATCCTCTGGTAGGGCAAAGCCCTCTAAGAAGACCAAAAAAAGGAAGGCTACCAGAACACCTCCTGCAGCCGCACCAGTGCCAAGAAGAGTTTCCACAAGGAAACAATGTAAGACCTCCCCTGCTTCACCTCAACCAGTGGTTATTGTAATTTCACAAGGGTCTATAGGGTTTGAATTTGCTATTTCTCGAAATGTGTCCAAGAATTTTGCATAGAGTTCATTCATTTCTGAAGAGGAACAAGTTGAGACAAAGAAAATGGAGCAAGGGTTACCAAGTCTTGATGACTTGGCTACTACTGCTATGCAGTTCTCGGAGGAAGCACAGTCTTCCCCACTGCAGCAACAAGAATTCATCTTGTAGCAAGAGCAGGAACAGACTAAACAATTGAATGTTCCTAGTGAAGCTATATTTCACCCTGCAACTTGTAAAGCCATTGTTGTTTATAAGAAGACATTTTTTATTGAGTTTTTGGAATATGTCAAAGCTAACTGGGAAATAGTTACATTGCAAACCCTAACTTTCCGGCACCTAGCCCAGACTGACATGCAACAAATTCTATGGGAGGTAGAAAGGAAGAAACTAAAAAAGGAAATTGAAAGTCAGAAATAGATATTTTTTGAGTTAAAAGCAAAAATGGATGAAATGTTAAAAGTAATTGGTGAGATTATGGAATGTAGACCACCACCTAGAGTTTATGCTCTATGCCTTAAGGAACAGTTCTTATGGTTCCAACTAATGAGAATTTCTAGAAATCAAGATCCTATACTTCACACTACTAAAGAATTTTACAATGCATACGAGGCAGACCCTAATTGGTTAAGAAATTTTGTGTGAATTTTATTTACATGGCTTTTTAATTCCATTTGAAACAGAATGGAATCCTCTTCTGTATATTGGTGATATCCATTTGAGATCATTTATGTCATGGGCAGAAAATGAAGTAAATTATGGTAGGCAATGGGAAACATATGAGGAAGCTGAAAGGAATGAGCCTGTTCCATTATGCTCTCAAAGTTCAAACCCCCATGTAATGTTGAAAACCCGGTTTACTCTGACATATAGCATTAATAATACTATAGCCAGAGAGAAAATATTTGATCTCAGGAAACAGGTATATGATGAATTTCAGGCACAGTCATATTTATTTTGGAGACTGTTATACACCAGAAGTGAGAAAAGGTGGGAAAGATTAACTGTTGGGCTAAGAAGGTCCAAACCTCACAGTCCCCTAAATTTCACAGCAGCTCATTAACGATCAAGTAGATATATATAGTTGGGACTTCAAAAGAGATTTGAACTATGGTTTCCATTGACATTCAAACCTCTTATGCTAATGTGGCTCCTTTATCCTCACCAGGCTACAAATATTAATGATGATTTAGAAGACCGTAGGTATGAAAGGTGCCAAGATTTTAGAGGATTTTATTATAGGTTTGGAACTCCATTTCAGAGTCATGCAGCAACCACTGATTTCAGAGAAACCACTAGGAAAGTTAATGCTGGAGGACCAGCATTAGGCTAAGTAAGGGGCAGTGATGAGCCCAAAATTTGGTCATAGTTTAGATATTATGATGACCTTTTAATGCCTTTACTTTTGTTATTCGTGTTTGTTTAAAACTCTTTTGAAACCTTTTATGGGGATATCCTGTAGCAAAACACTTTCATGTTCCTGTAGCTTATTATGTTGTCTTGACTACATTTATTACCCCGTTGACTCCCTAAATGACTGGTATATCCCATACAGTTTTTGAATGATGAAATAAATTCAAATATGTGATTAATGAATAGATATTGTGTATGTGCCATGCACCTTTTCTTTCGCATCTGATACCTTTTGTTTCATAGGTTGTTGAAGAAGTATGATCAAGTCAAGCGTAGCCGAACTCGGCCTTGTAGTAAAGTCCATTTCCTGCATGACTTCAAGGAAGCTTTGGCGAAGACTCTTTGACCGAAACCATTGGGAAATATTTTTAATGACAGTCAATCTAAAAAGAATGGAGCACTAGATTCTCTCCGGATCGGGTTGAACGCATAAATTCATTTATGAAGTTTGTTCCTTGATTCTAGGATACACTTTACTTCCACGTCTTTCTTTGATAGGGTTAGTTAGTTAGTTGTTCTCCTGATTTTAAATAAAGTACTCCTCCTGCGTGAGTGAAGAAGGAGATGGTAGTTAGAGTATGATAGAAGCATAGTGATAGAAAGTTAACAGATACCATGTAAGAGTCAGTATGATAATAAAAAGTAGAATCTGTATGACAAGAGACAGAGTTTGTTGTTAGTTTCTATATCAACAAAGCAATGTATACCATTCTGTTTTCATGAATAAAGTTTGATGAAGTTCTGAGTTCAGCACCTGCGTAATCAGTAGATGCTTGCTAAGGGGGCCCACTTAGTAAGCATCTGTAGCTAGTTAGTTAGCTGTTATTTTCTGTTGATCATCAGTTAGATTTCATCTTTGAAGTTTTCATACAAAGTTAGTCTTGTATTGCTCCTACAGCATAGGGAGTCCATCCCTTGCTTGTTCCTACAACATAAGGCTAGTTTAAAATTTGTCTTTCTGTCATAGTTATTATGGTTTCTGTTTTAATCAAATCATAGTTGAGTTAAAATAACTTTGCATTACCTCCCTGTAGCATAGATAGAATTCCTTTCAATGGCCTTATACACATTACCATAGGACTAATTGTAGTTAAATCTTGTTTCTTTGGTAAAAGAATATGGTTAGGGTTAGCGATTTTATCGCCCTCTTTTTATTGTTTTAGTTATGTTTCTGCATATTTGTCATTACACCCATTAAGATTGGACCAATTGCATATTAAGATAGGAGTGATTGCATATGTATATTTATGCAGAGGGTTAGTATGAAAGCAAAAGAATGTTTCAAATAAAATTAGTTTGGTGGTTGTTAAGTGTTATTCTTTGTAATACCTCTTTTATATATTCAATTTACTTTTTTGAAGTTTCTAGTGGGATTTTCCATCAACCTATCCGTTAATAGGATTTTTCATGTAATAGCTCTTTTACAATTTTTGTATTTGTCGAGAACATTTAGTGCCAAGAAATGTACCTCAAATATTTGATTGGGTGTGTGGTATTATAGGAATTTTGTACAGGTTATTGCTACTCATTGAACTATAATTGACCCAATGGTAATGGCTGCAATGCCAAAGATACACACAGATAACCACAAAAAATAAGCGAAAGATTCATAGAGATAACTAAAACAGTAAACAAAGGGCGAAAAATAATTTTTCCTATTTTAATCTCCAATTTCTCTTGTATGAATATGTTTGGTGTGGGTTTTTTATCATCTATGATTTATGTATGATTCTCAAGTGTTTTTCTAATAGTTTTTTTACAATTTTCCTATTTTATCTATAATATTTAGTGGGAAATTATCTAGCTTGAATTTTGAATTGAGAAGCCAACTGTTACATAGAATTTGTTGTTACACCTTGTCTAGATAGTGATAGAATTTTAGGTAAGCAGGAATATGCTACAAACTCAAATCTATACATGCATTTCACTTGAACTGGGTTCTTTACTTTGAATATTCTTTGTAAGTAATTTCACATACATAGATGTCCATATCTAAAATTTTTGGGTGAAGGGAAATTACGAAAGACCTATTAGGAAAACACTTAACAATCATACAAAAATGACAGATGCTAGAAAACCTACATTAAATAGAACTTTAAAATATGGAGAATAGAACATGCAAACTATGATAATAAATAGTTTGGTATGGGGAACTAGAAAAAAAATATCATGGAGAATAGTTTGTTATGGGGAAGTTCAAACAATTGAGAAAAAAAGAATATCATAAAACATATTGGTACAAGACAAAAAGAAAAATTGGAAAAGAGCTATTAGGAAAACACTTAAGAATCACAACTGCCTTGTCAATTCAAAATTCGAGCTACATTATTCCAAACTAAATATTATAGACAAAATAGGGAAATTGTAAAACAACTATGGGCAACTAAAAAAAAGAATATCATGAAGAATAGTTTGTTGTGGGGAATTTGAAAAAGATGAGGAAGAAAGAATATAATGAAACATATTGATATAAGACATTGTCATCCCACGTGATTAGCAAGCTTGACCCCTTACATAAATAGACCCAGGTAGTTTGTTCTAGGGAGCTTTAAGCAGATTGGGAAAAAAAGAATATCATGAAACATATTGATACAAGATTCTTGCTATGTTCTTTGTTAATAAATATTGAAGACAAATAGAGAAATTGTATAAGAGGTGTTAGAATAACAATTATTTGCTACAAGTTGTTTTACATGGGTATTTTACATAAATGAGTTGTCTATAGTATTTAATGCCAAGCACTGTAGCTAGAATTTAGAATTAAGCCTATGGCACTATATGCATTTTCTAGAGATTGTTGCATCATATAATTGTTGTCATAGCCTAAAGAAAATAGGTATCATGATAAAGAACTGGGTTTAAATAATTATTTTTCTAGGCTGAAAAGATATGTATATAAGTGTGGAGGGAAAAATTGTTTGGTGGCTTTTAAGTGTCATTCTAATACCTCTTTTATCCGTTCAACTATATATTTTAAATTTGAGAAAAAAGGAATATCATGAAACATATTGATATAAGAGAACAAGCGAAACTGGAAAAGAGCTATTAGGAAAACACTTAAGAATCATAGGAAAATGACAGATGTTGTAAAACCCACATTAAATAGAAGTTTAAAATTTAGAGAATACAATAGGAAAATTACGATAATGAACAATTTTTTGTGGGGAACTAGAAAAAAGAATATGATGAAGAAGAGTTTGTTGTGGGGAAGTTGAAACAGATGAGGAACAAAATATATAATGAAAAATATTGATATAAAACATTGCCAACCCACATAATTACCAAGCTCCACCCATTACATAAATAGACCTAGGCAATCTGTTTCATGGACCTTCAAGCAGATCAGGAAAAAAAGAATATCATGAAACATATTGATACAAGATTTGATCTATGTTCTTTGTTAATAAATATTGAAGAGAAATAGAGAAATTGTATAAGAGTTGTTAGAATGACAATTATTTGCTACAAGTCATTTTACATGCGTATGTTGCATAAATGGCTTCTCTATAATATTTAATGGCAAGCAATGTAGCTCAAATTTACAATTAAGTCTATGGTGTTATACACATTTTTCAAAGATTTTTGCATCATATAATTGTTGTCATGGCCTAGAGAAAATAGGTATGGTGATAAAGAACTGGGTTTAAATAATTGATTTGGCAAGTTGAAATGATATATGTATAAGCGTGGAGAAAAAAATAGTTTTGTGGCTTTTAAGTGTTATTGTAATAGCTCTTTTATATGTTCAACTTTATATTATTAGTTGATAGGCTATTTGTTTGAAGTTTCCACTGGAATTTTCATCATCTTAGCCATGAATGGGATTTGTCATTTAATATCTCTTTTACAATTTATCTATTCGTTTATAATATTTACAGGTAGGAAATGTTCTTGAATTTATGTTTATATATATGTATTGAATTCCCTATTTGATATTTTAAAAAACACATATAGGAAGAAATTTATATCGATATATATCTAGACCAAGACCACTTTCCCTCTTTTGAGAATGCAACAACAATTTATATATGAACATTTATATCTAAACAGTTGTGTATGCTATCTTTATTTGTATTTAGGTAGACTTTGATTTGAAAAGAGTTAAATGGCATATGTAAGTATTATTTAGCTTCTGAGAAAATTCCTACAATACATCTATAGTGTTAAATAATATAGCATTGAGATGTTAATAACAGAGCATTGAATGGTGCAGTATGTGTAAGATGTTCATAAGAATTTTGCAAAATTGATTATGCCTTGGGAGTGAATGTCCCTATTGAAAATGAATACATTCAAAAAGCATCGAAAAAAATGTAGCTTGCATTGGCTTGGTGCTTCCATCTTGATTTCCATTGTCAAGTAGTGCAAGCAATCATTTTCCATTTTTCTTTAGTTTTTGAAGGTGGCTAGGAGTCCCCCTATGGCGTATATATTTTAATAAGTTCTGAAGTCAACAACATGTTGTTGGTTTGCATAAATTTTCCCTTTTCTTGATCTTTGCTTTGCATGTTGTGCAAATATCACATGAATTTGATACTTTCCATCTTTCGCATTGCAGCCATTAACATAGGAGAAATTGTAGATTAATAACTCCTCCCCTTGAAATTTATGAAGACAACAAACATCTAGATTGAATTTTTCCTCAGTTGACTCGCTAAGAAGGCTACAAATTTAAACCTTTTGTTCCCTATAGTAATGCCTTACTTTGGAGTGGAAAATATCTTATAGGAAACAAAAGGCTTGAATTCGTACCCTTCTTAACTAGATGATTGATGGAAAATTCAATCTTTATGTTTTCTCTCTTCATATATTTCAAGGGGAGGAGTTACATAGTGAGGAAAAAGTATGTTATACACATCTATTTAGATATAGCAGTGTGTATATAAATAGGTGTATACCTATGTATAAATGGATATATATATTTGGTTATATGTGTATTTTTTAAAATGTGGATACAAAGGGGAGATTCAATGCATATATGTACTTAATAATTTCTAGTATTATTGTTGTATAGCCTATTATTTTGTTTAGAAAGGGTAAAAGGCCCAGCTAGCAACATATACAAATATCTGCATATAGCTATGTGTAGAAATATAGTAAAATAATAAAAAACTACATGGATACATATATAAGAAACCTCAAAGATAAATAGATACATATAGGGGTGTATTGATATGCATTTATCATTTTTATTCTTGTTGATGTATCCCCTGGTGTTTTGATAGTATTAAAAGTGCATTTCTATTCATTTTCTTGTATCCCATGTTGTTTGTTCAGTTTTAGAAGTGGAATGGTTATAGATCGATATTTATAGGTTATCTACCAATTTCCATTAGGATGTTGCAATACATTAATCTTTCATTTTTATTGTGAAATAGAGTTGTCAATTAGTCAACTCAAATTGTAACATTTTTTTCTCTAAAAAAAGTTCCCAGAACTATGTCCATGGACTTGGGTTTTGTTGATGGGCCTCTAGAGCCCCCCAATATTGATTTGTTGAGATCTTCCATGGTTCCCATTGTGGAGTCTAGCTCTGCGGGTGTGAACCACTAGTCTTCAGATCTTGATTTCGTAAGTATAAATTTTATTTTTTATATACCTATTGCAAATTGAGTGTATTTGTTTCTTGTTTTCTTCGCTTTAAGGTGTTTACACACATGGGTGGACCTGAAAAAGCATATAGATGTGTAGGGAGTGTATATGTGTATATGTATATGTGTATGTATATGTATGTGTATGTGTATATGTATGTATACGTATATGTATATGTATATGTATATGTATATGTATATGTATATGTATATGTTTATGTATGTGTATGTGCATGTGTATCCATATGTATATGTATATGTATATGTATATGTATATGTATATGTATGTGTATGTGTGTGTATATGTATATGTATATGTACATGTCTCGGTTGGCAACAACTTCACCCAATTTTTTGATGGTGACGTGGAGCTTTTTGATTACATGGGTTGGCGGTGGTGGAGTTGTCCTTGATATGTGGAAGGTTAATGGTGAGTGTTTTCCCACATGAGGGTTAATGCATCATGTCATTGTTGTGTGTCTACATGTATATGTATATGTATATGTATATGTATGCATATGCATATGCATATGTATATGTGTATGTATATGTATATGTATATGTATATGTATTTGTATATGTATATGTATATGTGTATGTATATGTATGTGTATGTATATGCATATGTATATGCAGGAGCTGAATGGTAAGTGTTTGCTTGCACGAGTGTTGATGCATCCTGTCACTATTGTGTAGTGGTGGCAATTGAAGTAAATGCAATATTCAATGTTGTAGTGTGGGAAAGTATAGTTTGATTAAGCTGTCTTGTAAAAAGAGTAGAATATGATACATCATATATGAAGACAATAGATTACACTCTACTTTGTTATTGTGTGATGTGTGATGGAATTCCATGAAATTCTACATAAGCATTCCATAATGTCTTTGGTCATTGTATTCTTTAAAACAGGGGATATAACAATAGTGAAATAGTGGAAATGGTTAACACAAAAAACTATAAAATCCTTTTGTATATATTTTTATATATCACAATGTTCAAACTATGTTATTCACTTTGTGATCATCCATACATATACGTTTGTATACACATGGATACACATATATATTTTGTTACATGTTTATGTGTAATTACTACTTTAAATATATATATGGTTATACATGTATATTCATATATGCTAATATGGTTAAGCTTGTATGTATACTCCTAGGCTATGAGAGTACATTCAAGTTCCATAGCCCAATCACTTGCTGAATTTAGAAAGGGTAAAAAATGGCAATGGAACCATTTATACTATAGGAAACATAGAGAGGAAATTTGTGTGAAGCACCATACAAAATACATGGACCAAAGGCCAGCTGCACCATGCACAACTTTAGCTCTGCCTGTTACCAATATTCTCTCACAATGCCCATTGGAAATGGTAGATTCCACCCTTATAAAGAATCTTAGAGCAATCCCCTCGCTGCACTAGGACAAGAACAATGCTTGAAAGAAATATTCAATGATTGCTACCTTTCTACAGTGAAACAGTTTCGGCACCGCATAGATGCACTGTCAAACCTTTATGTTTGTTTATGTAGAGAAAGCTACAGTAGGGATGCACACTCATATGCCAGGGTCAACAACATGTGTACGATGCTATTCTAAACAAGGAACCCACTGCTTTAGCTCTTCAAATGGCATAGATCTAGGCCCACAACCATTATTGCTAAAATAGCTAACATGGGTTGAAGAAATGTGTATTGCTAGGGTGGCTCTAGTTTTACAAGTGCCCCACACTAGAGGAGGTCAATTTAAATATAGTGGTCACACGATAAGCTTTCCTCAAGATATCTTGAGCATAGAAAAACTTTTTTCATGCCACTTGCAAGACCTTGAGGTTGTCATAGTATGTCGAACCATTGAAGGTGGTAATTATGATTGCTATGTTCAGAGAGATCATGTCATGGATGCTTTGAAGTAAAAATTATATATGAAAAATATTATAGTGATGTTGAGATTGATGTTGATGCTCTTAATATGTTACTTGATGTTGTTATTGATTTGTCCAATTTATCACATACAATAGAGCAAGTTTTTGATGAACACCTAATGCCATCAACTAGCTCAACAAATGTTTCTCAAGATGAAAATGGCTCTTCAAAATTTTCATCATTTATCCCTTCCTTGCCAAATGCTAAAGGAGAGCTCCCAGCAATCAAACTTGTATTGCAAATTGAAAAAAAAGACCAAAATATTTTGTGTTGGTCTAAAATGATCTCTTCTCCTGTTAATGAATAGAACACTGAAGGTTTATTTACAATGGTCTTTCCAACATTATTTCCCACTGGAGCAGCACTTCCTCCAACCGATGAATGTTCAAATTCACTTGCATGAATATGCCTCCACTTAATGAGATATTTTGACCACAAATTTGGAAAACATGTTAGATTTAGGTATTTCCTCTACAATTTGATAATGAGACATCACAACCAAAAAATTATTTTTGTCTTTGTTAGAGCGGAACTAGAAGAAAAATTCCACAAGTTGTTGTCTACATTGCATGAATTCCCTCAAGCTACTTCCAATAGCCAAATAGCTGAGCAACTAACGTGTTTTGGTGTATCATTGTGTGGGACCTATTCCTTTTGGAACTCTTGTCAGGCCCAACTCTCTACAATGATTGAACAACTTGGCATACCTACCCTTTTTTCCACTTTAAGCTATGTAGACAAAAAATGGGATAACCTGCAAAATGTTTTCTCCTTTGTGGCTCGATTGGCAATGGAGCCCTCAACAAAGACACTAATAGATAGTTTTGTTTAAAATCTGTATATCACATATTTATATCTCCATCATAGATTCTCAACTTTTTGTGAAGAGGTGATTAAAAAGCTTTTGCATGCAAAATATTATTGGTATAGATATGAATGGTAGCATCATGGATCTGCACATGTCCGTGGCTTTTTATTGCTTCTAGAAGCCCCCAACATGGACACTCTTGATTGGTCCGATCACGATGATGTTACCATGGCAAGGAACTTTTTTGACAGATATGTTTCCTATACTGTAGAAAAGTGGCCCCTTGTAATTTTATGGCCTTTTAGGTCTTGTTTCATGGTGTTGAAACCATGTTGCTCTGATTTAATGTTGTAACATGGCTTGAACATGCTTATTTAAGTACTAAAATTCAAATAATGATGTATTTTGAAGGTGTTTTGAAGTGTTGTAAGACAATTCCACATTCTTCTAGACCCTATTTATTACAATTAATCTAAAAATCACCTTTTTATTCATCAAGCCCTATTTTGAAGTGTTGTAAAGTCTTGTAACAAACTTTCACGCTCTCCTAGGCACATCTTCACTATTTATCCCCTTCTATTGACTCATTTGATGCCTTTATGCCCTCACATGTCCTATTTAAATGCATTTTTTAATATTATCCCGACAAACAACATTAAATACAACATATTTCCTGACACACATTTTCAGGTCCTAGGTGGGACCCATTCACCATGGGTGGTGAATGAGTCCAAATTCAAAAAAAAATTAATTTCCTTTCGGGTTTTTATTTAAAATACACTTGATGTTGGCCTGTGATGAGGTAAGAATAGTTACTAAGGAAAATAATTGTATAAATAAGTGATTTTCACCTCATTTTACATCTCCTCATTCAAGCATTCAATTTCCTAGCACATCCAAGCAATCTCAAGAATCTTACAACATCTTTTCAAGCATTATTCAAGCACTTTGAAGCAACCATTGACATTAATTTATACTTACATCATCAATGGTTTGGTAAGTTGATAGCATTTGCATGTTATTATTTTATCTTTCCTTTCCATTTCATTATTTTATTAAGATTTTGACTACTAAAAGTGGGATTTGACCAAAGGAAACCCTTATTTGCTAACCCTCGACCATTTTTCCCATTTCCATGTGTGTTTGTAGACTTAGGTATGTAGATTTAACAAGATTTTTGGTGTTGAAGATTATTTTTTCAAGTCAACTTAAGTCAATTTCAAGCTTGGAGAAGGATTTTTGTCTATTTTTTGTAGAATTGACTTCAGCAACCCGATAAGGAGTGATTTCCAAATCTGGTGTTGCAGAGTTGCATCCTAATTTTTTAGAAGTTTTGGAGAGGACTAATTCACCATCAGTGGCGAAGGAGTCCCACCTTAGGACTGAAAGTTTGAATTTTGTCAAATTCTAGATCCTGACAGACAGAAACTTGCTTCTGATAGTTTCTCACTGATAGGTCTAATTCGCCAACCTGGGCAAATGAGTCCCATTGTGAAAAATTAGTAATTTCAACCAACATCCAGAACACTCGAGATTAATCACATTTTTTCTAGGTTCACTTAGATTCATCTCTTTCCTTTCTATTCTACATATTTTCTTCATTTACTTCATTGTTTGCATATCATAGTGTGTTTTCAAACATAGTGTAAATCTTAGTTTTACATCAATTTTCATTCATTTAGCATAGACCACATCATGCATATCATAATTTGAATGAACCCTTTTCATTTTTTGGCCCTATCTCTCTCCTTTTAGGTGAAAAACCCTAGAAGAGCTATAGAAGTCAATAGGAACCCAAAAATCAACAGTTCATTTTAGTGAACCTACATTTTGAACACTTTACATTTTTCATTTCATTTGCATATTGCATCTTAGTTTACATTTTGATTAACATTTAATTAGGAATATTTTATTTTTGCATTCTAGGCCTTTTCATATAACTCCATTTAGATTTCATTTTTGCTTTGTATCTCATTGAAAAAAATAGAAAATCTAATTTTTTCATCATTGTTTGCATTATGTAGAATATTAAAATCATCTTAAAACTTCTAAAAAATACAAAAAAAATTGCATACTAGGACTCATTCACCACCTAGGGAAAATCAGTCCCTCTGCACTTTTTAAACAACATTTCTAGAATCTTTTTGGCATTTGTCTGCATTTTAGTTTTCAGTAGTTAGCTCTTTGTTACAGTTAGAAGCAATTTTTTTATTTGCATTTTAGACATCTTAGATCCCCCTGCATTTTCATTCACCCATCCTTTGTTGTACTTGTATGAGTATTTGGTGCCCCGTTGATAATACTTTAGTGAGAAGAAGTTCTAGACTCATGGCTTCGCATGATAGAACTTTCTTTGTGGACCTTGGGATCTCACGAGCTCCTACTCCTAGTATGGAAAATAATGAATTAGGCACTAACAATACTACCTCTATGCCTTCACCTTTCCATCTAATGCATGTTGACACCCAAACCAATTCCCTCTTGCAAGAAAAGGTCATTAACATTCATGAGGATTTTGCACATTTACAAAAATACTTGTCACTTGAAAACATTTCCAACACTGCCATACCTGCTATTGAAAACCTCCATCATTTAATTCAAAGTGATGGTGGCTTGCATGTGATGAAGAGAATTGCTGAGATTTACAATAAAAATGCTTCTTCTAATGTCTAATCCATAAACATTTATGTAAGCCAAGCAGGACCTCAAGTTCCCCCCCCCTTCGACCATTGCATCTATACCAACTTATACCAATCTACAAGTTCACACAACTATGCCCCAGGTTAGTTATGTGGCTCCTTCTTTCACAATTCCACCTAGCATTCCTACTTCTCTTGTGGTGTCACAAGTCCCTTCCACCACCTTCACAACCCATAGTATTCCTTTCACTTCACCTAGCATCACCTACACTCCATCACCCTTTTCTTTTCTTGCTCAACCCACTTACCCTAATCCAGTTCTTACACAACTCCTTACTACCGTTTCATCCATGCAACACCAACTTTGCACCATTAGCCATGGCTAATCTGCTCCACCTACTTATCATGTTCGTGGAAGCCCCTTATCCTTAGAAATCTTACATACCTCAATACCACAAGGGATAGAAATGCCTCGTTTGAGAAATATGGAGGAAAAGGAGACCCAGTCAACCATGTTAATACTTATACAACTTTATGTAATGATTTTTTCCTTGGTGATAAAATTTTAGCTAAATTGTTTCCAAGGACCTTGAAAGATACTGCATTAGAGTGGTTTTCCAACTTGCCTACTCATTCCATTTTTTCATTCAATGAATTGGTGGATGCTTTCATAAGTCACTTTCAAATTCACATGACACCTAAAAAGATAATGATTGACCTCATGTGATGTAGAAAAAACACAGATGAAAAAATAATGGATTTTATCTCATGATACTAATGCTTGTATGCTAAAATTGATGTCAAGATTCTTGATGCACATCTACAAAAGATGTTTATCAAAAAATTGACCACAAATCTTTAGGATAAATTAACTATCATGAAATTCCCTTTGTTTATACATTTACGCACAACCTTGTGTGAATACCATAACTCAGTTTCAAGTCGTGATTCCAAATCCACTTGTCACTAAGCTGACAAACTCAAACATATTCATCAAAACCAAAATACAATGCAAAAATTTCGTAAACCAAATAGAGGATTTTTAAAATTCACTTCGCCTCCACCTTCACAACTACAACCAACCCAACTAGTTCCAAATCTAGTGGCCACTATTAAAATAGTGGTTCCTGACACCTATGGGGATCCGAACAAATAATTTACACCCTTACCCGATTCCCTCCATAACACAATGAACCAGTTAATTCAAAAATGTATGCTTACCTTACCACTTGTTAGACCCCTCAATCCAAATCAGCCCTTACCACCCACCTTCAAACCTACCGCTTATTGTCATTTCCATCACCAAAATGGAAATGACACTGAACACTGCAAGCATCTAAACATTTTAGTTCAAGACCTCATTGTTTCAAGCCATTTTTCCATTATGGGTGTTAATTATCAAGGAGATAAGTCCATTGTACCCCCTAACCAAAATGTACAAATCTTCACCAATCCTATGCCTAAACACACTACTTCATTTGTTGAGGCTAGAAAACCTTCACACACTAATGTAATGATTGTTTATACAAAAAATGAATAACTTAATATTCCAACACCTGTTACTGAAGAAAGTCCTATGGATAAACTTGTGGCTATGATAGACGTTATCCCTCGTAACCGCCAAAATAGTAAATCTCTTGATATCAAATTTTCTGCTAAAGACATACTAACAAAGCTTCCTGATGGTCCTCTTTACATAGCCGACAAAATCTATGATAAGCCCACTAATGGGATATTAATAGATCCCACTTGTGGTGAGAATGTGATCACAGAGGAGTTTCTAGTATTACATGAGCTCTATCAAGATGATTACAATAAACCAATTGCGTGACTCAATCCACTCTTACACCTCAAAAAATCCAAAACAAAATTAATTGAAACGACAGTGATAGAGAATGTAGGCGTCGTCATTGTCTCCTTACTCATCAATCTCACAAGAATGAAAATAAAGAAAATCAACCTCGTTCTTTGACAAAAGTAATAGATGACCACCCTCCTTCTCCTGACCTGCCACAAGAAAGTCCTGTAAAACAATCACCACAAACACAGCTATTGCTAAATCCATCCTTAGAAATCACCCTTTGTCCTCTCATTGTCATTAATCTTGATGATGATGATGATGATGAAATGATAGAAAAAATAGATGTGGAAGTGCATAATGATTTAAACTCTTTTTTTTCATCAAAAATGAGCTTAAAATATTAATCCTCTCCACCATGTGAAGAACTTGGTACAACTCCTAGTTTGTCACTTGCAATTCTTCCTTTGGATAGCCAACTACCCTTGCATTACATTGAACATGATTGGGAGGAAGATGACTTATTAGATGGTTGACTTTCATTCGCCTAGCTAGCCTTTTTGCATTTATCTTTTTATTTTCCTTTTCATGTTTGTTTGACGTTTTCTCTTTTTGTCCACTTCTTCTATTTGTCTCTCTATTCTTCTATTCATCATGCATTATCTTTTCTCTTTTCTCTTTTGTGTTTTGTGTTTTCCTTTTGGGGATGATGCAAACAATAGAGATGCCCTATGTCTCTTCCATGTTGACCCAATCGGTCCTTTTTCTTTTTACTTTGTCATTTTGTTGTGTTTTCCTTTTGGGGATGATGCAAGGCATTGAGACAGAAATGTCTCCTTCATGTTGACTCCAAAGCTTTTCCTTTTCTTTTCAATTTTTTTTCTTTTCACTTGTGTTTTCTTTTTGGGGATGATGCAAAGCATTGAGACTGCAATGTCTCCTCCATGTTGACCCAAAACAAAATTTGTTTTCCTTTTTTTTTTTGCTCTCTTTGTGTCATTCTTCTAGTTCTATGTGCTTTGGGGAATGATGACAGTTTCATGCTCTTTAATAAAAAAATTGTAGCAACAAACATACTGACCCCAAATCCATAGATCCCTTATGTGTTTGGTGTGCTTTCTCTTCTGGGGGAAAACTCCCTTTCTTTGTTTCTTATTTTCTTTGACATGATGCAACCTAACTTCAAAACATATGACTTGGCATAGGCCTTTCAAAGTTGGCTCTTTTTGATGAGTCTAACAAGCACAACAACAATAAAAAAAAATATCACTATTCTGCTCTCCTAAAAGAGAAAGAATAACACATGGATATCTAACTCCCAAGGTCTTTGTAATTGGTTCTCGACTGTGCTGATTTCACTCAATGGTTGATGTGAACTATAATGTTCAAGGGACCTGCTGGTGTAGAGCTTCTGGATTGTTCTAATATCAAACATAAATTCAAACCTACTTTAACTAGGGTTTTTAAAGAAATAGAAAAAAGATAGATCAATGCTTCGGAACCGAAGAGAATGATAATTCATCCAACTTAACCAAACTTGTTACCTTTCAAGGAATTACTAACTAAAATTGGAGAAAAAAATTAACTTGTGATTAACAAACAGTTTCATTCATTCATAGTGCTAACTTCAACAGTAGATTGCAAATCACTATTTAAACAAAACATAAAATAAAGTTTCATTCCTTGAAAGCTTCTCAAATTGAATGATTAACCCAAGACAAATACAATTCTGAAGCATAATATGAAGTAGATTTAAATATGTTTGCTTCTATTGTTTTTGAAACAAATAAGCAATATTTACAAACCTGGCACAATCAATAGTGTATAGAAAATCCATGACCCCAAATCATCTCCATCTATACTAAGAGAACTTAAAATATACATTACTGTCTATGCTGAATCTAACTCCTAACAAAGAAGACAAAAGAAGATCCCATTACAAAGAAACAAGATGCAGTTCTATCTCCCTTATCTCTCAGAAAATTCCTATTGCATGAAAATCTAACTATGTCCTTGAAATCTCTCTCTTTTCTAAAAAAAACTCATCCTAAAAGAGGCCAAAATGCCATATCTATAGAATGTGCCAAAAAGAATGTCCTGGCCCCTATTTTAGGGTTTACAAAATATTAGTCGGTTGTAGGAAGGTCGGCCCTCAGACCTTTTTTGGAATGAAGTTAATGTTGCATTCAATGTGTATCCTCATTGTCCATGTAAGCAAAGGATCGCCCTCAGGAGAAGCCTTCACATCTTTTACAACCACAACATTAACTTCTGGCCTCCATGTCCATCCTCGAACTTCCTTGAAGGACTACCTCAAATAATCCAAAGCTTTATCATTAATGTCTATCTACCTTTGCCAGTAGACACCACAGCTGTCCATGAGATTCACAGCCTCTTCCTCTTTTCAGCTTTCTTCCTGCTCCAGATCTTTGTGCATGTTCACCTCCTCTGGAAGTAGCATCAAATTTTCCTGTTAGATCTCCACACCATTGTTCACCGAGCTGTTCCATCATTTTTTATCTCAGAGTAAGTCCATGTCATTTATGCTTCGTTGATCTTCTTCACAAGGGTAGTCAATTAGTCAAACTATCAGTGGTTTGCCTTTAGCTCCCCCTTATTGGTTGAACATATACCATGGAAGATTCCTAGGTGGTCAAAAGGTCAGTTGAATAGAATCACATGTCGGTGAGACACTAGCCGTGTCTCCCTAATGTGATTATACCTCATAGGAGCTCTCAGCATAACATAGGATGGTCGGAAAGACTTCGTAGTGAGTGGCCAGAGTCATATCGATATCCATAGTGGTCGCTGAGACAATCGCTATCAGTCAGAGGTCATATCGAATTCCCATCAGTCACACCGATATCCCTTTTCCATTGGCAAATCCATTGCTATTAGCAAGACTCCCCATTGTTAGCAAGACTTCTTGTTGAATGAAACCTCTCCACAATGAGTCCTACCATAGCCACATATCTATCGACGAGACTCTATTCTCTCTACAGGACCTCATACCAAATCCTTCATCCTTCAACAGGACACCATCGAGTCGACCAGACATCACGACAGGTAGCCAAACTTATAGCAATATTCTCTTTCATCACCGAGACAATCACACTCAGCAAGACTTCATATCAAGCCCTTCATGTTACATCGAAGGCACAAAACATGTTAGCAAGACTACCACTAGTTGGCAAGACATTCTGAGCCCTTCCATTCTCCCCGAGCTCATTTTATTTCGGCAAGACCCTACTTGGTTGGTGAGACCTTTCACCGAGCTCAAAACACTATGTTGAAGGGAGAATCCCTTGGCATGACTAACAACCATCGGTGAGACATCTCCTTGATGACACCTCTTTTCACCGAGACTTCACCCCTTCGGCCAGACCTTATGCTGAAAGCATAACCTTTCGATGAGACCTCCATCCGAGACCACCATTCCATGTCAGTGACACCCTATTGGGTTAGAAAGAGTTCACATCGAAGCCACCTTATTTTGGTGAGAGCTTATCTTAGTCGGGAGGACTTTATCCTGTCGGCTAGACATTACGGCGAACTCAAACCTTTCACTGAGAGCCTTCATTGGTCTGCATGACCTTTCCCAATTGGCAAGAGATTATACCGAAGGCATAACCTTTGGTGAGACATTCAACAGTCAATGGGACTTCATGCCGAACTCAAACCACTCTCCCCAACACCATTTCATTTTGGTAAGAAATCACCCTATCGGTGAGACTTTACCCCGAATCCACACCCTTATGGTGAACTCAAATATTTCGGCAAGACTTCACTTGGTCGGCGAGACTTCACTTGTCGGGAATAATTCTCCCCAAACCCAAATTTTTCAACGATGTTAGCCTTGTGTGCAATGGTTGGTGAGATTTCAGCATGTCGGGGAGAGATATAAAAACCTACAACAATCAAAATGTCTGGCCGACCGGTATATTCCAAATAAATAGAACCACACTACCAGTTGGCAAGATAATAGGAGGGTCTCAACGACTTTGATGCAGGAGCATCCAGTGGTGTAAGGGCAATCTTGCATCACCCAAAAATAGTTAAATTTCAAGTTTCTCAGTTTTTAGATGTTTTTACATTTTTGGATACCCTTTTCATCATAATGAAATTCCCAATTTCTAATTTTTATTTTCTATTCATGGGTGGAAAGATATTGCAGTTTTAGTTTCTCAGATTTGCACCTGAAAATCTTTCGAGTGAGATTTGAGGCACTTAGATTTCCCAGATTGGCCTTGAAACTTTCTGAAATTGGTGTAGTAGATTTTGAGTGTGTTGTTGACTTCCTGACCTTTCCAATAGTTCAAACGGTTCGCGAATCAGAGTCCCCGATCAAAAGTTATGGCCTCGGGAAGTTGGCGCACTTTCTAGAAGATACAATTACAAATGTTCTTTTGAAATTTGAACTTCAAGTTGTAATTTTTTAGAGCCAAACTGCCTAAACTCAAATTTGAATGTTGTTTTGGCTCCAAAACTAAAGAGGAGCTCTATTTATGGGTGGGTTTCTAGTTTTTGGGTAACTTTTTGGGGACAAGCTCGCATATTGCGAAAGGGTGATTCTGTAGCTTTCTGTAACTTGCATATGTCGTAGAACTTGGGGATTTGAGATCCTTTGCATGTAAGAAGCTCCATTTTCTGAATAATAAAATTATTTTCTTGTTTCTAGGTTATTTTGTAAGTCTTAGGCTGCACCCTCATCAAGTGGTATCAGAGCGAGGTTTTCTTGAGCGTGTGGATAGATCGCCGATCGTGAGGTAGTTCATACGAAGACTGTGGTTGTGGGTCGAGGTCAAGAAACATGCCTCCAAGAGTGATTCCTGGTAGGCATGGTGGTGTCAGAGGTGGTTGAGGTGGCAGAAATGCTGGTGGAAGAGATGCACTGATAGCCCTCCAAAGACAGATTGACGTGTTGCAAGAGTAGTTGAGAAGAGGGTTAAACCCAAGGGAGGAAAGTGACGATGAAGGAGAGGAAGAAGGTTCAAATGTAGAAGAGGAATAAGAAGTAATTGATCAAGACTAAATGCGGCTAATAAGGGCCATTTCAAAGATTGGGAAAAGACCCATAGCAGAAGTCCCCAGTTATTCTGGAAGTCTAAACCTGGAAGAGTTGATCGACTGGATCAACGAGCTAGAAGAATATTTTGAGTATGAGGAAATAGAGGACCCAAATCGGGTTAAGTTTGCAAAAATGAAGTTGAAGGGTCATGCCAGTATTTGGTGGAAAGAGGTCTAGTTGGAAAGAAATCGAAGAGGAAAAGGAAATATCACTAGATGGGATCGCATGGTAGAGAAACTAAAGAGGCGGTTCATACCAGTGGACTACGAGTTAGATCTATTGAAGAAATTTCAAGGGTTGAAGCAAGGAAGTAGATTTGTGAAAGAATATACTAAAGAATTTCACAAGATAATCATCAGAACAGGCCACACAAAGGCCAATAAGGAGAAGGTAGCCCGATATCTTAATGGGTTACGATCAAGCATTCAGGAGGAGTTAAGCTTGGTCAGAATTACCACCATTGAGGATGCGTATCAATTTGCTCTGAAGGTGGAAGAGAAGCTAAACAAAAGATTTTATGGCAAGCAAAAAGGACGAGGAGGTCAAAGTGGAAGTGGCAGTGGAAGACCTTCAAGAAGCTGAAATGATGATGAAAAAAAAGTGAAGATGTGGGTACCAGCCGAAACCAAAGGAATGACAACTTCTACCACCCTCATGATCAAAACAGTGGTTATCAAAGAGGTAGAGGATGAGGGAGATATGGACAAGGATCTCGAAGAGGTGGTTTCAAAGGAACGTGTTTCCAGTGTGGTGAAGAAGGGCATTGAGCCTATGAATGTCCAAAACACCAAGGAAGGGTGGACAAAAGGCAAGAAGGTCATGGAAGGGTTGCACATGTAGATGAGGAGGCCCAATCTAAGCAGTCAGATGATGTTGAAAGGGGAGAAGCCCTAGTGATTAGGAGAGCCCTGGTGAGGGAAAAGTAACCAAAAGCAGAGGAAGAATCTATTCCGCACAAGGTGCAAGTGTGAAGGAAAATGTTGTGATGTCATTATTGATGGTGGGAGCATCGATAATCTGGTGTCAGAAGAGATGGTCACAAAGTTGAAGCTGAAGAGGGAAGAGAACCCACATCTGTATCGGATTACCTGGTTGCAGAAAGACCACAAAGTTTTGGTTAATGAGCAGTGCCTAGTAAAGTTCAAGATCGGGAGCTACCATGATGAGGTACTCTGTGATATCATCCCCATGGATGCATGTCACATGTTGTTGGGTAGGCTGTGGTAGTTTGATAGGTGAGCTATACATGATGGCCTTGCAAACACTTGTTCCTTGACAAAGGATGGGGTTCATCACAAGTTGAAACCCTTCAACAAGACTGAAGAAAAGGTATGCAGTAGTGCTAGAATTTGTTATGTAGATGGAAGAAATTTTTTAGAAGGTATGAAGCATGAGCATGTGTGTTATGCATTAATTCCTAGAGTGAGTAAGGAGGATAGTGAGAAGGTTCCAAAGAAGTTTCTGGGATGTTGGATGAGTTTCAGGATATTGTTTCTGATAATGTACCTGAGGGTTTACCACCAATAAGGAAGATCATTCATCAGATTGACTTGATTCTTGGAGCCAATTTTCCAAATAAGGCAGCTCATAGAATGACTCCAGCAGAAAATGAGGAGTTGAACAGAACAATTTCAAGAGTTGTTTGAAAAGGGTTTGATACGGGAGAGTTTGAGTCCATGTGTAGTACCTGCAGTACTAGCACCAAAGAAGGATAGGGCATGGAGGATGTGTATAGATTCCTGAGCCATAAACAAGATAACAATCAAGTACAGATTTCCCCTACCAAGGATGGATGACCAGATGGACTATTTGAGTGGAGCTTAGTACTTCACAAAGATTGATCTGAAGAGTGGATATCACTAGATCCGGATTCGAGAGGGAGATGAATGGAAGACTGCCTTCAAGACCAAAGAGGGCCTGTATGAGTGGTTAGTCATGCCTTTTGGGATAACCAATGCACCGAGCACATTCATGCGGCTCATTAACGAGGTACTAAAAGAATTTCTAGGAATTTTTCTTATTGTGTATTTAGATGATATTTTTATTTTCAGTAAGACGTTGGATGAGCATCTGATGCATATTCAGAGAGCCTTTGAGAAGTTAAGAGAAGAGAAACTGTTGATTAATTTGAAGAAGTGCAGTTTTGTGAAGAGGGAGTTAGTGTACTTGGGGTTTTGTCTCGTGAAGGTCTCAAGATGGACCCGAGAAGGTGAAGGCTATTATGGAATGGCCTACCCCAAGAACTACTACCGAGGTGAGATCTTTCCATGGTTTGGCTAGTTTTTATAGAAAGTTCATTAGAAACTTCAGTAGTATTTGTGAACCCCTGACTAAAACGATTAGAGGGGATAGAAAAGAATTCAAGTGGAGCACTGGAGTGGCAAAGAGTTTTGAACTGTTGAAGTAGAAGGTGACAGAGCAACCTGTTCTAGCCCTCCCAGATTTCGACAAGGTGTTTCAGGTGGATTTTGATGCCAGTGGTTGTGCCATTAGAGCAGTGTTGAGCCAAGAAGGTAATCCCATTGCCTATTTCAGTGAAAAGTTAAGTGATGCCAAGAGAAAGTATTTTGTATATGATGAGGAATTTTATGCAATAGTTCAAGCATTAAAGAAATGGAGACATTATTTGTTGCTGAAGGAATTTGTTCAATATACTAATCATCAGGCCTTGTAGTGCCTAAATAGTCAGGGAAAATTAAATCAGAGGCATATTAAATGGGTAGAGTTTTTGCAGAGTTACACCTTTGTTTTGAAACATAGGAGTGGGAAGTCAAATAGGCTTGCAGATGCCTTAAGTAGGAGGCATACATTGATGACAAAGATGCAGATTGAAGTGGTTGGATTCAATGAGCTCAAGACACTATATGCAGAAGATCCTAATTTTGCAGAGGCTTGGAAAGCTTGCAAGGAATCTATTACAGTGGACAGGACAAAGTGGCTGGATTTCATAATACAGGATGGCATGTTATTTAAGGGAAGTCAATTGTGTATCCCAAGGAGTTCCATGAGAGAGAACCTAATAAAGGAGAAGCATAGTGGTGGAATGGTGGGACATTTTGGTCAGGATAATACCATTGCCATTATCAGTGAGCATTATTATTGACTTCAGTTGTCACAGGATGTGAAGAAGTTTGTACAAAGTTGCAGGGTATGTCAGATGGCTAAAGGAGTGAGCCAGAATATAGGCTTATACCAGCTGTTACTTGTACCAGAGAGGCCATGGGAGGATATAAGTATGGACTTTGTTCTTGGTTTGCTAAGAACACAATGAGGGAATGATTCAGTCTTTGTGGTGGTTGATAGGTTTTCGAAGATGGCACATTTCATTCCATTTCAGAAGACCCATGATGCAGTCCACATTGCTGACTTGTTCTTGAAAGAGGTGGTGAGGCTACATGGTCTGCCAAAGAGTATTGTTTCAGATTGTGACACCAAATTTGTGGGGTACTTTTGGAGGACCTTGGGGAAGAAGCTGAAGACAGAGTTGAAATTCAGTTCTGCACACCATCCACAAACAGATGGGCAGACAGAGTTTGTTAACAGGAGTCTGGGTAACCTACTGAGATGTTTGGTAGGAGATAAACGTAAGGGATGGGACTTGATCTTACCCCAAGAATAATTTTCTTTCAACAATTCTATCAACAGAAGCACTGGTAGATCACCATTCCAGATTATGTATGGAGGTAGCCCCATAACAACTCCAGAATTGAGGAAGATGGACCAAGAGAAGAAAATAAGTGCTGAAGCTGAAGATTTTTCATAACACATCAAGGATATACATGAGAAGGTAAGAGAATATATTAACAAGATGAATATGCAGTATAAGGCTAAGGCAGATCAGAAGAGGAGGTATAAGGAGTTTCAGATTGGTGATGAAGTGATGGTCCACTTGAGGAAAGAAAGGTTTCCAGTGGAAACATATAACAAATTGAAGATGAAGAAATTTGGTCCCTGTAAAATTTTGAAGAGGCATGAATCAGGGAATGCATATGAGGTAGAGTTTTCGAATGGATTCAACATTTCCCCTCTGTTCAACATTTCAGATTTGACAGAGTATCATGAAGGTGACGCAGAGGAAGTACCACCGATGGAACAGTGTGGGATTCTAGCACCTACTTCAGAAAAGGAAGAGATTGAAGAAATCCTTGATAGTCGTGTGGGAAGGAGTACCAGAAATAGGCAGTATGAAGAATATCAACTGAAATGGAAAGGAAGGCCTATTGAAGATTCATCCTGGTTGCCTAAGGCTGAGGTTGACCATTTGGGTTTTCCTCCACCATCTGAGAGATGACGGGGTCACTTCTCAAATTACCCTGGGTGTCTAATGCAGAAGCATCCAGTGGTGTAAGGGCAATCTTGCATCACCCAAAAATAGTTAAATTTCAAGTTTCTTAGTTTTTAGATGTTTTTACATTTTTGGATACCCTTTTTGTCATAATGAAATTCCCAATTTATGCTTTTTATTTTCTATTCATGGGTGGAAAGATATTGCAGTTTTAGTTTCCCATATTTGCACCTAAAAATATTCCAAGTGAAATTTGAGGCACTTAGAGTTCCTAGATCAGTCCTGAAACTTGTCGAAATCAGTGTAGCTAGTTTTGATGGCGTTTTCAACTTCGTGACCTTTCCAACGGTTCAAACGGTTTGCGAATCAGAGTCCTGGATCAAAAGTTATGGCCTTGGGAAGTTGGTGCACTTTCTAGAAGATACAATTGCAAATGTTCTTTTGAAATTTGAACTTTCCATTTGTAATTTTTCAGCGCCAAACTTCCTAAACTCAAATTTGAATGTTGTTTTGGCTCCAAAACTAAAGAGGAGCTCTATTTATGGGTGTGTTTCTAATTTTTGGTTAACTTTTTTGGGACAAGCTCGCATATTGCGAAATGGTGATTCTGTAGCTTTCTGTAACTTGCATATGTCGTAGAACTTGGGGATTTGAGATCCTCTATATGTAAGAAGCTCCATTTTCTGAATAATAAAATTATTCTCTTGTTTGTGGGTTATTTTCTAAGTCTCGGGCTGCGCCCTCATCAAACTTTATTCATTAGGAGATTTATGCCAAACTTGATTAAGGTATGCTTCCCAACTGAGTTCCTTGAGAAATATCATCAAGTGCATGATTTAATCTTGCAAAACAAGGTCTCCATTAGTCCTCAGAAGTATATAAAATATATCATTTTTCATCATGCCTTCAATTTTAACAAAAAGAAACCCCACTCTAGCTAAGGCAGATCCAAATTTTGACAAGACAAAGATAAACTCAGGAGGAAAACAAAAGAACTCCCAAGAGCAAATCAGACAACCAAAGATAAAGAAAACAAAAGAAAAAGGGGGACCCATTTTGTTCTAGAATAAAATGGGGTGGTTATGCAAGGCATAAAAAATGGTGACTCAGCTGGGAAAATGGTTTAACCATTTTCAAGAAACTAAAGGATTCAGCTACCCAGAACTCTTGGTTTATGAACATCACAACTCCAGTTGGGTCAGTTTTAACAACCAAGGTTGAGCTAGAATCTAAAATGTAAGCCAACACTGGCTACCCCTCAATCTGAGTGTGTGCTCAATGGTGCATCATCCTTTTATAAATTTTTCCTCATCTTTTGAACAACAATGTGCAAGATTTGAACTACATGAGTTGATTCCTTTTAGCTGTTGTGTAATGATATCCTAGGCATTGTTTCATTGCTAATCAGGCATCCATAGCCCCAATGGAGATACCTCTAGTTTTCTCACAACATTGCTCTACTTCTAGTCAGGCGTCCATAGCCCCGGTAGAGATAGTCGAATCAACTATTCATATTGAATCCTCCTTTCTTTTTAGATAGTTCTCTTTGTTTTTTCTTTTCTCTTAGAGTTTTAGATATCTCATTCAACCTTTTTTTTTTCAATATGTCAGATGTTTAACATCTTGTTCTAGGTTGAAAACTACCATGGACCTTATAACAACATTTGGGGGATCATATTTTTCACTCAAACCTTACAAAACTATCATTCTAAGAGAAATATACCATTACCAAAGGAGATGATCTTGATGATTTGTGACAGATTTAGAGGTAGTTAATGAAGATTGTTTACTTTGCACCTTGTTTTCAAGACTTTCCACAACTCTTATTGACAATGAACATAAAACAATGAATTTAGGACAAAATCATCCAATCAAAAAACTTGAAAATATCTAAATTACTTCTCTCCTAATAACCAAAGTATACTTCAGATAACAACCCATCATTTCAAGATGGAAAGAATAGAGAAACCCCAAAGAACAAAACAAGACAGACACAAAAGAACAAAGGAAACAAAAGGATAGAAAGAAATAACAAACAAACAAACAAACAACAAAACTATTTACAAATAGAAAAGAAAATTATTTACATAAAGAACATCAAACTATTCACATAGACAACAAAATTATTTACATACAGAGATTATTTAGAGGAAGAAATGCAGAAACTACTTACATAAAGAAAAACCAATTATTTACATAAATGCACAGCCCAACAAGAATACCAAACTTCATGATCCAAAATAATGTTTAAGAAATCATCCATTGATAGGAAATGGAACAGGTTCTCCCATTAAACTACTTTGTCTGAAAGAATTTTCTCCTAGGATCTCAACAATTTGATAGGGACCCAACCAAAGCTTATCGAATTTCTGGTGACTGCCCTTCTTTTCACTAGCTTTATCCCATAGCAGCACAAGGTCTGATATTCTGAAAGCCTTGATTTTGGCTCTTTTGTCAAACCAGTGTTTGAAAATAGCCCTGTGTCTAAAGAATTGTTGCAATGCGACATCCCTCTGCTCTTCTAATTTCAACAGGTCAACTAATGTTACTTCTATCCTATCATCACTAGAGTAGAATTTCTACATAAACTCAAGGATAGGTATTTGCAAATGAAAAGGGAACACAGGATCTTGTCCATACACTAATTTAAATGGTGAAATCTTTAAATTAGCCTTGATCCTAGTTCTATCTTCCCATAATGCAAATATTAGCTGGGTATGCCAGTCCCTAGGATTGTTCTCTAACAATTTTTTAATTACCCCTAAGAGATTCTTATTGGTTGATTCTGCAACTCCATTTCCTTGTGGGTAATAGTTTGAAAAATATTTTAAGACAATTTTGTGATCATAAGCCCATGAAATGAACTCAGTAGAAGAAAAGGAAGAGCTATTGTCACATACCAATGTGAAGGGTACTCCAAACCTAGTTGTGATGCACTCGGTGAGGAACTTGATTAACACCTCGGTTGTGCTATTCTTGTAAGGTATAGCTTCTATCCATCTTGTACAGTAATTAGTGGAAGTCAAAATAAATTTGTGTCATGTAGAAGAATTTGGGTTAATTACCCCAATAAAGTTCAATGCCCATTGGGAAAATGGTCTTACCTCGTAAACAAATTGAAATGGCATGGATGGATGTCATTCTTTTGATGGAAAAATTTGGCATATGTGACATATTCTTACATGTAAATGGGCATCTTTGAACACACACGACCAGTAATAACCAGATGTGAGGATCTGATGTGCTAATGAGTCTACAGAACCATGACCAGTGCCATGTTTCCCATGAAATTTCTTAATCACATGTTTAGCCTCTTGCTGATCAAGGCATCATAGGTACACCCCTTCAAAATTATTTCTGTATAGAAATCCTCCTTTGAGCATATAATGGGAGCTCTTCATTCTCAGTGCTCTCCTCTAAGTTGTATTCATTCCCCCTAGGCACTAATTGTTGAGCATGAAATAGATAATATCAGCATACCAAGGGTTGTTGGAAAAGGAATGTGTTGTATATTGCTGGAAAATAATGTTCTCACCAGCATTAGCTATGGATTTAGATAGGTCCAGACCTCAGACAAGTTTCATGGGGCGTATCTCCAGATCAAACTCTTACAAAATGGCCATCCATTTCCCCCTTCATTCTCCCAACTCACTATGCATTAGTAGAGACTTCACAGCTGCATCAGGAACTACAACAATGATTTGACTTCATAAGATGTAATGTTTGAAATTCTTGATAGCTCTATCTAGCTCAAAAGCTTGTTTTTCAAGAGGTGGGTACTTAACTTCAACATTCTTAAATGGAGAACTCATGAAAGCAATTGGCCTATCCTCTCCCTCTTCTCTTCGTTGAGTTAGGATAGCTACATAGGAATGTTTAGAAGAAAAAGAATAAATATAGAATGGTCTCAAGTAGTGAGGGCTGGTGAGGACTGGTGCTTTTGAAATGGATTGTTTAACTTGAAAAAATGTGGCCTTTGCCTCATTACTCCATTCTATTACAACATATTTCTTCATCATTTCATTCAATGGTTTTACAATTTCTGCAAAACCCATGATAAACTTTCTCACAAAGTTGATCTTTCCAAAGAAAGATCTCATCTCCTTCTTGATTCTTGACTTGGTTATGTTCAAAATGGACTCAACAAAGTCTAGATCGATCGATAATCCTCTTTCTGAGCTTATGTGTCCCAAAAGCTTCCCTTTAGAAACCCTAAACACGCACTTTTTAGGATTCAGGGAGACACCATACTAGATACATCATTCAAGAACTTTAGCTAAGTATGTAGTGTGGTTCAATCTATCTTTAGAGAATACTATCAGGTCATCCATATAAATAATGACACATTTACCAATCAGGGCTTTGAATGCTATGTCCATGGCACACTGAAAGGTTGCTCTAGCATTTATCAAACCAAATGGCATCCTTCTGTAAGCAAATGTTCCCCACTTAGTAGTGAAGGATGTCTTCATTTTGTCTTCACAGTCAACCATCACCTGATTGTATCCAAAATAACCATCCAAGAATGAAATCATCTGAAACCCATTGACAGTCTGCAAGACTTCATCTAGTGAAGGGAGTGGGTAGTTGTCTTTTTCTGAAGCTTTGTTCAGATTCTTGAAATCTACACATAGCCTAATCTCCCCCCTTTTTTTATGGACTGGAACCAAGTTAGCCACCCATGTTGAATGTCATATAGGGAAGATTATTCTTGTAGAAAGCAATTTCTGAACTTCCTTGAAGATCAGTGGATCAATCAGGGCGTTGACAGGCCATTGCTTCTGCCGAAATGGCTTAGCTTCAGGCTTCAAGGGAATAGTATGAATCATTATAGAAGCATCAAATTTTTTTAGATCTTCATACCCCCAGGCTATTGCAGCAATTTCCTTCTTCAATTCCCTCAGTATATCTTTTCTGATTGCTTCAGGGCAAGCTTTTCGTATGTAAACATTCCTTTCCGGGACAGAATTAGCTAGGTTGATAGTTTGATATTCACCTCCTTTTTCTTTAGCTGATATCTTCTCCTGAGCCCTTGGGTTTGAATCAAAAATTCTTTCTAAGGCTACCATTCCCTTGGGAATGCTATTAATTTTAACTTGGGGACCCCCTCTATAACACAATCTTCATAGTTCCAACTCCTTGATCCCTGTTGGACTCATCAATGATCTATCATTCAAAAACATATGAACTTGCTAGAAAAGCAAGGATATGTTGATCATCATCAAAGACTTGAAATTTCCTGATATTATTAGGAAAAATCAGGGTGGAAATCAATTCTAATGAGAATCTCTCAAGTGTGGAGCCTTGCATAGGCTCCAGGCTACTTGCGGAAACAACTAATGAATCAGCTATTTGTTTCTCCTCTCTAGGGATTAAGCTAATCCAAAAAGCATCAAAGTCTTCAATCAAGTTCCATACCCGATTTCTATAAGTTGTTAGCATTCTGTGTGATAGAAATATGTGTATCAAAATAAGATAAAAAATCACACAAAATAAAACATTAAACCAAAGAAAGCAAGATAAATTGAAATAAAATTAAACAGACAAAGCTTCTTCAGAACCGTTCCATTTTTCTCTATCTCCAAGGATTTGTTTGAAGTTGTTGCTCTCAGATTGTGTAAGCAAAGCTTCTCTGAATGGCGACCTGCAGAATGAGTGTGCAAAGGAAAGTACTTTTCTAATGCTATATGTTGGTGGAGTGAAAAATGTTGATACGGATATGCATAGGGGCTGTAGATTATGCACAAGGGCTGTGGATTATGGATGCTTCTAAACTATGAAGATGATTGGCCATGATATGGAATGATTCTATAATCTATGAATGCTAAAAGACTATGCTATGGATGCTTGAAAGCTATTTGACTATAGTTTTCCTGTATGAAAGCTTCTCTCTGATTTCAAAGACCTGACAATCCTTTTTATAGCTTTTTGCAGGCAAGATCCTAGCTAGCAAAGATCAATGGCTGTGAGATTGTCTGGTAGATTTGAATGGTGAGAGATGGAGAGGTTGAGAGGAAGATGGAGAATGTTGGGAAGTTGGAGAGAAGAATGGAGCCTTGTCTTCAACCCATGAGAACAAGCTTGCATAGGAATAGAGAAATTATTTTTTTCTGTTTTGGAAGTTTGTTTCACAGTTGTTGAAGATAATCCCAAATTAATTAAATAAATAAATAAATTTATTTAATTTTGTGTGAGTTTTGAGGAAATTAAATATTTTTGAAATATTTAATTTTAGAACTATAGAAGACTCAATCAAATATTTAGAATATTTAATTGCAAATAAACTTTAGAAGAATTTAACTAAATATTTGGAATATTTAATTGTGAGTAGAATTTAGAAGATTTAATTAAATATTTAGAATATTTAATTGTGAATGGAATTTTTAGAAGAAAAGAATACGTAATCTTCATTTGAATAAAATATTCAAGCCAAGATTAAATGACAATTAATATAAATAAATCGTAATGTTTATCTAATTAATTAAGAAATGAATAAGAAAAGTGATTAAATAAACTTGTTTATTTAATCCAAATGAAAGAATGAACAAATATAAATAAATTATTTAAATTTATTTATACACAGATTGTATTTAGAGATTTAATTAAATATTAAAAATATTTAATTAATTACCAGATTATGTGATGTGACCATTTTTAGGTGTATACACCTTCTATTGTGACATGTGTATTGGCTGCACACTTGCTTGATAACTACTTTTGAATCCCCTTTAACCATTAATGTATTAACTTTCTTCCTATGTGCAAACATCAGCCCCCGAGCTAGAGCTTCATATTCTGCTATGTTGTTAGTGCATCCAAACTGCAACCTATAAGAAGCAAAGAAATTTTTCCCTTTCAGGCTAGTTAATTCAATCCCAACACCACATCCTGTTTTGGACTTGGATCCATCAAGCTTGAGGGTCCATAGCTGATCATGAGTTGGGGTTGATCCTTTGGAGGTTATTGTGGGCATTTGTATAAGATGAGCCATAGGTGGGGGCACTTGATCCGTTGCATCGAGTATTGGAGAGAGGTGTTTAATAGGTTCCTCAGGTGCAATTTCTAATTCCTGCTGAGATACATCATGTAATTTGTGGCTATCCTTCTGATAGTCATTTGTATCTTTGATTAATCCCTTGGGTCTTGGTATACTTGTGAGTGCAAGGGTATCAAAAAAACCTTGGGGTTGTTTTTCATAACTATGTTGGTCTGGTATTGTTACTTGGGTTTGTTTAATTTTAGAAAGAACTTCCTTTGAAGGTATGTTATCCTTGGTTAACATTATTGCTTCTTTGGCTTCAAATGAGAAGTGATCTGAAATGGTCTCGATGTGACTTGGGCTAGTTTCCTGAGATTGGGAGACATGATTTAAAATGATGATGCAGGGTTGGCAGGTCAATTCATAATGATTTTGGTAATGCACCCTATACCAATTAGGGAGTAAAAGATTTTGCAGATTGATATCTTCCCCCAAGACCAACTAATCCTATTGCAGCTTCTTGTAATCATGGGGTTAGGGGAATTTTGTATTGATAATTCTTTAGGATCAAGAACTGAAAAGGTCAAAATTTCCTCTCCTTTGTAAACTCCTATCTCGGTTTCAAAGCAAGCTAGCTCATTGGGACAATCATATTCAATGATGACATGCTTGAGGCAAGGTTTGCTTTCAATCGTAATCTGCATAGGCACTCCCCTCCATGGTAGCCACATATGTGAAAAGTCGAGGGAGAGATATCCCCCTATACTTTTCATCAAATCTCTACTCAACAACATACCATAAGTCTCTGGAATTTCCACTACCTCAATATCTATATTTGTTAAAATCCTGGGGTCAGACCCTACTTGTACGTGTATATTTCTCAATTCTCCAACTACATTAACCTTTGTTTTATCAAGATGGATTTCCTTCTTGTTTTTTTGAATAGGGTTCAATCCCAATTTCTTGCATACAGAAAATGCCATAACATTGCCAGAAGCCCCTGAATCTAATAGATAATTATGTAGATTCTTCCTACAGATTCTTAAACTCAAAAGAAATGGTGGGGTACCTACCTTGCTTCTATACAAAGCTGCATTCATATCTGCAACAGATGCCACCTTGTTTTTCCCTTTTGATTTATCAGCTTGCTCCAAAGATTTCAACACTATCTCTTGTTGAGTAGGGCACGACTTTAGGATGTCAAAATATGATAAAGAGGTTTTCTTTCTCTACATCTCAGCAACAATATCAAATTTTGTGTTATAGCCTGCATTACATCTGACAACACCAGGTGAATTACCTTTGTTATGGAAGTCAGATGGACCTTTTGGTGGAGGAGGGTTATTGTTAGCACTTTGATTCAGAGGCACCATGTGATTAGGCAATACTGATGTGGTGAACGAACCCTTATTCTGATTTCTTAGGAAGTGTCCTCCCTTTGTCTGAAAAGCTTGGGAATCATATGAATCTTCCTCTGGTTCATTCTCACTTTGCATTGGGAATGAAGGTTCTTCCTCAAAGAGGTCATAAGTAATTGTTGTACTTACTGAGCCACCTTCTTTATTTGAATTCCCTTGGAATGTTTGGGCATCTACATATGCCATCTTGACAACTTTCTCCATTTCAGGGCAATTTACCTTAGAATGGGTTGTAGTATCATGCAGCCTGCACCAGTTAGTCATAAAATTAAGGTCAGCTACATTTGTAGTATTTGACCTGTCCTGATTAAGTTGATAATTGTGAGGAACTCCACCATTGTTTTGCCCTGTATTCCATTGTCAGTTGTTACCTAGCCTCTAGTTATATCCTCTATTTTGATTTTGATAGCCCTGGTTAGGGGATTTTTGGCCTTGATAACCCCTCTAGCTGTGAGTATTGTTATTCTGATAATTACCCTAATTATTATTGCTCTGATTGGGATAATACCTTGGTTTTGAGAGGGGTTCAATCTAAGCAGAGCAATGTCATTTGTGACTTGAGAAAGAGTTTTCTTTAAGGTATCCACCTTGTTTGTGAGTTGAAATATCTTTTCACTTTCAACACTCTTAAAAACAAGTGGTTGATCACCATGATTTGGTGTTCCAGTTGGTTATGATGACCATGCAGACTATGATGAGCTTGTGATTGTTGAAAGAAGTTAGGAGCTCCATTGGAAAATAATGGAATAGGAGATTGAGTCTGCAACTCAGACATAGGCCCATAATGGGAAGGAGACATCCCTGGGACAATATTGAATAAAGGGGTTGGGCTAGACATATGATACCCTATTGAAGGAAAACCTCCTCCCAAACTTCCTTGTTGAGAACTAATTTATTGTTGCAGCTTAATGGGTAGATGATAGACTTTAGACAGGGAATCAATATCTACCAGTTGATATGTCCTTTGTAGGAATAACCCAATTAGAGGGTCTATAACTCTAAAGTATGCTTGAATGGAACTATTCTCAGCGACCAGATAGGGGTCCTGCAGTCTCCTATACATTCGTTGAAACTTGGTATTAAACAAGGGCAAAGGCTTACCTAGCTCCTTCCTAATGGTAGCAAATTGGTGGAACAAAATGGTTGGATCCACATAAATCCTGAACTGGTTGATGAAAACATTCTCTAGGTCTATCCAGCTCAGAATAGAGCATTGAGGAAGATTTAGGTACTAGTTGTACACCATATCCCCTAAGGAATAAGGGAATAACCTACAAATTGCATCATGGTGAGCTATCTAAGCTCTGGTACAAGCATTCTTAAAAGCTTGTATGTGCTCTTCAACACTCCTTGATTTTCCATGAATGTATTTGGGACAAAATTTCTTAGGATTCTTAGGCATATTGTGAAAGCCTCCAGGAATAGTCCCCAATGGAGAGGGATTATTCTGAAAAAATACCATTGGTCATGGTTGAGCCAGCTGTTGGATTGGTTGAACCAACTATAATGGCAATTGAGATGGATTCAGTGGTGGATTGATAGGTATCCACTGGGGTATTAGTGAGAAGCTTGGTGGAGTGAGCGGAGCTGACAAGGGTGGTATGATGGTTTCCCTAGTCTTGTGACTCTTGTGTCTTATTGGGGTCTTGAGTTCTATCAAAGGTGATGGATTTTCAGCTAATCGAAGAACCCTATAGGACCTTTCTGGTGAGAAAAACCCAGTATTATCCAGTTTTCCCTTCTAGGACCTCCTTCTAGCACCAATTTTTATTGATGGGTATGACGAGCACAACAACAGTAAATAGAATATCACTATTTTTCTCTCCTAAAAGAGAAAGAATAACACATGGATATCTAACTCCCAAGCTCTTTGTAATCGGTTCTCAACTGTGCTAATTTCACTCAATGGTTGATGTGAACTGTAATGTTCAAGGGGCCTGCTGGTGTTGAGCTTCTAAATTTTTCTAAGATAAAACATAAATTGAAACCTACTTTAACTTGGGTTTTTAAAGAAATAAAAAAATATAGATCAAATTTTTGGAACCGAAGAGAATGATAATTCATCCAACTTAACTAGACTTGTTACCTTTCAAGGAATTGCTAACCAAAAATGGAGAACAAAATTAACTTGTGATTAACACACAGTTTCATTCATTCACAGTGCTTACTTCAATAGTAGATTAAAAATTACTATGTAAACAAAACATAAAATAAAGTTTCATTCCTTGAAAACTTCTCAAATCGAATGATTAACCCAAGATAAATACCATTCTGAAGCATAATATGAAGTAGATTTAAATCTGGTTGCTTCTATTGTTTGTGAAACAAATAAGCAACATTTACAAAGCTAGCACAATCACTAGTGTACAGAAAATCCATGACCCCAAATCATCTCCATCTATACTAAGAGAACTTGAAAGATACATTATTGTCTATGTTGAATCTAACTCCTAACTAAGAAGAAAAAAGAAGCTCCCATTACAAAGAAACAAGATGCAGTTCTCTCTCCCTTATCTTTCAGAAAATTTCTATTTCTTGAAAATTTAACTTTGTACTTGAAATCTCTCTCTTTTCTAAAAAACTCATCCTAAAAGAGGCCAAAATTCCATATATATAGAACGTGCCAAAAAGAATGTGTTGGCCCCTATTTTAGGGTTTACAAAATATCAGTTGGTTGCAGTAGGGTTGACCCTCAGATATTTTTTGGAATGAAGTTAATGCTGCATTCAATGTGTATCCCCGCTATCCATGTCAGTGAAGGATCGGCCTAAGGAGAAGCCTTCAGATCTTTTACAACCACAACATTAACTTCTGGCCTCTGTGTCCATCCTCAAACTTCCTTGAAGGGCTGCCTTGAATAATCCAAAGCTTTATCATTAATTTCTATCTACCTTTGCCAGTAGACACCAGAGCTGTCATGAGATTTGCAGCCTCTTCCTCTTTTCAGCTTTCTTCCTGCCCCAGATCTTTCAACATGTTGACCTCCTCTGGAAGCAGCATCATATTTTCTTGTTAGATCTTCACACCATTGTTCACCAAGTTCCATTGTTTTTGATCTCAAAGTAACTCCATTTCATTTATGCTCTGTTGACCTTCTTCACAAGGGTAGTCAATCAGTCAAACTTTCAGTGGTTTGCCTTTAGCTCCCCCTTATTGGTTGAACATATGCAATGCAAGATTCCTATACGGTGAAAAGGTCATTCAAATAGAATCGCATGTCGATGAGACACTGGTCATGTCTCCCCAATGCGACTATACCTCATAGCAGCTATCGGCATAACATATGACGGTTCGCAAGACTTCATAGTGAGCGGCCAAAGTCATATCAATATCCATAGTGGTCACTGAGACAATTGCTATCGGTCAGAGGTCATAGCGAGTTCCCATCAATCACACTGATATACCTTTTCCATTGGAAATTCCATCACTATCAGCAAGACTCCCCATTATCGCCAAGACTTCTTGTCAAATGAAAACTTTCGGCGAGACTCTATTCTCTCGGTAGGACCTCATATCAAACCCTTCATCCTTTGGCAAGACACCATTAGGTCGACTAGACATCACAATAGGTAGCCAAAGTTATAGTGATATTCCCTTTCACTGCCGAGATAATCACACTCAGCAAGACTTCATATCAAGCCCTTCATGTTACACCAAAGGTACAAAACATGTCAGTGAGACTACCACCAGTTGGCAAGACATTCTAAGCCCTTCCATTTTCCCTGAGCTCATTTCATTTCAGCAAGACCCTTCTTGGTCGGCGAGACCTTTCACGGAGCTCAAAACACTACGCCGAAGGGAGAATCCCTCTGCATAACTAACAACCATCAGTGAGACATCTCCCCGATGACACCTCTCTTTGCCAAGACTTCACCCCTTCGGCCAAACCTTATGTCGAAGCCATAATATTTTGTCCAGACCTCCATTCAGGACCACCATTCCATGTTGGCGAGACCCTATGGGGTCGGCAAGATTTCACATCAAACCCACCTTGTTTCAGTGAGAGCTTATATTAGTCGGGAAGAATTTACCCTGTCGGCCAGACAATACGGTGAACTCAAATCTTTTGTCGAGAGCCTTCATCGGTCAGTAGGACCTTTCTCAGTTAGAAAGAAATTACACCAAAGGCATAACCTTTGATGAGACATTTAGCAGTTGGTGAGACTTCATGCCGAACTCAAACCACTCTCCCTGATGCCATTTCATTTCAGCAAGAGTCCACCCTATCGATGATACTTTACCCCGAAGCCATGCCCTTATGCCAAACTCAAATATTTCAGTGAGACTTCACTTGGTTGGAAAGACTTCATGCCAATGCTACCCCCTATAGTCAAGACTTCACTTTTCAAGAAGACTTCTCCCCAAACCCAAATCTTTTGGCTACGCTAGCCTTATGTGCAACACTCGGCGAGACTTTAGCATGTCGGGGAGAGATATAAAAACCCACAGTGATCAAAATGTCTAGCTGACCAATATATTCCAAATAAATAGAACCACACCACCAGTCGGCAAGACAATAAGAGGGTCTCAATGACTTTCTTCATCAGGAGCTTTATGCCAAACTTGATTGAGGTATGCTTCCCAACTGAGTTCCTTGAGAAATATCATCAGGTGCATGATTTAATCCTGCAAAACAAGGTCTCCATTAGTCATCAGAAGCATATAAAATATATCATTTTTCATCATGCCTTAAATTTTAACAAAAAGAAACCCTACTCTGGTTGAGGTAGAACCAAAATTTGACAAGACAAAGACAAACTTAGGAGGAAAACAAAAGAACTCCCAAGACTAAACCAGACAACCAAGGGCAAAGAAAACAAAAGAAAAAGAGGGACCCATTTTGTTCCAAAATAAAATGGGGTGGTTATGCAAGGCATAACAGCTCTCATGTGTTGTTTTCTTTTTGCATTCTCTTTTTTTTCTCTACTTTAAATTAATTTCTCATAGAATGAGGTGTAGCAATTCCTTTAAAGTGGGGGGCATCCATTACCATAATTCATTCACATTCTTGGTTCCTAGTGTAGCCTTGTTGTTTACGTGATGTGTTTGTCACTTTGTGGATGACATTGGGTGTGATGTTCTTCATAATTGTGATCTTAACATATTGTATTCCTCTTGGTGGTTTGATGCAATGCATTGCATCCCCAAAGTTGTGAATATATTATTCTTTGATTGGTCCTCTCTTGGAGATATTAGACACAATGTTCCCTAAGTGACTGACCTTGCATGAACTGAACAAGACTCCTTAGAACATCTTTCACATTTTACATTTTTTCATTTTTGCCACCTTGAATAACACAACTTGCATGATTTTGGTACCTTCCATTTTGTTCATGGAATTTTCCTTGTGGCGCCTTGTTAAAGTTATCAATGGGTATAACTTTAATATGGTTGAGTGGGAAGCCCACCTAGTGGCATGACTTTTCCCCGTAGCCACTTTTGTGTTTGGGAGTGCATACCACTAGTGTATGTATCTTACCTTTTTGGGATTTCTCAACCCACGAACAACTAGTTTTGTGGCCCCAGAGTGAGTACATTTGGGCCTTCTCACCCAGCAGATCTTTCTATGTTATGTCACCCCACAGTGAGTATGCATTCTCTTTTTCAAATAATTAACCTAGATCTAATTCACAACTAGTTTGATTATTGCTTGAAGCTTCATCCAATTCATTTTAACACTCATGTGTTCCTTTGCTCTTATGCTTAGTTTTCCATGGGATCTTCATACTGTGGGATTGATCATCCCTCTTGATTGTTGTCACTCCATCTTACTAACATAAGTACATTTGAACCCTCCCCTCAATTTTCATGGATACTTTAGTGTAAGTTTGAAGAAAATTCATCCTCTCACTAAAGTGGGGGCTAAATCTGCAGTAGAAAAATGGCCCCTTGTCATTTTCATGGCCTTTTAGGTCTTATTTCATGGTGTTGAAACTATGTTTCTCTAATTTTATGTTGTAACATGGCTTGAACATGCTTATTTAGGTACTAAAATTCAAATAATGATGTCTTGTGAAGGTGTTGTGAAGTGTTGTAAGACATTTCCACATTCTTCTAGACTCTATTTATTACAATTCACCTAAAACTCACCATTTTATTCATCAAGTCCTATTTTGAAGTGTTGTAAAGTCTTGTAACAAACTTTCATGCTCTCCTAGGAACATCTTCACTATTTATCCCCTTATGTTGACTCATTTGACCCCGTTATGCCCTCGCATGTCCTATTTAAGTGTATTTTGAATACTATCCCAAAAAATAGCATTAAATACAACATATTTCTTGACACACATTTTTAGGTCCTAGGTGGGACCCATTCGCCATGTGTGGCAAATGAGTCCCCCTTGGCCCAAAATTCAAAATATTTTTAATTTCCTTTCGAGTTTTTATTTAAAATACACTTGATGTCAGCCTATGATGAGGTATGAATGGTTACTAAGGCACATAATTGTATAAATAAGTGATTTTCACCTCATTTTACATATCCTCATTCAAGCATTCAATTTCCTAACACATCCAAGCAATCTCAAGCATCTTACAACATTTTTTCAAGCACTATTCAAGGACTTTGAAGCACCCATTGACATTACTTTAGAATTACATCATCAAGGGTTTGGTAAGTTGATAGAATTTGCATGTTATTATTTTATCTTTCCTTTTCATTTCATTATTTTATTAAGGGTTTGACCAAGGAAAACCCGTATTCGCTAACCATCAACCATTTCTCCCCTTTGCATGTGTGTTTGCAGATTTAGGTGTGAAAATTTAACAAGATTTTTGGTGTTGAAGATTAGTTTTTCAAGCCAACTAGGTGCTTCAAGTTAGCTGAAGTCAATTTCAAGCTTGGAGAAGGATTTTTATCCATTTTTTGTAGAATTGACTTCGGCAACCCAACAAGCAGTGATTTCCAGATCTGGTCTTGTAGAGTTGCCTCCTTATTTTTTTAGAAGTTTGGGAGAGGAATGATTCTCCATCAGTGGTGAAGGAATCCCACCTTAGGACTAAAAATTTGAATTTTGTCAGATTCCAGATCCTGATAGACAAAAACTTGCTTTTGACAGTTTTTCACCAATAGGAGGACTAATTTTCCACCCTGGGTGATTGAGTCAAAGTATGAAAAAATAGTAATTTCAACCAACCTCTAGAACACTCTAGATTCATCACATTTCTTCTAGGTGCACTCAGATTCATCTCTTTCCTTTCTGTTTTGCATATCATAGTGTGTTTTCAAACATAGTGTAAATCTTAGTTTTGCATCCATTTTCATTCATTTAGATTAGTCAATTGCATTTAGTTAATTTAATTTAGCATAGACCACATCATACTTATCATAATTTGAATGATCCCTTTGCATTTTTGGGCCCTATCTCTCTCCTTTTAGGTGAAAAACCCTAGAAGAGCTAGAGAAATCTATAGGAACCTAAAAATCAACGGTTTAGTTTTACCTTCGAATCTACGTTTCCCAATATAGAGATTTCTTAGAATGTATCATTGTTCTCAAGAAAAATTGTGCTTACTTTCCACAAGCCAAATTGTTTCCAATGATCCAATCATAGATTATGAAGAGCTATTAAATACAGTTCAAAGGCACACAAAATGCTCTGAATATACTTTTTTAAGGAAAAAAGGAGAGCAATTACAATGTCAGTATAAAGCACCTTGGTAGCAACAATTCATCTCTACATTGACATCTAATGTTCAAACTAACAAATCTTACAAGCCAACAAGAATTGATGATCAACTAAATATTCATAGCCCACCCATGCTTGTGATATGGCGTGCCAATGTTGACTGCCAACCAATTGTTTCTAGGAAAATCATTTTAAATTATATTTCTAAATATGTAGCTAAATCTGAGAAGAAATAAAAAAATTATCTTGATATGTTGAAAAGACTTGCAAATACAAATATAGTTGAGGATAGAGAACTGCTTACATATCAAAAATTGATGATGAATATTCTTATGGAGAATGACATCTCCGCATAGGAGATGTGTCATATGTTGTATAAATTGCCTCTTTTCACTTCAAGCCCACAATATGTTTGTTTGAATGTTGGTAAAAAAGTATGGTTCCATATAAATAAAGATGATGCTGATGAAAACCTACCAACAAATTATATTCATTGATATATGCAAAGACCTCTAGAGCTAGCTGGTGTATCCCTAATTGAATCCGTCTAGTTATATACACATTTAGAGCAGCCCAAAAAGGCTAAATGGAAATTGAGACACCATCCTACAATTGTCATTGTCTACCTGTTGTTCAAGACTGTTCCCATTGAAGATACACAAATATTTGAGACATTATTTTGGACTGAACTTATGTTATACAAACTTTTCTAAAACATACAAACAGATATAGGTCTTGCCAAAGAAGAGATCATACAAAATTGGAAACTTTTAAAAAAAATTGGTTATCATCCTTGGCATGTTAATAGGCTTCTAGTTGCATCCACGATAGTAATACTGATTATTTGAACCATCAGCGTTCTATGGATGAATATGAATGAGAAGTTTTCTATCGGCTTGGTGCAACTACTAACTTCAGTATAATTCAGCTCTACCTATTAGGTAGGTGGGACTTTGATATCTAACATTCATGGAATACAAACCATGTGCCTGAACAGTTTCATAATATTGCTTTGTAGTTCATCCCATTAGCCAGGGCACAACATGAGTAGGATACGATACAATTTTTTCCTGTAAATACAACATCCCATCAGCTTTCACCAAAACAACAATTGGCTCTTCAAATCATCTAGTCCCATAATATCCAACCTTTCCCCAAAGATCCTCTCTGCATGATAATTCAAGGGAAAATTGGCACTAGCAAATCCTTTTTGATAAATTTTATTAGACAACAAATAAACATATCTACTACTGGATCCAATAGCTCATTACTCACATTGGCCCCCATAGGTGTTGTTGCATACAACATATGTTCCTCCACAATCCATACAACCCTCCAGATCCCCATAAAGGATATGAATCTTTTGCAAGGTTAGCCATTGACAATATTCCAAGAACAATTAAAATATATTCAATACATTTTTGATAGATGAAATGAGTTTTCTAGGCCTGAAGTTGTTGAAAATAGATAGCCCATTGTTCCAAGCATTCACTGATAAGAAGAGGGATCCATTCGGTGGTGTTTCCATCATCATTTTTGGTGATCTTTCCTAGTTTCCACCTGTCATGGATACCCCTATTTATGCTTCACGGTCATTGACAGTAGCCTTATGGCATACTTTCATAGTATCGGTCACATTGGACACTATTTTTTTCCAAAAAGGAGATAGCCCTTCCCAAAAAAAGTTTTGAGCAATTATTCTCCATATAAAAAATGGTGAGGCTCTCCATGATGACTGGGAAGAGCTTATGAAACAAGCAAATAAAATGCTCTCAGCCATAGAAAGAGAAAAGTTTGATGTTTCCACACATTTTTTTTTCACAAATGACTTAGTTGTATTCCACAACAAAAAATGATCAAATAGTTAAACCTACTCATAAGCATTAGTATTACTCGAGTAGCACAACAACATGCATATGATCATGGACATGATGACCAACTTCTCCCAAAACTGCTACTTTGTGTTGGTGAATAGGTGATGCTAACAATGAATTTATGGATTCAAGTTGGTATTGTCAATGGATCCCTTGGTCTTGTTACAGCTATTGTGTACAATGCACACTGTAAACTACCAGATCCACTTGAATATGTTGTTGTTAGCTTTCAAAATTACATTGTCCCAACATGGGACCCAGGAAACCCAAGACACATCCCCATCCTAGCTATAACTTAGGGTAGTCAAACACAGATCCCACTCACCGTGGCATGGGGAATCACAATACATAAAGCACAAGGCTTAACATTAGAGAGAGAAACGATAAAAATAGGTAGCAAAGAGAGGAAAGGGTTGAATTTTACAACTCTCTTGTGTTAAATCAATTGAAAGACTCTGCATTGATCCAACATTCTCATTTGAAAGATACTATAGGATTAGCATAAAAAAATACACTACTAGATGTTGTAGTGAAGAGGTGTGGTTGGAACAAATCCAACCCCTTCCAAATGCTTCTGCCCCTAGCTCATGCACCGACTTATAGAAAATTCTCTAGAAAAATTGCTCTTGTATTTGGTCCAAACTATATACCATCCTCTTTTCAAGGATTTGTAACCTAAATTTTACAAAACCATACCATGTAATAATTTGTGTAAAATGTGTATAATGCCAAATATGGACAAAGATAGTAGGCAAGAATAAGCAGAGTACAAGACTTTATTCAACTATTTGCATCCTCCTTAGGTTTACACATTGAAGATAATTTTTCTCTTGTTTACTATCTTCTCTACCTTCAGCAATACAGTTTTTGTCAAATTCAATATACAAATATGCACCCATAAATGTTAATCTGCTCACTTCCCATTTGAATATTTTGTTATGTCATTATTTTTGTAAATGACATTGAAAAAAATGCATTCTTCTGTATATTCTGCATATCCATGTTTGTGCAAATGTTTTTAAATTGCATGATGTCAATTCTTTATCAGCATACCTACAATTCTCTTTCAACTAATTTTAACATGTAGTACTCTAAACATACAGTTGTAGTTGTTACAAATTGATACATATATGAAGATACAAACAACTTCAAGTGTCAATGATGCATAGAGATTGCAACCAGAAATAAGTAGAGCCCAAAAGTTTTATAAGTCAATAACATGTTTTGAACATTTTAGTATATTAAACTATATATGCACATACTCTACAAAACATTCTCAAAATAAATTTTGTTCCATTTGACTAATAAGTTTAAAATTTTGCAACCATGTTGTGTTTTCTATTTTCTCAACCTATATACCATGAGTTTTGACATTTTTGCTTCATGCTTTGCTTCCACATATTCTTATCTCTTCTTGTAAGCTTTTTTATTAGCTTTATTTCATTCAACTAGTTGCAAATGTTTATGTATGAAATTCTCATTTTCTATCATTTCACTCTTTCACTCTTCCTATATATTACATTCAGAAATATATAGTCTTGTCTAGATTTCTTTTTGTTTTCCTCAATTATGATAAAAATCCATGATGCTATTTGCAATGGGTCACTCGGCCCTATTTACATTGATGTTCGAGATTGTGAACCGCATGGTTTTCCAGCCGTGGAACTAGTCACCTTGTTCAACAAAATCACAATGGTAGGTTTTTCAGTGCTGTCAAGGTTGATACATCTTGGCATTGTTGGTCAATGCCATGCAAGGGAGTACTTGTAATATTCTTTGTTCTAATATAAGGATGTCTATTGTTTTGCTTGCATACTAAAATGATGCACTGTGGTGTTTGCTTCAGACTACGCTACTGAACAAAGATACTAGACACCTCCATTGGATACCAGACTGGAGAGCTTCCCAACCACTCTGGCCTGTAGTCTACAGTGTTACGGCTTTTATAATTGTTGTTGTAAGTCATTTTCCAATGCTTTTTTTCCATTCCTTACACATCTAAACAAATACATATATTTTAATATGTTCAAACAAAATGTTGCTTTGCAGAAATATCATATTGGTGTTAATGCAAACATACATGTAGAACAAGATATGAAGCCCATGTGTCAGACACTTGGGATGCGAAAGATGGTCATAGTTGTAAGCATAAACAAGGTTTATTTTATATATTTGTATTTTCCTGAGCTATACATTCAACCCTTTTCTTCCTCCATGGTTAGATAGCCTCCATATATTTCTTTCTATAGATATACATTCATCATGTATGGATTCTTACATGCACTTGACTACAATAAACATTGTCTATTGTGCACATTACATTTGTCCATGTTCATATAGTTTCCTTTTCAACTAACCAAAAAATATATCTAAATATGCCAAAAAATTCTAACCATAGCTTCTCTGATCGAAAAACCTTGTGGAAATTTAAAACACATAGCCAATACGTAAATGGAAACTGTTACATAGATTGCTTGTTTTGTATTTATATGTTTCATGATATTCTCTTTCTCTTGTCTCTTTGAAGCTACTTGTAACAAGGTCTTTATTGTTGTAGTTTACTTGTTCTATTCTTCATGAAACATAAGATTGACCTCTACCTTTTGATTGCTTTCTTTCTTTTTGGGCCTGTGTGTGCTCTATTCCCTCTGCCTATTGTTCATTGTTATCTTTGTTCATCCTTATTGCTATATGCATTTTGTACAGTAGAAACTTTGTATAAGAAACTCTCCATATCTATGGTCTATAGCTTATACTCTCCATATGTTAAACTTCCATATAAAATCTGTTTTACATGATCTTCCATTTCAGATGCTCTAAAAAAGTTGTTACAAAAACACTTGAGAATAACAGTTAAATGATAGGTGGTCAAAAAACCCATGTCAAATACAAGTTTAAAAGAGGTAGAAAAACATACACATGCCAAAAATTTTGGTAAAAGGCAAATGGTTCCTATTCATAACTGATTTACATGCAATTCTAAAGTGTTATTCTAATACATCTTGCAACGTTACATAGGCTACTTGTCTTATACTAATATGTTTCATGATACTCTTTTTTGCTCATCTATTTCAAGCTCCTTATAACAAACTCTTAATTGTCATGGTTATTTTTTTTTGATGCAACATGTTATATGAGTTCTATTAATATATTCCATGATATTTATTTCCCCTCATCTATTTAAATTTTTGCATGACAAATTGTTCTTCATGCTACTCTTCTTTCCACATGCCCATAACACACTATTCATTTTCGTTGTTTGCCTCTTATATGCTGCATATTTTAATATTGTAATAAATGTGGCTTTTCTCTATAATATTTAGCACCAAATAAGTGTCATTCTAGTACCTATTATTTGACTTCAAATACACTTAATAATTACAAGAAATGCATAGATGGTTAGAAACCCACATTAAATAGACCTTAACACCATGGACAATAGAACAAGTGACCTACAATAATTAATAGTTTATTATGAGCAAGTAGATATTAATAGAACATAGCTAGTCTATGTAATAGTCAACTCCTCAATTCAAAATTCAAGCTACATTATTTGGCACTGAATATTATAGACAAAATGCAACAATTGTACAAGAACTATTAGAAGAAAACTCAAGAATCATAGGTAGATGGCACATGATCGAAAACCCACATTAAACATATTAATACAACATAACCAGTCTATGTAACAGTTGAGTTGTGAATTAAAAATTCAAGCTACATTCTTTGGCAGTCAACCCACATTAAATAGAAGTGGTAAAGCCAATGGGCTCCAATACCTTGCACAAAATGGGTATTAACGCCATAGACTTAATTGAAAATTTGAGGTGCATTACTTGCAACTAAATATTATAGGTGAATAGAGAAATTGTAAAAGAGATATTAGAATAACACTTAACAGCCACTAAACTATTTTCATCTCCAAAATCTTCATGCTTTCGTACTAGCTCTCTACATATAGATAACTACAAACAATAAATGAAGGGCAAAAAAATTACTAACCCTGACCATACTTTTTGAAGAAAGAAAGAAGATTTAGGTGTAATTTCTCCATCCATACAGAGCCATAATCTCTTTGAAGTCTCCAAAATGGGTATAATGTCAAAGATAGAAACATATAACAAGGAATAATAAGTATAGAGCGAAAGACATGAACAATAAATTACTCACTCTAACACATCTTATACAATTTCTCTACTTGTCTTCAATATTTATTGCCAAAGAACATAGCTCAAATTTTGTATTAATATGTTACATGATATTCTTTTTTTCTCATCTATTTCAACTGGAGAGCCATCCACAAACCTTCATTCCACACACTATAGAGACTGTATAATGACTAAAAAGGTGCATAAAGATGCATAGATATAACTAAAATAATAAACCAAGGGTGAAAAGATTACAACAATATCTCATTTTAACTACAATTTGTCCATCCAAAATACAATGATAATCTCTTTAAAGTCTATAGAATGGGTGTAATGTTGAAGACATAAACATAATACAAGAAGAAATGAACAATAAATTAATCATCTATGCAAAATACCCATGTAAAATGACTTTATCTACATTCCATGCCTAAGATGTGTATGCAAATGTATATTTGTGAAACATGGGAACATATAACAAGCAATAGCCAGTGACAATTTTTATTGTAGTCTTCTCTTCAATGAAGATCACAATGGCTCTTTCAACAATACAACTTAATCAATATATTTTCTTCCACATTTTGGAGCACATCTATGTTCAAACCCTCCAATGATAATTCAACCTAAAATAATATATGTACATGTATGTATATGTGTATATATGTACATGCATATGTATATGTATGTATATGTGTATATATGTATATGTATATGTATATGTATACATATATCTATATGTATATATATATATGTATATATATGTATGTATATGTATATGTATATGTATATGTATATGTGTCACGGATCCTCTTCCCTAACTTTTACTACACATTTTGATATACTTTAATGCATGAATACATGTTAAATGGACTAAAAATATGATACTCACATTTCTTGAAATCTTGGCATTCATTAATTATTGATTGAAAACTTGAGAGAAGAATTTGAATGGAGACCAAAGTCAGTTGACAACTATGGAGTTTAAGGAGTCATGCATGAATAGAAATAGACATTATGACCACGTTTTCAATAAAAACTGCACAGTGAACTAGATCCAGATAAGCTAATTAAATTTTTAGTCAGCATAGACCTACTGGTAAGTCACATCCCATTGTCTTTAGCTGCCCAACAATAACCTCACCCCATCAATATTATTCACATGGAGTTCTATTTCATCTACCCAAAATAAATTTTAGAACTAACTCGTAAACTACATTGATGATGAATTTAATGTATTTACATCTATAAATTGAACATATGGGCCTCTATTTTGGGAATCGCTCCAATTACTAAGTTTTGTATATTTGGTGTCTTGAAAGGAGTTCCAGAGGATTGTTCATTTGCAGATTGATGTAGAAGGTGGGCGTAATGTCCTGAATGCTTCCTTACTTAGGACCCCAACCAGGGATTAGTCCAATAGGTAGGGTTCATAGCATTTTTCTAAAAAGATTATGTTTGTGGAATCATTGGCATCTACTCATTATCTTATCATGTTTAGATATAAAGTATTACATTGGAGCTAAACTTTGTGCTAGCGAATATGATGATTCCCCACAACTTGTAAGAATAGATGGCTAATTTAGGGGAGATCAGATGTATAATACAATACACACTCAAATAGGATTTTTTTTAAAATAAAGATATGCCCAATACCTGATTCTAATGCCTAGCCATTAACACTCCATTAGTAGATGGTATTTTCCACTATGCTCCCACCTTTCATCTTACAAATTCCAACTCCAAATTTCATGTGTTGCAATGATAGAATAAATAAAGGATTTCTGATTTGAAACACATTGAATCTACAATCAGGAGGCTATTTGTTTGAGATTTGCATGGTTGTACATCTGAATGCACCATAACTAAAATTTCTATATTAAATTTAGAGCAAATAAAAATTACTTCTAAATTTCCCATGTCACGAGAGAGCTTATAATGCCACCCTCAGTTTTGTGTTGAAAACTTTGTAATGATATTAGGCTACCAAAGCTTAGCCATATGCTTTATTTCATTAATAGTTTGAATGTCAGTAATTCTAAATCAAGCAACCATTCCTTGTTTGGAGACTCTTAATTCTCAATTCCCTCTATAAGCAATAAGTTGGTGTAGGTTGATTTCTCCTCAAATTATTGTGTGAAGCCCATGAATCCCTTTTGCAAGTATTTTAGCTATTCCCATGATTTAGTCTCTTGAGATCAGCGAGCAATATTGTGGAAAATAAATTCCAATTAGTTTTCTAAATCTTATTAATGATTACATACATTCAAATCATGATTTTGAGTGATTGAAGAATTTTCGTTTAGGATGATTTCCATTGTATAAATGTACTACTCAATTTTATTTTCAAATTTAATAAATGATAGATCTTTCTATTATTTTAATATATATTGTTTCAATTTAAGTTACCATGACACAGTATGATAAATATCATTGTAGAATAATGCAATCATGGTAACATTCAATGTAGTGTTGAATATTACATTTTTTTTGGGACTCTCTATAATAATATCTCTAACATTTCCCCTTTCCTCTAATTTATACAATCTAAAATTAGAGGTTGGGCTAAATATCACTTAACAACTTATATTTAATATTATAGGATTCATTGTCCATATAAGATTAAATCAATCTCTTTTAATTATGGGATAGGACATGATAGACTGATAATATATTATAATCTCAATATATAGATTATTACGCTTTTACCTTTTTCTTATTTATTTGAACTACATTAAGAGAGTTTACAAGAATCTAAATTTTGTAATACCTTTGCCACTTTTACCAAAGCCCTTAAAAGCTCTTTAGTTAATTTAATTAAAATATGGTTATGAGGAAAAAGGGAATATTCAAATCCAATATTCAAGTTGAATGGAAAATCCTTTACTTAGCTTCATTGTTGTTATATATATATACATTGGCTTTAGAAAATGGAAAAAATAAATAAATACCCTGACGAATATAAAGAATCCATTAATGTAGGAAAACCTATTGTAATAATATTACTAATTTAGAGTTATAGAACCCTTATTGGTTATGTATTTCTTGTAAAGCATAAATAGTAAAAAAAATGAAGAAGAAGAAGAATGGAATTATAAGGAAGATATTTCCTTTCATATTTAGTAAAAGATGATGATACCCTTGCACTATCTTTATCAACATTTTAAAACTAGAAAAATAATGCACGTGTTTAATGAATAAATATTGCTTACTCAATAAATGGTTAAGATAGATTACTTCCTATACTATAAGTGAGTTTTATACTTTCCTTCCTATGAGTATATATTGTTCAATTATTTAATTACTTCAATAAATGATCAAGATGGGTTACTTCTAATAATGTGCATATCCTTTTTTATTCTATAGATAGAGAGTTTATTCATGGTCAATGCTTGTAAACATAATCATCTTAAGAGTTATTCCTTATCGAGTGTTATATGCATTATGAAATTTATATTCTTATGAGCTCTTTCCTTTATAAGGAACTAATTTTGTTAGATAGAACCTTAACTCAAGATTGGAGAACAAAACTAGCAACATTCGGTATTAATGATGCCTCTAGATCATGTTTACAGGTAATGTCGTCGCACTTGAGCTACTGCATCTATAGCCTAGCACAGTTGCAATAACAACATCTATGGCATCATTCCTATAAATCATCAGGGATAAATAAGGAACATGGGCTGATTAAAATCCAAAGGGAGGGAAATCCCCTTTGGATCAATAATCTAAAAAGATAAAATGAAAATGAATCAAATCCACTAGTGACAAGCTAGAAAACCAAAACTTATGAATTTTCTATGGTGAAAATGTAATTCTAACTTGAAGATATAAACACGTGGATAATTTATTAGGAAATCATTTAAACGGATCAAGGGAGACAAACATCATTAGGGAGTAGGATTAGATGAATGTTATTAGTTAAACAATAAATGGACAAGACGATCATTTATTATCCATGCTTCCCATTGTGGGTAGCAATGATAGAGGAACTATCTAGGGGAAAAAAACCCTAGAAATGGTTGTGTACCCACTTTATAATATTTCACATATACATAGTCTAGAAAATAGAACTACATATTTTACACCTTGATCCTGTTTGGAAGCCAGGTATGTAGGCAGTCTGGGAAATGAAGGATGCTCCTAGTACTCAGGTGTTCGGGCATAGGGTTTAGGGTTAGAAAGATCACATAACCAGTTATAAGAGATAATCATCTAATTTATATACAACTATACTTGGAAGAATCACGCATGGATTGCTTGATTCCCCGAGGCCTTTAGGCCAAATTCTGAGGCGGGTTTCAAGTCTAGAATTATAACTTATATACCCCTAAGGATGATGACCTCAGTACACTTCAAAAGGGAGTGTGGTCATCAGGGAAGTGAATCAGGATCAGATGATCCTGATGAGTCCAAGACTCTGGCCAAAGCAAATACCTATCGTATGATAGATGCCTACCTCGTTTAGGCAGATGCCTATTCCAATTATATGAATAGATGTATTCCTATTCTATATGAGTAGATGAATTGAATTCCTATTTCGTATGAACAAAATATATACCTATCTCGTATGGATAGAATTTCCTGAGTATACTTGTGAATGAATACTTGAACACAAAAAAAAATAGTGGTGTTTTGGTTAGAATTAATTGGGTCCTTACATGTGGTCTCAGAGCGAGATTCAAAAGATAGGCCTTGAGCTTACTACAACTCGCACAATTAAAATATGCATTTTAAAATTTATATGAAAGAAAAATCCTTTCTCAAACATTAGAATAATACTAACATGAGAATAATTAAACAGGAATTCTAAATGCCAAGGGGAAGAGTAACTCAAGCTGGTGTAGGTAAAAGGCCAAAGGGGAACAAAGATGATGAACCATAGTATTAGGGAAGGAATAAGGATGGGATTGAACTAATAATAGAATTGTTAACTAAACGGAGAGATAAAATCTACTCTTTGCAGCAAACGATACAAGAACTTCGAACAAGACAAGATAATATTGAAAACATAGTTGAACTTGAAATTGAAAACCCTCTTGAAGGAGATAATCCAGAGCATAACATAATAGATGTTGTTGCACCTAGGAGAGGAAAACCTATTCTAGAATTGATTAAAGACTTGAAGAAAATCACCCCTCCAAAATTTGATGCAAAACAACTAGGAGAAGGGGCAAAAATCTAGCTTAATGAAATGGAAAAGTATTTTGAGTTAAGGGAATTCAATGAAACTACTAAGGCCTTATGGGGGTCCTACCAACTTGTTGGTGAAGCAGCTAGCTAGTGGACTAATGTGAAGGAACAAAATAAATACGCCAAGGAAAATATAACATGGGAACAATTTTTTGAATAGTTTCGTAAAAGGTGGTTACCAAAATTATTTTTTGATGAGAAGATGATTGAGTTTTACAACCTTTGACAAGGATCTCTGATAGTTCAACAATACTAGGATAGCTTTTCCAAACTACTAAAATATGTTCTTATATATCCACAAGATGAAAAGAGCCAAACCAAGAAATTCATTTTGGGATTAAATACCAACATAGGGGCAGAGGTTTGCATGCATGGACCATAAGGTATGAATGAAGTGCTAGAGAAATACTTGAAGCAAGAAAGGAAGTTACAAGATTTAATTTAGGAAAGACAATCTTTTAGGAGTAATAACTATAAGAGGAAACCTGAGTTCAGAAGGAATCAAAACTTCAACAAGAACCTAAGGAAAAATTCATCAAAAAAAAAAACCACCTCCAAATTAGAATCAAAGGTACTATGGGAATAATTCTAATAGAAACAATTTCAAAAAAAGTGAACCAAGGAACTATAACAGTCCAACAAATCAACCAAGGGTCAATGAAGCGAACAACAACCAACCTAAAAATCTAGTGCAACGAGGACCACCAGGTGGATGTTTCATGTGTGCAGGGAATCACTTTGCTAGAGAAGTCCAAGGATTCAAAGTTAGATGAGAGAAAACCAACCTCAGAGGGGACCTACACAAAGGATTCATGCAGCAGTAATAAATAAATGAAATTGATCCCAAAATGTTCTTGTAGAGACTACAAGTACACTATTTGGAAAACTAGTCTCAATTCTAATAGATATTGAATCATCTGAATGTTTTATTTCTCTAGAATTAGTAAGAAAAAAATCATTTAATGTTTATCATATGGAATCATCATGGACAGTCTAGTATGGGGATAAGGCAGTTAAAGAGGTGACCCAACGTCTATCTAATGTAGAAGTACAATTACCTAACTTCAATACAAAGGTATACCTTTATGTGTCACCTTTAGGATCATATGATGTAATCATTGGAAAGAGTTGGCTGACAAACCATCAAGAAAATGTAGACTATTACAACAAATGGGTAGAATGTTTATATGATGTAGGAAAAAGGGTTGTGATTCAAGGGAAACATAGACCTATAAGTATGGAAATCATATCAGCTATGCAAATGAAAAGAGAGAAGAGAAAGGGAGCTCTAGTATACATGGTTACAATGGATGAAAAAGAAGAATGGGATATTACAACCCCCCAAAATTCTCCTCACCTACAAGATTCTAGCGATTTGTTTCTAGAAGAACTACCAGGGCTACCCCCAAAAAGAAAAATTGACTTCTTCATTGATATAGTTCCAGGAGTTGAACCTGTGTCTAAGGAACCCTATTGAATGAACACAATAGAGTTGGTGGAAATCAAGATGCAATTAGAAGAATTGGTTGGAAAACATCTCATAAGGCCAAGTGTATCCCCTTAAGGAGCACCAATTTTGTTTGTTAAAAAGAAAGATGGAGCCTTAAGACTATGTATTGATTATAGAATACTTAACAAAGTCACCATAAAGAATAGGTACTCTTTACCATGCATTGAGGATTTCTTTGAAAAAATGAAAGGAGAAACTATGTTTTCTAGGATAGATCTTCGATCAGGGTACCACCAACTCAGGATAAAGGAGGAAGATATCCCAAAAATAGCCTTCAGAACAAGGTATGAGCATTATGATTTTATAGTTGTACCTTTTGGTGTGACTAATGCTCTGGCTGCCTTTATGAACTTGACAAATAGTGTGTTCCATGACTACCTGGATAATGTTTTCTTGGTCTTCTTGGATGATATCTTGATTTATTCCAAAAATGAGGGGGAGCACCTAGCACATCTTCAGCTAATTTTGAAAAGGTTGAGAGAACATAAGCTATACAGGAAACTAAAAAAATGTGCATTCATTAAAAAGAAAATACATTACTTAGGTCACATCATTTTAGAAGATGGTATTGTAGTGGATATAGATGAGATAAAAGCCATAGAGAAATGGCCAATTCCCAAGAATGTGTCAAAGGTAAGAAGTTTTATGGGACTTGTAGGATATTATAGGAGATTTATAGAAGGATACTCAAAAATTGAAAATCCAATCACTTCATTACAAAGCAAGGGTAAAAAAATTTTGTGGACTGAATAGTGTGATAAGGCATTTCTAGTTTTGAAGGAAAAAGTAACCACTGCACCTATCTTAAAATTTCCAGAACCAAATGGACATTTCATAGTTGTGACAGATGCATCCGTTGAAGGTCTAGGTGGGGTTCTCATCCAAGATGAAGGTGTCGTAGCTTATGAATCAAGGAAATTGAAAAATCGTGAAGTAAACTACGCACCTCATGATTTGGAACTTGCAGCAATTGTACATGCTCTTCAAAAATGGAGACATTTTCTCTTAGGAAAACCATTTGAGTTAAAAATTAATCATCAAGGACTTAAGTACATCTTCACGTAACCTCACTTGAATTTTAGACAAAGAAGATGGTTAGAATTTCTAATCGAATATGATTTTGAGATAGAATATATTAAGGGAAAAGAAAATAGGGTTGCAGATGCACTAAGCAAAAGGGGGCACTTGATGAATATTGCAATATTCAAAACCACTTTTAAGGAAAAGGTTCTAAATGAACAAAAGAAAGATTCCGGGTATAAGCAGGCCAGATCGACCTTAGAAAATGATCCAATTGATCCTGTAATAAGGGGGTATTATCTAGATGATTACAAATTGCTTCAATATAACAATAGAATATATGTTCCACACTCTAAGGAGTTGAGAGAGTTGGTTTTAAGTGAAGCCCACCACACCTCTTATTCAAGACATCTTGGGGAAAATAAACTCTATTCATACCTTAAGAAACTATTATTTTTGCAAGGAATGAAGAATGGCATAGTAATCTATGTAGCTAAATGTCTTGAATGTCAGAGGGTGAAGGATGAGCATAACCATCTTTGCAAGATTATTATACCCCAATGATATACCGCATAATAAGTGGTAATTCATTAGTATGGATTTTATACAAGGATTTCCTATGACACCTTATAGGCATAACACAGTAATGGTGGTAATTAATGAACTTACCAAGGTTTCTCACTTCATAGGAGGTAATTTAACAAATGATGCTCCAATTTTGGCTAAACATTTTATAAAAGAAATTTTTAGGTTGTATGGAATTCCAGAAAATATCATATCCAATAGGGATGCTAGGTTCACTTCAAGGTTTTGGAAAACTCTTCAATCAGCTTTGGGGACACAATTAAATTTTAGTACAACATATCACCCTAAAACAGATGGCCAAACTAAAAGGAAAAATCAAATTGTGGAAGACCTTCTACGATGTACTATATGGACCAACAATCTAAGTGGGAAGAATATCTTACACTACTAGAGTTTGCATACAATAACTCTTTTCAAGTCTCCCTAGGGATGACTCCATTTGAAGCTCTATATGGAAGAGCTTGTCGTACACCTTTCAGTTGGGATAATCTTGAGGATAGAGTGGTAATTGGACCAGATATGTTGAAGGAAATGGAAAATCAAATCAAGTCAATTAGACAAAGGTTAAGAGAAGCAACAAATAGACAAAATATTCATGCAGATAGAAAAACAACATAAAGGGAATTCATAGTTGGTGAAAAAAATTTCTTAAGGTTCAGGCCATTTAAAATTTCTATAAGTTTTGGAAGGAAGGAAAAGTTGGCAACTCATTATATGGGACCCTTTGAAATTATAGAAAAGATAAACCCGGTTTCCTATAGATTGGCCCTACCTCCTTAGATGAGTCGTATCCATGATGTTTTCTATATATCTCTTCTTAAGAAGTATGTACCTGTAGACACGTGAAATTGACATCATGCATTTGATTAGGTCATATTCATCCATTCATCAAATAAATCAATTTTATTTATCAATCTCCTAAAGTCATCAATTTAAATTAAATAAATCAACTTGATCCTAACATGACCCTCGTTGATTAAATAAATCAAACCTTTATTTAATTAAGTCTGAAATTACCTTCTATCAATTTTTTATTTGAATAAATAAAATAATATTCAAGTAAAATAAAATCAACTAATCATCACCTAAGCTAATCTAATCCTGATTAACCTAACCTAACCACCCATCACATCCTCTAGCTTTTCCCACTTGCACCAATAAATTATTTTAATTCATTTATAAATTTAGCATTTTCCATCAACATGGAATCTTTGAGGAATATTCCCTCAATTTTGAATTAAAAAACAAGTGGACATGTACATCCAACAAGGAATTTATGAGCTCTTACATGTTCCTTGCACAAGTCAAACTCATCATTTAACTCTCAAATTCAAATTTGAAATCTCCCTCTCTTTGGCACATTAACCAAAACTTGCACATTCCTCAACCTATGACAAGTTGACAAGTGGCCTCTTCTCATTGGTTGGTTTTTAGTGCCACAACCTCCATGTTTGGCATCCTTTTATCATTCTATTCTATAAATAAAGAGCTTCTCTATTGTATCAAGACCTCGAAAATCTTAGCATTTCATCCACAAATCCTATGTAAAGTCACTCTCTTCATTGAGAACTGATTTTTCCCATCTTACTCCATCTTCAAAGCATTTTATCATTTAGCTTATCTTAGTAAGGATTGGTAAAGGGATTCTTTCCATAGAAGCACCAATCTAATATGAAATGATTTACTTCATGTTTTATTGTATGCTTTCAACTAGCTTATCTAATCCTTTGTTGTTTTGATTGCATCATGAAGCATGTAGATTTATTTCATAGGGATGTTGATTATTGGGTTTGTTTTAAAATGCTAATCATGCTAATGTGTGTGTGTTAGTTTTAGCCATTTGCAGATTTTCACCATCCACATAATTGCGCTAGAAGGAGGGCATACTTTACCATGAGAGTTTGTAAGTCTCTTTAAAACTAAGAATTTTGCACCATGTTGCATTTCGTTGTGGGAATTCTAGATTATTCAGACAATTTTCTCCCAACCCAGGAGAAAATAGCATGAGTAGTGGTGTTGCTTACATTTAGACATTAATAGAGGGTATACTCCCTCGCTTGCTTTTATCCCACTAATCAGCTGCTGCAATACTAGCTTACCATTGCAATTGAACCTTTTCTTTGCAGGCTGCATAATCTTTATCTATTTCTTCAGTTGAACAAATTTCATCTGCAGTGGAATTTTTCTTTCTCTTTACTAACGTGCCATTAAATGAATCTTGATATTGTTGTCCTACCTTTGAATGTGAATTCTAACAAATCTGTCATTTGACTTTACTTTTATAGTGGAAATCCTTTGTTGTTCATGACACCTAGAAGGTAAGAATCCATGAGTGCACATTTAAAGCATAAAAAAAATTTGATTTGTAAGTATTATGTCTTTGATTCTGTCAAAATTTTGCGCATCATGTCATCATTTCTATGAGGAATTATATCAAATGGGTTGTATATCTTGTTTATGCTTGCACATCCTAGTTACATCTTGCAATGAATGCATTCCTAAGATCGCATGTCCCTGAATGATTATCATTAAAGGTTTACATAAATCTGTGTAATCTTATGCATGTTCTGCAACTCTATTAATAACTCTCTGACAAAGTTGACTCTCTAAATAAAGTATTAAATATTGGTGAGACAATCATTTAATGTTTATTGTAAGGTTTCCATTCTAGTTTTTTATAAAGATTTTTTTTTCTAGGCATTAAAGTTGTGTAGAGGGCCACACGACTTGCACACCACCATCCCCGTAATCCCATCCATTGTCACATTGTAATGGATTTTCCATTCTATGCATTTTTCAAGGACATGACCCCAAGAATATTGAAAGTTTAACACTTTGGTTCATAATATGATTATATGCTACTTATGTTTGTAGTCACATATATTTACTGATCACTGTAAGTATTTGTCCTGTGTATCAAGGAGGCACCACTCTGACTACATAGAATATTGAACTACATTTTTTGGCTCACAAGTATTTTGATCAGGTAATAGCATTAACATGATCTGACTTTTCTAAATCTACACTGACATCATTCTCTTTGAATGCCCAGATCATGTGTGTGTCATCTTCTTTTATATGCACCTAAATTTCATAATACAAAGCTCTGGCGTACATGGCTGAAGTAAAAATTTTATATAGTTGGCATGCAAAAGAATATTTAAAATCCATACAGAGGGCAGAGTTGTGACAATGAATAAAGTTATGCATGTCTTTTAAACATTTATCCTGCTACACTGGGGTCTATTCCTTGCGACCAGGATGGAAACAAGAAAGAACCTTAGTGTTTACACTTCTCTTGCAAAAAATTAAAGCATTAGATCATTGCTATATTTCCTTTGTTTTTCTTGGTAGCACACTTTTTTTTCTTTCATTTTGAGTATGATGGAAGTTTGACATCTTTCTTTGGCGCTATACCTAGATACAAAATCATTGAAATTGATAAAAATGAATCATAACAGTATTAAGGTTTATTTACATTCATATTTGAAGGAGATTATTTGGTGATTGACAGGAAAATTTTTAACAAGTTCCCAAATGCTGAGGAATCTTTATACCTTCCAAATGCATTTGTGTGAAACTTTCTAACACTTCTTTACTGTATGATGATCACTTTTTCAACTGTCTGGTTTTCTCTCTTATTTCAGAGCAGAAGGAAGAAGCAAGTTTAAGTACACTAACATCTACTTAATATTGTGGAATGCACTTTACACCTATCAATTACATTTTCCTATAAGTCTTTAAAGCCTTTCAACAAATCCATTTTGTGCATCCTGCAAATATTGCATTCCATTCAACCACATTTCTGTGAAGACATAGGCTAGAAGAATTTTGTTTAAAGCACCATTAATGGAGCCCAAATAAATGATTCCAAGTGAAGGAGAAACAACAGCGCAATAGGAGTAGTGGCAGAAAATGAGTAAAGTGCATGGGTCATTGGCCTATGAGGGAAGGTGAGGGGGCAGACCCCTAAGGTTGCCAAGCAAAACAAGAAGAAGAATCCTAGAGGCTGCGCTCACAAACGCATGCAGTGCAACTGCTATTTTGTTACTTCCTTTCTCAGCCTCGGATGCAATCATTGCCTCTACTTTTTTGCTAAGTATCCTATGTTTTAATGTTTACTTATGCGTTTTACTACCAAGAGATCCGTTATGACTTCCACTGACTTTGACTTTTGATGAAAACGTGTGTGGGTTATTGCAAAATTGAATTGACTTGGATTGTACAGGGGACAGATGAAATTGATTTTCTTTGCATAATAAGAGGAGGCGTCCTTAATTGGGGAAACAAGTTATTTATTTACCATTGTTATAATAATGAATGCCAGGGGAAATAAGTACGCGAAGTTTGAAGCCTTGTTGCACCTATTAAAAATGAACTAATCGCTGGTTTGGCCTTACACTCACATTTATTTTGAAATGACATTTTGGTTCTTCTATTTAAAACTTGCCACATTCATTTGCTTGAAAGTCTTTAAAGAGTCTTGTTTAGCTATCATTTAATGCACTAGTATTTGGATCTTCTTATGCTTTCAAACAAATCCTGCATCATTTGAATTCATGCCAAATTTATGGTTGTTCGATCATGTCCAGCATTATATATCTAATAGCCATAAAGTTAATACGGTCTTAGTGATTGAGTCATTGTTCCTGATTTATTTAAATTTGTTTGATTTTGATACCACAATGGCATAAGGAGTTTCTAATAAATCATTTGGGATCTAATTTTTATGCTCCAAAACCAGGCATATGGGAAAAAAGGAATTGCAGGTATGGAAGGAGGAAGAGCTATTTTGTTTGATAGCGAAGATAACTTGAAATTAAAGAAAGCATATTTATTTTTTATTTTATTATCGGGACTTGTCATGCAGTAAATAAATCAGCTTTATTACACATTATCAATGCATGATTTAAGCTTTCAAGGAATAGGAACTTTTGCATTAAGGTTATCATTAAATGCATGCACTTTGTTTGAAAATGTATTCATCATAAATTTTATTTCAAATATCTTATTTTGTTTTTTGTGTTTATAGGTAGAGGTGAAATCGAGATTGGAATCGAGTGTTGGAGTTGAGAGAAAATGAAAGCAAGATCAGAGAGAAGGATTTAAGTATCAAACTTGAAACCCAAAAGTATTTTTAAATGCTTGGAGCATTCGTCATACGCCTTAATTTTCTGTTTTAGGCTAACTCATATTTGGTTTTGGGCTTTAAAATGAACACTTCAAAAGCTTTCAATTTTCATTGCAAAGGAGTTAAAACAAACTTTAGGCAAATTGACTAAATTTTTTTTTCAGAGTTAACAATTGAACAATCAAATCTTCATCTTTCCTTTAGTGCTTAAAATGAATTGAATCATTGATTTGAAGGATAAAATGAATGTATATCTTTATTGTTTTGTAATTATTTACCCAAATTAATATCATCAAAAGACGTATGCGCTTCTCTCACGCCTCACGACGATCTTGAGAATCAAAAATATTTTGGTGACATTAAATTGTGTAATTAATTACCCACACATGTCATTTTGGGAACTAAAATTGAACAAAACACTTTGTGAGTGTGAGTAAACTTATTTCATGTGTTCTCCCTTTATTTCTAAATGAAGATTGATCGAACTATGAATATGTTTACTCGCTTTTATCTATCTTAGAAGGCCTACCTTGGGTAAAAAGTACTCACCCAAGGGAACGACTCAACCGGTAACACTTTGAACCCGAGAGTATTTCCAGCTGGGATATAAATGTCGGTATTGGAAGAAATGACAATATCATGTAGTTGATTCTGACAAGATGGATTTGAAAGGGGACTCTCGTCGTATGGGTCAATCTCCATGAAAAGAAAGTCCTTATTAAAACCCATGTGCTAGAATTTTTCAAAATTATTTAATCTATTTGTTGGTGCAAGAACGATCATTTTGAAGCCGCCCCACACTTTTACAGTCTTTTAGTAGAAATGGAAAACATGCCATGGGAGTTTCATGGGTGTTGATGCTTGGCTGCCCTATATAAGTGAGTGTCACGGAGGGGAGCCAGTGGGGTCAAGCATCTAACCATTCACTAAAGATAAGCATAGTTGGACTTGTCCAAGTGGGAATCCAACAAATATTGTCTTTCCCATCCATAGGGTTGTACTTGTTCTTGGTTTGAAAACATAGTTCTTTGATTAAAAACATTGGAAAACCAATATTAAACATGATCATCAAAATTGTAAACTCTTTAGGAGAGGCAAATATCCTTGAAAAAATTCACATGTTATTACTTTCCCTTGGGATTCGTATCCTTAGAGGCTTCCAAGCATTTGTATTTCATCTCAATTTTCTCCTACTAAGGTCAACAATAGGTAACTTTTGCCTCAAATTTCCTTGTCTTCTGCATAATACACTTTGTGAGATAGGGGGAAAGTTGAGACATTAGACATCTAGATTCAAAATCTAATCAAGAGCGTGTTTTGTAAAAAGAATCCATTAAGCAAAGATTAAATCAATTGGACCCCACACATGTGCTTGGCATCTTTTGGTCATATGGTTTTTATGCATACATTGGTCTTTTGATTTTGAACTACTCTTAGAGAAAACCATGTTCTTCACCATCTTGGTCTTGTCAACAAGTCCTTCCTAGATTCATTTAGGATTAAAATCAAACAAATCATCCATCCAAACATTTATCATCTTCATCCCATCCAACCAAACAACTTTACAACTTTGGAAACATCATTCTAGACTTGGGTAAATCATCAAAATCTAAACTGCCTTGTTTAGTTAGGAGTATGGGAACACATCCTTTCTCATACCGCTAGTTAAATTAACACCCCTTTGAACAAGTTCATCCTAAGATAACATCTAACATATTATGGTTTACAAGTTTATTATCTAAATCAAAGCAATCAAAATCAAATCCCTAAGTCTAGCATTGATACAAAGTCCCTAAACGTTCAACACTCATATCATTCACCCCTTTCATCCTTCATCTCATCATTGGTCCTAAGAACCTTAGAGGTCACTTTTACAACAAGGTCAAAACACAAGAGGAACATGGAATTTAAACTTGATCCATATATCATGAGTAATCCAAGTCAACTAAGTTATCAAAGCCTTACAATGCCAATTGATTATCAACACTCACATCTATACAAACCGTACATAGGATCATTACCTTTGAAAAATGTCAATAGTACAACAAATGTGAGTATGCCCAAATCAAAGTTTGGGACACCTTTCCCAATGGTAGATTTAAATCCAAGTCCAAACCTACAAATCCACCAACCAAACAATCAATGCATGAGCCTTCAAATGAACAATGTCTTCCCACCAAATCCCTACATGCCAAATGAGAATGCACCAAGTACAAGTTTTCCAAACATGAATTCGGAAAATTTTGGAATAAATATGTTTTCAAATTATACAAATATTGTTCAAAATCCAAACAAGATGTTAACGACTCCAAGTCAAGGTAACACCATGCAAAATCAAAGTTACCTAAATCAAGGCAATGTGATTCCCAACATGAACAATGTTAAATTTCAACCTATCATGCCAAATTTGAGCATCATCCCAAATCAAAACATTGTCCAAAATCAATTTGTCCATGATCCCATTCAAAAACCCCAAGTATGCATCCCAAATCTGCTTGAACAAAAATCAAATCAACTATATCAAGGGAGTCAAGATCAAAATTGGTGAGATCAAATTGCTACACTTACCAAAATAGTTGAGTCATTGCGCCAAGAGACATCTCCACCATCATTACCCTTATCAACATCATTCCCTGGTTTAGGGCTTCCCCCTTTACCTAGAACCAATCACTCCATCCAAATCAATCCACCTAACACTAATCAAGCCATCACATCAAATCCTTTGAATATACCATCGACATTGCACCAACAAATGGTATCTAATCAAATGACAACATCAATCCTAACAAATCAAAATATGGTCTCCCAAGGACCTATCACCTTGGTCATTCCAACCATTCCTATCACCTCGATGACTCCAACCACCCCTATTACACCCATCATATCTCAACCCCTCACTACCATGATTTCTCCAAGCGTATCTCAACCACTTGTCACTACACCCAACACAATTCTGAATCCACCACCACTACCACCAAAACCAAACATAGCAGGACAATATGACACTGCGCTAAAATCTCACCAGGCCTACCAAAAGTCCATCCAACAATATCTAGCCACACAACAAGCAACACAAGCTCAACAAGTGCAACAAGCCTCTCAAGCTACCCAAGCCTCTCAAGCTGCCCAACAAACACAAGCACAAACACGAAAAAAGATAACTCTTGGGGATAACGATGAACATTCAACCACTGGTAATAAAATTGACAATTTCCCCACCACAATTTTTGAAAGCATTGATCTAGATCTATCCATCAATGAACACCTTGAAGATGTTTCTATCTCATCCGAAGATCGAATCAACATAGATCAAGAGTCACTTTTTAATCATGATCAAAATCCACCAACAATAATCGACAATGATCCAATCCAAGAAATGCCAACATCACTTGACCCTATGGTTGAAGACATTCACAATCTTTCCACCACAATTGTTGAAAACAATGTTCAAAACCTATCCATCACTGAGCACTTTGAAGATGTTTCCACCCCATCCAATGATCAACTCACCATACATCAAAAGCCACTTTTTAGTGATCTATTTCAAGGAGTTTTAGGATTATTTGATCCTAATGAAATAATGCACAATTCGTTGACCTATGATCATGTTGAAAATGTCTCTACATCGCTTTATGAGTTAGGGGACATATCTCAAGAATTTATGCCAAAGCATGATCAACATCTTTCACCAAAGTCTAGCAATGGTCCTTTCCAAGACATATTGACATCCTTTGACCTCATGGTTACAGATATTGAAGGAACCATGAACTTGACACTTGAGGATATTGAACCACTTACCATGTCTAATGACGACATCCAAGAACCCTTTGTAAGAAATCCATCCTTTGAAACTGACCCATGTCAAGAATTTGATCCTAAGCATGACGAAAGCAACTCCAAAATCATTCAAGATCAAGAATTTGTGTCTTCAAGATACTACAATAATCTAATGGACACTCTCCTATCGATGCAAGATGATCATATCCATGTAGCACATAATCCTCCATCTACCCATGAGATGCTTTCTGTGGATGGACATATAGATGATCTTCATTCAAAAGAGGATTCTTTTACTCCTGACATTATTACACAAAAAGAGTAGGTTATCGATTCCTACAATCAAACTGAGTTGTCAACATCAAGATCAAATATGTCCCAAATTCAGACTGGGGACAACATGTATGAAGATATCCAACATTATCCACTCAAGGGAACAAGTCAGACAAAACAGGATATTCTAGAGTCAACAAAGCAGCAAATTGAAATAATATCATCTGCAGTGGTCATTTATCAAAGAATACAGTCTAAACAAAAGCTCTCGAAATAGGTGGTATCAAAGCATGAAGGTAATACTACCATAATACTGGGGGCAACTATGTCTCAAGAAAATGTCAACATAGGGAGCATGAAGAATCCTTATGATGAAACTGATGCCAATACTACAACCAGCGACGTCATGAATCTTCATCCACCCATCAGCCCATCCACAAATTGGGACCAACGTCAAAAGGGAGGTTTGAATCAAAGAACAAAGAATGGTATCAAAGGAAAAGAAGCTAAGAATCATAATGGACAAATCAAATACACATGGATACCATAGAATACAAAGAAAGATCATCCCTATCAAACTCCATCAGTCAAAGAAACTATGGGGAAAAATAAAAAAGGGAAAAGTATCCATCAAATATTCTCACAAAATGAAAAGCAAGCTTTTCAAGTGATGTACAAAGTGTATCAAGCAGTTGGTCCTAATTCCATGCACATTTTCGTATCCACCCATCATTGCTCATCTTCCTAAGTTTGGAGAGTCAAAGGTTCCAAACTGTCAACCAATCCATCTCCTATCCCTAAACACACTACATCCACTCCTCCATGCATAAGGATTTAGAAGGAACTCTATTGTGATGTGCACACAAAGACAAAGTCAACTTTGGTATTGACGAAGAAAATCAGGAATCTCAAAAGTTGTATTCAAGTGCACATATCTTAGCAAAGCAACTTCTTCAGGAAGGATATCGATGGCACATTATGAAAGTGGCATCTACATCAGCAACATCTTGTGCTTTAGCATGAGCTTAAAATCTGTCAGAAAAATTTAAAAAAATCAAAAAATATGAAAATGTAAAAAAATTAGAAAAAGGATTGAAAATAGTAAAGAAAAAAATTGTCCTCTAGTGTAAACCACTATGGTCGTGCTTTGGGCAAGACCATGATGAAAACCTAGAAAATAGGCATCATGTGTGGAATCGAGCATCTATGTGCACCACTTCAGGTGAAAGCATCTCATCCCATCCGTAATAAATCGAGCATTTTATCCATAAACCATTGATCCAATCCATTTTCATCCATCTACATCCATCATCCAAGTTATCTTAATCTCTAGCCCCTAGTTCTGTGGCTTGACCCCTTGGTCACATTTATCCCTCTATCGTGCATCATTTATTCAAACCTTTCCCTTAATACACTATCTACAATGGGAGATGTTCTGTCAGTACTAGATTTGAACACATACAACTGCATAGAACAAACATTATAAAAATATCGCTCATATGATCATATCACATTAGTAGGAGATAAAAACCTTTTAAAGGTCCTCCATCGCTTATCTCTACTTTAGAACTCAAGTTCTAAAACAAATCAGAAATGAGTGATGAAGTTATTACATAAGGAATTTGTTTATCACTAATTCTCCTCATATATTTTGCAAGCAATTAGCGATGAAAATATTTTACAACTTTTGCAACGTCCATCATGTATCGCTATTTTAGACCTTATACTCAAAACATATCGGCGATCAAGCGATATACAAGAAATTTCATCACATCTCTCATCACTATTCCAAGTTTCACTTTTCATGGCCATCTGTGATGAGTGATAAGAATAGAAAGTTAGAAGCATCACTCATTGCTACTACAATTTTGAAGGCTCAAAAGCCACTAGCGATGAGCAATATCAAATGGAAAACATCAATCCATCACTCATCGCTAATTCAAAGTATGAATCAATGAATAATTTAGTGATGAGTGATACAACTATGAAGGCCATCACGACATAAGTGGGAACTTTCTAAGCATGTTCTCATCAGTTGTTTTTAGATAGGGGACTTCCCTAGGACAACATGAGAATAGTAGGCCGAAGAATTATGAGTCATGCAATACAATGGATGTAGAATTTTAGGTGATTCAAACCTAGACACTAGAAAGGTCAGACACAAGATAATATTTTACATGTGTGAGAAGATTCTTTGTGACCAACAATAGACAATACTAGTAAACGATAGAATAGAACACCAAGCAATGAAAACAAACAAAACTCTAAACCTCATATAAGAGCCCTACAACAAATATAACAAAAATTTCTTAGGGTTTTGACATGAGCAAGCTAGAATTTTGCAAAATTTAAAATTCTTATTGGTGGCTCTTTCTAGGGATGTATGTTCCTCAGTGAATAGAGTGACAATTCAGAATCCTCTAGGAGAGCAGACCAAGTGCCTACGGCATTGGGCAACTAAGTCAAAAAGTCATCTCAACCCCCAATTGCTTTGGTTTGACAAGTAAAACCATATCTGATGGCCCAAGGCCACCAAAAAAATGTAGGCCTTCTCTTACCTCTATCATAGACAAAGTTTTCATCACACTTCACTGAATCCAATCTGAAAACATCACTAGAACATGCCTGATTCAATATGTTGGCATCTCTTAATAACTTAGAAAGTACAACATTATGAATAGATTCATAATTACCCTATATCTAAAAATCAAGCATACCTTAAAATATTGATTATAATGTGGTAATGACTCATAATTTTTGTCATTCAAAATGTTGTAAAGTTGAAAACAACTTCTCTTGATGTTTTTCTCATTACCACACTATAAAATAATTTCATCTAGCTAAAAAAGTTGGCACTCATACTCTGCCATATGGCTAGGATCCTCAAGCTCAATCTGATTAATAATTTGCATGTCAAAAGTGAAATGATTACAAGGACCAATCAAAAGATTATACATATTATGCAAACTATCTCCAAGTGTATGCAAAGAAATACACTCATATATAATTGGAAAACCTTGTTTCTGCGCCTCAACATGTTGGTGTAGAGAATCATCAAGAATCTCTATCCTATCCTTATTCTTACTTACTCTGACATCTTCTAAACAAGTCATATTAACATCTTTAGAATCCAAAGCTTGTTCAAAAGTGAATAATTTTGGTTTCAAAAGATAATCTGATTTCTCTTTAAAGCTAACATCCATATCCACATGAAAAGACTCATAACTAGGCTCATCTAAATCAGGAAATAGATACTTATCCAAATCTACATTAAAAATTTCAAAATCTTGTCTACCAGATATACAGGCTTCATGATTATCTTTTTTTCTCAACTCATCAACACAATTTTCTAAATTTACATCAGCCTCCATACATTCATGCTCATCATACAATGCATCATTAAAATCAAATGGTTGTTTGTCATTTCTCACATCATCACCATGCTGACTAGCTTTTTCATAATTGGAAGGAATATTAGATACCCATTTTTCATATCTTTTATAATAAATATTATTATCACTATCAAAATCAATATGAGCATTACACAATAATTGAGGGTTACTCATATGTGCATATTTATGATATTCAATGGTTAACAAACTTGAAATTTGTTCACTATTTAGTACACCACAATCCTGGTTTATTCTTTCAACCATTTTTTCCTCTTCTCCTCTAGTAGAAAAACATGCTTTACAAAGTTGTAAGTCAGGACAAACCAATATAAATTACTACTATCAAAATTTAGAAACTTCATAGACTAGGTTTCATCATTGATTTGACCATTTATATCTTCTTGAAAATAAAGAGGAACATTTTCACTATTAGGAGCATCAATGGTTAACATGGTAACACTCTTAACCTCTTCCTTATCAAGGATGCACTTGTCTATATTTAAAATTGAAGACATTTGATCATTTGCATCTATACAACTATTGGTTTCATCAACATGTTTACCCACAACTAAAGACAGTAAACTTTGCATATATTCATTCCTTATTTTTTCCATATTGTCTAAGCATGTGTAGGAAATTTGCATACTCAAAATTTCAAAGTATTTAATTAGTGCACTAGATCCATCCTCAAAAGCTTCAAAATACATATAAATGCAATCTGGTGTACTAAGTCAGAAACCTTCAGGGATTAGTGCAAGAGCAACAACAAACCTGCGACTGAAAGGAATACTTGATTCTTCACCTTGTTTCTTAAGTTTTTTTTAACTTTGTGATAAGATCATAAGGTTCTTTTGCAAATTCTTCTTTATAAGTATCCACTATTTTATCGCAGCAGGAAAAGGATTTATCAGGAAAACTTAAGTACCAATCCCTAGCTCTAGCTTGAAGGGATTTGACAAAAAATATCATCCACATATCATGATATCTAAATGAATGTTTCACCATGAAATTATAGAAACTTTGAACATGTATATCTCTTTGACACATATTGCATCCATTAAACCTAAGCATCTTCTTATAGACTCGAGATGACATACTTTTAACATTATAATCAATCCATGAAAAGTCTAATTGGCCATATAATGAGTCAAAAGAATTGACAAAAGGTGCAGCATCTTGACTAGTAGATCTAGTATGATTATCTCTTATTTGGGCTTGTATAGCAATCAAGTGCCTTTTGTTTAACTCCTTAACTCCCCTTTTGAATACAACTTTCCATTCTGGCCTAATCCTAGGCTTGTTCACAATTAGGCTCCTATACTTTGGGGTTTCAACTATCTGAGGGTTTTCAGACTTATGAAGCCTTTTGACAATATGCATCCAAGTCTCTAGTGGCATGGCTATTTCTCTTTTATAATCCATGGATACATGAAAATTTTATTTTAACTAATGGTGCACAATCATAACCATGAAAAATTGAAGAATCACTAAGATAGTTTGTAATATGATGGTACTTGTGCCTTTAACATGTGATAATGCAAATGGATAGTAATTCTTAAGATATACAACTTCATTCTAACCATCCATATTAGCCAGTTTGTGAATTCAATATAACAAGTTGAACAAACAAAAGTAGGTAGAGAACCATGTACCTTCACACCTCCAATTGCTGCAACTTTGAATAGAGCATTTTTAGGTTACAATAAAAAACAACAACCCTTCATATGCACAAATTATAGAGTAGAGTTGCCACCTCTTCAACAAGAGGAAAACCTTTGAAGCAAGAATATCTTTCTTTGAGTTTTTCCAGTAGAGTCACTTCACAATATTTTAAAATTGGGGCTGCTACGAATCAATATGCAAATATGGAACTTCTTCAACTTTTGAACCAGTCATTTATTCTCTTTTACTCTTTTTAAATGGTCTTTGACACATTTGTATCAAGGATACAAAGGTGTCCCTAGTAGATTCGCCATTTATGTTGGTTATTTTAATAGAACCAAACTTAATCTTAGTCCTAATTTATGAGCTTTCCACAACCCAATTATTAGCTAGGTTGAGGTTTGGCCAACACTTAAGTAGAGTAATCACTACTTTACTTCTTCTCTTCGGGCTCTATGAGACCCAGGGAGGGTAATCCCATATATACTCATAATATTTTACACTTGGTCAAGAGTATTTCTTCACACAGATGCACAATTCCATGAAAATCACGTTATCAAAAGCTCGACAAACCTTAGATAGAAGTGTTACTTATTTTCAAGGAGTGCTCCTTCATACTTAGAGTTGGGACATTGTAATTTGTAGCATTTTGAATCATTCTTCATCTTAAATGCTAGGCCCAAGTCAATACTAGCTCAACTAGCCATAAGATAAACTAACAAGATAATTGTTGCTTTATCTAAGGGAGAAAATGAATTACAACTGGTGATCAATCGGTAATACAATTCTGATTGAAGCTTAGAAATTAGGAGACCATTAGAGTGTCACTTTGTAAAATCTAACTCACTATGTCTATAGAATATCACTTCCTTACCAAATCTTATATGCTTTTCTCACAAACCAATGAGCTCATTTCACAATTTAATCAATTCATTGAACTAAATCATAAAACAAATTCCTACATTCTATGCAAATGACAAAAAAAAATGAAATTGTCATTAACAATATTCATTCATAAGAAAATGCATAGGAGAGCAATATTCAGAAACTAAAATTCTTCTTCATTTCTGGTATTTCATTGTAAAAAATATTTAAGACTCATACACAGTATAACTTTCATCTTAGACTTGCTTCTAATATATCTACTAAAGTATCTATTTACATTCTATTTTGCTATTAGAGCTTAGTATCTAGTGTGACCGTGTCTAGACTCAAAATTCTTAACTCTCTCTTTTAGCTATGAAATCCCCTTTATATAATTAGGGGAGCAACAAGCACCCGACTGAATTACAATTTCATTTTCATTTTAGTTCATTTCAAAAACCTAATTTTAACTAAATCCTCGAAGGACTCCGCAGGCAGTTTCATACATAATCATTTGAGAATAGGGGAGAGAAAGACATGTGTAGGATAATAGCCGTCATTGTCACAACATTCGTTGTTTGGAACAAAAAGGATTCGGTTCATATTATCATGATGACCATCCACATCAGCATGAGAAAACAAAAGAAAAACCACAGACATATGAGAACAATTACTTCTTATGTAATGACCATGGTATTACCTGTTAGCTCTTAAAAATGCAGGTAAAATACCTCAAGAGGTTGCCAATCTCTTGATATGTTTTAGGGTAATAGAGAAGGATAAATCACTTAGACCTTCTTATCTTTAGGTGCTACTAGACCTAGGCGGGCATACCTATATGGATGAAGCAGACTTAAAGTTTTATGACTTGATTGATTTTATGGATCTATTAGAATGGCACAAAGTGTAATAGATGAAAGTTTGTTGAATTCTCCTATTCCTAATATTGAACTTGAAATTTGAATGTTTTTGAATAAAGATTTTATAGAATTCTAAGATGTGAATGGTCTGACCAGTGCCTACATCTATTGGGCTAAAGGAGTCAATATTTGTATAATGGGTGACTTGCTTAATGGCTATAATTCAAATTGCTTGGCACTTGTGACTATTTACAGCTTGTGTAAATGTGCAAGAGTGTAATTATCAAGTTCTTCTTAATGATCCAAATGTCCTTTTCCAAATTACTCTGATTAATCAAAAGGATTTCATATTGTCTTGTAGGAACCAGTTAATTGAACCATGCAAGAAAAACAAGTGTGCTTTGATAAATTGAAGAATATCCTTTATATTTAAATTTAAATAATCAAGAAATAGCAACCTTGGAGACAACTAGATAATGTTTTTAATAAATTCGACAAACAATTGACACTATAATTGGATCACCAAATAAATATATTCTTCTCCATTATATAATTATTTTAAAAGATTTTAAAATAATTATCATGATGTTTTGTTTCAGCAACTATTCAAACTACCAACTATCTAACCTACTACTTATGTCTCCTAAATCTAATCCCCTTGATCATTTTACTTCATCTCATATATATACATTATATTAGGGTTACAACTTTTCATAGCATCTGCCTAGAGTAATTCTTCTTTTTGATGCAGCTCTTCATTTAATTATCCTTCGTAAAATAAAATATTTAATTACTTGCCATTTGGAATATTAAATACTTTAATCTTTAATCTCCATTTTTGTATCCTTGTGAAAAATAATAATTTCAGAAATTATCCTTCGTTGGAAATCATCACTCTTTACCACTTAACCTGCATTGTAAATACCTTGGTGAAAAATGTTTTCCAATTTATGTCTCGCTTGGTTGAAAAATTTCACATCCCTCTGCAAATATTTTATAAAATTTTACCCCACATGCTTTTTCGTATTAGTGGGTAAAACAATTACTTACCTTATAACCCCCTTTAGTACAAATATTTCATATCTTGATGAAAATATTTTACTAATGAAAATACTTTATATCTTTATTCAATAAAACGGCAATATCATATTTAAATATTTCTTTATTTTCACCCATACCATGCACCAGTAGCATTCTTTTTAATATTTATTTCCTCCTTTAAGCTATTGGCATGACAAGCATTGTCGAGGAGAATCTCATTTTCTCCTACCAAAATTAATGTGTCTTACCAATGAAGTTTTCACTAGGTGTGATTTTAAAATCTCCCCTCGACCACCCTTCTCTTACCGACAAGCTTTGCTTGCATCAATGCACCAATTTTAGGGTTTCTTTCCTCTATTCCCCCTATAAAACTCATAGAGTTAACTGTTCATCATCTGGACACTACACTCCGTTAAACTATATCTCCTAGGCCCTAACATTGCACGTAATTTTTATTATTCTCTGAGAGATGCATAATTGTCTTCGGGCTCGAGCCTTTATATATTTATCTACTTTTTCTTTGAATTACTTTGCCCCAATAGCTTGTTTTGATATTGTTAGTGAGGATTCACTGTATTTTCATGTTGAGAATGCCTCTAAAAGTTTCTCTCTTTTGATTTTACCTTCAAGGAACTCATATTCACTTTCGTGGCTTTGCCCATTTTCCACATTATGCCAAACAGACCACTTTGGTAGATATGTCCGTTGGTCCATACAGTGATCTTCATTGTGATCATATGATTTATTCTAAGGCGTAGCCTCACCTTGTGTTGAAATGCTATCCATCAGCCTCCAACATATGAGCAATTATTTGTTTCAATTAATACATGGATCCCTCAATCGATCCCACACACAAGAGCAATGGCTTATCCAATTTATAATGAATTCCTATCTATTTCCCAAACATGAGTTGTATAGCCATCAAAATCAGAAGATGTTCGGCCAAGGGAGGCCCAAATACAGTCCATTGTCATGATACCACCTTCGTTTCTCTTCAATATTACCTGTCCAATGAATAGTTCTCAATGCATTCTCTTGTGGATGTCCCTGTCTTGTAGTACATGGTATAAAAAAATGCACACCCCATTTATCTATGCATCATCCTTCTCTAATCTCATTCATGGGATTAAATATTTATGGTCCCCATGCTAAATATGTGGTTTACTATGCTTCCGCTATGGTATCCACAAAATATTCATGTATGTAAAACACAAACAGAGTGTTATGATCTAGAGCATTTATCCCATTAGTTTCAAAAAGACACCAAAATTCTCCCATTGCTGGGACAAACCACATGAAAACCAATTTCTTTATCTACTCAATGAGGATTCATTTTGTTCTATGAGTGATGAAAGAATAGGCAATTTCTTCTGTGAATGTGCATTTTTTGAGAATGGAGATCTACCATGATTGAAATATGCAAAGGGTTGTCCATGGGTTGCGTAAGTCAAGCACAATGTATAGTATTCCTTTCAAATGACCCTTTCAATCTTTGATCTTTTCCATCTTTCACATTATTGAAAGTTTCCATTATCTTCTCATCAGGGTTCTGTGTTTATCGATGAGAGAATTCATTTCATGTTTTCTATAGACTTTTTGCAATTAGTCCTGTTTCGAGTTCCACTTCTACAGTTCATATAAATGTTGAAGGTGGATGATCTACAAATAGATGTTTGTTGTAAAACATCATGACTGATTAGAATTTTCGTATCTTCATTCCCTATAAATTTTCCATTGCAACTTCCAAACCATATGATATGTCTTTGTGAGATAAACAACTTTGATCTCAGTTTCCTTTTGAATAGAGCATTTCAGATGGCTTACATAATCTTGTGAATTGCCACCCATTGTTTTATTTACTAAAACACTTCAACAATACAAGCCCACACTTTCTCTCTTTAATTTTTTTTTTGGCTAAGGTATACAACATCAATATGTCAACATCTCTAGTAGAATAGAGGTATTATTGACTGAGTTTGATTCTACTTGTATAATGTTCCTGAATACTTTGATTTCAAGTGGGTGTAGGTTATCCTGATGCAAATGTATTTTTTGAGTATTAAAATTAGATTTTTCATCATTGGAACCTAAAACCTAGCCAAAATTTGCATGAATTTTTAGGTTCCAACATTACCAAAAACTAAAATAGGTGGTGACCCTATTCAGAATCATCGGCATCCAAAAATTACATGATTAATCCTTGTCCTCGACACAATTGGAGTTATTACTAGCACATTGTCAACAGAACTTCCATATGGCACTAGGGAACATAGGTACTGGGCATAGTCTGAATTGTCATCAGCTTCAGCATCTGAAGGAGAGTCTGAAAGCACAATAGGAGAGTTGTGCTTACCTAGGTAGGCCCTATGAATCTTCTACTTCTTTCTGGCATTCTTCACTAGCAGCACTAGCTCCTTTCCTTTGCATTCAACCACTTCACATGGAAGGGTCCTATTCCTCCAGTGGTATGTACTCTTTACAATGACTTCTTTTTATGGACCCAAGCCCTCCTTTTCCTTTTAGAAATATTAGGAGAAGCCATGGCTTCTTGCTCAGCTATGTCTTCATGGCATTCAAACATACTTAGTTGGCCAAACCTCCTAATAGGTGGAAATGACGCACCAACTTTTCTCATTTTCTCTAGAGTTAGAAAAGAGATAATTAAAAAGGCTCTAGACTTAAGACCCACAAAAGAAGCAACCCAATCCCAATAATTGTAGATAATTCTAGCAATAGAAATCCCAAATATACCAGAGAACCTAATCTCATACCAATTCTCTCAAGATGAAACCACTATAAATTTGTATAGGAAACCTCAATCACCTCTACTACACACACCTTACTTCTAAAGTTTGAAAAGATAGTGTAACTAAAATAGTGATCAACCTACATTAAATAGAAAATTTTAGTATTAAGAATTAATGATTCAAAATTCCTTATGCGAGTGAATTGGTTACTATTCAGTTTGGCTCAGTATCTGAACCGTTCATCTTAAAGCAATTAAAACTTCATCTAAGGTGGCCATGAGCATTTTTTTTCGACCTCTATCAAATTTCCCCTTGAAAATAATGAGGCTATTTCAAATGTTGCCACATTCCCCTCTAACTTTGATTAATCATAGTTGATCTGACAATTAGCATGTGTCGCCAACCTAATTCATGCTTTTCATTAATATCAACAAAGTACATAAGACTAGTTTCTTGGAGAGAAACTTTCTTTATACGCTTCATCATTGATTCTCCCTAAGATTTAGGGTACAATTTAGCGATGAGGCTATTCATGTGATGATTTTCAGTCCATCACATCATCTTATTTTTTAGACTTTATCAATGACTCTCTAGTTCTCTCGCCACTTTCCTCTCTGATTTATGCAAAATCCCCGGGATCATGCCACGTTGCCTTTTTTCTTTATGGTCATCGCTTGTCGTTGATCTACTTTATCTTCACCTGGCTCCATTAGTGATGTAAACATCCTGGCGATGATCTCTAGCCCCTGGTTTCATCGCTTGACCCCTTGGTCACATTTATCCCTCTGTTGCGCATCGCTGATTCAAACCTTGCCCTTAAGACTCTATCTATGATAGGAGATGTTCTGTCAGCACCATATTTGAACACGTACAATGTGCATAGAACAAATATTACAAAAATATAGCTCGTATGATCATATCACATTAGCGGGAGATAAAAACCATTTAAAGGTCCTCCATCGCTTATTGCTATTTTAGAACTCAAGTTCTAAAACAAATCAGCAATGAGCGATGAAGTTATTACATAAGGACTTTGTTCATCGCTAATTCTCCTCATATATTTTGCAAGCAATTAGCGATAAAAATATTTTACAACTTTTTCAATTTCCATCGTGTATCATTGTTTTAGACCTTATATTCAAAAAATATCCATGATCAAGTGATATATAGGAAATTTCATCACATCGCTTATCGTTGTTCCAAGTTTATCTTTTCATGGCCATCTGCGATGAGTGATAAGAACATAAAGTCAGAAGCATCGCTCATCTCTATTACAATGTTGAAGGCTTAAAATCCATTAGCGATGAGCGATATCAAAGGGAAAACATCAATCTACCACTCATCGCTAATTCAATGTATGAATCAATGAATAAATCAGCGATGAATGATACAACTATGAAGGCGATCAGGACATAAGTGGGAACTTTCTAAGCACATTCTCATCAGTTGTTTTAAGAAAGGGGCCTTCACTAGGACAACATGAGAATAGTAGGTTGAAGACTTATGAATCATGCAATACAATTGATGTATTATTTTAGGTGATTCCTACCTAGACACGAGAAAGGTCACTCACATGATGATATTTTACATGCATGAGAAGATTCTTTTGGATTGACAACAAACAATACCAGTAAACAACATAATAGAACACCAAGCAATGAAAATGAACAAAACCCTAAACCTCAAATAAGAACCCTACAACAAATGTAACAAAAATTTGTTAGGGTTTTCACATAAGCTAGTATTTATAAGCATGTTATGTCAATTGTTTTTTGTATCATAAAGAAGATAGATTTAAACATGGTAATTCCATATTAAGGAAACATAATTTTTTAGATTTGCAAATAAGTTTCATATTTTCATGCTGTTGTAGTGCAAGCCTTGTATCTCATCCATTGAATTCATATTTGAATAGAGACTGAATTTTCCAATAACTATTATTAGAGATTGCTAATTTCTCATCATTTGGTATCAGAGCTAAAGGTTAACTAGGTTCAAGATTGTTTCAAGATTTTCATTCTAAGCTATTATTATAGTGTATAGTGAGCCATGGATATTGTAGTGTGTAGTGAGCCATGGATAACCTTTGATTAGAAGATGTATGGTCTTTCACAATATTTATTGGTGTCATAAGGAGTTCTCATATTCTTCTTTTAGATATCAGTGAGATTTTAATGGTATCTTTGGTTATATTGATCATAAAGGATTTGTGCCTATTGTATCATCTGGGTTTGGAGACTGTCATTGTATTTTACCTTTTGGGAGTTCATGGTGTTGATTTATTTGATTGTATTGGGGCCATGGAAGATTCTCAATTAGGAGATAGTTATCATGATTCATAGAGAGATTGGTAAAACAATTCAATGAGAGCTTTTCCAATAATGTGGATTTATCATTTCATGACATATGGGTTTTTTTATGTGATGTTCTATGAGGTGAGGTTAGATCATGGTTTCATGATATGTTCTTGATTCTATAGATAAAACTTTGATAATGACCTTGTTTGTTGTCTTTGGTTTTGAGTATTAATCATTTTCTTTGAACTTCATGATTTTGTAGGTGAACCATAGATTTTTGGCACCAATGCACTTCTCTAGCTCTTCTAGGTTTTTTCACCTAAAAGGAGAGAGGTAGGGCCAAAAATGCTAAGGGGTTCATTCAAATTATGTTATGTGTGATATTATCTAGGCTAAATGAAGTGAACTAAATGCAATTAAGACATCTATATGACTAATTAAGAATGCAAAACTAAAATTTAGGCTATGTTGGAAAACACACTATGATATACAAACAATGAACTAAAAGATGAATAAATGCAAAACAGAAAAATAAAGGCTAAATAAGAATGCACCTAGGAAAGATTTGAGGAATTTGGAAAGGTCTGAATGTTGTCTGAGATTACTAAAAATCAATAGTCATACTCATTCACCCAGGGTAGTGAATTAGTCCTACTACTGGTGAAAAACTATCAGGTACCAGTTTCTAACTATTGGGATCCATAATCTGACAAAATTTAGATTTTCATTCTTAAGGTGGGAATAATTTGCCACTAGTGGTGAATCAATTCTCTCCCAAAATTCTGAGAAATCAGCAGACAACTTTTCAACACCAGATCTAAAAATGTCTGCTTGTCGAGTTATCAAAGTCAATTCTGTAGGAAATAGACAAAAAGCGTTCTCGAAGCTTGAAATATGATTTATTTTAATTGAAGCACCTAGTTGACCTATTCACCAATCTTCAACACCTAAATGCTTGATAAATCTACACACAAAAGTTTGCAAACACACATGCAAGAGGGAAAAAATGGTTGAGGGTTAGCAAATAGGGGTTTGCCTTGGTCAAACCCCACTTTGGTAATCAAACCCTTAATAAAATAATTAAATGCAAGAGAATGATAAACAAATAACATGAAAATGCTATAAACCTACCAAACCCTTGTTGATACAAATATGAAGATATGCCAATGGTTGCCTTTGAGTACTTGATTGATGCTTGATTTGATGTTGTAAGATGCTTGATAGCTTGAGTGTGATGTGAGATTGAATGCTTGAATGAATGGGGGCTAGAATGGATGCAAAAATAGCTATTTATACAATCGTGTTCCTTAGTAACCCATTAATACCTCGTCACATGCTGACATCAAGTGATTTTTGAATAAAAACTTGAAAGGAAATTTAAAATATTTTGAATTTGGAGCCAAGGGGGACTCATTCGCCACCCATGGCGAATGGGTCCCACCTAGGACCTGAAAATAGGTGTCGGGATTTAAGTTGCATTTAATGTTATTTATCGGGTTTACATTCAAAAATACACTTAATTAAAGTTTATAAGGGCATAAAAGGGTCAAATAAAGCATGGGAAAGGGATAAATAGTGAAGTTGTGCCTAGAAAATGTGAAACCTTGTTACCAGACTTTACAACACTTTAAAATAGGACTTGTTGAGTGATGAAAAGGTAATTTCTAGGTGAATTTTAATTAATAGAGTCTAGAAGAGTGTATAAATGTTTTACAACACTTCACAACATCTTCACAAGATGTCATTATTTAAATTTTAGTACCTAAATGTGCATGTTTAATCCATGTTACATCATAAAATCAAAGTAAAATAGACCAAACATCAAAAAGCAAGGCCTAAAAGACCATGAAAATGATAAGGTGCCATTTTTCTATGTCATAGTAGGGTTGTATTTGAAGTTGGCATGGATTGATTGGAATATTCTCATTGAGACTAGATAGACTTGGGTGATGATAATGGGTCTCTTATTTTTGGGATAATATGTCATGATGGTTACTCTCTGATTAGATTTCAAAAAAAGACTAAGGAGGCTACAATAGTTATAGATGTGAAACATTATGGACCTAAATAGAGGATTGTCATTGCTTGGTGTTATGTGTACAAGATAATCTTATATCCCACCCTTAGTTTACTCGATATGTGAATGTTTCGAGAGGTATTTATCACCTGATTATCAAATACACTCTTTATTTTGCATCTTGTCTTATCATATGAGTTAGCTTTGAATATAAACATTCTCAATACATTTTATGGAAAAGATGCATGGTTTATGGATTTCCATTGTTCTTCTTAATTTTTTCATGAGCTATTGATGTAGTTCTAATGACTTATTTGGAGAGGTACATGAAATGGTTTGTGTCTTTGGGCGTATTCCTTTTTTGTGAGAATGATTGATTGGTTTTATCTACCTTTGGTATGAGAGGTTTACATCTATTTCTATCATATTTTAATTTTATTTGAATGTTAGATGTTGATATCCTTTTAGTTTGGGAATGGTGAAGGAGGTTTTACATTGCACAACTTGACCAATAGATTTTATTGTTCAATAAGGATATGGTTTGATTTGGAGGTTCTCTCTTTAGCCTTGGTATTCTTCCTGTGTGTTTATTTTCACATGGATGAGTGTGAAGAACTTAGGAGAACTATGAAGACTAGTGGTGAGAAAGGTGTAGTGATAGAAAAAGTATCCCTTTTTCCATTGTTTAGGAAAAAATAAAGTGAGCTTAATTTTTCCTTGATTTAGTGTTGTAATTTGTTTTACACGTTCACATTATGTTTAGGGACCTTTTTAACTAAATGGACTTAAATGTGCCTTATTTTTCATTTTGTAAAGTGTATCTTTACACTTTCACTCTAATCAAGGGCTTTATTAATTAATTGAGGTTAATTGGCCCCTTTAATTTAAATCCAAGCCTAATTAATTGTAAATTTTAAGGGATAAAATATAGCATTCATAAATTTCATTACACAACACTTAATTTTTGAAGGTGTTTGTCCTAGGTTAGTGACCTAGGACCCATTCACCACATGGTGAATCGGTCCTCACTAGGTCGCAAGAGCCTATTTTCACATAACATTTCACAATCCTTGAAGTGTGTCCTAGCTAAGTGAGTTAGGACACTTGGTGAATGGGTCCTAGCTTAGACCTAACACCTGCCTTGGGATATGCCTTTGGCAGTATTTTAATGATTTTGAATCCTAGATTTGATGTCAGCTTGTGTTATTTGAATTTCTGGATTTAATGATAAGTTATGTATAAATACAAGGTTATTTCACTATGTTTCATAACTATGAGCTACTAATTTTGATTCAAGAATCCTATGATTTCACAAGAGCATTATAGAGAATTTAGGATCAATTTCTAAGGCATTTAAGGACATATTAATGAAGGAATACTGCAACCACCAAGATTCATTTCATCATGTCAAAGGCATAATGCATTATGTATGTTGTTGAGCTAATGTGTTGATGTAGCATTGAAGATCTAATTCAAGCTTTGTTTCACATCAAGGTTCATGATCAATATCTACATTCCTTAAGGCCACTTCATGCAAGATTGTTGATTTGATAGCCAAAGTTTCAACTAAGGTTTGGTGAGTTGTTACACATTGTTTGTTTATTCATCATTCCTTTCATGCATTGTTTCATCTCAAGGTTTAATTACCAAAATGGGGTTTGACCACGGAAAACCCCTATTTCCTAACAAACAACATTTTTCTTCCCTTTGATGTGTGATTGTAGGTTTTAGGTTGAAGATCATTTGGTGAGCAAAATTTCAAAAGTTATCAAAGATGTCAATGTTTCTAAGAATGTTGCAAAATCACAGAAATTGAGCTACAAGATTTATTTATAGGTTTTCGATAGTCTCCTAGTAGGATCTAGGAGTGTAGACATTGAAGAACAAAACCCTAAAATTGATTTTCCAGAACCCTAGCCATGAACCATTCGCCATAGGCCGAATGAGTCCTCAATGAGGCCCGAAAAAGCACTTTTTGCAATAGGTTCACATCATTTGACCCTCTTAAAACCTACCTTTTAACTGTTATATCAATTAGGTTTCATTTTTTATATTCATTTACACATCATAACCCTCATAACTGAATGAAATACTAGTGAAATTAGGTGCACCATTTTGATCTCATTTTGGTCGACCTATATTTTTTCTTTGTTTCAGAAGGTATTGCAGCATATTTGTTTGCAAAATTTTCATATTATTGTATATTTTCTTAACACTATGTTTATTGTTGGTCAAAAACTATTTTTTGTTCATTTTCATCCTTTGTTTGGACTTGGTCCCACATAAAATCAAATTGTACTTTTTTTATTACTCATCCTTTTTGGGTTAATAGTCTATCATTATCTTTTCAATTAATAAAATGTTGCATACATCTTATTTATTGAAAAAAATTCAAATAGAAAAAAAAATAAGAACAATAATTACAATTGAAACATAATTAATATGACTTCTACTTAATGAAATGAAATCAATAAAATAATTAAAGTAAAATATGTTTTCTCAAAAATGTTCCATGTAATGCAAATATATTAGAATGATATATTGATGTTTTACATTTGAAAATATTTATATTTAATTTTTTATTCTTGTTTTGTCAAACAGACACAAATAGAACAAAAGGATACACAAAGATAACAAATGGCATGTCCAATGAGACTGTTGATATGCCTTAAGCTGCGATCAAGTCACTTTCCAATTACAATGGAATAAAAGATAAATAAACTAATAGTGCATTGGAATTAGAGTTGAAATGATTGATAGATATATTTTTAACATTAATTTAGAAAAAAATCAACATAAATTTCAAAAACAAATTTAAGTTTGATATTAACGTTAAGTACGACGATGAATACTATGCTTGAAAGTTCTGTAAAAAAATTGAGATTGTGAGTTACTTCTACTTTAATTAAAAAAGTAATATTTGCAGAACACATTAGAATTGGAAGCTTTATTAATCCCATGAAAATAAGTACGTGCAGCATAACCACTGCACATAAATATATTTTCTATGAATTCATAAATATATGAAGCTCCAACATCTGCTAAGAAGTTAAAAGAACATCATTACCACAATCACAACTTGGACTACATTAAACATTGAGAATGCCAGTGTTAGATCAAGGCCACCAAATATTGTTGATTTCGTAGGCATGAGAATTCCATGTCGATCCAATATGACCAAAGAATTTGAGCAACTCACCTTGAATGCAGAAAGCCATTCTCCCTTGTGCATCAAATGCAATCATCTTATAGCCGTACATGTATACCAAAATCCACCCACAACTGTTAGCCACCACTTCTGTTCTCGAGAAATTCCGGCCGTCAGAATCACCATTTAGACGCCTCGTGTATTCTTCAGCTAAACTCGGAAATAACTTTAATTCTGACCAGCTGTATCTTTCTTCCTGGTCGTGCTCTTTATTCAACTTCCATAAGGAAAGATCTTTTTTATACGCCACAAGGACATTCCCATCATACCCAGTTAAATTCCAATAAGAACGGCTGCCAGAACTGTCAGGTCGGCTTGGTAGCTGTATAATACTCCAATTCCTCTTTGCAATATTAAATGCTACAAGATGAAATGAAAACATAGCACTGTCCTGATGAGAGGTACGATTAATCCAATAAAATCTCCCTTCTGAATAAATCCCTTCCCTCGATGAAAAAATTGGATTGGATAGATTCATCCTGATTAGGGTCCAGTCATTAGTGTGTGAATCATAGATCTCCATCTCCATTTTGTTCTCTTCTCCATTGATGGGCTTGTTCGATCCTATGACCAAGGTGCAGGTCCTTGTGGCAGGATCGAACGCCAATCCATAGAATCCTAGTTCTGGTACCATTCTGAGATGAGAACGGTCAATAACAGAATTGTAATAGGGACGTGTTCTAGGGAGAAGGGGAACCGTTATCCATGTCCTGGTAAGAGGGTTGCAAATGTAGTAAGAAGTGGGCATTCCCTCCCTATAACTTGAACGACAACAGAGGATGCTCTTGCAGGATGTCAAAACACTGAGGGGCTTAGGTCCCATGAAATCTAACGATAATGGATACACACCCAATGGTTGTGAGTGAAGAAGATATAAACGATGTGGTTTAGAATTAGTGAAGGCGGCACCAAAGACGAAAGCAGGAGAGGAGGAAGGCACAAGCGTCGATGATATCTGTCGAAACATAGGTGACGGTAAAAGAAAATCCTGCCATTGTTTACAGACAACCCTGAAATTCCTACTGATGAGAGTGGGAAGACTAGACAAAACCAACATTAATAGCTCCTCCGGTAGCTCACTCCAAATCTTATTGTCCATCTCTATCTGCTCTTCATTCATCGCAATTCTTCGGTTCAAATTCCTCTCTGATTCCGATTTCAATGCGGATACAAGATCTAAAAGAAGACCATTGTCAGGCTTATACGGTTCCACAATGATCATGATGAGTAAAAATGGGTGCAGACAATCTAAGGCAAAGAGATTCAATCCAATTTTCCGCTACACGCTCCAAACATATTATCATGGCCGGCCCTGCCTGGCTTTTATACTATAAAAATTTATTACATTCCGTATACAAGCGGTGACAACGAGGAATAGTTTTGTTTTACTTTCAGCGTGTAAGACAGTGTTGGAATATAACAATACAACAGTTTAATAGAAGATTATGGGCATCAGCATGTCAATAATGAGTAGTAGATGTGTTTAGAATATTAATGTCTAAAAGAACATAGTTTTCTACAGGTATAATCCTTGAGCAAGTGTTAGTATATATATCTCTATATAGAATTGTCTCCCCCTTCTATCTCTATTTATTTTTCTTAATCTCCTCAAAACCAATTCAGATTTTTTATATATTAATTTAATTTGATCTATATAAAAATATAATAGATATTAATTATAATAATTTCATATTTTTATATTTAATCATTTTTACTATAGAATCTAATATATAATAATAATATAACCTATATATACTATTATATATAACAATAAATATAATTATGTTGAAAAGGAGAATTTGAGGAGTTATTGAACACCTTGGAGTAGTGCAGTGGTGTTTGTTTCTGGTTTTTTTGGGCTGTCCTTTTTTGGGCCCTATTGTCTCTTTGTGCTGTCGTTTCCTTTTTGGGACAGCCGTTTGCTTGTTTGGACTTATTTTGTTATCTTCTGTTTTAAACTTTCTTGGTTTTAGGTCCTACGTAAAAACCCTGTTTTTCCTTTTCAAAAACAATAAATATAATTATAGTAAATATAATTTAATATGTATTATATAAAATATATATTATATTAATTATAATTATTATATATATAATAATTTTGTTAAAGAATATAATATATAATAATAAAAATAATAAGTAGTGTAATTATGCTAATATATTAATTATGTTAATATATAACTATGTAGGGTAAAAGATGTAATGTTAAAACCTAAATGTGCTCATTATTAGCATCTTGGTCATAATTTTTATTTTAATAAACATACTCCTCATCAAAATCTTATTTTCAGCTGCAGCTCACCAAATTGGAGAAGAGTTGGAGGAGGGGAAACCAATAGTGGTGGGGAAAGCAATAAAAAATGATAAAAAATAGTGAGAAAAAAGGCGCAAAATGATGAATGACTGAGATTCTTTAACCATCTTGCATACTCTATGGGAAAATCTTCACCATCTATAAACAAAACAACTTCAAATAAGAAAATGCCTTCTACCAAGAAAATATATAAAATAAAGATACTAATTAATGACCTAATATTAGCTATTCCTTTCTTAAATTTAATAATGGTTACAAAGGAAATGATCTATATGTGTTATTTTGGCTTCAGCGGAGACACAAACGAAGGCTTCATCGTGAGTGATATAAAAAAGGGTACAACGAATGTAGTATTCTATTAAAATACATCTGACAGATTTCTGAAATATTTTAGAAAATTCAAGCATAATTAAAGGAAAAGGTTTTGAGGATTGTAAGCAATCCTCCAACATACTGTAACTCAACATTACAGGGAACAATAAATTATTTCCAACTAGAGGATCTACATACAAGTTGAAGCAGGCCAGCTCAATCAATCTCCATCGATGATAATTAAAAAGAGAGATTATTGTTTATATTGACAGTTTACGTTCCTTACAAAGAGGCAGCGATATTAGCAATTATAAGAGACGAAGTACCCTACACTATTCCACAGCTTTACGGGCATTCCGATCCTTCCTGTGCACAATATTAACTAATCGTGGTGATCAAAACAAGGTTCTACAAAGAAAAAAGAAAAACATTATTTAAATATGATATGTAATTAACGTTATTAGACATGGCAGAAGCATAGATGTTTTATAAATTCATTTATCAAAGAAGACGAGGGAATGGGACTACCATTAGAGGTTGTATCCTATTTCCCCCTGGATTATATGTCTTAACTTGATAATTGATGTAATAAGTTTTATTTAATGAGTTACATTATATTTTTTGGTCGTGTTCTTACATCATTTTTTTTTTGTTTTTATGATAAATGATTAGGTCTTGTATGTGGTCTTGAGTTCTATGTTGGTGAGCTGTATTATCATTCAATTATTTGAGCTTTGAGAGAATATTGTTAATATGTCTTTTTAATGAAATATGGAGCTTTGATAATATATGTTATGTGTTGGTCAACCAAGGATAAATTTCAATATTTATTCATGGTGGGGATGGATTCATTCCAGTCATGTAGATATCATCATTGGAAATAGGTTTCTTTATTTACATGTGTCAAGGTCACTATGTTATATCATCTCTGATCCATTAGATCTAGTTTTCATTAGATAACTCATGCATATCTAGTGTGGTGTCAGAGTATTTGTACCCTCAATAAGGCACCCTTTTTTATCATGGATGTATCATCCTTTATGAGACATATTCTCCTATTTACATGCATAGTAGGTTATGATGTAGTGATGTGCTATGGGGAATATCTACAAATCTCTATATTATGTTAATGGATGTTATTATTTTCTTTTGTGCCATCGGTTCATGCATTTGACATCACAAGGTGTTCCCATTGCTTAGATTCTTTGTTATATATTTAAGATTTTGGTGTGTAATGATGACTTTAGTAGAAAACTTGGAAATATTTCACATTCATGATCAATTGTGAATGTAAAATTTATATCCTATTGCTCTATTGGCTCCATAGATCCAAATCATTTGGTGGTGGCCCCTTGATTTTTATGAATAATCATTATTTAATGAGGCTTTGGAACCATGAGATCTTAGGTTGAGTTTGATCACTATGTGGCTCACACTACCTAATAATATGTTAGTGGTTTTTCATTTTCTCTTGATGCTTTTTTGGTGCAATTATTATTTTATCATCCTAAGAACTCAATATGTATTTGAGATTTCGAGTAGTTGTAATGTGGTATATCCCCAAAAACTTGTGGGGTATTAGAGTTTTCAATTTTTGATGCTTGTGTTAGCGATTAGATCAATTTTAATTATTTTGTTTGTGCATCCTGCTATGGAATTTATACAACTATGATAGAAATTCATTGTGCTTTTGGCTATGGGGTTTTTAATTTATCATTCATGTTGCATATACATTTAGTATTTTTGTGAGTTGTGTGATATAATGGCCCATGTGATCCCTATAATTTTCTTGTTTGGTTCTCATTGAAATACACCATGTACTTCTAAATCATTAGTGGTTAGGCCGTTATCTTGTAATTATCTTTTGTTCACCTTTTTTAACATCTATTTGGATCTTATTAGTTTGGAGGGTTTTAGTGGCCTCCCTAAATATTTACTAAGTAGGTATGATAATTAATCAATCACCATTAAACTATTTATTGTTAGCACTAATGGATGATGCAGTGGTTGGTGGGGCTCTTGGTTTTATGTTTTATGAGATGAAAAACCCACATGCCCCTAATTTCATTTATATTTGTGATTTTCTAAGGAATTTTAATCCTATGGATAGTTGTTACAATCTCCAAGAGACACATGTTTCCTCATTCCATGTTGG
>VDFB02000017.1:215242666-215281740 GCA_007258455.2 Sequoia sempervirens
TATACAAATATTGTTCAAAATCCAAACAAGATGTTAACGACTCCAAGTCAAGGTAACACCATGCAAAATCAAAGTTACCTAAATCAAGGCAATGTGATTCCCAACATGAACAATGTTAAATTTCAACCTATCATGCCAAATTTGAGCATCATCCCAAATCAAAACATTGTCCAAAATCAATTTGTCCATGATCCCATTCAAAAACCCCAAGTATGCATCCCAAATCTGCTTGAACAAAAATCAAATCAACTATATCAAGGGAGTCAAGATCAAAATTGGTGAGATCAAATTGCTACACTTACCAAAATAGTTGAGTCATTGCGCCAAGAGACATCTCCACCATCATTACCCTTATCAACATCATTCCCTGGTTTAGGGCTTCCCCCTTTACCTAGAACCAATCACTCCATCCAAATCAATCCACCTAACACTAATCAAGCCATCACATCAAATCCTTTGAATATACCATCGACATTGCACCAACAAATGGTATCTAATCAAATGACAACATCAATCCTAACAAATCAAAATATGGTCTCCCAAGGACCTATCACCTTGGTCATTCCAACCATTCCTATCACCTCGATGACTCCAACCACCCCTATTACACCCATCATATCTCAACCCCTCACTACCATGATTTCTCCAAGCGTATCTCAACCACTTGTCACTACACCCAACACAATTCTGAATCCACCACCACTACCACCAAAACCAAACATAGCAGGACAATATGACACTGCGCTAAAATCTCACCAGGCCTACCAAAAGTCCATCCAACAATATCTAGCCACACAACAAGCAACACAAGCTCAACAAGTGCAACAAGCCTCTCAAGCTACCCAAGCCTCTCAAGCTGCCCAACAAACACAAGCACAAACACGAAAAAAGATAACTCTTGGGGATAACGATGAACATTCAACCACTGGTAATAAAATTGACAATTTCCCCACCACAATTTTTGAAAGCATTGATCTAGATCTATCCATCAATGAACACCTTGAAGATGTTTCTATCTCATCCGAAGATCGAATCAACATAGATCAAGAGTCACTTTTTAATCATGATCAAAATCCACCAACAATAATCGACAATGATCCAATCCAAGAAATGCCAACATCACTTGACCCTATGGTTGAAGACATTCACAATCTTTCCACCACAATTGTTGAAAACAATGTTCAAAACCTATCCATCACTGAGCACTTTGAAGATGTTTCCACCCCATCCAATGATCAACTCACCATACATCAAAAGCCACTTTTTAGTGATCTATTTCAAGGAGTTTTAGGATTATTTGATCCTAATGAAATAATGCACAATTCGTTGACCTATGATCATGTTGAAAATGTCTCTACATCGCTTTATGAGTTAGGGGACATATCTCAAGAATTTATGCCAAAGCATGATCAACATCTTTCACCAAAGTCTAGCAATGGTCCTTTCCAAGACATATTGACATCCTTTGACCTCATGGTTACAGATATTGAAGGAACCATGAACTTGACACTTGAGGATATTGAACCACTTACCATGTCTAATGACGACATCCAAGAACCCTTTGTAAGAAATCCATCCTTTGAAACTGACCCATGTCAAGAATTTGATCCTAAGCATGACGAAAGCAACTCCAAAATCATTCAAGATCAAGAATTTGTGTCTTCAAGATACTACAATAATCTAATGGACACTCTCCTATCGATGCAAGATGATCATATCCATGTAGCACATAATCCTCCATCTACCCATGAGATGCTTTCTGTGGATGGACATATAGATGATCTTCATTCAAAAGAGGATTCTTTTACTCCTGACATTATTACACAAAAAGAGTAGGTTATCGATTCCTACAATCAAACTGAGTTGTCAACATCAAGATCAAATATGTCCCAAATTCAGACTGGGGACAACATGTATGAAGATATCCAACATTATCCACTCAAGGGAACAAGTCAGACAAAACAGGATATTCTAGAGTCAACAAAGCAGCAAATTGAAATAATATCATCTGCAGTGGTCATTTATCAAAGAATACAGTCTAAACAAAAGCTCTCGAAATAGGTGGTATCAAAGCATGAAGGTAATACTACCATAATACTGGGGGCAACTATGTCTCAAGAAAATGTCAACATAGGGAGCATGAAGAATCCTTATGATGAAACTGATGCCAATACTACAACCAGCGACGTCATGAATCTTCATCCACCCATCAGCCCATCCACAAATTGGGACCAACGTCAAAAGGGAGGTTTGAATCAAAGAACAAAGAATGGTATCAAAGGAAAAGAAGCTAAGAATCATAATGGACAAATCAAATACACATGGATACCATAGAATACAAAGAAAGATCATCCCTATCAAACTCCATCAGTCAAAGAAACTATGGGGAAAAATAAAAAAGGGAAAAGTATCCATCAAATATTCTCACAAAATGAAAAGCAAGCTTTTCAAGTGATGTACAAAGTGTATCAAGCAGTTGGTCCTAATTCCATGCACATTTTCGTATCCACCCATCATTGCTCATCTTCCTAAGTTTGGAGAGTCAAAGGTTCCAAACTGTCAACCAATCCATCTCCTATCCCTAAACACACTACATCCACTCCTCCATGCATAAGGATTTAGAAGGAACTCTATTGTGATGTGCACACAAAGACAAAGTCAACTTTGGTATTGACGAAGAAAATCAGGAATCTCAAAAGTTGTATTCAAGTGCACATATCTTAGCAAAGCAACTTCTTCAGGAAGGATATCGATGGCACATTATGAAAGTGGCATCTACATCAGCAACATCTTGTGCTTTAGCATGAGCTTAAAATCTGTCAGAAAAATTTAAAAAAATCAAAAAATATGAAAATGTAAAAAAATTAGAAAAAGGATTGAAAATAGTAAAGAAAAAAATTGTCCTCTAGTGTAAACCACTATGGTCGTGCTTTGGGCAAGACCATGATGAAAACCTAGAAAATAGGCATCATGTGTGGAATCGAGCATCTATGTGCACCACTTCAGGTGAAAGCATCTCATCCCATCCGTAATAAATCGAGCATTTTATCCATAAACCATTGATCCAATCCATTTTCATCCATCTACATCCATCATCCAAGTTATCTTAATCTCTAGCCCCTAGTTCTGTGGCTTGACCCCTTGGTCACATTTATCCCTCTATCGTGCATCATTTATTCAAACCTTTCCCTTAATACACTATCTACAATGGGAGATGTTCTGTCAGTACTAGATTTGAACACATACAACTGCATAGAACAAACATTATAAAAATATCGCTCATATGATCATATCACATTAGTAGGAGATAAAAACCTTTTAAAGGTCCTCCATCGCTTATCTCTACTTTAGAACTCAAGTTCTAAAACAAATCAGAAATGAGTGATGAAGTTATTACATAAGGAATTTGTTTATCACTAATTCTCCTCATATATTTTGCAAGCAATTAGCGATGAAAATATTTTACAACTTTTGCAACGTCCATCATGTATCGCTATTTTAGACCTTATACTCAAAACATATCGGCGATCAAGCGATATACAAGAAATTTCATCACATCTCTCATCACTATTCCAAGTTTCACTTTTCATGGCCATCTGTGATGAGTGATAAGAATAGAAAGTTAGAAGCATCACTCATTGCTACTACAATTTTGAAGGCTCAAAAGCCACTAGCGATGAGCAATATCAAATGGAAAACATCAATCCATCACTCATCGCTAATTCAAAGTATGAATCAATGAATAATTTAGTGATGAGTGATACAACTATGAAGGCCATCACGACATAAGTGGGAACTTTCTAAGCATGTTCTCATCAGTTGTTTTTAGATAGGGGACTTCCCTAGGACAACATGAGAATAGTAGGCCGAAGAATTATGAGTCATGCAATACAATGGATGTAGAATTTTAGGTGATTCAAACCTAGACACTAGAAAGGTCAGACACAAGATAATATTTTACATGTGTGAGAAGATTCTTTGTGACCAACAATAGACAATACTAGTAAACGATAGAATAGAACACCAAGCAATGAAAACAAACAAAACTCTAAACCTCATATAAGAGCCCTACAACAAATATAACAAAAATTTCTTAGGGTTTTGACATGAGCAAGCTAGAATTTTGCAAAATTTAAAATTCTTATTGGTGGCTCTTTCTAGGGATGTATGTTCCTCAGTGAATAGAGTGACAATTCAGAATCCTCTAGGAGAGCAGACCAAGTGCCTACGGCATTGGGCAACTAAGTCAAAAAGTCATCTCAACCCCCAATTGCTTTGGTTTGACAAGTAAAACCATATCTGATGGCCCAAGGCCACCAAAAAAATGTAGGCCTTCTCTTACCTCTATCATAGACAAAGTTTTCATCACACTTCACTGAATCCAATCTGAAAACATCACTAGAACATGCCTGATTCAATATGTTGGCATCTCTTAATAACTTAGAAAGTACAACATTATGAATAGATTCATAATTACCCTATATCTAAAAATCAAGCATACCTTAAAATATTGATTATAATGTGGTAATGACTCATAATTTTTGTCATTCAAAATGTTGTAAAGTTGAAAACAACTTCTCTTGATGTTTTTCTCATTACCACACTATAAAATAATTTCATCTAGCTAAAAAAGTTGGCACTCATACTCTGCCATATGGCTAGGATCCTCAAGCTCAATCTGATTAATAATTTGCATGTCAAAAGTGAAATGATTACAAGGACCAATCAAAAGATTATACATATTATGCAAACTATCTCCAAGTGTATGCAAAGAAATACACTCATATATAATTGGAAAACCTTGTTTCTGCGCCTCAACATGTTGGTGTAGAGAATCATCAAGAATCTCTATCCTATCCTTATTCTTACTTACTCTGACATCTTCTAAACAAGTCATATTAACATCTTTAGAATCCAAAGCTTGTTCAAAAGTGAATAATTTTGGTTTCAAAAGATAATCTGATTTCTCTTTAAAGCTAACATCCATATCCACATGAAAAGACTCATAACTAGGCTCATCTAAATCAGGAAATAGATACTTATCCAAATCTACATTAAAAATTTCAAAATCTTGTCTACCAGATATACAGGCTTCATGATTATCTTTTTTTCTCAACTCATCAACACAATTTTCTAAATTTACATCAGCCTCCATACATTCATGCTCATCATACAATGCATCATTAAAATCAAATGGTTGTTTGTCATTTCTCACATCATCACCATGCTGACTAGCTTTTTCATAATTGGAAGGAATATTAGATACCCATTTTTCATATCTTTTATAATAAATATTATTATCACTATCAAAATCAATATGAGCATTACACAATAATTGAGGGTTACTCATATGTGCATATTTATGATATTCAATGGTTAACAAACTTGAAATTTGTTCACTATTTAGTACACCACAATCCTGGTTTATTCTTTCAACCATTTTTTCCTCTTCTCCTCTAGTAGAAAAACATGCTTTACAAAGTTGTAAGTCAGGACAAACCAATATAAATTACTACTATCAAAATTTAGAAACTTCATAGACTAGGTTTCATCATTGATTTGACCATTTATATCTTCTTGAAAATAAAGAGGAACATTTTCACTATTAGGAGCATCAATGGTTAACATGGTAACACTCTTAACCTCTTCCTTATCAAGGATGCACTTGTCTATATTTAAAATTGAAGACATTTGATCATTTGCATCTATACAACTATTGGTTTCATCAACATGTTTACCCACAACTAAAGACAGTAAACTTTGCATATATTCATTCCTTATTTTTTCCATATTGTCTAAGCATGTGTAGGAAATTTGCATACTCAAAATTTCAAAGTATTTAATTAGTGCACTAGATCCATCCTCAAAAGCTTCAAAATACATATAAATGCAATCTGGTGTACTAAGTCAGAAACCTTCAGGGATTAGTGCAAGAGCAACAACAAACCTGCGACTGAAAGGAATACTTGATTCTTCACCTTGTTTCTTAAGTTTTTTTTAACTTTGTGATAAGATCATAAGGTTCTTTTGCAAATTCTTCTTTATAAGTATCCACTATTTTATCGCAGCAGGAAAAGGATTTATCAGGAAAACTTAAGTACCAATCCCTAGCTCTAGCTTGAAGGGATTTGACAAAAAATATCATCCACATATCATGATATCTAAATGAATGTTTCACCATGAAATTATAGAAACTTTGAACATGTATATCTCTTTGACACATATTGCATCCATTAAACCTAAGCATCTTCTTATAGACTCGAGATGACATACTTTTAACATTATAATCAATCCATGAAAAGTCTAATTGGCCATATAATGAGTCAAAAGAATTGACAAAAGGTGCAGCATCTTGACTAGTAGATCTAGTATGATTATCTCTTATTTGGGCTTGTATAGCAATCAAGTGCCTTTTGTTTAACTCCTTAACTCCCCTTTTGAATACAACTTTCCATTCTGGCCTAATCCTAGGCTTGTTCACAATTAGGCTCCTATACTTTGGGGTTTCAACTATCTGAGGGTTTTCAGACTTATGAAGCCTTTTGACAATATGCATCCAAGTCTCTAGTGGCATGGCTATTTCTCTTTTATAATCCATGGATACATGAAAATTTTATTTTAACTAATGGTGCACAATCATAACCATGAAAAATTGAAGAATCACTAAGATAGTTTGTAATATGATGGTACTTGTGCCTTTAACATGTGATAATGCAAATGGATAGTAATTCTTAAGATATACAACTTCATTCTAACCATCCATATTAGCCAGTTTGTGAATTCAATATAACAAGTTGAACAAACAAAAGTAGGTAGAGAACCATGTACCTTCACACCTCCAATTGCTGCAACTTTGAATAGAGCATTTTTAGGTTACAATAAAAAACAACAACCCTTCATATGCACAAATTATAGAGTAGAGTTGCCACCTCTTCAACAAGAGGAAAACCTTTGAAGCAAGAATATCTTTCTTTGAGTTTTTCCAGTAGAGTCACTTCACAATATTTTAAAATTGGGGCTGCTACGAATCAATATGCAAATATGGAACTTCTTCAACTTTTGAACCAGTCATTTATTCTCTTTTACTCTTTTTAAATGGTCTTTGACACATTTGTATCAAGGATACAAAGGTGTCCCTAGTAGATTCGCCATTTATGTTGGTTATTTTAATAGAACCAAACTTAATCTTAGTCCTAATTTATGAGCTTTCCACAACCCAATTATTAGCTAGGTTGAGGTTTGGCCAACACTTAAGTAGAGTAATCACTACTTTACTTCTTCTCTTCGGGCTCTATGAGACCCAGGGAGGGTAATCCCATATATACTCATAATATTTTACACTTGGTCAAGAGTATTTCTTCACACAGATGCACAATTCCATGAAAATCACGTTATCAAAAGCTCGACAAACCTTAGATAGAAGTGTTACTTATTTTCAAGGAGTGCTCCTTCATACTTAGAGTTGGGACATTGTAATTTGTAGCATTTTGAATCATTCTTCATCTTAAATGCTAGGCCCAAGTCAATACTAGCTCAACTAGCCATAAGATAAACTAACAAGATAATTGTTGCTTTATCTAAGGGAGAAAATGAATTACAACTGGTGATCAATCGGTAATACAATTCTGATTGAAGCTTAGAAATTAGGAGACCATTAGAGTGTCACTTTGTAAAATCTAACTCACTATGTCTATAGAATATCACTTCCTTACCAAATCTTATATGCTTTTCTCACAAACCAATGAGCTCATTTCACAATTTAATCAATTCATTGAACTAAATCATAAAACAAATTCCTACATTCTATGCAAATGACAAAAAAAAATGAAATTGTCATTAACAATATTCATTCATAAGAAAATGCATAGGAGAGCAATATTCAGAAACTAAAATTCTTCTTCATTTCTGGTATTTCATTGTAAAAAATATTTAAGACTCATACACAGTATAACTTTCATCTTAGACTTGCTTCTAATATATCTACTAAAGTATCTATTTACATTCTATTTTGCTATTAGAGCTTAGTATCTAGTGTGACCGTGTCTAGACTCAAAATTCTTAACTCTCTCTTTTAGCTATGAAATCCCCTTTATATAATTAGGGGAGCAACAAGCACCCGACTGAATTACAATTTCATTTTCATTTTAGTTCATTTCAAAAACCTAATTTTAACTAAATCCTCGAAGGACTCCGCAGGCAGTTTCATACATAATCATTTGAGAATAGGGGAGAGAAAGACATGTGTAGGATAATAGCCGTCATTGTCACAACATTCGTTGTTTGGAACAAAAAGGATTCGGTTCATATTATCATGATGACCATCCACATCAGCATGAGAAAACAAAAGAAAAACCACAGACATATGAGAACAATTACTTCTTATGTAATGACCATGGTATTACCTGTTAGCTCTTAAAAATGCAGGTAAAATACCTCAAGAGGTTGCCAATCTCTTGATATGTTTTAGGGTAATAGAGAAGGATAAATCACTTAGACCTTCTTATCTTTAGGTGCTACTAGACCTAGGCGGGCATACCTATATGGATGAAGCAGACTTAAAGTTTTATGACTTGATTGATTTTATGGATCTATTAGAATGGCACAAAGTGTAATAGATGAAAGTTTGTTGAATTCTCCTATTCCTAATATTGAACTTGAAATTTGAATGTTTTTGAATAAAGATTTTATAGAATTCTAAGATGTGAATGGTCTGACCAGTGCCTACATCTATTGGGCTAAAGGAGTCAATATTTGTATAATGGGTGACTTGCTTAATGGCTATAATTCAAATTGCTTGGCACTTGTGACTATTTACAGCTTGTGTAAATGTGCAAGAGTGTAATTATCAAGTTCTTCTTAATGATCCAAATGTCCTTTTCCAAATTACTCTGATTAATCAAAAGGATTTCATATTGTCTTGTAGGAACCAGTTAATTGAACCATGCAAGAAAAACAAGTGTGCTTTGATAAATTGAAGAATATCCTTTATATTTAAATTTAAATAATCAAGAAATAGCAACCTTGGAGACAACTAGATAATGTTTTTAATAAATTCGACAAACAATTGACACTATAATTGGATCACCAAATAAATATATTCTTCTCCATTATATAATTATTTTAAAAGATTTTAAAATAATTATCATGATGTTTTGTTTCAGCAACTATTCAAACTACCAACTATCTAACCTACTACTTATGTCTCCTAAATCTAATCCCCTTGATCATTTTACTTCATCTCATATATATACATTATATTAGGGTTACAACTTTTCATAGCATCTGCCTAGAGTAATTCTTCTTTTTGATGCAGCTCTTCATTTAATTATCCTTCGTAAAATAAAATATTTAATTACTTGCCATTTGGAATATTAAATACTTTAATCTTTAATCTCCATTTTTGTATCCTTGTGAAAAATAATAATTTCAGAAATTATCCTTCGTTGGAAATCATCACTCTTTACCACTTAACCTGCATTGTAAATACCTTGGTGAAAAATGTTTTCCAATTTATGTCTCGCTTGGTTGAAAAATTTCACATCCCTCTGCAAATATTTTATAAAATTTTACCCCACATGCTTTTTCGTATTAGTGGGTAAAACAATTACTTACCTTATAACCCCCTTTAGTACAAATATTTCATATCTTGATGAAAATATTTTACTAATGAAAATACTTTATATCTTTATTCAATAAAACGGCAATATCATATTTAAATATTTCTTTATTTTCACCCATACCATGCACCAGTAGCATTCTTTTTAATATTTATTTCCTCCTTTAAGCTATTGGCATGACAAGCATTGTCGAGGAGAATCTCATTTTCTCCTACCAAAATTAATGTGTCTTACCAATGAAGTTTTCACTAGGTGTGATTTTAAAATCTCCCCTCGACCACCCTTCTCTTACCGACAAGCTTTGCTTGCATCAATGCACCAATTTTAGGGTTTCTTTCCTCTATTCCCCCTATAAAACTCATAGAGTTAACTGTTCATCATCTGGACACTACACTCCGTTAAACTATATCTCCTAGGCCCTAACATTGCACGTAATTTTTATTATTCTCTGAGAGATGCATAATTGTCTTCGGGCTCGAGCCTTTATATATTTATCTACTTTTTCTTTGAATTACTTTGCCCCAATAGCTTGTTTTGATATTGTTAGTGAGGATTCACTGTATTTTCATGTTGAGAATGCCTCTAAAAGTTTCTCTCTTTTGATTTTACCTTCAAGGAACTCATATTCACTTTCGTGGCTTTGCCCATTTTCCACATTATGCCAAACAGACCACTTTGGTAGATATGTCCGTTGGTCCATACAGTGATCTTCATTGTGATCATATGATTTATTCTAAGGCGTAGCCTCACCTTGTGTTGAAATGCTATCCATCAGCCTCCAACATATGAGCAATTATTTGTTTCAATTAATACATGGATCCCTCAATCGATCCCACACACAAGAGCAATGGCTTATCCAATTTATAATGAATTCCTATCTATTTCCCAAACATGAGTTGTATAGCCATCAAAATCAGAAGATGTTCGGCCAAGGGAGGCCCAAATACAGTCCATTGTCATGATACCACCTTCGTTTCTCTTCAATATTACCTGTCCAATGAATAGTTCTCAATGCATTCTCTTGTGGATGTCCCTGTCTTGTAGTACATGGTATAAAAAAATGCACACCCCATTTATCTATGCATCATCCTTCTCTAATCTCATTCATGGGATTAAATATTTATGGTCCCCATGCTAAATATGTGGTTTACTATGCTTCCGCTATGGTATCCACAAAATATTCATGTATGTAAAACACAAACAGAGTGTTATGATCTAGAGCATTTATCCCATTAGTTTCAAAAAGACACCAAAATTCTCCCATTGCTGGGACAAACCACATGAAAACCAATTTCTTTATCTACTCAATGAGGATTCATTTTGTTCTATGAGTGATGAAAGAATAGGCAATTTCTTCTGTGAATGTGCATTTTTTGAGAATGGAGATCTACCATGATTGAAATATGCAAAGGGTTGTCCATGGGTTGCGTAAGTCAAGCACAATGTATAGTATTCCTTTCAAATGACCCTTTCAATCTTTGATCTTTTCCATCTTTCACATTATTGAAAGTTTCCATTATCTTCTCATCAGGGTTCTGTGTTTATCGATGAGAGAATTCATTTCATGTTTTCTATAGACTTTTTGCAATTAGTCCTGTTTCGAGTTCCACTTCTACAGTTCATATAAATGTTGAAGGTGGATGATCTACAAATAGATGTTTGTTGTAAAACATCATGACTGATTAGAATTTTCGTATCTTCATTCCCTATAAATTTTCCATTGCAACTTCCAAACCATATGATATGTCTTTGTGAGATAAACAACTTTGATCTCAGTTTCCTTTTGAATAGAGCATTTCAGATGGCTTACATAATCTTGTGAATTGCCACCCATTGTTTTATTTACTAAAACACTTCAACAATACAAGCCCACACTTTCTCTCTTTAATTTTTTTTTTGGCTAAGGTATACAACATCAATATGTCAACATCTCTAGTAGAATAGAGGTATTATTGACTGAGTTTGATTCTACTTGTATAATGTTCCTGAATACTTTGATTTCAAGTGGGTGTAGGTTATCCTGATGCAAATGTATTTTTTGAGTATTAAAATTAGATTTTTCATCATTGGAACCTAAAACCTAGCCAAAATTTGCATGAATTTTTAGGTTCCAACATTACCAAAAACTAAAATAGGTGGTGACCCTATTCAGAATCATCGGCATCCAAAAATTACATGATTAATCCTTGTCCTCGACACAATTGGAGTTATTACTAGCACATTGTCAACAGAACTTCCATATGGCACTAGGGAACATAGGTACTGGGCATAGTCTGAATTGTCATCAGCTTCAGCATCTGAAGGAGAGTCTGAAAGCACAATAGGAGAGTTGTGCTTACCTAGGTAGGCCCTATGAATCTTCTACTTCTTTCTGGCATTCTTCACTAGCAGCACTAGCTCCTTTCCTTTGCATTCAACCACTTCACATGGAAGGGTCCTATTCCTCCAGTGGTATGTACTCTTTACAATGACTTCTTTTTATGGACCCAAGCCCTCCTTTTCCTTTTAGAAATATTAGGAGAAGCCATGGCTTCTTGCTCAGCTATGTCTTCATGGCATTCAAACATACTTAGTTGGCCAAACCTCCTAATAGGTGGAAATGACGCACCAACTTTTCTCATTTTCTCTAGAGTTAGAAAAGAGATAATTAAAAAGGCTCTAGACTTAAGACCCACAAAAGAAGCAACCCAATCCCAATAATTGTAGATAATTCTAGCAATAGAAATCCCAAATATACCAGAGAACCTAATCTCATACCAATTCTCTCAAGATGAAACCACTATAAATTTGTATAGGAAACCTCAATCACCTCTACTACACACACCTTACTTCTAAAGTTTGAAAAGATAGTGTAACTAAAATAGTGATCAACCTACATTAAATAGAAAATTTTAGTATTAAGAATTAATGATTCAAAATTCCTTATGCGAGTGAATTGGTTACTATTCAGTTTGGCTCAGTATCTGAACCGTTCATCTTAAAGCAATTAAAACTTCATCTAAGGTGGCCATGAGCATTTTTTTTCGACCTCTATCAAATTTCCCCTTGAAAATAATGAGGCTATTTCAAATGTTGCCACATTCCCCTCTAACTTTGATTAATCATAGTTGATCTGACAATTAGCATGTGTCGCCAACCTAATTCATGCTTTTCATTAATATCAACAAAGTACATAAGACTAGTTTCTTGGAGAGAAACTTTCTTTATACGCTTCATCATTGATTCTCCCTAAGATTTAGGGTACAATTTAGCGATGAGGCTATTCATGTGATGATTTTCAGTCCATCACATCATCTTATTTTTTAGACTTTATCAATGACTCTCTAGTTCTCTCGCCACTTTCCTCTCTGATTTATGCAAAATCCCCGGGATCATGCCACGTTGCCTTTTTTCTTTATGGTCATCGCTTGTCGTTGATCTACTTTATCTTCACCTGGCTCCATTAGTGATGTAAACATCCTGGCGATGATCTCTAGCCCCTGGTTTCATCGCTTGACCCCTTGGTCACATTTATCCCTCTGTTGCGCATCGCTGATTCAAACCTTGCCCTTAAGACTCTATCTATGATAGGAGATGTTCTGTCAGCACCATATTTGAACACGTACAATGTGCATAGAACAAATATTACAAAAATATAGCTCGTATGATCATATCACATTAGCGGGAGATAAAAACCATTTAAAGGTCCTCCATCGCTTATTGCTATTTTAGAACTCAAGTTCTAAAACAAATCAGCAATGAGCGATGAAGTTATTACATAAGGACTTTGTTCATCGCTAATTCTCCTCATATATTTTGCAAGCAATTAGCGATAAAAATATTTTACAACTTTTTCAATTTCCATCGTGTATCATTGTTTTAGACCTTATATTCAAAAAATATCCATGATCAAGTGATATATAGGAAATTTCATCACATCGCTTATCGTTGTTCCAAGTTTATCTTTTCATGGCCATCTGCGATGAGTGATAAGAACATAAAGTCAGAAGCATCGCTCATCTCTATTACAATGTTGAAGGCTTAAAATCCATTAGCGATGAGCGATATCAAAGGGAAAACATCAATCTACCACTCATCGCTAATTCAATGTATGAATCAATGAATAAATCAGCGATGAATGATACAACTATGAAGGCGATCAGGACATAAGTGGGAACTTTCTAAGCACATTCTCATCAGTTGTTTTAAGAAAGGGGCCTTCACTAGGACAACATGAGAATAGTAGGTTGAAGACTTATGAATCATGCAATACAATTGATGTATTATTTTAGGTGATTCCTACCTAGACACGAGAAAGGTCACTCACATGATGATATTTTACATGCATGAGAAGATTCTTTTGGATTGACAACAAACAATACCAGTAAACAACATAATAGAACACCAAGCAATGAAAATGAACAAAACCCTAAACCTCAAATAAGAACCCTACAACAAATGTAACAAAAATTTGTTAGGGTTTTCACATAAGCTAGTATTTATAAGCATGTTATGTCAATTGTTTTTTGTATCATAAAGAAGATAGATTTAAACATGGTAATTCCATATTAAGGAAACATAATTTTTTAGATTTGCAAATAAGTTTCATATTTTCATGCTGTTGTAGTGCAAGCCTTGTATCTCATCCATTGAATTCATATTTGAATAGAGACTGAATTTTCCAATAACTATTATTAGAGATTGCTAATTTCTCATCATTTGGTATCAGAGCTAAAGGTTAACTAGGTTCAAGATTGTTTCAAGATTTTCATTCTAAGCTATTATTATAGTGTATAGTGAGCCATGGATATTGTAGTGTGTAGTGAGCCATGGATAACCTTTGATTAGAAGATGTATGGTCTTTCACAATATTTATTGGTGTCATAAGGAGTTCTCATATTCTTCTTTTAGATATCAGTGAGATTTTAATGGTATCTTTGGTTATATTGATCATAAAGGATTTGTGCCTATTGTATCATCTGGGTTTGGAGACTGTCATTGTATTTTACCTTTTGGGAGTTCATGGTGTTGATTTATTTGATTGTATTGGGGCCATGGAAGATTCTCAATTAGGAGATAGTTATCATGATTCATAGAGAGATTGGTAAAACAATTCAATGAGAGCTTTTCCAATAATGTGGATTTATCATTTCATGACATATGGGTTTTTTTATGTGATGTTCTATGAGGTGAGGTTAGATCATGGTTTCATGATATGTTCTTGATTCTATAGATAAAACTTTGATAATGACCTTGTTTGTTGTCTTTGGTTTTGAGTATTAATCATTTTCTTTGAACTTCATGATTTTGTAGGTGAACCATAGATTTTTGGCACCAATGCACTTCTCTAGCTCTTCTAGGTTTTTTCACCTAAAAGGAGAGAGGTAGGGCCAAAAATGCTAAGGGGTTCATTCAAATTATGTTATGTGTGATATTATCTAGGCTAAATGAAGTGAACTAAATGCAATTAAGACATCTATATGACTAATTAAGAATGCAAAACTAAAATTTAGGCTATGTTGGAAAACACACTATGATATACAAACAATGAACTAAAAGATGAATAAATGCAAAACAGAAAAATAAAGGCTAAATAAGAATGCACCTAGGAAAGATTTGAGGAATTTGGAAAGGTCTGAATGTTGTCTGAGATTACTAAAAATCAATAGTCATACTCATTCACCCAGGGTAGTGAATTAGTCCTACTACTGGTGAAAAACTATCAGGTACCAGTTTCTAACTATTGGGATCCATAATCTGACAAAATTTAGATTTTCATTCTTAAGGTGGGAATAATTTGCCACTAGTGGTGAATCAATTCTCTCCCAAAATTCTGAGAAATCAGCAGACAACTTTTCAACACCAGATCTAAAAATGTCTGCTTGTCGAGTTATCAAAGTCAATTCTGTAGGAAATAGACAAAAAGCGTTCTCGAAGCTTGAAATATGATTTATTTTAATTGAAGCACCTAGTTGACCTATTCACCAATCTTCAACACCTAAATGCTTGATAAATCTACACACAAAAGTTTGCAAACACACATGCAAGAGGGAAAAAATGGTTGAGGGTTAGCAAATAGGGGTTTGCCTTGGTCAAACCCCACTTTGGTAATCAAACCCTTAATAAAATAATTAAATGCAAGAGAATGATAAACAAATAACATGAAAATGCTATAAACCTACCAAACCCTTGTTGATACAAATATGAAGATATGCCAATGGTTGCCTTTGAGTACTTGATTGATGCTTGATTTGATGTTGTAAGATGCTTGATAGCTTGAGTGTGATGTGAGATTGAATGCTTGAATGAATGGGGGCTAGAATGGATGCAAAAATAGCTATTTATACAATCGTGTTCCTTAGTAACCCATTAATACCTCGTCACATGCTGACATCAAGTGATTTTTGAATAAAAACTTGAAAGGAAATTTAAAATATTTTGAATTTGGAGCCAAGGGGGACTCATTCGCCACCCATGGCGAATGGGTCCCACCTAGGACCTGAAAATAGGTGTCGGGATTTAAGTTGCATTTAATGTTATTTATCGGGTTTACATTCAAAAATACACTTAATTAAAGTTTATAAGGGCATAAAAGGGTCAAATAAAGCATGGGAAAGGGATAAATAGTGAAGTTGTGCCTAGAAAATGTGAAACCTTGTTACCAGACTTTACAACACTTTAAAATAGGACTTGTTGAGTGATGAAAAGGTAATTTCTAGGTGAATTTTAATTAATAGAGTCTAGAAGAGTGTATAAATGTTTTACAACACTTCACAACATCTTCACAAGATGTCATTATTTAAATTTTAGTACCTAAATGTGCATGTTTAATCCATGTTACATCATAAAATCAAAGTAAAATAGACCAAACATCAAAAAGCAAGGCCTAAAAGACCATGAAAATGATAAGGTGCCATTTTTCTATGTCATAGTAGGGTTGTATTTGAAGTTGGCATGGATTGATTGGAATATTCTCATTGAGACTAGATAGACTTGGGTGATGATAATGGGTCTCTTATTTTTGGGATAATATGTCATGATGGTTACTCTCTGATTAGATTTCAAAAAAAGACTAAGGAGGCTACAATAGTTATAGATGTGAAACATTATGGACCTAAATAGAGGATTGTCATTGCTTGGTGTTATGTGTACAAGATAATCTTATATCCCACCCTTAGTTTACTCGATATGTGAATGTTTCGAGAGGTATTTATCACCTGATTATCAAATACACTCTTTATTTTGCATCTTGTCTTATCATATGAGTTAGCTTTGAATATAAACATTCTCAATACATTTTATGGAAAAGATGCATGGTTTATGGATTTCCATTGTTCTTCTTAATTTTTTCATGAGCTATTGATGTAGTTCTAATGACTTATTTGGAGAGGTACATGAAATGGTTTGTGTCTTTGGGCGTATTCCTTTTTTGTGAGAATGATTGATTGGTTTTATCTACCTTTGGTATGAGAGGTTTACATCTATTTCTATCATATTTTAATTTTATTTGAATGTTAGATGTTGATATCCTTTTAGTTTGGGAATGGTGAAGGAGGTTTTACATTGCACAACTTGACCAATAGATTTTATTGTTCAATAAGGATATGGTTTGATTTGGAGGTTCTCTCTTTAGCCTTGGTATTCTTCCTGTGTGTTTATTTTCACATGGATGAGTGTGAAGAACTTAGGAGAACTATGAAGACTAGTGGTGAGAAAGGTGTAGTGATAGAAAAAGTATCCCTTTTTCCATTGTTTAGGAAAAAATAAAGTGAGCTTAATTTTTCCTTGATTTAGTGTTGTAATTTGTTTTACACGTTCACATTATGTTTAGGGACCTTTTTAACTAAATGGACTTAAATGTGCCTTATTTTTCATTTTGTAAAGTGTATCTTTACACTTTCACTCTAATCAAGGGCTTTATTAATTAATTGAGGTTAATTGGCCCCTTTAATTTAAATCCAAGCCTAATTAATTGTAAATTTTAAGGGATAAAATATAGCATTCATAAATTTCATTACACAACACTTAATTTTTGAAGGTGTTTGTCCTAGGTTAGTGACCTAGGACCCATTCACCACATGGTGAATCGGTCCTCACTAGGTCGCAAGAGCCTATTTTCACATAACATTTCACAATCCTTGAAGTGTGTCCTAGCTAAGTGAGTTAGGACACTTGGTGAATGGGTCCTAGCTTAGACCTAACACCTGCCTTGGGATATGCCTTTGGCAGTATTTTAATGATTTTGAATCCTAGATTTGATGTCAGCTTGTGTTATTTGAATTTCTGGATTTAATGATAAGTTATGTATAAATACAAGGTTATTTCACTATGTTTCATAACTATGAGCTACTAATTTTGATTCAAGAATCCTATGATTTCACAAGAGCATTATAGAGAATTTAGGATCAATTTCTAAGGCATTTAAGGACATATTAATGAAGGAATACTGCAACCACCAAGATTCATTTCATCATGTCAAAGGCATAATGCATTATGTATGTTGTTGAGCTAATGTGTTGATGTAGCATTGAAGATCTAATTCAAGCTTTGTTTCACATCAAGGTTCATGATCAATATCTACATTCCTTAAGGCCACTTCATGCAAGATTGTTGATTTGATAGCCAAAGTTTCAACTAAGGTTTGGTGAGTTGTTACACATTGTTTGTTTATTCATCATTCCTTTCATGCATTGTTTCATCTCAAGGTTTAATTACCAAAATGGGGTTTGACCACGGAAAACCCCTATTTCCTAACAAACAACATTTTTCTTCCCTTTGATGTGTGATTGTAGGTTTTAGGTTGAAGATCATTTGGTGAGCAAAATTTCAAAAGTTATCAAAGATGTCAATGTTTCTAAGAATGTTGCAAAATCACAGAAATTGAGCTACAAGATTTATTTATAGGTTTTCGATAGTCTCCTAGTAGGATCTAGGAGTGTAGACATTGAAGAACAAAACCCTAAAATTGATTTTCCAGAACCCTAGCCATGAACCATTCGCCATAGGCCGAATGAGTCCTCAATGAGGCCCGAAAAAGCACTTTTTGCAATAGGTTCACATCATTTGACCCTCTTAAAACCTACCTTTTAACTGTTATATCAATTAGGTTTCATTTTTTATATTCATTTACACATCATAACCCTCATAACTGAATGAAATACTAGTGAAATTAGGTGCACCATTTTGATCTCATTTTGGTCGACCTATATTTTTTCTTTGTTTCAGAAGGTATTGCAGCATATTTGTTTGCAAAATTTTCATATTATTGTATATTTTCTTAACACTATGTTTATTGTTGGTCAAAAACTATTTTTTGTTCATTTTCATCCTTTGTTTGGACTTGGTCCCACATAAAATCAAATTGTACTTTTTTTATTACTCATCCTTTTTGGGTTAATAGTCTATCATTATCTTTTCAATTAATAAAATGTTGCATACATCTTATTTATTGAAAAAAATTCAAATAGAAAAAAAAATAAGAACAATAATTACAATTGAAACATAATTAATATGACTTCTACTTAATGAAATGAAATCAATAAAATAATTAAAGTAAAATATGTTTTCTCAAAAATGTTCCATGTAATGCAAATATATTAGAATGATATATTGATGTTTTACATTTGAAAATATTTATATTTAATTTTTTATTCTTGTTTTGTCAAACAGACACAAATAGAACAAAAGGATACACAAAGATAACAAATGGCATGTCCAATGAGACTGTTGATATGCCTTAAGCTGCGATCAAGTCACTTTCCAATTACAATGGAATAAAAGATAAATAAACTAATAGTGCATTGGAATTAGAGTTGAAATGATTGATAGATATATTTTTAACATTAATTTAGAAAAAAATCAACATAAATTTCAAAAACAAATTTAAGTTTGATATTAACGTTAAGTACGACGATGAATACTATGCTTGAAAGTTCTGTAAAAAAATTGAGATTGTGAGTTACTTCTACTTTAATTAAAAAAGTAATATTTGCAGAACACATTAGAATTGGAAGCTTTATTAATCCCATGAAAATAAGTACGTGCAGCATAACCACTGCACATAAATATATTTTCTATGAATTCATAAATATATGAAGCTCCAACATCTGCTAAGAAGTTAAAAGAACATCATTACCACAATCACAACTTGGACTACATTAAACATTGAGAATGCCAGTGTTAGATCAAGGCCACCAAATATTGTTGATTTCGTAGGCATGAGAATTCCATGTCGATCCAATATGACCAAAGAATTTGAGCAACTCACCTTGAATGCAGAAAGCCATTCTCCCTTGTGCATCAAATGCAATCATCTTATAGCCGTACATGTATACCAAAATCCACCCACAACTGTTAGCCACCACTTCTGTTCTCGAGAAATTCCGGCCGTCAGAATCACCATTTAGACGCCTCGTGTATTCTTCAGCTAAACTCGGAAATAACTTTAATTCTGACCAGCTGTATCTTTCTTCCTGGTCGTGCTCTTTATTCAACTTCCACAAGGAAAGATCTTTTTTATACGCCACAAGGACATTCCCATCATACCCAGTTAAATTCCAATAAGAACGGCTGTCAGAACTCTCAGGGCGGCTTGGTAGCTGTATAATACTCCAATTCCTCTTTGCAATATTAAATGCTACAAGATGAAATGAAAACATAGCACTGTCCTGATGAGAGGTACGATTAATCCAATAAAATCTCCCTTCTGAATAAATCCCTTCCCTCGATGAAAAAATTGGATTGGATAGATTCATCCTGATTAGGGTCCATTCATTAGTGTGTGAATCATAGATCTGCATCTCCATTTTGTTCTCGTCTCCATTGATGGGCTTGTTCGATCCTATGACCAAGGTGCAGGTCCTTGTGGCAGGATCGAACGCCAATCCATAGAATCCTAGTTCTGGTACCCTTCTGAGATGAGAACGGTCAATAACAGAATTGTAATAGGGACGTGTTCTAGGGAGAAGGGGAACCGTTATCCATGTCCTGGTAAGAGGGTTGCAAATGTAGTAAGAAGTGGGCATTCCCTCCCTATAACTTGAACGACAACAGAGGATGCTCTTGCAGGATGTCAAAACACTGAGGGGTTTAGGTCCCATGAAATCTAAGGATAATGGATACACACCCAGTGGTTGTGAATGAAGAAGATATAAACGATGTGGTTTAGAATTAGTGAAGGCGGCACCAAAGACGAAAGCAGGAGAGGAGGAAGGCACAAGCGTCGATGATATCTGTCGAAAGATGGGTGACGGTAAAAGAAAATCCTGCCATCGTTTACAGACGACCCTAAAATTCCTACTAAATAGAGTGGGCAGACTAGACAAAACCAACATTAATAGTTCCTCCGGTAGCTCACTCCAAATCTTGTTGTCCATCTCTATCTCCTCTTCGTTCATTGCAATTTTTCGGTTCATATTCATCTCTGATTCCGATTTCAAAGCGGATAGAAGATCTAAAAGCAGGCCATTGTCAGGCTCATACGGTTCCCTAATTTGCATGATGAGAAAAAATGGGTGCAGACAATCTAAGGTAAAGAGATTCAATCCAATTCGCCCAAATACTTTCTAAATATATTATCATTGTCTGCCCTGCCTGGCTTTTATACTTTGAAATTTTATAATATTCCGTATACAAGCGGTGCCAACGAGGAGTAATCTTGTTTTACTTTGATCTTTGTCGGCCCTACACGGCTTATTGTCTATATGCTAGCAGTAGCATCGATAAGTAATCTTAGTTTGATTTTTCACGTTGGCAACTGTTTTAATTTATTTTTATTCATTTACCTATTCCACGTACAAGATTATCTGGCAGTGTAAACAAGAGTATTCATAGAGAAATTTATTTTCAAAGTTAATGAGTTTTGTTATATTTATCTATTTAATTTGAGAAATTGTTAGTCATTGTTCTTTATTAATAGTCATTCTAATCTGTTTTACAAGTTAGAATCTAATCAAATTGATCACACACACATATATGAATTTAATTAGATATATCTATAATGCAATTATGTTAACTAAAATTACAAACAAATTATAATATTCATATGAAGATATCACAAATTTATCTTTTCATGTCTTAATCACTTGTTGTGAAACCTAAACAAAAAATTCAAGTATGTTGTTTCACCTGACCATCTCACAATGAGAATTTCATTATATAAGAATATTGAATGATGCATCTATTACATGATAGTCAAACCGCTCTTGCTTTAAAGATAAATTTCATAAAATATTTATTTACTTCTTTTCAAAAATATAAATATAAATATATGAACAATAAGATACTAATCAATTACCCAGTATTTGCTTTCTTAAATTTAAAAATAGCTACAAAAGAGATGATCTATGTAAATTCTTTTGGCTTCATTTTATACACATAACCAAGGTTTCAGCGTATAAGAATATTAAAAAGGCTACTCATGAGCTTGATCGAATGTAGTAATATATTAAAATACATCTCACAGATTTCTTCAATATTTTAGAAAATCCAAGCACAATTATAGGGAAAGGTTTTTCGGATTGTAATCAATCCTTCAACACAGTGGTAAATAATAACTGTGACCAATGAAGATGATAATAGAACCCAAAGTAAATTATTTCCAAATAAAATATCTACTTGCTTATGACATAGAAAAGGAAAACTATTAAATAGAGAGATAATTAAATAGAGAGATCATTGTTTATATTGACAGTTTACGTGCCTTACAAAGAGGTAGCGATATTAGCAATCGTGGTATTGCGATCCACAGCTTTACGGGTATTCCGATCCAGCGTGTGCACAATATAAACGCGTCGTGGTGGATCAAAACAAGGTTCTACAAAGAAAATGATACTCATTATTTAAATATGATATGTAATCAACGTTATTACACATAGTAGAAGCATATATGTTTTATATATTCATCTATTAAAGAAGACAAGGGAATGAGACTACCATTAGACGATGTATCCTATTTTCCCTTTGATTTCTGTATGTCTATACTTTGATATTCGATGCAATAAATTTTAATTAATGAATTACATTGTATCTCTTGGCAGTGCGGTGCATTTATGTCTTCTTTCTTTTGTCTCTATGATAAATCATTAGGTCTTTCATGTGGCCTTGAGTTTCATGTTTATTTTGGTGATGAGTTAAGTGATCATCTAGTTGTTTGAGTTTTGATGGAATATTTTTATTATATCTTTTGAGTGGAACATGGTACTTTAATCATATATATCATGTGTTGGACAACAAAAGATAAGTTCAGTATTTATTCATAGTGGGGATGAATTTATTCTATGATAAATATATAAAGGATTATTGGAAAGAGGTTTCTTTATTTACGTGTGGTGAGATTACTATCTTATATCATCTTTCATCCATTCAATCAATTTCTAATTAGATAGCTCATGCATTTCCATTGTGGTGTCAGAGTCTTCATATCTTCAATAGCGTGACCTTTACTTATCATGGGCCACATCATCATCTATGGGATATATTCTACTATTTACTCACCTAGTGAGTTATGATGTAGTTATGTGTTATGTGGCATGTCTCCAAATATTTCTATAAAGTCAATGGGTGGTATGATTTTGTGTTGCACCATTGGTTCATGCATATGATGTCATAAGGCATTCCCTTTGCTTAGATTATTGTTCTAGATTTAAGAGTTTGGTGTGTAATGGTGGGATTACTAGGATACCCAAAAAGATTTCACATTCTTGATTAATTATGAGTTCATAGCGGCCCATTGAATTTTATGCATAATCAAGATTTAATGAGGTTTTGGAAGCATGAGATCCAAAGCTGCGTTAGATGCACTTTTGATGCAAATAGTATTTGATCGTCCTAAGAACTCAATATGTAGTTGAGATTTCAACTAGTTGCACTATGGTATATCCACATAGACTTTTGGGGTATACAATTTTCAAGCTCTAGTGCTTGTGTCAACCATTAGATCAATTTTAATTGTCTTGTTTGTGCATCCTCCTATGAAATTTATTCAAATACAATAGAAATTCATCATGCTTTTGGTTATAGGGGTTTTAAGTTATCATTCATATTGTAAATACATTCAATCTTCTAGCAAATTGTGTTATATAATGGACCACATGATCCCTATAGTTTTCTTATTGTGTTGCCATTGGCACGAGCCATGTACTGCTAAATTACTAGTAGTAGGGGAATTTATTTCTAATTAATTTTATTTTATTTTTGCTTAGATCTACTTGGATCTCATTAGTGAGGAGCATTGTAATAGTCCCCCAAAAGCTTTACTATGTAAGTATAATATCATAAATGACCATACAATAATTTAATATTAGTGTGACATGGATGATGTGATGGTTGGTGGGGCTCTTGGTTTTACATTTTGGTATGGAAAACACATGTCCCCCAAATTTCATTTATATTTTTTATTATCGAAAGGCTTTCAAACCTATAAATTTTTGTTATGATCATCAACTATAATATGTTATTGTAGATATTGGAGTAGAAATTTATCTCACAACACCCCAAGATCACATGTAAAACAAAAGATAACCTTCCACAAGAGAGTAGCAAAAGATAATGGAATCCTTGATATGATATGCTACAAATCAACAAGAGCCTTGCTTAAATATAAAAGATGAGGGATAGGATTATACATTATCATGGCATGTGTCATTATCCTATAATGTGATACAAATAACTTGGCTAATATTAAATGACCTAGGAATCAAGAATTAAATTCGAAAAGTTAGATAAAATCTAAATGACAACTAAGACTTCTAGAAAGATTCCTAGGAACTAAATAAATTTTACATGTGAATAGGATGTACTGGTAGACTAGATAGGTAAAATACCATATTCACACAAACACCCCCGTTAAGTCCAACTTAAAGAGGAAAAAACCAATGCAAATTGTATAAACTTAAATTTGGTCTAGAGAATTTAATTAAATACAAGTTATTTAATTAATAATCTTTAATTATTCTACTTACAAATAAATTGTAAAATTTATTTATATAGTTTCTCTTTCTTAAGTTCTTTCTATTCTAAATCATTTTCTTCAATGTCTTAATTAAGTAAACAAATTCAATTAGTTTGTTTTATTTAATTAACTCCTTATTAAATTCAAATTTTAATATTTGAAATTAGTCACATTTCTACTAACTTCTAATCCTCCACCTCATCATGTGTCTCATGAAATTAAATATTCTTAATATTTAATTGGCATTTATCCTCAAGAAATTCTAACAAATTTTGAGACACTTGGCTTTCATCTCCATTTGATCCCCCTCCGCACTTGGTGGTTTTTTCTACTAAATGGAACACACTCCTTGATTCTCTCTAACCTCTTCATCCTCAACCGTCTATCTCTCTAGATCAAATCTAGATCATTGACTCCTACCACATAGGCTAATGCCTTGCAAAGATCTATAAATAGAGTCTCATATACAACATTTCATATAGAGAGTTGAGCATAATTACAGTCTACATAATTTTAGAGAGAATTTTCATCTTAGTATTATCATCTTATCATTAGCATTCTAGTTTTAGCATGTAGTATCAAGTAGATTTATCATGGCATTACCATTAGTTGCATCTTAATCATAGTATTTTAATTGCATCATTTTCATTATCAATATCATAGAAGCATCTTAATCTTAGCACCAGCTAGTTTAGCAATCAATCATGTAGGAAGTATTTCTTGCATTTCCAGGATCTCATTCTTCAGGTTTTCATTTGAAAAGTCATGTGCACAAACAATCTAAGAGAAAAATGACTTGAGAAATCCTTGGAGATAGAGGACAATGAGACGCCATTGGAGAGTTTGTTTGTTTCAATTCGATTTGATTATTGTTTGAATTCTCTAGTATAATGTTTCATTGGTGTGTTGTATTATTTGCTTATACACTCACATTATGAATACACATATAAATCAGAGCCCACTATGGGGCCTAGCCCCATTTTTAACATTTTTTGTTAAGTTGTCGTATGTAGGTTTTCTTGTGAATTTCAATGTAGCACACCCAAAGCTTGTTTCTGTGCATCTATCTACTCTTCTGGCGCATTAAGTCCCTATTCTAGTGCATCTACCTATTCTTTTGGCACATCCAGCTCTGTTATACTGCATACATGGCATCTTCCAGTGCATCTTCCTTCTCTTCTAGTGCATAGACAAGATTTGGTTTCCTTTTTGTTTTTCTAGAATAGCGCATTTAGGGTGTTTTGTGGCACATATACTGCATTTTGTAGCGCATATGGTTTTTTTTTAGCGGATACACTCTTATTTGTAGAAACTTAAAATTATGGGAACTAATCTATATCTTTATGCTTTGCAGGTGCTTTAAACATTGTCAAAGACAATTATCTGACACTATTAATGGTGTTTGTAGGGGCTAGAGTTATTTTTGTTTTCCTTTGATTAAATTAGGGATCTAGTTTAATTATGAGGTTAATGAACACCATGTATGTTGCACTTGTAAAGTGATAGGCCTATACTCTCCCCCTTATTGGGTTACCAAAATGGTAGAATCACTCTTTCATTTTATTGTAATAACACCTTTAGAAGGCTTGTCGTAGTGGGAAAAGGTACTTACCCTATGGGAACAACCTAAGTGGGAATGATTAAAGCCAAGTATTCCAAACCACTATAATCAAATGTGATTGTGATGAAAATCACATTCAATGGTAATGTGCATTGATAACCATCCCCAAACCCTTTTTCCTAAAGGTTAGGAGGTCTCCTAAGGGAGTTTATCATTTGCCACATTGAACGGAAACCCTTACTAAGAACTTTAAGCATAGTAGCTAGCTAAGTCAGTTTCTGAACATTATAATATTCACAGTGCAAGGGGAGGGAAGAATCTGCCCCAAGATACTGACCATATAACTACAAAGGATTACTAGACAAAAGTGGAGGATTCAAATTTGGTTAAGACTCTAGAAATGAAAAAATATGGCACCCTCTAGGGGATGACATGGCTGTGTGAGCTGACATAGTTCTAAGCTTTGGGATGTGATGCTATTAATGACCCTTGACATTAGAAGAGTGACTGGTCTATTTTCTATTGTTTAATATGAGTGGAAATCAAAAAGGACTAGACCAGATCCTTGAACATACACTCAATGTTTACCTCATAGGGTGAAACAACTATTTTACTAGTTGTTGTTGTGTTTGAAATCATTTTTCAAGAGATCATCCATTAAAAACACTTAATTCACATGATTCAAAAATAAGAAAACCAGGAAAACTTATTATTTAGAAGGTCATCCATTAAAAACACCTGATTCACTGAGTTGGAAATGATAAAACCAAAAAAAAATTCAAAACGATGACCATTTCCAGTTTAGCACATCCAATTCTTGTTTCAGTTCATTTATCCCATCTTTTAGCACATCTACAACCTATTTTAGAGCATTCATTCCATCTCTCAGTGCATATAAACCATCTTTTGGCACATTGGCCTCATATTTTAGTGCATATAGCCCATGTTCTGGCACATTTACCTTATTTTCTAGTGCATACACTTCTTGTTTCATCACATTGAGTTGATATTTTGGTGCATTTAGGCCATATTCTGGTGCATTTATCCCATCTTCCAATGCATTTGCAATATTTTTAGCACATTTATCTAATTCACAAAAAATGAGCTAAGTTGAACATCTATCAGATAACTTGAACCATATTTAAGGGTAGTCTAGTGCATCTCTGGTTTGTACTAGCACATTTAGCTCATCTTCCAGTGCATCTAGGGTGTTTTCTAGCACATTTGTGTCATCTTTCAACACATAAATTTCCTATTCTGGAAAATCTAGGGGACAGTCTAGCACATATAGGCTATGTTTTAGCGCATCTATGCCATCTTTTAGCTCATCTACAACCTATTTTTTGCACATCCATATGATTCACAAACAAAGAGCTAAATTGAATGTCTATCAGATAACTTGAACCAAATTTAGGAATTCTTTCTAGATCATAGATCATTCCTCATCCGAACATTAATTTAAACCTAAAGAAATTGGCCTTTGCAAGTGAAATTCCTTTAAAACTAGACTTGGATCAAACATCTTAAAGTGCCAAATCATCAATCTCATCTCTGATTGTTAGCTAAGTTTCATCATTATGATCTATCATCCTTCATCATGAAACAAAATGTTGTCCATCAAATTTAACCTTAGTCTCATCAATAGAATCTATCATTCTATTTGACTTAGGCTTTTCTTTGGTGCTCCCAAACAAAAATCAATCTATAGCAAATCTTTAACACTTGCATGCTCATTTTAACAAGATCTCAAAAATAAAAACTCAAAGAGAAAGAAATTGAAACTCAAAACACCATGGAAGAAGGAGAAGAAAATCCCTTTCATAGATTTCATCAACCTGAAACAAATGAGATAACTGATGAGGAAATTCAACAAGCTCAACAAGACCCAAAATTTCACAAGTTCATGGAGAAAATTTTAGAAAAGGATGGAGAGAAATAATTTTTGATGTTGGAAAACCAAGGTGTGAAACCACCCAATGACTTTGTTATAAACCAATTGAAAGGAGCTCCCAAGAGAACATAAGATGATTCACAAAAAATAGATCCAATGAATGCTTTAAGTCAACAAATGCAAAATATTCAACAAAAAATCCAAGACATGCAAAGGGGAACAACCAAAAGATATTTGTTGCAAGACATTTGTCCTTATCCCTTTGACATAAATTTGAATATGATACCTTTCCAACCAAACTATGATCTTCCAAAATATGAAAAATACAATGGAAAATCTGATCCTATAGATCATGTAAGAGAGTTTCGCACCATGAGCTTGGAATTTGCACATGAAGAAACTTATTTGATGATATTGTTCCCACAAAGTTTGGGTGGTCAATACATGGAATGGTTTTCAAAATTCCCACCAATTATTAGATCATTTGAAGAGATTGTAAATAAGTTTATCACCTAATATCCCTACAACATTCAACATGAGATAAGCATGAAAGAACTTTGTAACACAAAAAAAAAAATGGTGAATCATTTCTCACATTCCTACAAAGGTGGAGATGATTGTTTGCAAGATATGCTCATCCTCTACCTGAGAAAGAAAAGATGGAGATCCTCATTGAAAATCTAAATAGTGAGATGAGTTATAGACTCCAATTACAATGTCCACCTAGCTTTTAAAAGATAATTGAAAATGGACTTAAGATTGAGGAAGCATTGGTTAAGAGATGAGTATTAAAAAATCTACAATGAAGGAACAAAAAACACTAACTCTTCCAACCATTATAACAAAAATGAGAAATCTAAATTTTGGACAAGAAACAAGAATGATGGTAATGATGGTGCAACTCAAACACATAATGCAAAACTAGTCTTCAATCTATTAGGAATTACACCCAAAATAATCAAAATAACAATCAAAACAATAATCAGAATAATACTAAATCTAAACTAGCTCCACCACCATATCGAACATCAACAAATCACAAAAAATTCACACCTTTGGGATAGTCACTTGAATCAACATTAAAAGAACTTCTTGCAAAACAACTCGTAACATTACCAGAGGGATGAGATTGGGAACCAAGAGTCAAACCATCTTGACAGAATAATGCATATTACTCTGACTTTCATAGAAACAAAAGTCATAAAACATATGATTGCATGAAATTAAAACAGCTGGTGCAAGACTTGTTAGATAGAAAGGACATATCGATAGAAGGACCTACAACAAATGATGATCATGGAGCATTTAAAAACCCTCTACCCAATTATGAAAATGGAGAATCTTCTTCGACAAACAACAAAGGGAAGAATGTGAATTATGTCTATGATACTAGCATCCTTCACATTTTTGCAGTTGATAATCAAAGAAATGTCATCAAAATCAAGGATAAACAAGACAACCTACCAGTACCAACTAACTTGGAAGTTTGTCAATTCCAAGCCATGGTGGGACATTTGACTGCACCCCATTGTTTATCATTGTCAAAAAATGATAATGCATCCCTCACTCATCCACACAACACTCCACTCCATGTTGAGGTTTTAATCCATAAACATTGAGTCAAATATGTTTTAATAGATGGAGGATTTGGTCTAAATATATACACCTTAAAGCTTATCCATGCATTGGGATTTTTAGAAAATGTAATAGATTCTAGTAAAAAAATTACCATAAAGGAATATGATGAAGAGGAACACTCATCTAAAGGATCAGTTACTCTACCAATTAGAGTTGGCCCTGTGGTGAAGGCTGTGGTTTGTACCAACCCACATTAAATGCAGTATATATAGTAGTACCCTTTGAAGCCCTGTCAAAATTTAGTTTGTACCAACCCAAAGTTGAAGGCTTCAAAACCGTTGATGCTCGATCCGTCGATGATTCCTTACCGCCCTTCTCGATATAGGGAGGGATCCAAAGAGAAGGCCATGCAACTTTGAGCCTTGCGTCCCACTCTAAAAAGTATTTATTTTTCCTTGACTCATGGCCAATTTAACGTTCAATAAGTCAATTAGGCACACCTCAATTTTATTGATCAAAGAGGACACTCTCATTTTCTGCTCTTGGAAAATTCTTTTGTTCCTCTCCTTCCATATCTCCCATACTACAATTGAGCGACCAAGAGTCCAAATATCTCCATATAATGAGTTCTTCTTGAGGGAAAACCAAGAGAGAAACCTTGTGATAAAATCTTTGTGTAACACACTATCCCAACCTAGCCTTGTGCATAACAATCTCCAAGATGCTTGGGAAAAGTAACACCCAAGTAAAATATGACTCGTTGTTTCTTCTACTTCCTCACATAGGGCACATCTAGAAGGGCCATGAAAACCTAAGCAATAAAAAATTTCATCCGTAAGGATTTTATTTTGCATCACAGCCCATGCAAAGGTACCTTCTTTTGGAAGACATGCATTACTCCAACACAAATGCAGAGGTAAGGTGTAGATTGTCCTCCCCTTCTCCTTATATAGTTTCCTATATCTGTCCTTTGTATTGTATCTTCCCGATTTTTCTCCAGCCCAGATTATGGTGTCATTGCTTGATCGCAATACTAGAACTCTATTTATTAGAGCGTTTGCCCTTGGGGGAAGATTTAAATTTGTGAAGTCTTTCCATTTCCACTCTAAGATTGGGTTGCTCTGGTCGATGTGAATTTAGTCTCTAACCTTGTCACCCCAACACACCTTTAAGTATTGCTTTAGCTGCCCGCCATAAAAAATGTTTCCCAAGCTTGGGTAACCAACCCAGGAATCCTCCTAGAATAATCCTTTTCTTCCATCCATGATGTCCCAGGAGAGATAGTTACATATGAGGGGGTGAAATTTTTTCATGAAGTTCCAAATTCTGGACCCAGATGGAGGATTTTCCACTGAGAGGATATCTCCATTATTCCCATCTTCAATGTACTTGTTATGTAGAATTTGCACCCATTTTCTCTAGGCCTCAGTGTGCATTCTCTAGACTAGCTTTGATCCCAGAGCCACATTTTTCATTTCTAAGTTCTTAAAACCCAAACCTCAATCCTCCTTTGTTTTGTTGATTTTTTCCCAAGATATCATAGCTATCTTCTTTTTCTCCTCATTCCCATGCTAGAAGAAGTGCCTTAGTATCTTTATGAGTTTGTCAACACTTCCACTTGGAATGCAAAGGACTGACATAAGATATACTGGAAGGGCAGAGAGAACGGATTTGATTAGTGTGATTCAGCCTTCCTAGGAAATCCATCTAGCTTTCCAAGAATGCACCTTTGAGTTTGTTTTGAGGCTAAGGGGATCCCAAAATCCCATTGTTCTTACTCCTTTGGGAAAGGGGATACCTAGGTAGGTAAATGGGAGTTTACCTTTTTTGAAATCCAAAATTCATAGAATCTCTTGTTCTTTCTAGGTTGAAGTATTCAAGAAGAAGACTTTTGATTTCCTTTTATTAACCACTTGTCCTAAAGCTAGAGCATATTGGCTAAGGATTGAATGTACAAACATGGCTTCCTTCCTTTTGGCATACCCCAGGAGAGAGGTATCATCTACGAATTGTTGGTGAGACATAGCCTATACCCCCTTCATCACCTAAACTCCCTCTAGCTGGGAGGAGGCTATCCCCTAAGAGATTGCTCTGCCTAAAACTTCAGCCATCAAAATGTAGAAAAATGGGGAAATAGGGTCCCCTTGTCTAAAACCCCTAGATGCCTCAAAAGAGCCTTCAGGTATTCCATTAACCAACACTAAAAATTTGGGGTTTGAGATGCAATAATAGGCCCAGCTGATCCATCTTCTAGAAAATCCAAAAGCTTCTAGGACCTTCATAAGGAATCTCCAATCAACCGTGTCATAGGTCTTCTTGATGTCAAGTTTGATGATCATCCCCTCTTTTTTATTTTGTTGCAGTGGATGTTTTTCTTCTTGAACGATGATTATTCCATCTATTATGGCTCTTCTTAAGATAAATTTGGTATGCTCTTCAATAATTATTGATTGCGGGATGAGCTTAAGTATATTATCCATGGCCTTTGCAATGATTTTATATATTATCTTGCATAGAGAGATTGGCCTATAATCCTCCATGAAATTTACAACCTCTTTCTTAGGGATTAGGGCTAAGAAGGTGTGATTGATTTCCTTAAGAAAGCAACCCAAGGTCCAAGCAGCTACAATTACGTTTGATAACTCATCGCCAATCAAGTCCCAAAACTTCTGAAAAAAAACTAGTTGGGAGACCATTTGGACCCGAGGCTTTATCTGGATGGAGTTGGAATAGAGCTTGCTTTATTTCTTCCTTTGAGAGATTTGTTGTGAGAATTTTGTTCTGGTCCTCCATAACAATCAGGTACCCGAGGCTAGATCCAAATGTGTACACAAACTAAAAACACGTACGTGTTTCACAAAAGTATTTATTTTTTAAAATAAGTGATTGTATTTCATTTTTCACCATTCTAATCCGCGTCATAGAAGAACAAAGGAGATCATGTACATGTTTCAAAGGCCTTCATTGAATAAAAATTTGACTTCCACCTCCTCCCATTGACATAATCGACCTCATCAACCTCCAAGTTGGTTGAATTCTTTATTTGTTTTTCTTTATATCTTTTTTTTTGTTTTGTAATTATTATTCATTTTTTGTTGTTTAGTATGTTTTAGTTCAATGTTTAATAGTTTTTAATTTCATTTAAAAAACCAAAAACATCAATGAAACAAAGAAATTTAAATTGTAAATTGAAAACCATAAAAAATAAACCTAATTGGACACATTTAGCTTAGAAATTTCAAAACCTTAGAAACCCTAGGATACAAAATTTACATAGGTCCCTAATAAAAAATTTACATAGGTTAATCCTTGGACCTAAACCCTAAAACGTAAACCTAAAACCCTATTTACCCTAATTTATGTAAACCTAAAATGGGCTATTTACCCTAAATTAGGGCTCCTCAAGGAGGTTTAGATTACATTTTATATTTGAAATAACCTTCTTTGTATGATTTTTACTCTCACTCATGGTTCTTAGTTTATTTAGGGTGGAAGTGATGAAAATTTCAATATTAGGGTCATGTGATATAATAGAAGAGGTAAAACAAGGATGTGTAGTAAGATTTGATGACATAACATGTAGGGAGGGATCACAAATTATAGTCCATTGGTTAGGTACACTTTGGTATGTCATTGGTGATCCACACAACTACCAATGAAATTCATAATTGACTAATAAAGGAGGTACAAACAATTGATGCATAGATGTATATATTAACCAAAAAATTGATTTAATTATAATATGTTCACATTTAATATAAATTTGATAGCTAATTTTATCTCAGAAAACTTCATGATTGTATAATTTAACTTCAGAAAGTGTACTAGTGAAGTAATATAATGTGCCTCATGTGAAACTATGTGCTTGATTTAATAAGTTCATATATCATGATGCTAGTTGATATGAGCATGTAATCACTCTATATCAATGTTGTTAGCTTATATAGTGTATGATGTATTCTCTTAAAAAAACATAGAGATGCAAGTCATACTTGTTAATCTAGACTGTGTTATATGGATAGAGCTAGACACATAAATGTTATTAATTCAAATAAATATTAAAATGTGAAACATGAATGATTTCTACCCATTTATCTTATTTGGATGAGATCCTTTGTGAATTATTTAAGGATGCATTATGATCATATTTAAGCCTTAATTTATAGGATGTTATTCATAAGATCTATAGGTTGTGTGTAATTTAATTCCTATTTTAACTCTCATGTGTAGTGGCATTGTTCTAGATGAGGAAAACTAAATGTTGTACTTTCTCTAAACTAGTGTATCAAAGCTAACTTGTAGCATGAACATTTCAATTTGGAAAATTAAAATTACTTTTTTTTAGAAACTTGATAGATGATTCATAAATGCAAGTCAATTCTATAACCAAAGGTTTATATTCTAAGATTATTTATTTATTGAATTGATCAATTGATTCCTCACTTAGTGGTAGTTAGGTTCTTTTTTTGAAAACCCATGCACATCTAGAATTTATATAAATATTCAGAGGAAGAGTCTATGGCATAGAAAAGTTTCAAAAAATATATGATTAGAAAAAAAATTGGGTCTAAATAACTTTACATCTCCTCTTCCTTTTTAAATCATCCAAGAGTGCTTAGAGGTCCAAATAGGTTCAAAATTCATCATAACTCAACAACTTATAATTGAAATCTAAAATTCCTAATTGTTGATATATTGAAGCTATTCCTAGAATGTCACATATTTTATTCAAAGCACAAATTTTAGGTGGTAGGGTTTCTCATTTACTTGTAAAAATTTATTCATGTGTCTTCTATATGTTTTCATGTCATCAAATCTCTAAATATATACCCTAAACCCTAATTTAGCATTCATTTTGTTGTAGGACCTTAAAATGAAATTTTGGTTGCCTTAGGCAACTCCTCCAAATTTTATTCCCTTAAGCCATGGAACATTTTGTCCTAGTCCACCTTACTAGACATAGATCCGCTTGAGCCATCCTATCACCCTAAATTGTAAATCGATGTCTTAAGGGGATCAAAGAAGTTCTCAAAATTTGGTAAATAGAGCTCAAGCTCATCTTTGTTTATTTTGTACATTGCAATTAGGTGACTAGCATATATCTATGTGTCCCTTTGAATGTATTCTATTAATTTTTCATTCTTATCTTTAGTATTATTTGAAAACAATGAATGAGATTATAAATTTTAATGTTACTGTTAAACTTATAATTTCTTCTTCACTACTTTGTCCCACTATATAGATCTTGTGTCTCTTATCATGAAATTTGAAAATTTAGATAAATCAATTTACGTCCTTGGATTTAATTAAATTCTGTCATACTTGATTAATACATCTATTCATTTTGTTGTAGGACCTTAAAATGAAATTTGGTTGCCTTAGGAAACTCCACAAAATTTTATTCCCTTAAGCCATGGACCATTTTGTCCTAGGACCTTACTACACATGGATCCCCTTAAGCCATCCTATACCCTAAATCGTAAATCGATGTCTTAAGTGGGAATTTGACATTTCTTAAGGGGGTAAATTTATTGAATAGAGCTTGGTCACTAATCTTTTTTTATATTTTTTACATTGCAATTAGGTCACTAGCACATATCTATGTGTCCCTTTCAATGTCTTCTATTAATTTTTCATTCTTATCTTTAGTATTATTTGAAAACAATGAATGAGATTATAAATTTTAATGTTAGTGTTAAACTTATAATTTCTTCTTAACTACTTTGTCCCACTATAGAGATCTTGTGTCTCTTATCATGAAATTTGAAAATTTAGATAAATCAATTTATGTCCTTAGATTTAATATATTTTGAATTTGTGCATGTTCAATGTGATTTTTAAATAACTTTCAAAATGTGTGCATTATTTAATTAGTTTGTTGATATATATTTTTTAATTGTTTAACATGCAGTTGCCATATCATTGCTCGCATGGATCTGATGTTTAATTTAGTGGATTTTATACCCAATCAAGAAATTCCGATAGATCCCATACCAATCCACCACATGAACAAAACCCTAGCACAGCTCCACATTCTCCACCGCCTAACCCCCCACTCCCTCCTGTAGTTGATGAAGATCAATTAAGAGAGAATATCCAAGAAAACCTCATTGTCATTCAAGGAAATATAGATCTCATAAAAAATGAGCCTCGAGTCCCTCCCCATCTCACACAGTTTGCATGTATGATGCAAACTATTGTCAATTTTGTTTGATTTATTGATGCAAACCTAGTTAGGTTCCATCAATGGAGAGAAGAGAGGAGAAAATTCTATGCGGATGGATTGTCATATAATGAAATCAATGATCTAAAAATTACCAAACAAGCCATGTGCCAATATTTTATTAATCACCAAACAAACCAACCCATTCCACCCATGAAAAAATGAATTTCAATTTTATGGTGTAGGCACCCTCATATAGTTGCAAATTTTTGGGAAAGATGGTGGATGGTGTTTGATAGTCCACCACATGGCAATAGTGAGGTGCCCTTATACTTTTTGAGAAAGTTATGGGCTAAGTTTGAGTTGGGTAAAACACCCAACTATTTTGATATGAGGTCATTTTAAGGAGTTGGGCAATGCATGCACCAACATAGACTAGGAGCACATATAAATCCTTAGCGACATGCTCCAATTGCTCATATTGTTCCTCTTCCTTTTCCTAGTGTTCCCGCTACATTTCAGTAGCAGACCATGTTATCGACATTAGGAGAATTGAGTTCACTTTCAGGACATCTCACTTAGCAGACTACACACGCGACCACTGAAGTGGCCAATAGAGAGCATGGAGGATCAGGCTATAGGGATACTCAAACATCCACTTCAGGTGACACACATGCATTTGGGACGGGGTCATACCTAAATTTGCTATATTCTGAGGATCGTCCTACACAGGTATGTTCATCTTTTGAACTTAAATTTAATTCAAGTTTGAAATATGAAAAATTCATGTAAATAATAACATCAAATTATATAGATAATATAATATTAATTCAATAAGTGTTTGGTGTAGATGCATGATCACGTGATACCTGAAACTCAATATGATCATCGTGTGCATATGTCGAGTGTTGTAGATCTGGGCTCACCTTTTGGATAGGTACTTGAACCAATATATATTAAATAATTTGTGTGGATATATATCTAATTTAATTTGAATTTGTACATATGTGTGAATTGATATATGATATCTAGATGCAGGGAGGTCATACAATACCTAGTACTGACCAACCACAAGTTACAATGGTGAGCGCTCCTGAGACATCATCAGCTCAAGTGTGTGCTTTCAAAAGTTTGTTAACTTTAAATTAAATAGACATCATAGATCTAATTTAATTTTTTCATTTACATACACATGCATCAATGATCTATAAGAACTGTTGTGCATCTAAATTTAGGAATTTCATGAGATACCCATGGTGGGTCGTGCACCTGAGACATCATTGGGATTTATGCATGGGAAATCTCAGGTGTGTGATCATGAGGTGATATCATTCGAGGTTGTAAACTTTACTTTAAATATCCTATACAATTTTTACTGACCTTTTAAATAAATATATATATATATATATATATATATATATATATATATATTCGAGGATTTCACATATTGTTTGATTTATATGAATATGTAGGATATAGTAGATCAGGCATTTACATCTTCTCAAGTGAAAATTATGCTACCCATTGAAGAAAATGTGCTAGTTACAAATTCACATGATCATATGGTAATTTATGCATACTAGAAATCATTTTTACTATATTTACTAGATAATTAAGTAAATTTATTTTTATCTAAAAGTTTATATTTTCAAGTTTAAATATGTTTAATTATATCAAAATTTCTAAATAAATTTAAATCTAATTTCAAGTTTCTTGTATTCTTTTACAGCATGATGCAGGTACATCTAGTCAACATGGAACAAAGAGGAGACTTGATTTGACCTATCAACCTAAAAGTTAGATGGTTTAATATTTTATGGACTATAGATCTCTAGTTTTATTTAAATATATGTGTTGGACTTGACATATAAATTTTATGGACTATCTATCTCTATTTTTACTTTGAACATGTTTTTATCATATTTGTGTTTATTTATATCGGTTGACTTTAATATGATGATTATATATGCAGTCAATTATGATATCTTGTTATACTCATTTTCATGATTATATGCACTCATACATTGGACTATTTATACTTTATCTAATTTTCAAGTATTACATGCGTTATATAAATTCTTATCTAGAATCAAATTTAATATATATAAGTTATCATATGGCTGGTGACAAATTAAAATATTCCTTAAATAGTTTAGATCATAGTCATAATAAATTACTTGGGTAGGTAATTTTAACTATTTTCCAATTAGATATCAAATATTTGAATCAATAAACTAAAAAACCATCTCCTTGTATGTATAAAATGTAAAATCTATACAATTGAATAATTATATAAAATGTGGTAAATACAAGACATGAAATGTATAATCTATAAAATTGGAACAAGATATTTAAAAAGTGACATTGAACAAACATATATAATGCATATCAAGATGTTTATTACAACTATATAATATGATGAAACATATATGTGCATGTAGATACAATTAAAAATTATCAACTTTAGGTGAAGACCAAAAATTGATATTTACATAGTCTCTTGATAAAATAATTTTTCAGCTCAACAATAACTTCATAGACCGACTTCATGAGAACCTGAAAAAATAATTAATGTAAGTAATTACAATTTTTATGAGTCATTTAAGAAAAAAATTCATGTGAGAAAAGAACAGTATATAGTAAATTCCATACAAATTCAAAATATGTTTTCCTTAGGATGGATTAAGGGGACCTAAGAGGATATATAGCTTAAGTGGGGTCTTAAGAGAATTCCTTAAGGGGAGTTAAGAGGATGCTTTAAGAAGATGCATCTCATAAACCCTAGGATATGGATTAATAGGTCCTAAGAGGATGGCTTAAGGGGATGTAAGAGGGTGGATTAAGGGGAGTTGATAGAGTGGATTAAAGGGATGTAAGATAGTGGATTAAGGGGATGCATGTCATGAACCTTACAATATGGATTAACAGGCACTGAGAGGATGGCTTAAGGGGAATTGTGAGAGTGACTTGAGGAATGCAAGATTATGGATTACGAGGATGTAAGAGGATATGAATTAAGGGTCCTTTAAGATGATGGCTTAAGGGGATGCAAGAAGGTGGATTAAGGGGAGTTGATAGAATGATTTGAAGGGATGCAAGAGGGTAGATTAATGGGAATTATGAGAGTCCTTTAAGAGGATGGCTTAAGGGGATGTAAAAGGGTGGATTAAGGGGAGTTGATAAAATGACTCAAAGGGATGTAAGAGAGTGGATTAAGGGGATGCAAGAGGGTGGATTAAGGGGAGTTTATAGAATGGATTAAAGGGATGTAAGATAGTGGATTAAGGGGATGCATGTCATGAACCTTACAATATGGATTAATAGGCCCTAAGAGG